>CM076573.1:79191791-79791791 GCA_034641835.2 Pinus albicaulis | reverse complement strand
AGGGAGTTAGAAAATTGATAATAATGGCAAGAGAATCAAAGGCATAATCAGAACCTAATCCATTTGATTTCAAACTTAAAACAGATAATTAACCAAAACAAACATTCAGATAAAAACACATAAAGGTAAGAAACTTATCCAACTTTCAGAGCTTTTATCATCTAGAGCAACAAAACATTTAATATAAATAGTAACTATAACCATAGAAAGAGAGAAAACTCTAACATCCAAAGTTACAGCTATAAGGTTTCATTAAAATAATTTTAGCTAAGTAAAGGCAAAGAGCATGATTTTAAATAGACTTCTTTGACAAACCTAGACACAGCTGCTTTAAAGAGATGATTCTAAGAATAGAATATTTCAATGGAAAAAATATGCAGGGCTAACCATAAATCATAATTGATGCTAACTGATCTAATTTATTCAAGAAATGGACGAGCTAAGAACTTGTTAGTGAGCAATAAATGATTTCTCTAATGTATCTTAGCAGAAGAAAACATTAAGGTAGTGAAGGACAAACGGATTTAAGGTGCCATTAGAAAACATTTCTTAATCTAAATTCTTTGTCCTACTGTAGCATAGAAAGATGGAAAACATAATGGAAAACTAGAAAACATAAATAGAAGAAACTTCACCATTAACCAAGCCTATGGATCCTACAAACAATCCTTCTCCATCAACAAGCAAATCAGATCATGTATGAGTTCCAAGACATCAATTTCTCTTCAAGAGCTTCAAAGGACTATGTATTATTCCAGCATCAGTCATCAAAATACCACATTTACAATGAGTTCCAGTGCAGTATTTATGCTGCAAATGAGGAGGTGGAACTATTTTTTAGGGTTCAAATGTCATTTATTATAGAGTAATTCTTTCCTAGCCTTGAAAACCACGCAGGGCATAAGGTAAGAATATCTGCAGCTACTTCTCTGTTTAAATAAATTTGTCTTAATTTCTGAGATAAAGATAGGTGGAAAATATTGACTTTAAGGCTTTATCTTATCTTTACAATAATTTTTCTAACAGTTTAAAATATATTATTTTGTGTAATAACTTCTTGTTTGCCTTTTCAGATAAAGAATGGGTAAAAGGTGTAAGTTAGATATTCTAAGGGAATAACTGCTTCCTTTTGATGTATTCGAGGTTGTTGTAGCCTAAAATGTTGTCTTTGTTTAACCTTTACACTTGGTAATAGGCCTTTAATATCTAATTTTCCTTTAATACTCAGTCTTACTGCTTTATGATTGATTAGTCAATAACTGTGCTTTTAGATCCTTTAGCCTAGACCCTTTGTTAATCTTGCTTCACTGTCTTTTCTCTGTTTTTCAGTTAAAACATTCATTTATTTCTTAACCCTTTTTCTTTATCCTTTAAACTATGGATTAATCTTTAAATCTTCGAACTTTTCACTTTAATCCTTTCTCTTTATGCTAATCCTCACTTTTCTTTGATTTCTTCGATTAAGCCTTTAATCTCTCTGTTTTCTTGTTTGCAGGGGTTTCTTGGCATTTTTGAGGGTTTCTGTGATTACATCAATCAAATTCTTGGAATCAAACCCTAGATCTCCCATATTTCTTTTTAGAATCCTCAGGATCGTCATCCCAGGTGTTTGCAACTTATATGTCGCTGTGGGCAAGCTTGTAAATTTCAGGTTTTCATTAAACCTGCACATAAACATAAAACATATTATGAAAACTTGCATTTTTTGGATAAAATGCAATCAGAGGCTTTGGGATGGGTGTTAAAGCATTGCTGAGGAAGTGGATATTGCGTGGTGGGGAAATTTCATGGTGGAATGACGCAAAAAGAGGAAATTTTGAATCAGGGCGCGAAAACAGGGAGGGGCGGTTTTGCAGAAAACCGGTGGTTTTCGCGTGGCCAGGATGTGGTAAGCAGTAATGGGCTGGGGGAACGCAATAATTTTTAGGGGTTGACGCGTGTCGAGCCCAAAACCACCTTTTTCGCATTGAAAATGCATGTTAAATTTTTTTGGTGAAATGGGCGCGAAATCAATTATGGGATGTCAGATCTAGAGGATCGATGGTTGGGATCTATTTAGAATGTCACACAAATAAAAAATGGTCAAGAGGGTCAGAATAAATACGAAGAAGCACTGACCCTTGGATTAACAAGATCAACGATCGAGATCTATTGCAGGGGGACCATGGAGGTACAAGGGGGAGAAACAGGGAGGAGTCTCATTGGCCATTAGATCAGGAAGATCAATTGTGGAGATACGATCGAGGGCACGCACAATATATAGAATATGGGTGGTGGAATGGATGAATGGCAAAAGAGTGATCACCATTGGATCTAGAGGATCAACGGTGAAGATCCTTTCGCAGGGAAGCAATCAGAATGGAAAGGTGGGGCGAGGGCCGAAAGGGCAATGATGTGATGGCCATCAGATCTGGAAGAGATCAACGAATAGGATTAAACGATGAAGGATAATGAAAAGGGTAGGGATGACATGCAGGAGTAATGTGGGCCGTTAGACGAGGGGAAATGGACGATTGTGATCGAATTGGGGGATCGAAAATCGACGGAGAAGAGGGTTCGGGAAGGAGGAAATTGGAATTGTGATTGTTAGAAAATTATATATTATGGAGAAATGCAAAACATAAAATATGCGAAAAATACAAGCACACAAAAAACACATAAAACCAGAGAGACATAGATATACGTGGTTCACCTAGTTTGGGCTATGTCCACCCTGAACAGCCAGTCCTTCCTTTCTATTATCTAGCAAAAATGAAAAGACAAAACCTATAGCAGATCCGATGTAATATCCTCTGTTCCTTCTCACAATATCCCTCTCTATTTATCGCTCCGAGAATACACACATAATACACAACCGCAATACAATACCCTCACATATACAAGGGAGTTTCCTTCTAGGGAAAAAAACCTTAATCTAAACATAACTTCTACCGTTAGATCATTTGCCTAATGAACGACCCAGATTGACTAGAAATTACTATACTTTTACAAGGCAATTTTACATCTGTTTTTAGCGCGCCAGTGATTAATTATAAGTGGTGTTGCTACCCCTTTTAAGGTACAGGGGTCTAATGTTTTGATACAAAGTAAACAAGATAATCAAGCTCCACACCCAACAATCTCCCACTTGGAGACTGATTGTAGCAACTCCATCGCTGCTTCATTTGTTGGACAATGAATCCTCTTTGGACCTGGTTGTTTCTCATCTTCATCGTCATCCTTGAAGACCAATTGAAGCTGAGCATGTTCTCAATTTCTCCCTGGTTACAAATTTTGTTAGCATATCTGCAGGATTCTGGCTAGTGTGTATCTTTCCCAGCTTCAACTCTCCATCTTCCAATACTGACCGTATGAAATGGTACTTGAGATGTATGTGTTTAGTCCTGGAATGAAATGTTGAGTTCTTTGAAATATGAATGGCACTTTGGCTATCACTTTATAACGTGCCCATATCATGCATGCCAACTCCATATTTCACTATAAATTATACTAAAATTATTTCTTATTGAGCCAGAGCAGACACAGGCTTGGATAGACAACATGTGCACAAATGCTTTGACTTTTGAAAATCAGACTGGCAGTTGTCTATCTAAGAAAAATACATATCCAAGGCTCTCTCCTGATGACTTCTGGTTACCTGCCAGCAATATCTGCATCAACATATCCCTGTAGAGCAATGTTTGAACCAACAAAGCATAATGCTTGATTTATGGTACCTCTCAAATATCTGAGAATCCATTTTACTGCCATCCAATGTTCTTTTCCTGGATTATTCATGTACTTGCTTACAACTCCCACTGCATTTGCAATATCATGCCTTGTGAAGACCATTGCATACATTAAGCTTCCAACTGCTGATGCATATGGAACTTTAGACATATAATCCATGTCTTCTTGGGTCTTGGGGCACATCTCCTTACTAAGTTTGAAATGGATAGCAAAAGGTGTACTAACTGGTTTTGCATTCTGCATATTAAATCTTTTCAACACCTTTTCTATGTACTCATTCTGAGACAGTGTTAATTTGTGATTTTTCCTGTCTCTAGTTATCCTCATACCAAGGATTTGTTTTGCAGCTCCCAAATCCTTCATTGCAAATGAATTTGCTAATTTTCTTTTGAGCACATTTATTTCCTACATGTTAAACCCTGCAACAAGCATGTCATCTACATACAATAGCAATATAATATAGCTGCCATCATTTTTCCTTTTTAGATAAACATAATGATCAGAGTGACATCTAGTATAACCTTGTTCAGACATGAACTTGTCAAATTTTAGATACCACTGCCTTCGAGCCTGTTTTAAACCATACAAGCTCTTCTTTAACCTGCACACCAATTTTTCTTTCCCTTTTACCTCATATCCTTCTGGTTGCTGCATGTATATCTCTTCCTCCAAATCTCCATGGAGAAATGTTGTATTTACATCTAACTGTTCAAGATGTAAATCTTCCGCTGCTACAAGACTTAAGATAGTAATGATTGAATTCATCTTAAAAACAAGAGAAAATATTTCATCAAAATCAATACCTTTCTTCTGTGCAAACCCCTTCACCACAAGTCTAGCTTTGTACCTCTGTTTTCCTCCATCTTCTTCCTTCAGCCTGTAAACCCATTTATTCTGTAATGTAGTTTTACCTGCAGGAAACCTAACTAAGTCCCAAGTCTGGTTATGCATTAAGGAGTCCATCTCTTCTTCCATGGCTAGCTCCCACTTCTTCCTGCTTTCAACCTGCATTGCTTCTTCATAACATTCAAGTTCACCAGAATCAGTCAGCAATAAATAATATAATGAAGGAGAGTATTGTTCAGGGGGTCTACTTATCCTGGTAGATCTTCTAACACCACTTTCAGGTGTTTGAGGTGCCTGTTGCTGTTGTGGTGGTTGTTGCTGCTGTGGTTGTTGATTATTATTATTTTCAAGCACCTTTACTTTTTCAGTTATCTCATCAAGAACCATGTATTCCTTGCTTTATTTTTCCTGTTTCTTTTCCTGCAGTTGATTCTTATACAAGACCTTTTCATTGAATATTACATCTCTGCTCCTAATGATTTTGTGATTTTCATAATCATATAAGTGATAACCAAAATCATTAGCACCATATCCAATAAAGGTACATTTCTTTGATTTTGCCTCAAGCTTTGTTATGTTTTCTTTATTAATATGGACAAAGGCCTCACAACCAAAAGGCTTTAAAAAAGAGTAGTTTACCTTTTTACCTGTCCATGCTTCCTCTGGAATACCACTATCCAAGGAACTTGAAGGCCCTCTGTTTATTAGATAAACAGCAGTATCTACAGCATCTGCCCAAAATTGTAAAGGCAA
This sequence comes from Pinus albicaulis, assembly GCA_034641835.2. Lineage (NCBI taxonomy): Eukaryota > Viridiplantae > Streptophyta > Pinopsida > Pinales > Pinaceae > Pinus > Pinus albicaulis. The sequence goes on along the minus strand of CM076573.1, from coordinate 79,786,463 downwards.
TCCTGCATGCAATCTCATGCACCTTGCACGCTCCATGATTGTTCTGTTCATCCTTTCCGACACACCATTTTCTTGTGGTGTTCTTGGAACTGTCTTCTCTCTACGAATTCCATGCTCTGAACAGTACCTATCAAACTCTTTGCTGCAATACTCACCTCCATTGTCCGATCTGAGACACTTCAACTTCTTTCCTGTCTCAATCTCAACCAAAGCTTTCCATTTCTTGAAAGTATCAAATACATCAGATTTATTCTGAATACAATAAATCCATGTTTTTCTAGTTGCATCATCAATAAAAGTAACATAATAACGAGAGCCACCGAGAGATGATACCTGAGCAGGTCCCCATACATCTGTATGCACAAGCGACAATTTTTCGCTCTTCCTTTCTTTCCCAACTCTGAGAAATCTGACTCTCTTTTGTTTTCTTTAAATGCAATTCTCACAGAAATCCAAATCAACATTCTTCAAACTTGGCAACAAATTTCTTGAGTGAAGAATCTTCATTCCCTTCTCACTCATGTGTCCGAGCCTATGATGCCATAATGCTGCATCTGCTCCTTTGGAAGTTAAAGCATTAACAGAGTTATAAATACCATTGCATAAATACAATGTACCAACCTTTTCACCTTTTGCTATTACCAGCGCTCCTTTTGTGACCTTCCAAGTTTTATCTATGAAAGTTGTCACACAACCTTCACTGCCTAACTGCCCTGTTGAAATCAGATTTTTCTTCAGATCTGGAACATGCCTTACCTACTTTAGTAGCCATTGGTTTCCATTCTGTTGTTTTACAAGAACTTTACCCATTCCAACAATTTTACAGGGTTTATCATCACCCAAACGAACTTGTCCAAAATATCCTTGAACATAGTCATGAAAATATTTCTTATCAAGTGTGGCATGGAATGAAGCCCCTGAATCTAGAACCCAAGAATTAGTAACATTTTCGAAAGAAAGAATGAAAGCATCTTGTAACACATCACCTGTCACATTTGATTCATGATTTTTTTGTTGTTGTGTGTCTCCTTCTTTTCCCTTCCGAGATCTATAGTCTTTCTTTAGGTGTCCTTTCTTTCCACAATTCCAGCACACTATTCTTGATCTGGACTTGGATCTGCCTTTCCTTGATTTACTACGATATCCCGAGCTCTTTCCTCTTTCCATTCTTCTTCCCCTAGAATCTACACTCAAAGCATTACCTGATGTCTCACCGGAGCTTTTCCATCGCATTTCCTCGCTAAGGATAGCACCAACAACATCATCAAACTTTAAAGTACTAGATCCAGAGACAAAGTTACTAATGGCCATTACTAAAACATTCCAACTCTTTGGAAATGAGCACAAGAATAACAGAGCTCTAACTTCATCATCAAAGTTTACCCCTATAGAACTTAACTGACTGGTAACTGTATTAAATTCACTTAAATGGTCTGCAACAAATCCACCTTCCGACATCTTCATATTAAATAGTCGTTTCATAAGAAATACCTTGTTTGAGGCCGAGGGTTTTTCATATAGTTTTGCCAACGTCTGCATCAAACCCTCTGTTGTTGTTTCCTTCAAAATATTGAAGGCGAATGACGCCTCAAGACACAACCGTACTATTCCGAGTGCCTTTCTATCGAGAATGTTCCATTCCATGTCTGTCATGGCCGTCGGCTTCTTTGTTTTTCTTCTCAATGGTAGGTACAGATCTTTCTAATACAGATAATCTTCCATCTGCATCTTCCACAGCGAAAATTTTTGGCCGTTAAATTTCTCGACCCTAAACTTACCATCGTCCACCATTGCTCCCACTCAAACTAGGAACCCTTCTTTCCTGTGAGTTTATCAGCGAAATATACCTTCGCCTCTGATACCTATTGTTAGAAAATTATATATTATGGAGCAATGAAAAACATAAAATATGCGGAAAATACAAGCACAAAAAAACACATAAAACCAGAGAGACACAGATATACATGGTTCACCCAGTTTGGGCTACGTCCACCCTAAACAACTAGTCCTTCCTTTCTATTATCCAGCAAAAATGAAAAGACAAAACCTATAGCAGATCTGTTGTAATATCCTTTGTTCTTTCTCACAGTCTCCCTCTCTTTTTCTCTCTTCGAGAATACACACATAATACACATCCGCAATACAATACCCTCATATATGCAAGGGGGTTGCCTTCTAGGGAAAAAAACCCTAATCTAAACATAACTTCTACCGTCAGATCATTTGCCTAATGAACGGCCCAGATTGACTAGAAATTACTATACTTTTACAAGGCAATTTTACATCTCTTTTTAGCGCAGCAGCGATTAATTACGGGCGGTGTTGCTGCCCCTTTTAAGGTACAGGGGTCCAATGTTGTGATACAAAGTAAACAAGATAATCAGGCTCCACACCCAACAGTGATGTGTCGATGGCCGATGGGAGGAGCAAGTGCGATGGACAATGGCCAATGGGAAAAAAAAGTGGGATGGATGGAGGACCGTCGGATTGGGATTGAGATCAATGGTGAAGATGCGATCGGGGCTTCACATATCAGCGGAGAAAAGGTTCAGGGGAGATGGAAGCGGGAAACACCGAAGTGCGCTGGAGTGAAGACTGTTAGATGTGGGAAAGATCAACAGCGGAGAAGGGAAGGTGAAAGGGAAATGGGATGCGATGTGATGAAGTGATGCGGTGGAGCAATGACTGTTAGATATTGGGGAATGGACGGTCCCGATCTCATCGAAAGATCCACCATCGGCGAAAAATAAAACGGAAGCGGGAAATTGGAATTACTAATGTGCGACCACCGATGGGCTTTAGTGCTTGGTCACAGAGTGTGGTCTTGTGGCGGAAAAAGGGCTCGAGCTTAATTGAAAGGGGCTTAAGGCCTTCTTTTAATAAAAGGTCAAAAAATAGGCCTAAAAAGTGAGTTTTTGAGCCTTTTTGAGGTTTCAATAAGATAAAAAGGTGATTTTAAACCAAATAAAGGGGATTTATAAGGTTTAAAAAGGTTTTTATGGGAAAATGAGGGTAAATGAGGGATAAAAGGGAATTTTTAGGAGAACGAGATGAATTTTTAGGATAAGTGAAAATGAGTGAAAATGGAGGGATTTTGGAGGAAATTATGAAGGTGAAAAGATGGAAAAAATGGCTGAAAAGAGTTTCTTTTATAATAGTAGGGCTTCTTGAGGAATTTTTGAATGAATATTATCAATGAAATGGATTTCTTGAGGATAAATAACAGAGAGAGGCTTCAAAAAGTCACAGATTTTGCATGAAATTTGTTTCTTGAAGGCTAAAGACCTGTTTAGCCATCTTTGAATATGTCAAAATTATAGATGGCTAACAGTGGCTCCACTTGGGGAGGACAACATTCTTTTTAGGTGTCCAGAACCTCAGTTATCAATCTTCTGGCTTTTAGCAGACTAGTGCCTCATCCATTGGGAAGAATCTCTTTTCTTTCTTGCTGATCTTTCTCTGAAAAAGATAATTTTTATCAATCTACAAAATGTAATCTCTTTTAAAACAACATCTCTACCTACCCAATCTTATTTTGTCCTAGAATTTTTTCTTCCTTTGAGTGCACTTGGACTGGCAAACTCTTTAACATCAAAATTTTTTTCTTTTATTGAAAGCAAGAAAACTAATCTGAAACTACCCTTATAACTTCCGTGAGTCCGGATTGAACAGTTGGACTAAAAAATTCTCTACCTATTCTAACTATCTATCAAGGTTAGACTGTTTGACATATTTTATTCTCTATTTATAAAACAAGAAATTTAAAACACATTCAAATCAGGATTAGACAGTCTGATTTGCTATGGGGCTATGGCATTTTGTACAAGCTGCACATAGAATTTATTTGCAGAAACTTAAAACAAAACTAAGAAGGCTTAAGATCTGAAATTGTTAAACATCCTTCTATTCTTTTTCTAGCTCTGGTTTTGATCTATTTAGAGCAATCATTTTCCTTTTCTTGGTTTATATTTTGAGTTTGTTTGAACCACTCTCTTCTATCCTAATCTATTCTACTTATAAGCCAAGATTATATAGTTTGGAAAATCTTCTAAACTAACATATCAGCATGGAATTAAAATTTACTCAATCATGTTTAGGCTGTAATAATGATTGAATAATTACAAGTAGTGGAATTTGAGCTTGCACACAAAAAATATTTTGGAAAAATTAAATCAGAAAGATAAGGCCATGATTTGTCTTTTGTGAGGCATCCTTATCTATCTCTTTGGTTCTGTTTTAAGCATGTGGAACTAGTATCTTTTCAATCTCCTAACCTATCCTTCTTTGAATAAGCTAAGTCTGAAATAATGTTTTATCAATCAAATTTTCTAATAACTTATCAACATAAATTTAAACCATGCTCAGCCATGATTAGGCTAGATGACTGAAAAATATATCATTTTGAAGCAGCAGTGGCATTTAGACTTGCACACTCTCAAAAAATTCTTTTTTTGGGTATGGGGTTGTACCTTTCTTCTTTTAATCTGCCCTCTTTTTATTTTTCTTTTGTTTTTTGTATTTTTTATTCTTTTTCAAAACAAAAAAAAAACTAACTAAATGCTCACAGGTTGAGATTATATTCTTTCCTATCTAACCTAATCTAACCTGGATAATTTACATATTTAGCTGATGAAATCCCTTTTCCAATATAGCCAATCAAGTAAGTGATTCCACGAGGGACCTTGGTTTAGCTTTTTGAGTGTATTGTAAAAATTAAAAGACCATCTCCACTTTTATTATGTTTGAACGGTAGTGCCTAACATTTTCTTGAAACTTTGCATCAAACTGCTCTTGACATGTTTTACTTCCTCTTCAAATGTTTCTAAGAAAATAGCAAATGGATCTTGGAATAATACCTGAATTAGAGGATTTGGGATAGAGACTTCATTCAAGAATAATCCCTCTTCCACTTGGCTATGCTTGGGATTTTTTTGAACAAGAAACTCCTTCTCTTCCTCATGATCATTTGCACTTTCATACTCATCATATATTGCCCTGTTGTCTTCTAGCAAACCTGATTGAAAAGAAGCATAGTTGTTCTCTTTCTCTTGTGAAGGTTGGACATAGGGCTAAATATGTTCTTTGTTGTTAAAATCAATACCCAAATATTTCCGACTTCTTATTTCATTAAGGTTTTCTTTGCCGAACTGAAAGGAAGCACAAAAAAGAGGTAAAGATCCTTCCCTTTCTCCCAAAATTTCTGCACTTTCTTCTTCATTGTCATAGCTGAGTGGTATTTGCTGATCACTATTTTTGAGCTGTTGAAAATGATTGTATTTGTCCCAAAAACTAATAATTGATTGTTTTGTAGTGTTATCTTGAGTCTGGAGAACATAATCATCATCATATTGATCATATTTAGGCAGCTTATTCATAGGAGGAATGTCATCCATTATGCACATTTGATCAGCAGATTGTCCCATCATATGAAAAGGAGAGTGTTCATGGCTAACAGGTTCTCATTTAGTAATATGAAATGACTCAAGGCACAAGGGTAGGGACTCAAGAGGTGTTGGCTCATCTTTCATTTCTGGTTTTGTAATCCAAACAGCCATACCAAGATGATTTGAGGGGAGAACTTTTGGATTTGAAAAAGGGTTTGTATTATCCATTTCCTCCCTTATTGATTCTTTAGAGCATTCTACCTTGTTTCTATTTTCAATTTGGTTGTAATACTCTCTAAATAGTGAAGCACAAGATGTAGGAAGACATATAGTACTTACTTGACAAATTTCCACATCTTCTTTGCAACCTTGGTCAGCCAGTATGTTTTGATAGCTACCTTTGCATTGAAATGACTAATTTGGTTCCTCCCAAGAAAATGATATCGGCTACTTTGAATAATCAGCACCAATCTCAACCTTGTACTCTTCCTCTTTCTTACTAAGTATATGCATCATTTTGTTGGTTGTATCTGTCAACATATCTAGCTTTAACTTTGAAAAAGTTATTTTTTCTTGAGCTTCTTTGTCTTTCCTTATTTCTTCTAACTTTTCCTCTCTTTCCAGTATGTTTAATTCCATATTAATTTCCATATTTTGCATTTTTTCCAGGTTTGAAGGGTCTTTTTCTCTTATCTGGAATTCCATCTCTGGGTCAAAATTACTTGGGTAGTGCAAGAGAGCCCACCCCAAAGGTGGCTTTATCTTAGCAGGTATTGCATTTTATACTTTATTGAACCTGGCTGAAAAGTCTTGTACTGTCTCCCCTGGTTGTCTTTTTAAATTATTCTATTCTTCTATGATGAAAAATTCATTTCCCATGATCACCCACCTATCTAAGAAGACTTGAGTAAATTGTTGAAAATTGATAATGCTTGCAGCTGGAAGGCCCTTAAACCAACTCCTAATTTTTCGTTGTAATGATAAGGAAAACATTCTAATACGCACATCATCTTCTTCTATTTCATAAAGGTCAAATAAATTCTCAAGATTTTGAATGTGTTCTTCAGCGATGACTTTTGAGCTTTCTCCATCAAATATGGGTAGTTTATTTGCAAGATTTGTTGGGAGGGCTTGGAAGATAGGAGGAAAAATCAGAGGCTTGTATCTTTCTGGGACCTTTGTGGGTATAGGTAGTGTAAAAATATATTTATGGTTGTTTGAGGTTTCAACAGGAGGAGTAAAGGTAGCATGAGGCTCATGTTTCACTAGATCTTCCACAAATGAATCTGGGGTAAGCATAGGTGTATAAGACTAATCATGGTCTAAAATTTGAGGCTTAGATTTTCGAGGCTTGAGATATTTCCAATGATAAATGTAGATCTCATCAGTGTATTCTTGATCAGGTTTAAAGTAGGATAGAACATAGTTATAGATAAAAACAATAATTTCTTGAATCCAACTTAGGCCTGAATGCTCTTTCTTTCTAGGATGATTGGTCATGTTTCAGGTTCTTCCTCCAGTGGAGTTTTTAGATCTATTGAGAGTTGTGGAGTCACCACGTGGATGATTTCAAATTTTCTGTCCACCAAAAATATGATTGGGTTTGCTCAATGCATTCCCAAGGGAGTCTACAAGGACTAGTGAAGTAATAGGCCTACTAGAGGCCAGTGGAGTCGCTAGGTGGAAATTTTTAGCTTTTTGAAGGTAAAATGTTTATGGTCCACCACCAATGTTTATTATGAAACCAATCTGAATTTTTTTCAGGTTTTCTGAGTTTCTATGGTTATTGAAGGACTTAGTGAGTCTACAAGAGTTTGCTAGAATATTATGTACTCAGAGGTCCCACCGTGATCGCCACTATGTTAGCTCCCTGTAATTTGATAGATTGATTGAGATACAAATTGAAAAGGGTAACATCAAACCAAGCTTTAGAGCTCTAGGATCTAGCCCTCCTAGTCTTAGAGAGGGATCTCTCAATATGTTTGTAGGATATAGCTTGATTTAAGAGGTTGATTTTAGGCTAATTATTAAGTGCAAGATATTTTGATTGTTTTTTGGTTGGGTATGATACTTTGATAGATTTTATATAGGAAACATGGAATATTGTTAATTCATTGGGCAATGGAGTCTAACAAGGTCCAGATAAGTTCGTCAATGGTGTTAAGAGCATTTGCAGGGAAATTTTACTTGGTTGGTGGATCTTTTAAGGTTATGAAAGATTTATGAAATGGACATAAAGATTGAGAATAACAAACTAATAAAGGGCTGAAACTGAATCCTTTATATACTTGTATAATGAGGGAGTTAGAAAATTGATAGGAACAGCAAGAGAATCAAAGGCATAAGTAGAACCTAATCCATTTGATTTCAGACTGAAAACATATAATTAACCAAAAAGAACATTCAGATATAAACACAGAAAGGTAAGAAAATTATCCAAATTTCAGAGCTTGTATCATCTAGAGAAGAAAAAAATTTCAAATACACAAGTAACTATAACCATAGAAAGAGATAAAACTCTAACATCCAAATTTATAGCTATAAGGTTTCCTTAAAACAATTTTATCTAAGTAAAGGTGAAGAGCATGATTTTAAACAGACTTCTTTAACAAACCTAAACAAAGCTTCTTTAAAGAGATGATTCTAAGAACAGAATATTTCAGTGGCAACAATATGCAGGGCTAACCATAAATCATAATTGATGCTAACTGATCTAATTTATTCAAGAAATGGACAAGCTAACAACTTGTTAGCGAGAAATAAATTATTTCTCTAATGTATCTTAGCAGAAGAAAACATTAAGGCAGTGACAGACAAAAAGATTTAAGGTGCCATTAGAAAACATTTCTTAATCTAAATTATTTGTCCTACTGCAACATGGAAAGATGGAAAACATCATGGAAAACTAGAAAACATAAATAGAAGAAAACTTCACCATCAACCAAGCCTATGGATCCTACAAACAATCCTTCTCCATCAACAAGAAAATTAGATCATGCATGAGTTCCAAGACATCAATTTCTCTTCAAGAGCTTCAAAGGACTATGTATTATTCCAGCATCAGTCATCAAAATCCCACATTTACAATGAGTTCCAGTGCAACATTTATGCTACAAATGAGGAGGTGGAACTATTTTTTAGGGTTCAAATGTCATTTATTATAGAGTAATGCGTTCCTAGCCTTGAAAACCACGCAGGGCATAAGGTAAGAATATCTGCAGCTACTTCTCTGTTTAAATAACTTTGTCTTAATTTCTGAGATAAAGATAGGTGGAAAAGATTGACTTTAAGGCTTTATATTATCTTTAAAATAACTGTTCTAACAGTTTAAAATATATTTTTTGTGTAAAAAATACTTTTTTTGCCTTTGCAGATAAAGAATGGGTAAAAGGTGTCAGTTAGATATTCTAAGGGAATAACTACTTCCTTTTGATTTATTCGAGCCTGTTGTAGCCTAAAATTTTGTCTTTGTTTAACCTTTACACTTGGTAATAGGCCTTTAATATCTGATTTGCCTTTAATACTCAGTCTTACTGCTTTATGATTGATTATTCAGTAACTGTTCTTTTAGATCCTTTAGCCTAGACCCTTTGTTAATCTCGCTTCACTGTCTTTTCTCTGTTTTTCCGTTAAAACATTCATTTATTTCTTAACCCTTTGTCTTTATCCTTTAAACTGCGGATTAATCTTTAAATCTTCGAAATTTGTGCTTTAATCCTTTCTCTTTATGCTAATCCTCACTTTTCTTTGATTTCTTTGATTAAGCCTTTAATCTCTATGTTTTCTTGTTTGCAGGGGTTTCTTGGCATTTTGGAGGGTTTATGTGATTACATCGATCAAATTCTCGAAATCAAACCCTGAATCTCCCATATTGCTTGTTAGAACCCAGAGGATCATCATCCTGGGCATTTTCAACTTAGATGTTGCTGTGGGCGAGCCTGTAAACTTTAGGTTTCCATTAAACCTACACTCAAACATAAAACATATTATGAAAACTTGCATTGTTTGGATAAAATGCGATCAGAGGCTTCGGGATGGGTGTTGGAGCATTGCTAAGGAAGGGGATGTTGCGTGGTGGGGAAATTTCATGGCGGAATGACGCAAACAGAGGAAATTTTGAATCAGGGCGCGAAAACAGGGAGGGGCGGTTTTGCAGAAAGCCAACAGTTTTTGCGTGGCCAGGAAGTGGTAAGCAGTAATGGGCTGGGGGAACACAATAATTTTTAGGGGTTGACGCATGTCCAACCCAAAACCACCTTTTTCACATTGAAAATGTGTGTTAAAATGTTTTGGTGAAATGGGCGCGAAATCAATTCCGGGCCGTCACATCTGGAGGATTGACAGTTGGGATCTGTTCAAAATGTCGCGCAAATCACAAATGGTCGAGAGGGTCAGTGAAAATGAAAAGAAGCGTTGACTGTTGGATTAACGAGATCAACGGTCGGGATCTGTTGCGGGGGGGCCATGGAGGTACAAGGAGGAGAAACAGGGTGGAGTTCTGCTAGCCGTTGGATCGAGAAGATCAACGGTGGAGATGCGATCAGGGGCACGCGCAATATATAGCATATGGGCGGAGGAATGGATGAATGGAAAAAGAGCGATCATTGTTGGATCTGGAGGATCAACGGTGAAGATCCTTTCGCAAGAAAGAGGGTGGAATGGAAAGGTGGGGCAACGGCCGAAAGGGCGATGATGCAATGGTCGTCGAATCTGGAAGAGATCAACGGCTAGGATTAAATGATGAAGGAGAATGAAAAGGGTGGGGTTGACATGCAGGATTAATGTGGTCTGTTAGATGAGGGGAAACGGATAGCTGTGATCGAATCGGGGGATCGAAAAGTGGCGGAGAAGAGGGTCCGAGAAGGAGGAAATTGGAATTGCAATATGCCGATGGCCGATGGGAGGAGCAAGTGTGATGGCCGATGGCCAATGGGAAAATGAAGTAAGAGGGATGGAGGACCATCGGATCAAGATTGAGATCAACGGTGGAGATGTAATCGGGGCTTCGCATATCAGCTCATGCGAAACGAATGAAAGCTCAGTATTATAGAAGTGTTACACCTCGTGTGTGCTTATCGTAGTACACAAAACATTTCTTCCACAGCTTGGGTTATTTATTCACCCACTGATGAGTTAGTATCTATGCATGGGGTAAGCCTCGGTCAAAAAACGAACAATATTGTATAATATAGTGAAATTATTGAGTTATTGTCTGAATCCATTTCATTTGGAATTAGAAGTTTGATCGTTAGGTTAGATTATGAACTCGTTGTATTACAATCGAATAGAGTATACACAATTAAAAACCTAGTGTTGTTGAGATTATTTTTGAAAGTTCGTCTCTTGGAATGAGAATTTGATTATATTGAGTATCAACACATTTTGAGAAATTTAAACACATTAGCTGATGCACTAGCTTCTAGTGTTATAAACAGACATTTGCGATAATTAAAGCAGTAGATCAAAATAACATTTGATAACATGTTAGACATATAACTAGAAATAGTAGTAATATCATAGCATAAGAGTAGTGTTTTCAAAAAATATTACATCATCCTCAATCATAGGTTCAAAATGCCTTATGATCGAAAAAAAGTGATACAAAAAAATGATATAATTCTACATAATAAATCATCCACTATCAGTGGTGACGATCACGATAAAACACTGCAGCCCGTGCCACTTTGCTCGGGAATATCCTGAACTGTCCCGGAACCCCGATAACATATCTCTGTAAGTAGAGAGGAATTTCATCTATGGTAGTCTCTAGAATATCTAAAGTCAACTACTCCAGATGGCTTTCCAGGTCGGTAAGGATCTTTTCTGTCTAATCCTATGGTGGTGGTGGTGCTACAGATGGATCTCTTGGCTTCCTGTCAAAAGGACAGAGAGTGTCCGGTCGACGTGGACCCACATCTACATTTGAAATTTTTGTCATCAGTTTTGGGCGATTTAAAAAACAAAATTAAAATTAAAATTTAGAACATGTCAAAATGATTCTTACCTGAGTCATCCCTGTTGATCAGCGATTATCATTGATGTCAATCCAAGCAGCACTAGGGTCTAACCCAATATTGAATGGGAATTTTTACCTACCAAATTAATATATTCTGGGTCAATAATTATTTTGATGGTTTCTACTTGTCGAGATGTTTCCATTGATATATGGCACGCCATGTAATTCTTCACGGTTTGAGAGATATTCATGTTTGAAGTATGTACCCCCAGTTAGTGGGCTAAAACCCCATGGGTTTGGGGCATGGGTCATTTAAAAGTCATAATTAATGTTTTTTAAGCTCATAAAATCCCTCCCATGTTCACTTTTTGAAGCCCCTCTCAACTTAAGAATTTATATAAATTGTGATCTTCATTTCCTCCTTAGGCAATGGATTTCGCCATCTGAAACAGGTCATTATGGAATTTGCACTCTAATTTTTTTTCTACGAAGGTTCAGAAGCTGAAATGTTTAAGAGTTGAAGCTTAAATCCTGAGGAATCTATTGTAAAAATTTCAGATCAAGGTGCAAAACATTTTTGGAGATATGATCTATGGAAGTCAAGGTTTTTGCAGGCTCCTGAAATTCATCTCAAAGAAGTGACCTTGGTAAATTCGTCATAATTCTCTCTCTGAGTATCGTATTGGAATTATGTAAAAATTGGAGGATAGTGCACAGTCTTTAATTTTCTCTCTATCAATTTTAGAGCCAAATGAAGAAACAGTGGCACGTGTCACACCGTACAAGTGCGCTACGCTGAAACAGTCCATAATTAGGGCATTGTGAGAGATTGGGTATAAATCTCCCTTGAAGAATCCAAATTGGGTCAAACCTATGGCATTGGAAATACAACTCAGAGGACTACTACAAGACCAAAAATCAGATATTGAGGATATGAAATAACGAAGATACACTAGATTCAATATCGAGCTCGTAGAAGGCAAGAAAAATCTAGATCACATATTGTCAAGGGTTGCAAAGGACCAAACTTTCTATGGCAGAAAAGCAAAGCAAGGTGCAGCAGAGGGTAGCATGACAAGAGCAGAAACCATGGTGCATAATAGCAGCAAGAAGTTCATCATATGAATTCTTCAAGTGGGAAACAATGCATATAATCATTGTAAAGGTATCATTGTACTAAGTCATTGTAAATACATTACTATAAAAATAGTACTAGTGTCTATCTGTCAAGGGTTGAAGAGGCAGTGTTGGGAGTTCTAGGATCATCATTAGGTGGTTGTGTCAAAGTTTGGGTTATGTTCTATTATATATTATTCTTCTACATCATTCTATATCATTGTAAAGTGGACCATTTTCCCTGGTACGAGAGTCCATTCTTATTTTATTCTTCTATAGGGTGGTAGGGTGGTGCTAGGGTGAGTTGTAGCTCATTGGGTGTTGGGGAAACCATTCAGTTGACTACTAAAGAATCTTAGGCATTGGAGTATCCATCCAGTGGGAGCTGGAGAAGAATGCTTTTCTAGATTCTAGGAAGTTGGAGCTTTATTTTCAATTGGAGTTGAATATTAAAGAATTGTTAGAAAAGCATTAGGTGGTTTTTGTCCTAGAGTGGGTTTCCACCTTCAAAACTTTGTGCATTTGTGTTCCTCTTGTTTGTTGCTATAATTGTACAAACACTGATAATAATTGAAGATTAACTAATGCTCTAATTGAAAGGAATATTGATTCACCCCCCCCCCCCCTCTCAGTATTTCCAACAATTGGTTTCAGAGCTTGGTTCCTTCAATAGAAATTTAATAGATGGAAGGATGTCATGGAGCATACCAAGAATGGTGTACCTCTATTCAATGAAAATTATTATGCACTCTGGAAAGGAAGAATGGAGGTCTATCTCTTGGTGCAAGGTTGCGAAGTATAGGACACTGTTCAAAATGGATTTACATCAACCCCGGATGAACAAGGTAAGAAGAATTTTGTAAATGATGCAAAAGAAAAGAATATTATTATCAATGGAATTATTGAATCTTCTTATCATAAGGTGTTGGGTTGTAAAACCGCCAAAAATGTATGGAAAAAGATTGAGAATATATATTTAGGTGACTCAAATGTATAGAGCAAAATTTGAGAAACTCAGAATGAAAGAAGATTGCAACATTGCTGCATATTTCCAATACGTTGATGAAATAACCAATACTCGGGAAGGATTGGGAGAGCTAGTTGAAGAGAAGACTATTATACGGAAGATTCTTAGAACGTTACCAGGGAGATTCAACCCAAAGGTATCGGTCTTAGAATACAGTGAAAATAAAGAGAAACTCAGCAAGGAATAATTACATGGAGTTCTCATAGCATATGAAATGAGACTTGATGAAGAAAAGGGTACTTCAAATCTAGAAACTACGTTCGTTGCATCTAAGAAAACCAATAAGGACAAGCAACCTTCAATTGAAAAGTCATGCTACCCTCTGCTGCACCTTGCTTTGTTTTTCTCAACGCATATGACTGGAGATAGAAATAAATTTGTATCTCTGAAAGAGAAGAAGGATGGAACCGTGTCCTTTGGAAATGATGGATCTTCAAATGTTATAGGATCAGGTACTATCAGTCTTGGAATCAAAGATGCTCTAGCCAAGAATGTTCTATTGGTTGAAAACATGAATCACAATCTGCTTAGTGTTGGACAAATGTGTGATCAAGGACACACAATGCTATTCAACTCCACGAAATGTGAAATCAGGAAAGGCATGTATGGTGAAATTGTGGCTACAGCAAGTCGAGCTCCTAATGACATATATGTTCTAGATGAAGCAACTAAAGCATGTCTAATAGCTAAAGAGGATGATACAATAATTGGTAGCAATGATGATCGACTAATTAAGAAGTTTGCTACAAAGGTGCAAAGTGATTTCGAGATGTCTTTACTTAGTGAGCTGACATACTTTTTACGGCTTCAAATATCTCAGCAAGAGAATGGAATATTTATATGTCAAGCCAAGTACATCAAGGAAATGCTCAAGAAATTTAAAATGGAAGATTGCAAACCCATCCTTACTCCAATGGTAACAAGTTGCAAATTGAGCATAGAGGACTCATCTAAGGATGTGGATCAAAAGCTGTACAGATCTATGATTAGTAGTCTTCTATATGTAACAGCCTCCCGACCAGATGTTATGCAAGCAGTTGGACAAGTAGCAAGATTCCAAGTAGCACCAAAAGAATCACATATTAAATATTCGCCAGCATTGGAATATATTCGCTAGAAGCTTGGGATTCTCCCAAGTTCTCATTATATTTTCCTTTTTCAGAATATAAAGAGGGAGTGGAAGTAGATTACAGGTCTGCAGGATGGTTGTGTGTCAGGGGGAGTGGAACTGTGGAAGATACCCTTTGCCATTGATGTTAAAGGGGGAGAGAATGTTGTAGGAAGAGGTGTCATGATCGCAGGGGGAGTACTTGTGTTGCCATCAATGCAAAAGGGGGAGATTGTTGATCAGCGATTGTCATTGATGTCAACCCAAGAAGCACTAGGGGCTAACCTAATATTGAATGGGAATTTTGACCCACAAAATTAATATATTCTAGGCAAATAATGCTTTTGATGGTTTCTACTTGTTGATATGTTTTCGTTGATATATGGCACACCATGTAATTCTTCACGATTTGAGAGATATTCACGTTTGAAGTTTGTACCCCTAGTTAGTCGGCTAAAACCCCATGGGGTTGGGGCATGGGTCATTGAAAAGTCATAATTAATATTTTTTACGCTCCTAAAATACCTCCCATGTTCACTTGTTGAAGCCCCTCTCAACTTAAGCATTTATATAAATTGTGATCTTCATTTCCTCCTTAGGTAAGGGATTTCGCCATCTGAAACAGGTCATTGTGGAATTTGCGTTCTAATTTTTTTTCTGCGAAGGTTCAGAAGCTGAATTTCTTATGAGGCAAAGCTGAAATCTTGAGGAATCTGCTGTACAAATTTCAGATCAAGGTGCACAATATGTTTGGAGATATGATATGTGGAAGTTAGGGTTTTTGCGGGCTCTTGAAATTTATCTCAAAGAAGTGACCTTGGTAAATTCGTCATAACTCTCTCTATGAGTATCCGATTGGAATTACGTAAAAAGTGGCAGATAATGCATAGTCTTTAATTTTTCTCTATCAATTTCAGAGCCAAATGAAGAAACAGTGACACGTGGCACGCCGTACAAGTGTGCTTTGCTGAAACAATCCATAATTAGGGCATTGTGAGAGATTGGGTATAACTCTCACTTGAAGAATCCAATTGTGTCAAACCTATGGCATTGGAAAGATGACTCATAGGACTACTACAGGACCAAAAATCAGATATTAAGGATCTGAAATAACAGAGATACACCAGATTCAATATCGAGCTCCTAGAAGGCAAGAAAAAGCTAGATCATGTGTTGTCAAGGGTTTCAAAGGGCCAGGCTTTCTACGGCAACAAAGCAAAGAAAGGTGTAGCAGAGGGTAGCATGACAAGGGAAACAACCAAGGTGCATAACATCAGCAAGAAGTTCATCATATGAAGTCTTCAAGTGGGCAGCACTGCATACAATCATTGTAAAGGTATCATTGTACTAAGTCATTGTAAATACATTATTGTAAAAATTGTAATAGTGTCTATTTGCCAAGGGTTGAAGAGGCAGTGTTGGGAGGTCTAGGATCATCATTATGTGGTTGTGTCAAATTTGGGGTTATGGTCTAGTATATATTCTTCTTCTACATCATTCTATATCATTGTAAAGTGGACCCTTTTCCCTGGTATAGGAGTCCATTATTATTTTATTCTTCTATAGGGTGGTAGGGTGGTGCTAGGGTGAGTTGTAGCTCAATGGGTGTTGGGGTATCCATTCAGTTGACTACTGAAGAATCTCGAGTGTTGGAGCGTCCATCCAGTGGGAGTTGGAGAAGAATGCTTTTCTGAATTCTAGGAAGTTGGAGCTTTATTTTCAATTGGAGTTGAATATTAAAGAATTATTAGAAAAGCATTAGGTGATTTTTGTCCCAGAGTGGGTTTCCACCTTAAAAACTGTGTGCATTTGTGTTCCTCTTGTTTCCTGCTATCATTGTGCAAACACTGATAATAATTTAAGATTAACTAATGCTCTAATTGAAAGGAATACTGATTCACCCCCCCTCTCAGTATTTCCAACAATCCCACTGTGTTCCTGGAGGAAGAGACATCTCTCGGTCACCGCGAAAATCCATCCTAGCATAAGGGAAATCTTCTATCGTGAAGATTTGGTTCTCCAACCAATGGAAATAAGCTGGAGTAAAATGAACAATGCCGCCACCTTCACCATGATGGGCCATCAATGCAACCCATTGGACCATCCGAGGCTCTTTGACTCTACCATGATCAACTGAAATAAGCCGTGGGGCAAGTGAAGGAATTATTTCTAGAGAAAATGTGACCACAATCGCTCCATATCCGAAGTTTTTCAACTTCAAATTTTTTTCTCTAGTCAGTTGGCCTTTGACATTGGCCAACACTACCTCACACCAATTGAAAATGGTGCCTCTAAAGCAATCAACAGCAGTTTTCATTTGGGATATTGTAGCAATATGTGAAGTTGCGCTCCCACACAACCGGGTTACAGTAAATGAAACCACTTTGAGTTCATGACGAATAATGGTTTTTATGTTAATGCATTTATCTTCGGGGTCCACTTCTTCATCGCAAAATTCTTGCTGAAGGCTAGTGACGGACTGGCCACCTGCTCTAGCCCAAAACAAAGAGAGTGGCTCACCCCTCTTTGATAAACCAGTGAGAAAATATATATCTTCCATCTCAATTTTGAGCCGATGACCTCTAATTATAAAGCATTGTTCCTGGACGTCCCATTTGTTTACTAGCCAGGTAAGTAAGTCTACTTGAGCCCTCATACCCTGAACGGCCCAAAATTTGTACAAAACGCATTCCCTCAATACACATAATGTGGGCAGATGTACCATGGCAGCCTCATCAACCTCTTCATGTTCATGTTCTCTCCACTCAAGCATTATCCTGCAATGGATAGATTGAAAGATTAGAAACAATTTGAGTGAGAAAATTTGGTTTAATTTGGGAGATTTATTCATTTTATTTTTTCTTACGATGCCTCTGCATTTTTCACATAAAAAGAGTGTGTAGATCTGCACGCGTCTTATGCATAAAGTGCGGGACCATGACAATTTTCCCTTTGCAAAATTGTCGAGGTCTACAGGTGTCATGTGTTTTACTTGTGGACCCCCGTGAGAAAATTTTTGAACATATTTTCCTCCTTAAAAATCAATTTAAGCCCTAAATTAAGAAAGCAAATAGACAAAAATGAAGGCAAGGATGATGTGGATTACCTGGAACTGACAGTTTTTTATTCTGACGGGCAAATCTTCTGCAATCTCCTCCGGAACATTTTTTACCAAAAGCTCTCAATTTTCACTCTAAAATCAAATGGTAAAAATGATTTAGAAAAACCCTTTTTTATAATTTTTTTGAATAAATGAAATATAATTTTGTTTATTTTCCACTTTGAAAATTTGTTTTCTAAATTATTTTTATTTATCATAAATAGGTATGTTTAATTTTTCAGTTTTTGTGTAGAATACAGGATTTTTTGGGTTAAATGGTCCTTTTGACTAAGGAGTATACTTTTTGTCACTTTTTCAAACTAGGTAAAAATTATGAAAAATAAAAATCTATGAGTAAGTTTTTATCACATTTTGGAACTCGTTAAAACTTACAGAAAAAGAAAAAATGCTGAGTATAGTTTTATCACTTTTTCAGGCTCTTGAAAATTACGAAAAAGTGAAACCTTGGAGTTCTCTTTTTAGCCCTTTTCAGACTCTCTAAAGATGAAAAGATTGCCAGTATTTGAATATTTGAACTCATTAAAGGAAATGAACAATCGTCCTTTCAGTATAAGTTTACCCATTTTCCGGACTAAAATGGACTATTTACGAAAAAGGTATACATTGACTAATCATGGTCAATAGAGTTCTCTCCTGTATTATTTTATCCTTTTTCAGGCTTGAGAGACTAAATTTACGAAAAAGTACACCCACAAAATTTTCTTAAGTTTTTCTTCTGACTCCCTAAAATTGAAAAACACCGAGTTTCTCCTATACTGGACTTGTTAAAATTTAACAGTAAAGGACCTGTCGATTACAAACAGGAACGATCCACTCCTTCTTAGGGTTTGATTTTAAACTAAGTTGGACTCATTTGAAGGATGAGCTTATATAACAAGAAAATTTTATCCTCCTCAAGCTTGTCAAAAATAAAGAGGTACTTGCCAGAAATGGTGGGGGAAAAAGAGATAAAACGAATCCATTTGTCACACTTTGTTTAAAAGGCAGTTTGCCACTCTTGAACATGACACTCTTTGTCACAATTCTACCTGGGTTGGGAAAATCCTTTTCCTATCAGTTAATAAAACCATATTGAAAGTCTTCATTTGGTTTATGGGTATTAGCTTAGGTCAATTGTCACCAAACCATCTGTAGTGTCATTATATGTTCAAGAGGACAATTCAAATAAACAATTCATTGTAAAAAAAATTCTCCATTCACGTTGACCATCCCTGAGTTAGTCCTTGCTAAAACTTTCTACAAAACTTGATCTAATGGTTTCGTGTCATGGGCTTTCCTACGACGGATCACTTTCTATCGACGATAGCTCATCATCTAGGAATTTGATCTAGAATCCTTCAGTGCCTTGGAATCTGCATGCCTTAATGATAGGTTTCTCTCCTTCGACGATAGTTTGCAACATTGACCTTCGATCGAACGATTCCGTGAAATGTTCGACTTGAGATCATTTATTCACATTTTATGGATTGTAATGAGTACTTTGAGAGCCATTGTCATTATTGGTGGTTTCTCTCACACTTATTAATAGTTCACATCATTGACTGGTAATCAAGTGTTTTCTACCATGTTCGACTTCCACACAATCAATCGCATGGATAGAATCCTACTAGTTCGGGTAGTGGAAATCAAGACCTTGGATCTAGTTTCCACCATCTAGGTTGCAAGGAGTTTTATTATTCATTATGAAGTAGACTATTCATAATAGATGGATGCATCCATACTGCATCTACATTATTGATGTGATAGTAAGATCATTTCTACATCAGAACAAGTTTTAGTTAGTGTTTGATCTGAGTATGGGAATGCCTACCTCAGCGATGTTATATATATATATATATATATATATATATATATATATATATATATATGTTTTGCATTGAATTTTTTTACAGGATTCCAACTGGGGTGTCCACAAGCTAATCCTCGAAATGATAAAGCACATCACTCTTCGAATGGTCTCAGACTTCGCACTTTAGGGGGCAATCTGTTACACTAAAAATTGTCACCATGATGTTTTACTGTCTGTATGGCTTCATCATTACTCATATATTACTCTCTTAGAAGTCTAAAAATATCAAATTCCTAAAACCAAGCCTTGAAATTGAAAGAAAAGCTTATAAAAGTCATAAAAATACTTGTACCGCACTTTCTATTAGTATTACTTGTGGTGCTGCATCTGTTTCTTCTAGAGAATTCGGAACCAGCCGCACTTTTTCTTCATTAAAGGTGCAGTTCCCTGTAAAAGGTAAAGTGAAGGCGGAAGTAAAATTTGGAAGCCCGACTGGTTGAATCTAGAAGCTTTTGGAAGCAATTATCCGGTGGAAATTTCGCTCCTTTCATGTACATTCATCCCTCGATTAAAGGATCCTACCCCTTGGTATGTGGAGCTTAATCCCTTTGAAAGAGGATTCTATCCCCTCTTATTTGGAGCTGCAACCTCTTCTCTTTTGTTATAAATTGAGGCCATAGTTCAACCTCAAGGGAGAGTTAGACTTTGAGATTTTTTTAGGAGAATTTCCGGAGAAACATATACTCTCTTAACTGATTATCATATGGGAATTATTAAACACTCATGTGTATGTTAGTCGAGAGAGTGTAAAGGCTTGTCAAATTAGAGGAAACGCTTGTTCTAGACCCCAAAAGGACCTGTATGGCATCAAGGCGAAAACGGTTGTAAGGCTCCTTCTTTCATTAAAGATAATACAAATGGATCCTGTTTTCTCAATGAGTTGTTTATTTAAATGGCTCATTTCTTGAATTCCTTGATCATCAAGATAGATTTTTGGTTTATGAATTAATATATATTATGCAGGTGCTTCTGATTTTTTCATGTATTTGATTGCAGATCCCAAAAGGAGACGTATTCAAAGCGACAGGAAAGAAGACTACGATCAGCGGTGGACTACAGATAAGTCCTAAATCCTCCATTATAGATAATTCTAGATCAAATATAATCTAGAGAAAGTAGTTTACATTTGTTTTTTTGTTGCTAGTTATCCATAGGATACTAGGGAGATCTGTCTTGTCTGCAAGAACGATTTATCCGTCCAACAGGCTACCACCAGCGTTAGGTCCTGAACCAGAGATGGTGAAATGGTGAAGGTGTTAGGAGGAGAACTAGGGATAGAACTAGAAGGAGAACCCAATGAACCAGAATTAGAGTTAGAATGGGGACTCGGTGGAGGACTGACTCGAACCCTACGCATAGTAGTAAGTTTTCCTAACAGAAACTGAGGATGAAGGCAAATAAGTCTCTGGGATAAACGCCTTGGGGGCACAATGATTTTAAAATAGACACAGATCATAGAAGGAAGGGAGACCAACAAGGGCAAGGAGGTGCAGGATCAAAAGATTACAATGTCGAAACAAGGGCAAGGAGGTGCAGAATCAATTGATTACAATGTTATAGTCTTTTCCTAGCGGTGAAAACTAGGCACTCTCCACTCAGGGTGTGCGTGTATGTGATAAGGGTGTTAATTTTATTTTTAAATCGAGACGTGTGTAAATAAAAATGAAAAAATGTGTCGTATAGCTGTAAATAAATTTGAAAATAGCAGTAAAGTGAACTGAATATAATAGGAAATAAAGAACTAAAGATGCATCAATTTCAACCCAAGAAGGAGGGCTTCCCAACAACTAGTCTATGGGTGGGAAACATCTAGTCAAAACACACAAAATTGCCAATGTATCTAAAGTCGGGAGGGACAAGGATCTATAGATCATATATGCTGGAAATAGGTGTAGAAAAACAACAAAAAACCAGAGGGAACATTGATGCAAATGAGTTGGCGAAAGGCTACAATCTGAAGGGAAACATAGGGGACCCTAGATGAGGACCAAACAAAACTAAAAAGAGGTGTTTTGGATGGATGAATAACCAATCTAAAATGGATCTAAAGGTACATGATTAGATCTGAAAAAAATGGTTGAACACACTGAAATCTCAGACGACCTTCTTAAGCTAAACTCCTCCTAAAAAGGTGGAAGCGTACTGAAGCCTTAAGGGGCTTGGTTCCTACTTCAACGAGTAAAAGAGAGCAAGTACAGGTCCAAGACGGGTGGAGACGGAGATCAGAAAATCGTAAACAGTAGCCCGAACAAACCAATACAAATCACAGAAAAATTACCGCAAAAACTACAGGTTGCAACTTCTGACTTGTTTTTAGCAGAGGTCATAGTTTTTTGGCTGTTTTCTGTGCCCTGAAGGTTGAGTTCACCGGTTTTGGCCCAAAAATTTTGACCTGCACTTCTGACACTCTCGAGAGGAGATTTCAGAAAAATTGTCGTCTGAGCTGTGGTTGATACCTGTCACCTACGCAATAGGCCCAAAAAGACACAGAAGTTAGAATTTTTACTGTCTTAGGGTTTTAAAGGTTAAAAAAAAAATCAAGAAAAATAAAAACAAGAAGCTGAAGAAAAACGCTAAGGGTTGAAGTAGTTGGTCATGCAGGGATCTAAAAAACGACACTGGTCATAATTATAAACCCTTGTGGAGTCACCAGTTGTTTGTGAGAATAATAATCGCAACATTACGAAAAAAGATCATTTTAGTTGGGCATAAAAAACAACCCTAATGTCAAAGATGGCTATGAATTTATTTAGGTTTTTAGTTAGTTGACCAAGAAAAATGATAAAAAATCCATATCTATGCAGTTAAAGACATTAAACAACAAATAAAAGCAAGATTTGATCCATGCATCCAATAGACAAGACAAGAATATTTTTAAAGAATTTTGTATTTATGACACCTAGGAAGGGAACATAGAAATATGTTACTAGTCCCCCTCAATGGGATGGGTCCTTATATGTCCTTAGTGCTTCAAATATAAGATATCTCTCTCTTGATGGTGTAGAAAACCAAGACAAAAATGGAACTCAAAGGGAGCTCACCAACAAAATGGTAACAAAATATGACAATGATGGAGGATCAAAGTCAGACCAAAAGTATAGATCTAGAGTGATCTTTAGGCAACAAAAGGTAGTGAATGAATGGAAAAACCCTTCTATTTATAACAAAATATTGAGTTAGTCTAGCTATTGGTGCATAATTAAAATATTATTAACCGAATCTAGGTCCAACTTTTATGGAATATTTTATTATTTTTGTTGGAGGGAAAAATAATTTGAACTTGGTCAAATCCCTTTATCTGTAAATAATAAATAAATAAATTATTTATTTATTATTTTACGAGTGTGGTTGAGTAATAATTAAATTAATAGTGATTTATTCAATTACTTATAAATGATTTAGTCAAATTTAACAAGGAATATTATTTAAAAAATGTTTTAAATAATTATTCCTAGAAAATAATAAGATAAATAATGATTTACCTAATTAATTTTCCTTGTTTTAGGTTGAATATGATTAGGAATATTAATTAAACTATTTTTTAAATAATTATACCTTAAGGAAAATTAAAAAAATAAGGAATTATTGAATTATTCCACATGGGGTTTCCTGTTTAGACCATAAGCAACTTAATAAATAAGGATTACTAAGTTATTTTTCATACTGAAACAAATTTTACAAGGATAAAATTGGATTTACATGGTGTACATTGGTCCATTTAATAGTAACAGGCTAGATGCCCAAAAATTAGTGTAACAAGCATGGTGGAAGAGGCTGCCTTCAAGACTAATCTGCTTATGCTGAACTTTTTCTGCCATCTTTGCCAAAATTTTGTAGAGGTAATAGGGAAAATTGAGTGGCTTTACTCCTGTGAAATGCATGAAAAGTTTGACATGATAGCCATATAGTCTAGAAAATCTTCCGTCACAAGTGAAGTACTTCATGATTATCTTCATTAGTGGTGTATACTTATTAAGGAGGTGACCAACAGGAAAAATATTCTTCATGTGTTGTTCATAATGTATTCTGAGATAGGGCTAGTAATTTTGAATGTCTAGGTCTTGATTTTTGAACAATTTATCACCATGATTTGGTATCCCTATGGCTCTTCTACTACATTAGTTGATATAGTGAATGTAAGCCATGCAATCATTGCCTTGTCCTTTTTTAGCTAAGTGGCAAACAATTTGGTCAATGTGGCATGTTATTTGACTCTCTCAACTTGTTCACAAAAAGAAAAACATCCAACCCTTTTCAAACACTAATTGTATAATGGTTAATACATAACGTCATGAGTGTTTAAGGGCTCATATCTTAACATCTATCCTCCCTTTTTGTAAGGCCTCTTCTCCTCCATTTGATTGTTTTCAAGGGGAGAAACCCTAATGGGACAACACAGGGGAAGGGAGTGAAGGGATAGGATGAAGGGTTTAGGAAAGGGAGATAGGAGTAGGAAAATTTAGGGAGGTGCACAGCGGTCTTAGGAAACTTTAGGAAGTGGAATAGAGTAAAATGGGCAAGGGAATTGAGCTAGGAAATTTTTACATAGTCCTAGCTAGAAAAACTTCCAAAATTTACAGTATTAGGCTAGGGTTTAGGGTTTGGGGCTTAGGAATTGGGAGTGAGGGGGTGTGAAGGCTATGGGATATGGTTTAGAGTGTGATGGAGGTTAAAAAGTCTATGGGAAGGTATGTTTTTCTTACAAATTTTGAAAATATGGGCCAGAAACTAAAACACAACATAGGGACCAATCAAGGGTTTACACTCTAAAAAAATGAAATTGAACTGGAAGGAGGGGTTACTAAGGTGTAACTTGTGAAATAAAGTTTTACACCTTGATAGCCTTCAGAAACCTTCAGAGAATGATTTGATTCCTTTGAGAGAGAAAACACACTGTGTAGAATAAAGTGCAGTGTGTAGCCCAGAAAACGCAACGTGGTTTCTTTGGAATCAAATTTTGGATTCTATTTGACTTGAGTTTGTTGAAAATCCTTGGTAGGTGAGAGAGAAATCTTCTTCAATGAGTTGAATGATAAAATTAACTTGAATTTGTCTTTTATAGCTTGTGATAGTCACTTTTCTTCATAGTAGCGAGATGGGCCACTACATGTCTTTTCATTTTTCTTTAAAAAATTATGTAGCTTTGAAACTTTGTAAGTAGCTTTAGGAACCTTAGGAACTTATTACATATTTGAAACATAAATTACATTCTAAAATCAAATTCATAGAAAAAATTTACCTATTACCAGTCCTCCTTTTCCGGATTTATCCATGGAGTGACATATTTTGGTTGACTGAAACCCTAATGATCTAATGGAGACACTGAAATGAATGAAATCATGATAATGTTGACTGAAGTGATGATGATTATATTTTATTTGATGGTACACTGAACTAAGTGATGACAAATACTGGCATGTGAAATTTTTTAAAGGAGTGGAAATAGCCCTAGACACACTATCCAGTGACCAAATTTTTATTTGAAAACCTAATGAATTGACATAAATGTGACTTTGAGAACCTAACAAGACATGGTAAGAGGATTTTTGATCACTAGTGACAGGCTAAAAATTCTGACACTAACATTGGCTCTAGCTGGGATGGCAGCTCCTTGGAGGTGCCAAGAACACCATAGACCAAGTAGCCTAACCATTGGGCATGGAGTTAAAAATCAAAAGACCCAACTCAAAACTGAAAACAAACTGACAAACTAAACTGACTCTGACTGAAACAAAAACTTACAAAACTTATTGATGGCAACATATCACCGAGACTTGAGGGCTTCAAATCCTGATGATAACCACCAACCTGTTGAAGACATATGTACAATAATGTGAAATATTCCTTCCTGTGTAACCAATCCAAAAAATGGTTACATAGTTGAATCATGATAGCAGTTTCCTCGAGCAAGAAGAAAAAATGAAAGGAAAGAAACTCCGAGTTTCCACTAAAAATTTCCTCGTGATCCATAAATTGAAGAAAATATATCATCGCTATTGACTGCAACAAATCAATGTAAGGATATTCAAAAATATGAAATGTTACCTTGTCTTGAGATCTAGCAAAAACACAAGCACACCCTTCATTTTGATCTAAAATAATACTTGGTTGTTGATCCATAGGAAGGCATAGGGAAGTATGACCTTCTGCTACCTGAGTATTTGTTGTAAATTCCTCAAGAATGAGAAACATTGATTCTATCTCTAGCATACTATCTATCTCGGACTCATTCTCCTTCCATTCATATTCTAATTCATCTTTGAACATAAAATATTCTTCAAGATTGTTAAACATGATAGCCCTATCATATTAATGAAAGAAAATAGTCGTTGCTAGTTGATCTCTTTGCAGGAAATCATCATCACGAATTGGCTTACTCACAAAAACTTCTTGTATAATCTCATCGGTCTCATGAATTTCATTATTTAAACTAAGATTTTAATTTTCAATAATGGAAGAAATTTCACTTACACATTCTTGACTGTGTGAACACTGCAAACCCACATTAGATTGGGCTGTAACATGAATTTTCAAGAGCTAATATATTTCATATTCAGATAGAGGAGAAACTTGAGTTTTATAGCATTTAACATTGGCCTGATGATTTTCATTTTCAGGATCGGGAACAGACATTTCTCTTTTTTGGTCCCAGTCTGTTTCATCCAAGGAGGAAGCTATTGATTCTTGCTGGGAGGAATAATCATGAAGGGCTTCTATGATCTCATTATCTAGACGCTCTTCATCCCCGTACAAATTTTCAAGAAACTTAATGAAATTTTCAGAAAATCTCACAACAACTATCAATCATTGACAAGGAAGAATTAGAGATTTGATAATGTTGAAAGAAAACTGAATAAAACTGTACTATTCCCAAATGGGGAAATCAACAATATAAGCACTAAAAACGCATTTTTCAGAAACTAATGCTATAATAGTTAAGAATATCCCATGATTCCATTATTTTATACATTATAGCAACCAAATATAATAGGAGAACAGAAACAAATCATTACTGCGTAGTTAAACAAGCCTCCCAAGCCATAATAACCCAAAAATACTACAATAAGAGGTGTTGCAACCATGTATAAAAGCTGGGAAACCCTTACAAAATTATTTTATAGCTTTTTCAATAGAAGTAGATTATATTTCAGATCTAGAGCTGCTATGTGCATAAAAATTTAGATCTATACCAGATCCATGCACTATAAAAGCTCCTCTAAAGAACCCCCTTGGGGTTTTCAGCAAAACACGAAGTACAAGTTGTAGATTTGAGATCTAAGACTACAGATCTACTAAAATATTCAGATCTGGAAATTGTGGCTGAACTGATATGATCAATATAATAGCATCCTCCAATATATATTCAAAGTGAAGGGCAGGTCCCCAACACCTAGAAAATCACTCTCCAAATGGTGTGCTGAACCACCCTACAACTGCACCTATAGGAATAACGCAGATCTGGATCTAAACTACACTATAGGGATCAAAACATGGTTGGCTTGATGCCAATATCTGAAAATTATTCTCAATGCCTTCAATAATGTCCTCCCAACGAAGTGTAAACCTCCTCCACTGAAAATGAGCACTGAAATGGCCTAGATCTAGAGATCTAGTCTCCACTTGTTGCAGCTTGTTGAAACAACCAGACGCTTAACAAGATTTACATTGTAAAATCAATATGAAGCTTGAACTTAAGCTAGATAGTGGAAAATGTAGTGCAAGACTCCTCCAAGAGGTCCTCAATGGAAGAGGTGGGATTCCCGATCAGGAACACCCAATGCTAAACAACATTCAATCTCAGCTAAACAACAAGAGAAAGATATATGTATAAACAAACCATATACTCAGAAAATAATAATTATAATCTAACCCCATATGGCTACCATCCTCTTCATTTTAAAAAATGTGAGCCTTCTCACCTTGGGTCCCACTCATTAGGGTTTCCACCATCATGAAATTAATCTCCCTCCAAAATTGTGTTGTCCCATCATCAATGCCTCTCCTCCATAACATCATTGTTTGATTTGGTTAATCTTGATTTAGTATCCATGAAATGTATCCTTTCACACTCAAGGTGGCTTTATTCTAACTATCTAAACCGATCCATATTCCCACTGGGTTGTCTCTATTAATGATCCACTCCCTCCATACTTGCTTTGTTGACTTGGTCAAACATGACCTTGTCCACATTCATTAGCCCTTGTTCATAAATAAAGGTGTTAATCTAAGTATGAATATGATACCTTTTCACATTAAGAGGTATTTTATGTCTAGTAAGAAGATTTATGGGCCTCCCTACCCATTTATTCATCTAACTACATGTCAAGAGAAAAATTAATATTCCAATTAGTTGCATGCTAATTTAGGAATATTATAGTCCTCCCATCCCAAATGTTGCTTGTCCTCAAGAACTGCAAGGATAGAACTGAAGAGCCTCTCCTCTTCCTCCTGTACTATCCTCAAGTGATAAGTTCCCCAAAAGAACAATATTATTTCTCATCAATATTTTCTCAAGTTGTTCCTCCCATGTGTATAAGTCTACCTTTGGTGAAAAATAAAAATGGCTCTCATCATGAAAAAGTGGGATATCCATGGAAACAACTATATTTGGTCTAGAGGCCTTCTTGAGGCATGGAACCTGAAATATATTGGGAACCATCATCCCCATGTGAAGCCTCCATCCCCAAGCTATCATCCACAAAAAGTGAGTCACCCTCCAACATGGTAACTCCTGAAATATCTCCTCCACCTTAGGCTCCTGTAAAGAAGGTGGGCCGCATAGCTAAATATGATG
This sequence comes from Pinus albicaulis, assembly GCA_034641835.2. Taxonomy (NCBI): domain Eukaryota; kingdom Viridiplantae; phylum Streptophyta; class Pinopsida; order Pinales; family Pinaceae; genus Pinus; species Pinus albicaulis. The sequence continues at coordinate 79,758,108 of CM076573.1, read as the reverse complement.
GATCAAAATGTCCATCCCACGCTGTCTCTCTCTCCACTTATGATAACTGTGGAGTTTTTACTGAATATGGTCTGAAATAATGTTGCCTTCATGGAGAAAAAAAGCAATAGGGTCCCGAAAGATCCACCCTTTGGTTCTTGCCCAAATCATCCCATACAAAATGAATATGGCATTATCATCATATGGAATCCAAATAAGAGAAATATTGAAGGTTTTACATAGTGTTGGAATGCACCAATAGTTTCTCAAGTAGTCACAGCACAGTTTTACCAACTGCAGTTTTAGAACATGATGTGGCAAGTTTTCTCCCAAAAATTTCTAGTTGTACATGTCATCACACTTACTAGTGAATAGTAAATGGCATTGCATATCAAATCAGCATACAGTAAATATCACAACAATTGCCAAAATCCATACAATAAATGGTTCTCTCCATCATAGATTTTGGTCCTAAAATGACCATGAAACCCAAATAGAGGCTTTCCCTCTTGCGGAGCAATGCACTATATATAGATGGTAAGAGAATGAAAATACTATGTTAGATAATCAGTAAATGCAAAAACATAATTCTTACCATGAATTGAGAACAAGATGATCATAAGATCCATGAATGAGCCCTCCCTAGTGGTATGATATATTCCCATGAAGAAGAATGAACTATGTGCTGCATGAGGATCTATCTTCTTATGCTTGAAAATCCAAGTCAAGAAGATCATATCATGGTAATAGATGTCTCCATCCACTACTCCATCACTCTCATCTCCTAATTTCCCATCAAGTGCATGATATGTGAAGTGATCCCGGGGACACTCCATCAACAAACCCAAGCTTCCAAGTGACAGCGTTGTTGGCCTTTGTGACAAGGCTCCTGTCATCTCATAGCTCCATCCTTTGACATACCACATGTCAAAGCCATCAATCATAATGCTGCTATATGTGGAAGATTCCTTCCAAATTGGAAGTACCTCCTAATCCTCCAAGTCTGAGTAGCCCCTTTGCACCATGATAGTTCCATCTCCTACCCCTGCAACATCATGCAAAATATGGGAGAAGATCAGCCCATACTCTCTCAAGAACAACCAAAGCAACAAAAACTCTTACTGCCTCCCCACACCATCACCATATAAATCATGGAGCAACAACATGATAGTTGATATGAAATATATCATATCACCCCAATACATCAAAACTCCTTGCTGCCATATGATGCAAGTGTCATACCAAGGTCCATCCACCAACCTACTCTTTGAAATAGAATGTGCTATATGATGACCAAACTCTTTCAAAAGAAACCAACGCAGTCTTGCCTCCTATTTCTCAGTGTTATAAATATGCAAGTGGCTTCCCAACCTCTTGCTCTTCAACATCACCCATCCAACGAATGGTGAGTGTCTAAGATCATGCTAAAAATTGGTATCCCTCCAATGGGGAATACCTCCCTCCCAAATCAGATTCCTATCTTTGCATTTCATGGGATGTTGAAATGAAATCTCCTAGAGATCTCCAAATTAAGACCACTCATCAATGACCGTGTTGAATCCATAAGGATCCAAATAACATGTAAGAAGAAACTTCTCATCAATATGTGAAATGCTCATCATGAATTACCCATCATAAAAATGGAAGATGTCATCCATCATAATATCTCCTTCATAAACCATATTCCTATCCTCCACTATACATGTAGAAAGTTCATTGGAATGCTCCAATAATGGTTGGGCCCCCAACTCATCACTACTTCTCAATGATAGTGCTGCTAATCTCCGTAATGGTGCATTTTCTATCTCAATATCATGCTCAATGTTGAACACATAGTTTTTTATTGTATTTTTCAGGACAATACTCATCCCATCCTCCAAGAATCTATACTCCAACCCCAAGAGTTGTGTGCATCTCAACAATGATACACTAGGATGACTATATATCTTCTCCTTGAAAAATTCAAGGGTGCTCAGCGTAGTAATAGTCTACTACTCAAAATCAGCAATGTAATTGAACCTAGGTCATGCAATGGTATATTCCAACAATCCTCCATATGACATGCTGAAGTAATAGAAAATGTAAACATGTGCATACCTTGGTAAAACTTGGGAGCATCTTGTATTTCTACAAAGGTTCCTCCTTCTGGTGTGATGGCTTCCCTAACTACTAATGATAATGGTTGCTCTTGTATGGCTGCATCAGTGCTGGTACAAGTCTCTTCCTCATCATACATCTCTAGCATAGTGCATGGGACTCTGAATGTAAAGAGATCAAGACCACTTTGCAAAGGTGCAAATGTTCTTTCTCCTGATGCAAGTTCTCCTGCAACAAGTGGTGGTGAAGGCCTCTTCTCCTCTAATTTCTTCTTGTCAAACTTCTTGATCAACCTTTGAGTAAAATCTTCATATGCAGTCACTTTTTCATGACTCAAATGGCCGAACCACCAAATGTTTGTTTCACCCTCAAGGTGCAGTGTTGCAATCTCAATAGCCTCTCTCTCTACTACTGGATGTAGCAGTAAAGAAAGGATCCAAATTCATTTCCCAAGCCCTTGCTGTGCATGTGGGTGACCCATCAAAGGTAGACAATATAAATCTATTGCCCTCCTTTCTTCTATTTCTGCAAGGTCTCCTTTATTCTTTGAGCTGAATGAACTATGGGCGAGTTATATTGTCCTTGAAAGCTCTAGGTTGAGACTTATATTCTGCAACATACTCACTTAGAATCTCATGATCTAAGTTTCCTCCATCTTCATGCCTCTTGTCTTCAAAATAAAAGGGCATAAAATGTTTCTTTGGAGCTCTATGCAATACCAGATCTTCTTTTTGCTAATAGGAAGTACATGGACCTTCCTCATCTTGAAACCCTAATGTGGTTTCAATTCTTTTCTCCATTTTTCTTTTCTTGACCTCCTTGGTGAGGTCCTTCTTAGATCTAAAAAGAGATGAGAAAAAACTCATTCTCTCCATCATTCTGATCTCTTTTCTCCTTCTTCTTACTCTTCTGATAGCATAATGGCTAAGATCCACAGGCTGAGGCAAGATTATGCTCTGATACCACTGTAATATTCCCAAATGAGGAAATCGGGAATATAAGCACTAAAAACACATTTTTAAGAAATTGATGCTATAATAGTTAATAACAACCCATGATTCCATTATTTTATACATTATAGCAACCAAATATAATAGAATATTAGAAACAAATCATTACTTCTTAGCTAAACAAGCCTCCCAAGCCATAATAACCTAAAAATACTGCAATAAGAGGTGTTGCAACCATGTATAAAAGTTGGGAAACCCTTACAGCATTATTTTATAGCTTCTGCAATAGCAGTAGATTATACATCAAATCTAGAGCTGCTATGTGCATAAAAAGTTAGATCTATACTAGATCCATGCACTATACAAGCTCCTCTAAAGAACCACCTTGGGGTTTTTAGCAAAAAACCAAGTACAAGTTGTAGATATGAGATCTAAGACTGCAGACCTACTGAAATATTCAGATCTGGAAATTTTGGCTGAACTGATATGAGCAATAGAATAGCCTCCTCCAATAGATCTCCAAAGTGAAGCGCAGATCCCCAACACCTGGAAAATCACTCTCCAAATGGTGTGTTGAACCACCCTGCAACTGCACCTATAGGAATAACGCAGATCTGGATCTAAACTGCACTGTAGGTATCAAAAAATGATTGGCCTAATGCCAAGATCTAAAAATGATGCTCAATGCCTTCAATACAGTCCTCCCAATGAAGTGTAAACCTCCTCCACTGAAAATGAGCACTGAAATGGCCTAGATCTAGAGATCTAGTCTCCACTTGTTGCAGCTTGCTGAAAAAAACAAACCCTCAACAAGATTTACCCTGTAAAAGAAATATGAAGCTTGCCCTTAAGCTAGATAGTGTAAAATGTAGTGCAAGACTCCTCCAAGAGCTCCTCAATGGAAGAGGTGGGATTCCCGATCAGGAACACCCAATGCTAAACATAATTCAATCTCATCTAAACAAGAAGAGAAAGATATATGTCTAAACATACTATACACTCAGAAAATAATAATCATAAGCTAACCCCACATAGATGCCATCTTCTCCCTTTTAAACAATGTGAGCCTTCTCACCTTGGGTCCCACTCATTAGGGTTTCCACCATCATGTAATTAATATCCCTCCAAAACTGTGTTGTCCCATCATCAATGCCACTCCTCCATAACAACACTGTTTGATTTGGTCAATCTTGACTTAGTCTCCATGCAATGTTTCCTTTCACACTTAAGGTGGCTTTATTCTAACTAGCTAAATTGATCCATATTCCCACTGGGTTGTCTCTATTAATGATCCACTCCCTCCATACTAGCTTTGTAAACTTGGTCAAACTCGACCTTGTCCACATGCATTAGCCCTTGTTCATACATGAAGGTGCTTAATGCAACTATGAATATGATCCCTTTTCACATTAAGAGGTATTTTATGTCTACTAAAGAGATTTATGGGCATCCCTACCCATTTATTCATCTAACTACATGTTAAGAGAAAAATTAATATTCCAATTAGTTACATGCTAATTTAGGAATATTACAGAAAGTCCTTTAGAGAATATAAACTAGAAGATGGTAGAGTCTCATATGATGATCTTGCTTTCTCCTCCAAGGTAGCCATGAAAATATTCATCAGACATATATTTAGGAAACTCAATCTTTAGTTTGTGAATATGAAAATTAAATTTTACCAAATGAAAACTAGCATCTTCTCCATCCTGACCTTTGAAATTTGGCAGTCATGTTTGCCAATATATACACGAAAAACAATTTGGAAAACTGGGAATATGAGCTTGATTCATAGGATCATACCTTCAATCAGTTTAATCCATTTTCACAATAATGAAGTCACCAAGAAGTTCTTTAGACTACAAGTTCTTGAAAAGTGGAGTCGCCATGAAAATTATGAACCTTTGGATTCTTCGACACTGGAGTCGCCAGGTGAAAGATGCACACCCTTCTTATGCCTAATCACTATTCACCATCAACAATTAGATCTAATCCTTTTCGTTTATTCATTGGGAATATTTTTCATCTCTCTCTCCGGCAACAACACCCGAATGTTAGCACTCCACCACTTCTCCGAAGGCTGAAAAGGAGACTGACAAAAGTAACCACATACCACTTTCACCTAGTATCTAGCCCTACTAGGCTGAGAGGGATCTCTAAATGAGATCACAGTCAAGGATTGACTGTTACATTAAATATATTAGGCTAGATATGATAGGCTCATGTATGTTTTGAATATTTTAGGGTTTGATGCTGGATCAAGGATAATCCAAGTAGCTAGGTCTAGGTATCAAAAGGGTTTACAGCTACAAAGATATAAAGGAGCAAGGTAGTAGTAGATCTATGATAGTTTAGGGTTTTGCAGGTATGGTGGAGGTTTTTAAAAAAGTAGAGGGATTTAATGAGCATGTTCAATCATGAATTCATTAAACTAGAAGCATGAAACACAAAATGACATTTTGTATATAAACAGAGCTAAATTAATAGAATTATGCCTACGAACTATAAGGAAAGCCAATGAAGATACAACATATGGAAATACAAGCTATATATCATTCATCAAATACTATAACAGAGAAAATACATGATCATAAACTCACTGCACATGAATTCCTAGATAATAGTTGCAACTACATCGTTTGATTTTGTTGGGTGTGGAGCCTGATTATCTTGTTTATTTTGTATCACAGCATTGGACCCCTGTACCTTAATGGGGCGGCAACGTCGCCCAAAATTAAATGATGCTTGAAGTTCCTAGGGGGGGTGGTTGATACTTTATGGAGCCCCCTCCTGGCGGGGGGTTTCGGGGGCAACACCCTTGAAGCTAAAAACAAATGTAAAATTTCCTTGTAAAAGTATAGTAATTTCTAGTCAATCTGGGTCGTTCATTAGGTGGATGATCTGACAGTAGAAGTTATGTTTAGTTTTCGGTTTTTTTCCTTAGAAGGAAACCCCTTGATTTTATGAGGGTATTATATTGCATTTATGTGTTGTATGAGTATTCTTAGAGCGAGAAACATATAGGGAGACTGTGAGAGAGAACAGAGGATATTATAGTGGATCTGTCGTAGGTTGTGTCTCTTCATTTTGCTGGATAATAGAAAGGAAGGACTGGATGTTTAGGGTGGACATAGCCCAAACTAGTTGAACCGCGTATATCTATGTCTCTCTATTTTTATGTGTTTTATGTGCTTGTTTTTCCGCATATTTTATCTGTTGCATTGCTCTGTAATATATAAAATTTCCTAAAAAAATTCTGATTATGAATGTGAAAGTACAAGCTACAATAGTTTAAACCTCTGATTTCCAGCCAATCAAATGACTCTGAAAGTTATAGATATAGACCAAAATAACCTCTCCCCTCTCTCACAGGCTGAATCCATCAGTTTTGGAGCTGATTACATGATATGGTGAACAAAACCCTAATGTCTAGGGAAGGTCAACCAATTCAACTCATCATAGGAAACTAGATACATTTGACAAAAAATTACATTAAAAATCATGTATCTACCCTATTTCACTATTTACCATCTCAATTACACTTTTTGACATCAAAAAATCATCAAAATTTATCAATTACAAATGCAAAAGGTCAAACTGGGTCAAACGGTCTGTGCAAAATGCCTCATGGAGAAAGTGCAGCGTGATGGGGAAAAAAGGAAATTTGAAGGAATTATAGGTGTCCAAATTATGATATGAAAGTTGCTATGGGTAGCCCTGGATGTCTGCTACATTATAGGAAGTTCAAGCACTCAAAAAGGTGGCTTCTAGCCCTCCAAATATCCATCTCCCAAGAGTACTCAGAAAACACAACGTGGCCTCCAAAAAGAGGCAGAAAGGTCATTTTTTTATTATTTTTGGACATTTTGACCCTCCAAAAGTGGCTGACATGACTCCACCGCTGACTATGATTGAATTAAGAATCAATATTAATCCACCAATGTGAAGAAGACATCCATTAGACCTCCCCAACAAAAGAGTAGTGTGGACCACACTGCACTTTTGCTAGTGTGACTAGTTTTCAAAATTGCCAATTTTGACCAAAAACTCACAAAAACCAAAATTTTCTCCAAAAGTCTTCAAAATTTGTCCAGAGATGTCTGACAAGGTTTTTTATGCTACTAAGGATGCACCAAAAATTAGCTTGAGGTTAACCTTCTCCTTTTTATTAATTAAGGGTTCCTTCAATTTTTCTTGCAATTGTTTGACTTTGTCTTTGTAAATTTGAAACCTGGTGTAGTAGTGGTCAGCCATGTGTTTTTGTAACTTTTTTTCCAAGTGAATATTGACTTTCTCAATCCAAAAATCCCTATTTTCATTGATTTTCATGACTATCCTTTCTTCAAATGTCAACTCTTCATCTGGTGGATTTTCCTTTCTTTCTTTTTGAATTTTTCTTCGAAGACCCATGGTCCTTGGCATTTTCCTTGTCACCTGCTCTTCATGCTTATCTAAATCTTCACTATCAACCTCTTATTTTCCTTTCAAATCTTGTAAAATATATTTAAAATTGTTTCTCTCTAAAGACAATTGTTTTACCTTCAACTGATTGTTCTCTTGCTCTAAGAAGGAAATTATGAAATTCGCCCTTGCTAAATTGTCCTTGAGTTATTTGATCTAAGCATATTTATCCTTGATGATCTGTTGTAGGTTTTCATGCTATTCACTAGCCTCTAATTTTACTATGTCAATGTCATTATGGATGATCTCCTCATCATGGAAAAATTTCTCATGTTGTAAAGGTAATCCCTATTCTACTGATGTGAGCTTGTCCCCTTCCTCAATTTGAGGATAAAACAAAATCCTTCTACCTCTCTAGTATGTTTGAGTGACCTCAATCTTACTGCATGAAGGTTTCCAAAGAGATGCTCTTTTTTTCAAGCTGGTGTAAAAAAAATTATTTTGATAAGAGCACGGTGGAAGAGGCTGCCTTCAAGACTACTCTGCTTATGCTGAAAGATTTTCTACCATCTTTGCCAAACTTCTGTAGAAGTAATAGGTAAAATTGAGTGTCTTTACCCCTTTGAAATGCATGAGAAGTCTGACATGATACCCATATAGTCTAGAAAATATTCCCTCAAAAGTGAATTAATTCATGATGATCTTCATTAGTGGTGTATACTTCTCAAGGAGGTGCCCAACAGGAAAAATATTCTTCATGTGTTGTTGATAATGTCTTCTGAGATAGGGCTGGTAATTTTGAATGTCTAGGTCTTGGTTTTTGAACCATTCATCACCATTATTGGGTATCCTTTTGGCCTCTACTACTACATCAGTTGATATAGTGAATTTAACCCCGACAATCATTGCCTTGTCCTTTTTGAGCTTAGTGGAAAACAATTTGGTCAATGTGGCATGGTATTTAACTCTCTCAACTTTTTCACAAAAAGGAAGAAATCCTACCCTTTGAAAAATTTTCTTGGATAATGGTGAAGACATAACTTCATGACTGGTTAATGGCTCATATCTTAATAGTTGGCCTCCCTTGTTGTAAGACCTCTTCTCCTCCATTTGATTGTTTGCAAGGGGAGAAACCCAATGGGACAAAACAAGGGAAGGGATTGAAGGGATATGATGAAGGGGTTAGGGAAGGGAGATGGGAGTAGGAAAATTTAGGGAGGTGGACATGGGTCTTAGGAAAATTTAGGAAGTGGAATGGAGAAAAATGGGCAAGGGAATTGAAAGATGAAATTTTTACACAATCCTAGCTAGAAAAACTGGCAAAATTTGCAGTATTAGGCTAGGGTTTAGGGTTTGGGGCTTAGGAATTGGGAATGAGGGGGTGTGAAGGGAGATGGTTTAGAGTGTGAGGGAGGTTAAAAAGGCTATGGGAAGGTATTTTGTCTTGTAAATTTTAAAAATATTGGCCAACCACTAGAATGCAGCATATAGACCAATGGAGGGTTTACACACTAAAACAATGAAATTGAGTTGCAAGGAGGGGTTACTAAAGTGTAACTTACTTGTGAAATGAAATTAGACACCTTGATAGTATTTAGAAACCTTCAAAGAATTATTTGATGCCTTTGAGATAGAAAACCCAACATGTAAAAGAAAGTGTAGCATGTAGCCTAGAAAACGCAACGTGGCTGCTTTGGAATCAAATTTTGAATTGTCTTTGACTTGGATCTATTGATATTTCATTGTTAGGTGAGATATAACTCTTCTTCAATGAGATGAATGAGAAAATCAACTTGAATTGGTCTTTTATAGCTTGTGATGGCCACTTTTCTTCATAGTAGTGGGATGGCCCACTGCATGTCTTTTCATTTTGCTTTGAAAACTTATGTAGCTTTGAAAATTTGTATGCAACTTTAAGAACAGTAGGAACTTATTACATATTTGAAACATAAATTACATTTTTAAATCAAATCAATATAACAAATTAACCGATTACCACTCCTTCTTTGGCAGATTTATGCATGGAATGAAAGATTTGGTTGTCTGAAACCCTAATGGCCTAATGGAGACACAAAAATGAATGACATCATGATGATGTTGACTGAAGTGATGGTGGTGATATTTTATTTGATGGTACACTCAACTTAGTGATGACAAATAATGACATGTAAAATTTTTTAAAGGAGTGGAAATAGCCCTAGACACATTATTGAGTGACCAAACGTTTATTTGAAAACCTAATGAAATGACAAAAAATTGACTTTGAGAACCTAACAAGACGTGGTAAGAGAATATTTAATCACTGGTGACAGGATGAATAGAGCATAATCCTCTTCTGGTTCATGAGTGTTGGAGAATATGTTCATGTGACTAGTGATTTGTGATTTCTAGGCACCAGCTTCAAGTCCTTGGTTTCTTAGGGTTCTTGAGAGTCTTCATTGTTGGGAAGGGTTCGAATAGTTGTAGTAATTATGCCAAGGAAATTGTAGAAGAGGATATGGGACACCATGACCAGCTTCCAAAGCTCTGTGCTGAGGATTTTTTGTTTTGCTTTGCCTGGGTATGGAGAGTTTATTTCAGTGACGACTAGTGTTGTATAGCCCCGCAATTCTCTTTCGGGGAAGTGGTTGAAGCTACTTTGTTTTTTGTTGTTGTGTGGGGTTGGGAGGGTGCTTGCTTCTGTCAGCCTTTCAGGTGGTTTGGGTATGCATGGATGCCTCGACACTATGGGAGACCATGCCATGGGGGTGGCAATCTACGGCGAGCAGTTCAGCCAAAAAGGGATAATGATGCCTTGTCAGGTTCATCAGAAGAGTGATTTGATGGCTCCCTAGGGCATGCAGTAGCTGTAGCGTCGTTGGAGTCTATTACTGTCCAAATATAGAGCATTCAATTGAACATGGAAAACCTAAAAAATCAGGGGTACGATGACTGTAACAAGCTGATAGCTTTCGTCAGTGACATTGAAATTGGCCAAAGTGAAATCATTGAGCAATTGGATAATCTACGTCATCGACACATGCACACTTTGTAGTCTAGAAGCGAGGGTCCAAAGAATATTTATTTTCATATGCATGAATATTTTGGCTATCATGCAGCTCCCCCTGTAATCCCCCCTAACCCCCCTCCTTAATATATTTATTTATGTTATATTTATGTTTTTGTTTACATATGTACATCATGGATCCTAGGCCGTCGGAAAATAATGCATGAAGTCAATAGCTCATTTTATCCTCCAGGTCCCAATCTCAACAAGTATGGTCGAACTAAGAGAAAGGGCGATGTCAAGATGCATTTTGTACTCTTCACTTTAATGTTAATATAATGTTTTAACTTTGACTATATATATCAATATCAAAATATAAAAATATTTTCCATATGTGAATGGAGGCTTTTGTGAGTGGAAACATTAAGATGATTCTCTTCTCGATACATCACATAATTGAAAAAATTACCGACACGTTTCGAACCATTTAATGTGGTTCATTATCGGGACAAAAAATATGAAGAACCACATTAGATGGTTCAAAAAACATCAACAATTTTTTCAATTATGTGATGGATCTCAAGGAGAATCATCTTTTGATCTAGAGGAAGATGTCGGAAATCTATCTCTTTTATGCTTGGATAGAACACAAATTTCACAATTACAATTTTTTTCATTCGTAGTAGGGAGATCAATGATGCTTGAATGTTTCTGAAGGAGAGTTACAATCTTGATTGGGATGTGGAAATAATTAGAATGCCAAAGAGAAGACTCATTTCCTCTTGATACATTGTGGACTAAATATTGTGATATATTTCGACTTATAAGAGTCAATGGAAACATGTTATTCTTGGTTTTTTCAACCTTTTCTATCAATATTCTATTGGGAGATTTTTCATAGATATAACATTTGTTCCCTTGAAATATTACATCATAATTTTGTGCCATCAATGCAAATAATAAGGTCATTCTTAAGCTGTGGAACATAATAAACATCTTGAATATATTTGTGTTGATTATGTTTAGTAAGAATAGGGACAATACCTTTCCCTTTAGCTTTAATACATGAACGATCTCCAAGTTTAATTTTTGATGTTATGGAAGCATCAATATAAGAAAGAATATTTTTGTTACTTGTCATATTATTGTTGCAGCTTCTGTCCAGCAACCAAACATCCTTGTTGTGAGTGTCTTTAGAAATATGGCAGGAAATAACATCTTTTCAGAGGATTCTCCTCCACTGTTGGAGAGATAGACACTACCTCTTTGTTGATCTAGCTATTTATTTCTACATTCACGTTCATAATGCCCAAATTTGTGGCAATAATAACATTTTACACCATATTTTTTACATTTTATGCTTCTCTGAGTTTGGTTTTGTGGAAGTCTCCAATTCTTTGCTGCATGATGATGTTATGATCTGCCTCTAATTCGACCTATGCCTCTCTTTATGCCGCCTCTATATCCTCTACCAATGCCTCTACAAAATGAGATTTGTGCTTTGAAAGCTTGTTCCATGGAGTATTCCTCCTATTTTTGTCTTGTTTCATGTACTGGAAATGATCTAGTCACATTTTCTATTGAGAAAGTTGTAAAATATTTGGATTCCAAAATGGCTTTTACAATCATGTCATATTTCTTAGGTAGGCTTCGAAGGAATTTTTCAACAATCTTCTAATATGTAAGGGTTTCACCAATGAATTTATTCTAATTAACTATTCCCATGACTCTATTCATGAACTGATCCACATTATTTGTGTCAGTCATATTTAGGGTTTGAAACTGTGCTCTCAACGTTTGAAATTTAACTATATTCATTGTATCAGTACCTTCATACACAACTTTCAAAATATTCCAAGTTTTTTTTTTTTTGATGTGCCAATTATCTTGTCGAAGATAGAGTCATCGACTGAGTTTTGTATCCAACATTTGGCTTTGTTCTCCTTCCTTCTTATTTCTCCAATGAAATTCCTTTGATTATTTTTCATGGCCGCTAATTGTTCTTGTGTCGAATCTAAATAACCATTCGGTAGAGTATCCTAGCATCCTTGGGTTTGCAGAAATGTATTCATTCTTAAAGACAAAAACTCATAATTTTTACCAAGTAGAGTTGGGGTCTATGTCAAGGTGTCAGAGGGAGCCATTTGTTGAAATGTCGATGTGTGTCCCCCTTTTTTTTTAATCCTTTTTTATTAAGAAAAATAAACATCTCTTTTTAAATCTCTTTTCCTTGGTAACAAATTAAAGTTTTTATTTAAAGGAAATAAAACTTAAAAAATAACCCTTTTTTAAATCTCCCTTCTCTTCAAAAATAACTTACGAATATCATGTTTCATATAATCATTATTTTTAAAAGAAAATAAGGAACCATTTTCTCAAAAAGGAAACTTACGAATAATAAAATATGACTCCTTTGTGGAAAAAATATTTTAGAGGATTGTATTGCTATAACATAGTCGCTCCTAGTCCATGTCGCAGGTCTACCGAGTGATCTCTTGTATTAGTAACACAGAATCTCTGATAACATAGAGCGTTATCAATATATATATATATATATATATATATATATATATATATTTAAATTGACTTAGAGCTTAACGTTTTTCAATCTATTTTTCCCTCATGGTCAGTGGCTTAGTGGTAGCTTCCTTCTTTGTTTTTATCCTAAAGCTCTTAATCTCTACACTTCAAAAGGATTAAAACATTTCTCTCGCTTCACTCACATTGCCTCTCTCCCATGGAGTCTTATGCAAACTAGCTCTGATACCATGGCAAAGAATGAAGACCGAAAAGTGGAGTAGATATTTCTCTTCTCAATATTAAAAATATCTAAATAGATTACATTGTAAACATTAATAATAAATAACCAGAGTAGAGCTCGTCAAAAATGAAGAAAAAATGAACTATCTATGACACCTATCAGACAAGAGAACTAAATGTGATGACACCTAGCAGATAGTGAGATCAATATCTCAAGAGATAATATATGTCTCATTGGTATTAATCAACACTCACATCCACTCTAGAATCTCGCAAACACCGCTCTTTCACCACCACATCTTCAAGTTGTCACTTAACCTCCATTTAAAACGTAACCAATTTTGACCATCATTAATGAACATTGTGTTGGGGTTCCCATGTTTTGGCCAGATTGGCAAGACCAAAAGATGAGACAACATCAGAACCACTTTGGGGCCCTAGGATCTAGCCCTCCTGGACCCGGAGAGGGATCTCTCCAATAGAGCAAAGAATGATATGTCTTTAAAGCTCGAATTGAGGTGTTAGGCTAGGTATGAAGCACAGAGGGGGGTTTTAAATGATTTGGTTGAAGGGTTGCTGGGTTGGTCAGGAGATCGTAGACTGGGAAAGTAATGAGAGAAAGGAAACAAAACAGCAGGAGGCTTCAGCAAAGAGGATAGGCCAAGACCGTGCCATCCATTGGGCTATGGAGTCATGAGAGGGAATTACTTGCATCCACTAGCCAAGGCTTTCAAAGGGCATGTCATCTAATACTAAAGGATATTTATATTAGAGAGTGGGGTGGAACATTAAGGAAGAAAAGTGAAAGAAGGAGAACAACCAGATTTCTGTCTATAGATCAGGTCAGAGGTCATTTAACTCCAGACCTGCTTGGACATACTCAAAGGCAGCTCTCAAAGAGACAAAGGGGTAGCTTATAGATCCGACCAGAGGTCATTTAACTCCAGATCTGCTTTAGCAACTCCAAGGGAAAAAACAGAGATAGATTTGACAAAGAAGCATCCAAGTGGCAAACCCCCAAGTTCATACATCAGCCAGCGAGTATGCTGTCTGTTGCCTTTGGTTAGCTCCATGATTCTCTTGGATAACACATTTAGCGAGAAATTGTGATGGCAAGGAGGAAGCGGTGACATGTATGGGGCACCTAACAAGGGTGAATCCTATACCATTATTAGTCTAAAGCCAGAAGAACATGAAACAATATGAAAATGTAAATAACAGAGTTAAGAAAACATCACCAATAGTAATAGACCAGGATCCTGTGAAATGTGCTTTGATTAATTGATGCAAAACCAATCATGTACAATAAGGCTCAATGGCTGTTACAGTCCAGACTTCTCCTCCCAGCCTATTACATACAACTACTTTGCTATTCCCTCCCACGACTGTTCTAACAGTCAAATGAATCCCTCTAACAGCAAGTGCCCAGCAACTAAACAACAACCTTTACAATTCGTTCTCAGGGATTTTTATAGGAGAAGAGGAAGACACAGAAGTAGATAAACAAATAAATGAGACTCATTAAGACGGTAAGGCGGAAGTGTTCACGCCCATACTGCTTAATGGCTTTTTGCAGTGCTGTAGGTACTCTGTAATCTGGTTCGAAGACTCTGTCAGGTCAGATTTTGACCTCGGATATTTCTTTTGGGATCCTTTCTGGTGCCTGGAGCTCTGTGCCAGCCTTCTGGAATAAATGAACTGGGTGAAAGCTCTGCACGGCTTCTCCATTCTTCCATTACTGCAGCTCAGACAGTCTTTAATGAAGCTCCTGTCTGTGTATTAATTTCTTATGGGCTCGAGGAAGCATGGAGATTGTTGTAGGAAGGTGGCCTGTCTGGAAGAAAATGTACTCTGCCAATATTAAACATAGATAAGACTTTGACCGTGCGCTTGAATCTTCAAACTGTGCCCTGCCTCTGAACTGTGGGGTTAACCTTAATTATATCATTAGGAATAATTAACCCCCTTTGAAAACTCTCTGCTGGTCCGCTGGAAACTCTTGAAAAAATTCTCTGTGCCATCTGCATAGTAAGATGAATCTATTAAAACCCGGACAGTGGTGGCGGAGAAATGCTGCAGAGGCTGGAGAAGTGGTGGCGGAGCTGTGGAAGAATCACAGTGTAAAGGCCAAAGGCTTTTACCTGGGCGAATTACAAAGAAAAGGGGCACAAAACAATTGAGCGGAGCATTAGATGTGGGGCCGACCGTGGCGGGGGGCGATTAAACCTAGGCCGTTAGATCATGTAAGAAATGGATGGACGAGATCCAATCGGGGGGAAGGCAGAAAGACTTGCGATCGGAGGAAAAGGGAAGTGCGATGGCCGTCGGATCAGCAGGGGAATGGACGGCCCAGATTGAATCGGGAGATCGCAATCGGGAGTCGGACGAAACGGTTGGCGATTGCGATCGGAAAGGGGCTTGCGATTGAGAACTGACCATTAGATTGGCGGGGAAATGGACGGACAGGATTGAATCATGAGATGGAGGGAAGGGGTTGCGATGACCGTCGGATCTGCGGAGAGGATGGACGGCCAGGATTGAATCGGAAGGCGGAGAGAAGGGGATGTGATCGCGATCGGGCGGAGGGTGCAATTAAACGTGAACCATTGATCTGCGGGAAGAATGGACGGTCAGGATGAGATCGGAGGGGCAGTGCAATCGGGGGATCGGGAGTTGCGATGACCGTCGGATCGCGGGAAGGGTGGACGGTTGCGATGCAATCAAGAGACGGAGGAGAGGACTTGCGATTGCGATCGGATGGGGAGATGCGATTAAGCGCTGACCGTTGGATCTCTGATCAGATCAACAGCTCACAATCAATCGGCGGGAGAAAAGGAAGGCGCGATGGGTGAGAAGCGATTAATGCTGGACCGTTGGATCAGCGGGACGGATCAACAGTGGGGAACGCGATCAGAGGATCGCAATCGGAGGTCGGAGCAGGAGGCTTGCGATCAATCGGAGGTCACACACAGAACATTGCGATTTCGATTGAGCGGGGGGCTGCGATTAGCTCCCAGCCGTTAGATCTCCGCGGAAGATCAACGGTGCAGAACGCCCTGCGGGACTTATGTGTTAAACAAATCGCATCGGGACTTTTGAATATAACAAAGGAGTTGTGCACCCGCCCGACTTCCGATTGCGATTAGCGCTTGGGACTTAAGCGCTTGATCCTGACGCGGGGTCATATGTGGGGAAGTGGTTAGAAGGGGCTGGCAGAAAGGGGCTAGGCCTTATAATAAGGTCGGAAGAGGGTTTTCTAGCCCATTTTAATGGATTTTAGGGCTGGGGAAGGGGAACGATAGAGAAATAAAGGGGGAAGAAGGGAAAACAAAGGGTAGGGGAAGAAATTAAAGGGGATTTTGGGAGGATTTGAGGGGTAAATGGGGAAAGAAGGGGGAATAAAGGGGAGAGAAAACAAAGGCTTTGGGGGATGAAATAAGAGGGAAAAAGGGGGCCTTTGGGCATTTCTTCACATAGCAGAGAGGCTTTATGAGGGGAATCAACAGAGGGGATTTGATCAAAGGATAAAAGGCACATAGAGGCTTCAAGGAGACTGTCTTTTCAGAAGAAATGCATTCCTTGAAGACTCAAAAATTATTTAGCCCCCTATTTGCTTGTCAAAAAATTTATAGGGGGGCTAACAGTGGCTCCACATGGGGATGGCTTCTTCTTGAAGGAGCCAAGAAACCAGAAAATGATCTCTTAGTGTAGGCCAGATGCCTGCTGATTGAACCATCCATTTCTTTCTTTGATCAGCTGCCACAAACTGTGAAGACAACATATCAGTAGTACAATTCTTCCAAACAACTACCTACCCACACTATAGTCCTAACATTTTTTCTTCTTGGGTGCATTTGGACTTGCAGACCCTTTACATCATTAATCTTTACAAACAGGAAAAAATAAACCTATTCTACTTCTACCCTTATTACTCCATGATACTAGATTAAACTATTGGCCTCATAGCTTCTCTACTTACACTACTACCAGCTAGGATTAGACTGTCTAGCAGGTTTCTTCTCTACATTCTAAGATAGAAATTTAAACAACTAATCTACTTGCTCATAGGCTGAGCTTTATTGAGCTTTCCTACCTACCCTGCTCTAACTGGAAATATCTGATGTTCTAGGTGATATGATAAAGCCAATACAGCCAGTCAAGTAGTAGTGAAAAAGGATATGAGCACTGGCTGCCTGTCAGAGATAACCACAGGGTGCTCTGCTTGTGGTTCTTCAAAAATGTGGTCACCATCAGTAGTGACCATTCCCGATGAATCTGGCCCGTGCTGAGGATCAATGTTGGAGTGTTCGAGCATATCAGGGCCTCCATGTACTCTGCCACAGGATCAACGAACACTTGATGTATGCTCTCTTTCTTTTGGCTTGCCATGATTGGTAGGCTATCTATGTCCCGGGCAGCATCGCTTATTTCATCTTCCACTGCATCTTCGGTGTGGCTCATGAAACCCGGATCTTCTTCTTCTTGTATTTCGAAGAGAAATAGAATTTCTTCGTTTTCCACTGTGTTCTCAAAGCGGCTCCTGAGAACCGAATCTTCTTCTTCTTGCACGTCGAACAGCAGCAGAACCTCTGTATTTTTAGGGGGCGAGAGACTTTCCAGGAATGCTCTTGGGTCTCTGAACTCGTATGATTTCTCTTGTGAGCTCAAAAGTTCGAGCTCAGCTTCATATCTGTCAACCACCAAATCAAGAAACATCTTCTTAAGCACAGGTAGATGATTGAGTGCTGAGCCAATAGGGACAACCTTTGGAAGGTCCTTCCATTCAAATTCTGCCAGTACACTCGCTACTCCACTCTGAAACTCTGCTATGAGGCTTGGATCTATTTCTGCACATTGTTCAGAGTCCTCTATTAGCGAAGTGACTGGATCTTCGGCATGGATGATGTTGTACTATGACATGGTCTCCCAATGGAGTCTTATGTGATACCACAGATAATCAGTGGCCAGCTGATTACCAGCGGAGTCTTTTAATCATTCAGGAATTGTGGAGTCGCCAGGTGGATGATTCAAAACTTACTGTCCACCACAGTGGTTTACCAAATCAAGGGTGACTGATCTGTCCCCAGCATAATCGCCATTATGTTGGGGTTCCCATGTTTTGGCCAGATTGGCAAGACCAAAAGATGAGACAACATCAGAACCACTTTGGGGCCCTAGGATCTAGCCCTCTTGGACCCGGAGAGGGATCTCTCCAATAGAGCAAAGAATGATATGTCTTTGAAGCTCAAAAATAAGATGTTAGGCTAGTTATGAAGCATAGAGGGGGATTTAAATAATTTGGTTGAAGGGTTGCTAGGTTGGTTAGGAGATCATGGACTGGGAAAGCAATGGGAGAAAAGGAACAAAGAAGCAAGATGTTTCAGCAGAGAGGATGGGCCAAGACCGTGCCATCCATTGGGCTATGGAGTCATGAGAGGGAATTACTTGCATCCACTAGCCAAGGCTTTCAAAGGGCATGTCATCTAATACTAAAGGATCTTTAGATTAGAGAGTGGGGTGGAACATTAAGGAAGGAAAGTGAAAGAAGGAGAACAACAAGATTTCTGTTTATAGATCAGGTCAGAGGTCATTTAACTCCAGACCTGCTTGGACATACTCAAAGGAATCTCTCAAAGAGACAAAGGGGCAGCTTATAGATCAGACCAGAGGTCATTTAACTCCAGATCTGCTTTAGCAACTCCAAGGGAAAAAACAGAGATAGATTTGACAAAGAAGCATCCAAGTGGCAAACCCCCAAGTTCATACATCAGCCAGCAGGAAATAACATCCGCTGCACTGGTTAAACCCATGAATTTACTCTTGGATAACACATTTTAGTAGAAAACATTGATGACAAGGAGAGCAGACAGCATAGGGCACCTAACAAGGGTGAATCCTATACCATTATTCTGATGCAAGCCCAGAAGAACATGAAACAATATGAAAATGTAAATAACAAAGTTAAGAAAACATCACCAATAGTAATAGACCAGGATCTTGTGAAATGTGCTTTGATTAATTGATGCAAAACCAGTCATGTACAATAAGGCTCAATAGCTGTTACAGTCCAGACTTCTCCTCCCAGCCTATTACATACAACTACCTTGCTATTCCCTCCCAGGACTGTTCTAACAGTCAGATGAATCCCTCTAACAGCAAATGCCCAGCAACTGAACAACAACCTTTACAATTCGTTCTCAGGGATTTTTATAGGAGAAGAGGAAGACACAAAAGTAGATAAACAAATAAATGAGACTCATTAAGACGGTAAGGCGGAAGTGTTGACGCCCATACTGCTTAATGGCTTTCTACAGTGCTGTAGGTACTCTGTAATCTGGTTCGGAGACTCTGTCAGGTTAGATTTTGACCTCAGATATTTATTTTGGGATCCTTTCTGGTGCCTGGAGCTCTGTGCCAGCCTTCTGGAATAAATGAACTAGGTGAAAGCTCTGCACGGCTTCTCCATTCTTCCATTACTGCGGCTCAGACAGTCTTTAATGAAGCTCCTGTCTGTGTATTAATTGCTTATGGGCTCGAGGAAGCATGGAGATTGCTGTAGGAAGGTGGCCTGTCTGGAAGAAAATGTACTCTGCCAATATTAAACATAGATAAGACTTTGACCGTGCGCTTGAATCTTCAAACTGTGCCCTGCCTCTGAACTGCGGGGTTAACCTTAATTATATCATTAGGAATCATTAACCCCCTTTGAAAACTCTCTGCTGGTCTGCTGGAAACTGTTGAAAAACTTCTCTATGCCATCTGCACAGTAAGATGAATCTATTAAAACCCGGACAGTGGTGACGGAGAAATTCTGCAGAGGCTGGAGAAGTGGTGGCAGAGCGATGGAAGAATCACAGTGTAAAGGCCAAAGGCTTTTACCTGGGCGAATTACAAAGAAAAGGGGCACAAAACAATGGAGCGGAGCATTAGATGTGGAGCCGACCGTGGCGGGGGGTGATTAAACCTGGGCCGTTAGATCATGTAACAAACAGACGGATGAGATCCAATCAGGGGGAAGGCAGAAATACTTGCGATCAGAGGAAAAGGGAAGTGCGATGGCCGTCGGATCAGCAGGGGAATGGACGGCCCAGATTGAATCGGGAGATCGCAATCGGGAGTCGGACGAAACGGTTTGCGATTGCAATTGGAGAGGGGCTTGCGATTGAGCGCTGACCGTTAGATTGGCGGGGAAATGGACGGATAGGATTGAATCGGGAGATGGAGGGAAGGGGTTGCGATGACCGTCGGATCTGCGGAGAGGATGGACAGCCGGGATTGAATCGGAAGGCGGAGAGAAGGGGATGCGATCACGATCGGGCGGAGGGTGCGATTAAACGTGAACCATTGATCTGCAGGAAGAATGGACGGTCATGATGAGATCGGAGGGGCAGTGCGATTGGGGGATCGGGAGTTGCGATGACCGTCGGATCGCGGGAAGGGTGGATGGTTGCGATGCAATCGGGAGACGGAGGAGAGGACTTGCGATTGCGATCGGATGGGGAGATGCGATTAAGCGCTGACCGTTGGATCTGTGATCAGATCAACGGCTCACAATCAATCGGCGGGAGAAAAGGAAGGCGCGATGGGTGAGAAGCGATTAATGCTGGACCGTTGGATCGGCGGGACGGATCAACGGCGGGGAACGCGATCGGAGGATCGCAATCGGAGGTCGGAGCAGGAGGCTTGCGATCAATCAGAGGTGACAATACGTAACGTTGCGATTTTGATTGAGCCGGGGGTCACATTAGCTCAAAATTGCTAGATCTCCGCGAAGATCAATCATATGAACGCCCAGGGACTTATGTTAAACAAATTGCATCGGGACTTTTTGAGTATAACAAAGGAGTTGTGCACCCGCCTGACTGACAGATTAGCGCTTAAGACTTGAAAGCACTTGGTCCTGGCGCCTGGGCACATGTGGGGAAGTGGTTAAGGGATTTGCGGTAAGGGGCTAAGCTCTATAATAAGGTCGGAAGAGGGTTTTTTAGCCCATTTTGATGTATTTTAGGGCTGTGGAAGGGGAACGATAGAGAAATAAAGGGGAAAGAAAGCTAAACAAAGGGTAGGGGAATAAATTAAAGGGGATTTTGGGAGGATTTGAGGGGTAAATGGGGAAAGAAGGGGGAATAAAGGGGAGAGAAAACAAAGGCTTTGGGGGATGAAATAAGAGGGAAAAAGGGGGCCTTTGAGCATTTCTTCACATAG
The DNA here is from genome assembly GCA_034641835.2 of Pinus albicaulis. Classification (NCBI taxonomy): domain Eukaryota; kingdom Viridiplantae; phylum Streptophyta; class Pinopsida; order Pinales; family Pinaceae; genus Pinus; species Pinus albicaulis. The sequence goes on along the minus strand of CM076573.1, from coordinate 79,736,730 downwards.
CAGAGAGGCTTTATAAGGGGAATCAGCAGAGGGGATTTGATCAAAGGATAAAAGGCACATAGAGGCTTCAAGGAGACTGTCTTTTTAGAAGAAATGCATTCCTTGAAGACTCAACAATGATTTAGCCCCCTATTTGCTTGTCAAAAAATTTATAGGGGGGCTAACACATTGCAAGATCTAAAATATTAATACCTCGAATTGTCGGGGCTTCCATGATAAGGGTCATTAAGTAATGAACCATCCCATGGACCAACTACCATTTTTCAGATATTTCACTTTTGACTATCTGTCAGTTGCTAGGATGGAGGTCTAGATACTGAATGTGATCAAACCTTGATCAAACAACTTCACCTTACACAAGGATTCATGTTTCAGACATCGGGCTTCTATTTTAAGAACAACCAACCCTTTTTATAACTAGAATTTAAAGAAAAAGAAAACTACTTCAACTCACAGCAGAAAATAAAAGACACATTAATATGAATTTGTCATAGATCTAAACACTTCTCCTTAACTAGAAATGGCTAGTACTCTCTCCATAAAGAAAAATGTTCCCCTACTAATAACAATAGTGAACATGATCCAATCATTTAATCACAAGATTCATTTCCCTTTCAATTTGTATTTTATCGCTTCAACTTATCATCTTCTCAGAGAAGTTAGATCACATTGGATCTTTACCACTCGGACAATTGAACCACACCAGCAATAAAAAATTATTCACAACCCTATTTCCAAACAAGTAGATTGCAACACCTCAACACCTCAAAGTAGACAACACAGAGGAACAATAATTTACTCATATAAAAAATAGATCAAACATTTTATTGTTATAATATATGTGAAAAGGATCATATTTCACATCTCTTTTATTTTCTTGGTCTTCCCATAAGGGAATCAAGCTAGAACTAGATTTGACACCATTTTACAAAAATTGAGAGTTAAGATAGAGATTATACACAACAAAAATCACTCATTGTATTTTTATTGATCAATATAGTTACAAATATAAAGGACATAAAACATGAACTTTGACACATCAAGATAACTCATATATAGGAAACTACAATTTCTATATTGACACTTGGAACTCTCAATAACAACTCATGAAAGCACATGGAAGCCTTACTTCCAATACTGCATTATCAACAACTATTGAATTTTTCATCTAACTCTAATTTCAACTGATTAAGTGAGTCTAATTCTAACTTCATACTAATTTACTGAGAAATAATACATGCAAACATAACTTAAATTTTTTTGATTCTGTGTTGATTAAATTACCTATCATCTTCGACATCTTTGATAATTATTGGTGCCTCATGAATTTCCATTATTATTGTAGCTGGATGGGCATGTTTGTGGTTGCTAGATGCTTCGTTGGTTTCTCTCTTGTAAACATACAACCGAGAGACATCTAGGAATAATATACAATTTAGAAAGCTAAGAATAACCACGAAAGCATAATAGTAGTAAATAGGAGATGCATTTAGATTGTCTAAAACTGAGATGGTGTAGTGTTTTATTCCATTGATATTAGTTGTAACTTTCAAAAGGAAAGTATTCAAGACACAACCAACCCCTATCATAATAGCATATAATGAAATTCCTATGCTTTGCATGCTCTCTCATTCCTGTTAATAAAATAATTATATCCTTGTTAACGCAAGAAAGGCTTCTAATATGCCTCCCATCATAAACTGAGGAAGAAAAATGAGAATAGTGAGGGGGGATATTGATTTGCTTTCACCTTCAATACCATGTGCTTTCACAAGAGTGATCCATTTCACATCAGTTACAGAGGCCACTGCCATGCATACCATGTTGAGTAAGATGCCATTACCCATCCTCTGCATGATCTTCACGCCTCTGGGGTTTTATGTGAATCTTCGAAAAATCATTACTAACACTTTTTCGTATACCACCATAGTGAAAAAAAAAACAAAGATAGACACACATCAAAGGCACACCTACAACTAAAATAGTACACAAAACTTTTTTCCAAGAGAACAAACTACGTCCGACTAACCCTCTGTATTTATACAAAACATTCATGTTGGTTACAATGATTAAACTATTATTTTGTGAGGCGGTTCTTTCCCTTTCATTTCTGTAGGCGGTGGTGACTCTTCGATGCTGGATAAAACAAGGTGGTGAGGAGGTGCAAGGGGTGTTCGGTGAGGCGACCAAAACGGAAGACGACTCTAAAATAATTATTCTTACATTCTCCCCCTTAACTATTTCACCACAATGCAAAAGAGTTTTTTTATTACATCAAAATCGTGCTACATCATACATACTCCTATGTTTTCCCTCTGAGTTTCAAAAAATTCTTCTCCCAAGGGTTTTGTAAATATGTCTGCAAACTTGTCTTCTGATCTGCAAAACTCCATACATATTTAATTATTGATTACTAATTCTCGAATGAAATTATACCTCGTATCAATATGTTTACTCTTATTATGGAAAACATGATTTATTGATAATGTGATAGCATATTTGTTATCACAAAAAATATTAGTTGGTTCTTTCTGTTCATGCAACAACTCAGTCAAAATTCTTCTCATCCACATAGTTTGACATGTTGTTGTTGTAGTTGCAACATACTATGCTTCAACTAATGATAGACTCACAATGGATTGCTTCACTGATGCCCATGAAAGTGCACCTTAAACAAAACTAAACACATATCCAAATGTGCTCTTCCTGTCATCAATATTACCTGCAAATTCACTATCTTCATATCCAGTTAGTTTAAAATCTGAATCAGAGGTGTACAAGATACCATAGTTTCTTGTTCCAGCAACATATCCTAAAATCCTTTTTCCAACTAGCCAATGGGTACTCTTTGGAGACTCCATGAATCTAGAAATGAAACTTACAACAAACATTATATCAGGCCTTGTTGCAGTCAAACACATAATACTCCCAACAATTTTTTATGCAAGTTTGGATCAATATTTTAGCCTTGATCATTGATCCAGGTGGATATTGGTGGCCACCAACCTATTCCACTTGGGGCCCCACCATTGTCTCTTTCATTTTTTTTCACAACTTACTATTTTTAGAAATTTTTCGAGTCCTGAACTTCTGGATCTGTTTTGAAGCCCCAAATGGAGATAATATGCCGAATTTACGTCTCCGATAAGTTGAAACACCAATTTACCCAAACGGGGCCCATAGTTTTGGTGCTTCATCTCCTAGGGTTATTTTTTTGGACGTTTAGAGTTCTCCATTATTTTTCCATAATAAATAGGCCCTTGAGCCTCATTGTAACATAGTTCAGAGGTCTATAGCCACCACATCTCTTCTCAAAGATTCGCTACCAACACCCTAGCTATTTTATTTCCATCATGTTTGTAAGCATATTTCTGTGATTTTATTTTAATGAAATGAAGCCTTATTTCCACTGTATTTCTATGTTTATGGTTATTTCTGTATTCTGTTGCGTTCCTACATAGATCCAGATCAGTGGCATCAGAGTGGTCTGCATTTTATCGATCCTTCTTTTCATGTCCCCAACGAGGTCGAGGTATAAGGATTTAGGGCTCAATCTGGTGGAGCCTTTTCAAGATCAGCCTCGCAAACCCTGATGGACGCCGATGGGGGACAAAAAGAAAGATGAAGGAGCAGGAGATCCTATCAAAGTATTGCTCGAGGAGGCCCTAGAAAAACAAAGGAATGCGATGATGGATAACTTTGCCCAAATCCTTCAACGACTACCCACCAGCAGTGCATCTTCATACATCAGCCACTCTAGAGGTGTGAATCCCTTTAAGGTACAAGTAAACTTTGACATTCCCATATTTGAGGGTCAAATAGATGCAGATGCCGTAGATAGATGGTTGAATATAATAGAAGGATATTTCTCGGTTCATGACTTTTCCAACTGGGAGAAGATTATTTCTGCACTCCTCAAAGCTACCCCGCATGTCAAGGATTGGTGGGAAACCCACTGTGAGAAAAATTACGAGACAAAACCCTCTCTGTTCTCAGTTGTACCCACTGAGAATTCTTTCTGAGATGCCATCAAGGAACAATACTATCCCATGGGGAGCTATGAGGACAAGTACATACAATAGACCACACTGTGGCAACAAAGGGATCAAGATGTGCATGAGCTAACGAATCTGTTCCATACCCTATGCACAAAGTTGGGTATCAAATATTTAGAGAGACATTTGGTGCTAAAGTATCATGGTTGTCTGCACAGATACATTCAGGAGGAAATGGAGTTCCTTGACATCTCCTCACTTGGTACAGCATACCGGTATGTTGCCAAGATTGAGCAGAAATTCAAACAGAAGAAGCGAGACTTTGGATCTGTGAATCAAAAGCAATGGAAATGTGCCCCCAAACTACAGAAAAAAAGGACAAAGCCAAGGCATGGCGGCCCAAGACAACCTACCAAAGAGCGAGCAAGGGGCACGAGAGCGACATAGGCGACCAGCCAGATGGAGCTCTTATGGAACTCACACGGGAAAGTGGTGTGAGTTCCATAAGAGCTCCACTCACAACACAAGTGAGTGTCGGGCTAAGCAGTCACTGGTGGTTGAGATGAGGGGTTCTGAATCAGATGCATGCTCCAACTCTGAATCAGAACCTGACAAGGTGAATGAAAAAGGGAAGCAGATTATTGATGCGGTGCCCAACGCCATTGTTGCCACTATGAAGATCCAGAAGGAGGAACCAGAAGATCCAGAGGAGGTAGAGCATCTCTTCCACTCCCAGATGTGGGTAAAGGGTTCCCTGCTATGGTTCATTGTCGACAATGGGAGCCAAAAGAACCTCATTTCAGCAGATGTTCTGAAGCGGTTGGGCTTTCCAACCACAGCGCACCCACAACCATACACCATCGGGTGGCTTCACCAAGGACGGGATCGCCGTGTTAGCTAGCAGTGTCACCTTCCCTATAGCATCAAGCCCTTCACAGATGAGGTATTGTGTGACATTGCTCCTATTTATGTTTATGATGTATTATTAGGCCAACCATACTTGTGGAAGCGACACGCTGTGTATGAGTCCTGGCCTCATGCTGTTATTGTTACTTTGGGAAATAAATTGTACAGGATACCAGAGGTACCACCGCTTCCCACTATCTCTTTAGTTACTGCAAAACAATGCAGTAAGCTCATTTCCCAAACCAGGAAATTTGTTTTCTTGATGATCCACCCCCAAGGCAAGAAGAATATTGTGGCCACGAACTCCAGACATGGCTCCTCTACACAACAACATCAAATGGACAAGGTTGTGGAGGAGTACGGGGACATATTCACCTCACCCACAGGGGTGACTCTACACTGTCAGGCCAAGAACCCTATTGACATGACCCCAGGTGCACCACTATCCAATGAATAGATCTATAGGTGCTCTGTTCTGGAGAATTATGAAATCAAGAGGAAGATTCAGGAGTTGCTATAGAAAGGTCACATCCGACCAAGTTCATTGCCCTGTGGGAGCCAGATCATGTTGGTACAGAAGAAGGATGGGACTTGGAGACTCTGTATTGATTATCAGGCACTGAACAAGATCACTGTCCAAAATAGGTACCTGATCCCATGGATTGATGACCTTCTGGACCAACTCAAAGGGGAAAAATATTTCACCAAGATCGACTTGAAGTTTGGGTATCACCAGGTACAAATAGAACCCTCTGATGTGTGGAAAACTTCCTTCAAAGCCAAGGACGGCCTTTTCAAATGGCTCATCATGCCTTTCGGATTGAAAAATGCTCCTGCAACTTTCATGAGGTTGATGGATGACATCTTGTGTCCATTCAACAACTCATTTTTAGTGGTATACTTGGATGACATTCTGATATTTAGCCAGACTTGGGAAGAGCACCTCCACCACATCTGAGAAGTCCTCCAAACACTGTGGCAACACAAGTTGTATGCCAATTTGGAGAAGTGCACTTTTGGCATGACCCAGGTTCAATATCTGGGATACATTATTGATGAAATGGGGTTGCATGTGGATCCAACCAAGATCCAAGTCATTCAGGATTGGCCAGCCCCAAACACCCTAACAGAGCTTCGCATCTTTCTGTGTCTTGCTAATTTCTACCGCAGGTTCAGGTTGGGATTCTCTCATATCACTTGGCCCTTGAGTCAAGTCACCAAGGGAGGAGTGAAAGAAAAATTATGTTGATCGAAATCTCAACAGAAGGCATTCTAGAATTGAAACATCGCCTCTATTCTGCCCCAGTGCTCACATTACCAGACTTGCAACAACCATTTGAGATCGAGACATATGCCTCTGACTATGCTATTGGGGTAGTTCTTACTCAACAGGGGAATCCAGTGGCATATCACAATGAGAAATTATCCGATAGAGTTCGAAATTATCCCACTTATGACAAAGAAATGTATTCCATTGTGCAGGCTTGTCGACAATGGAAACATTACATTTTGGGGAAGGAGACAATCATCCACACAGACCACCAATCCCTATAGTTCATACAAACATAAGGGAAGTTGCAGAATGATCACCATCAGAAGTGGTCCACATATCTGCAACAATTTCATTTGAACATCAAGTACAAGAAGGGTAGCACCAATAATGTTGAATACTGCCTCAACCAACCACCGATCATGGCCATAACCACCATTCTCAACTCTTGTGGGCATGAGACTTCTGATTGGCCACTTTTCTACAAGAATGATCTAGAATTCAGCTACATATACAAGGCACTCTTGAGGGGTATGCAAGTTCCAAATTTTCACCTCCAAGATGCACTATTATGTCACCTGCGACACCTTTGTATTCCTTCAAGCGAGCATGCCAAGATGATATGGGAAGTGCACTACAGTTGAGTCGCTGGGAATTTTTGGGTCAGGAAAATAGTGTCAGTACTACAGAAGTATTTCTATTGGCCGATCCTTCAACAGGATGTCGGGAAGTACATCAGATCCTACACTGCTTACGCCATTTCCAAACCGACCATTAAGAAGCAAGGGCTCTATACTCCACTACCTACTCCACTACCTACCCCTTGCGCCATTTCCTTCTAATAAGCATGGAAACGACTATGTTTTCATGGTCGTCAACACATTCTCAAAGATAGCCATTATGGCGGCCTGTAAGAAGAATATCAAAACAAAAGCCACTGGTAAACTCTTCTTTGAATGAGTGTGGGTGCACTTTGGGATCCCACAGTCTATCATATCAGATCACGATAGCAGGTTCCTCAGCACATTTTGGTCCAGCCTCTGGTCAATGTTGGACACCAAGCACACCAAGTCCACAACTTTCCATCCCCAAACTGATGGCCAGACAGAGGTCATCAACAGGATGATTGTACACATTCTGCGCATGTAAAATTCAAATCATCCACGCACATGGGATGAGAGCCTTCCCTATGTACAACACCGTTATAACTGGGCTCTCCACAGCTCAACCAGCCACAACCCCTTTCAGGTGGGCTTCAAATTCCAGCCACTATGTCCCATTGACATAGCCATTCCATTTGCAGCTACTGAGGCTGATTCATCTCATTTCCAGTTTGAAGCTGACAAAGAAAACAACTTCATCGAGCGCATTCAACACATCCGCCAACAAGTTCATGACATATTGGACAGAGCCAATGCTAAGTACAAGCAACAACATGATCAACATCGGGTTTCACACAACTTCCAGGTGGGCGAAAAAGTGTGGCTACATTTGCTAAAGGAGCGCCTCACTGGACCCCACCATAAGATTCAGCTGCTCTGATATGGGCTGTACACCATCACCAAGGTTGTAGGGAACAATGCCTTCAAGCTCAGTATTCCACCATTCCTTGGTCTGCACCTAGTATTCAATGTAGACCGCCTTCATCCCTACTTCCCACCTCTCTTGGACACCTCTGACATTGCAGAAGAAATCACACCAAAAGAGTTAAACCAAGAATGCATGGAACAAGCCACCACAGACTGTATCATGGACATGCAAATCAAGAACACTCACCGAAAGAAGATCCAACTGTATCAGGTTGTCAAAGCTGGCCAACTCCTGCACCAAGGCAAGTGGTTCATCAGGGACCAAGTTCAATAGAATTTTCCTCATCTCATGGAGGAACTCAACACAATGGGGACCATTGCTTCCTAAGGGGGGAGGAATGACCCAGGTGGATATTGGTGGCCACCCGCCTATTCCACTTAAGGCCCCGCCATTGTCTCTTTCATTTTTTTCACAACTTACTATTTTTTGCATTTTTTTGGGTCCTGAACTTCCGGAGCCATTTTGAAGCCCCAAACAGAGATGGTATGCCAAAGTTACATCCCCGGGAAGTTGAAACACCAATTTACCCAAACAGGGCCCATAGTTTTGGTGCTTCATCTCCTAGGGTTATTTTTTTTGACGTTTAGAGTTCTCCATTGTTTCTCCATAATAAATAGGCCCTCGAGCCTTATTTCAACACAATTTAGAGATTTGTAGCCACCATATCTCTTCTCAGATATTTGCTACCAGCACCCTAGCTATTTTATTTCCATCATGTTTGTAAGCATAGTGATTTGATATTAATGAAATGAAGCCTTATTTCCGCTGTATTTCTATGTTTATGGTTATTTCTGTATTTTGTTGCATTCCTGCATAAATCCAGATCAATCATCCTTACTGATTTTTGCACCAATTGAAATTGGGGTTACAACTGGATTACAATTTTTCATCCTGAACCTTTTCAATATATCCTTTGCATACTTAGATTGACAAATGAAAATATCGTTTTCAAATTGAGTTACTTAAATACTAAGAAAATATTTCATTAGGCCTAAATCATTCATATCAAATTATGTTTTCATGCTTGTCTTAAAATCATCTATTGAGAGATCTCCAGTGAAAATCAAATCATCAACATTAGGCACACAATAAAAATTCTACCTTCCTCATTAACTTTTGTATACAAAGTTGGCTCACTTGGACTCCTGATGAATCCATTGTTATTCAGATATTCATCAATTCGACTATACCACACTCAAGGTTCTTTTTTCAATCCATATAATGCTTTATTTAATTTGTAGAATTTATCTTCTTTACCATCAATTTCATATCCAGGAGCTTGTTTCACATAAACCTCTTCTTCCAAAAAAACATTTAAAAATGCAGACTTAACATCCATCTGATATATTTTCCATTTATTTGTGTAGCAATAGCTAATACCATTATTATTGTGTCAAGTCTTACTACAGGTGCAATAGTTTCATTATAATCAATACTAGGTTGTTGACTACACCCTTGAGCTACAAGTCTTGCTTTATGCTTTTCAATTTCACCTTCAGCATTCACATTAGTTTGGTAAATCCATTTAACAACTATAGTATTATTACCTTTAGGAAAATCTACAAGTTCCCAATTATTATTTCTTTCTATAGCATTTTTTTTATTCATCCATAGCTTTATCCAAACTTTTTCTTTCACACTTTCATCAAAATTTACTGGATCATATGCAAGTAATGCAAAATTCGAAACTTGATCTATTTCATCATTCTGCTCATAAAATTATTTTAAACTTCTATTTTTCCGACCTTTAATTATATCCTTTAATATAGCCATTGTAGGATTAGATTCGTTACTCACCTTTGACCATGTTCTTTGTTGTCCACCATAACCTGATGGTTCACCATGTTCCTGATTTCTCGGTGTTGTGCATTGTAATGGACTTAATATTGGTGACTATCTTGTTGAAGTGCTTGTTGCAAGTCTATATGGAATTGACTGTCCACCTTGTACTTCTTTCTCATCTTCATTATCATCTCCATGAGATAATACAACTCCCTCTGCAACAGATTTATCTATGCTTCCATCCCAAGCTTATTCTTTCTTGAATTCAACATCTCTACTAATAATATATTTCTTGCTGATGGGATTATAGAGTTTATATGATCTATGTTATTCACTATATCCAATAAAAATACATTTCTCACTTCTATCATTTGACTAAATCTATCTCAATTATTTAGGAACATGCACATAAGAAATGCAACCAAAATTTCTTAAATGAGATATATGAAAACTCTTACCATTAGAGGTTTCTCCAGGATCCTGATCCTTCACACTCTTATTCGGACTTATGTTAAGGATGTAAACAACACAAGCTACTACTTTCCCCCAATATTCATTTTTTAGATGCTTTTCATTCAACATACCTTGAGCCATATCCATAATAGTTCCATTTTTGCTTTCAACTATTCCATTTTGTTGTGGAGTATAATGTGTAGTAAACTACCTCTTGATTTCATGTGATTGAAAAAACTCAATGAAATATGTTAGCATATATTCACCACCTCTATCTGATCTGAAAATTTTAATATGATTTCCACTTTCTTTTTCAACCATATCTTTAAATCTTTTAAATACAGAAAATGCTTCAGATTTATGATTCATAAGATAAACCCATGTTTTTCGACTGTAATCATCAATAAAGGTTAAAAATTAAACATTAAAAACAAAATAAGGTGTTTTCATTGGTCCACACAAATCTGTATGAACAATCTCCAACGGATCCTTCGCCCTATACGAAACTCGAGATACAAATTTCTATCTACGATGCTTTACAAGTATACAACTTTCACATGAGCTCGTTGATTGTTGAATACTAGGTAACCTTTTTACCATTTGCTTCTTATATAATAAATCTAGACCAACAAAATATAAATTACCATACCTTAAATGACGAAACCACAATTCATCGAAATTCTTATTTTTATATGCATTCAAAGAGGGCGACAATTCATTTCTCATTATAAGAAAAAACATCTTATTCTTTGTCATTTCTACTCTTTCTATCAACTGATTGCTTGGATATTTGTCAATGATAGTACACACATTATCCTTGAAGAAGATACTATACTTTTTCTCTATGAATTTTCCAATGTACTGTCACTCTGTAATTCTGAAGGCAGAAGAAAGAACTATGGAGGGAAACATCAAGCCAACTTTGAAATCTAGGACCTAGCATTCCTGGACTTAGAGATGGCTCTCTCTATTAGATATAAATTTCTTTACAGGGGAATTTTAAGTTAGCTATTAGTGCATAGGTTTTGTTTGAAGATGTTTGGTTGAGGCAGAAGAAGAGGGTCATTGGGCTATGGAGTCAAACAGGTGTAAAAAAACTCAAATAGATTAATAAATGAGGTGAGGTGTATTCATGCAAGATAGCCATGCTAATGGATATTTACAGCTTGTGAAATAGAAAAGAGGAGGAGATTAGGGTTAAACAGGTATGCAGAGCAAACCGTCTCTGAATTCTACATTTCGGTCTCAACATGGATGCAGAGCAGACCATCTCTGAATTTTGCATCCAAGTCTTAGAGGAAAACATAATGTACTATTTCAAAACTAAGCAGGTTACCTTATGGTAAATCCTATACAAAAATTTCTATCCACGGTAAATAAAGAAAACAGTATGTAAAACAGAAGAATCACAAATTACATGGGAGAATCACTTCACCACAGATCATAACACAAGAATCTGGAAACATCATACTCATTCATTCATCCAAAAGAGAGTTCTTACAACTAGCAGAATCTATTACAATGGTTTTTTCCCCTTTCGAGCCTCCCTTCATACTACTAATGCATACATTATCTATAGAAAACTTGAGTCAACTAATATGTCTACTGCAATAATTATATTCAAGCAAAAATGGACAAGTGGAAACATGCAAGTGGTGATGAGACAAACCTGGCTTCTAAGAGTGGCTTTTGGTAGTCTGTTCTTTATTACATAGTGGTTGGAAACTGGCTCAAGTAATGCTGAAGAGGCAGCAAATAAATTATTCCTGACATCTGGCCCTACTCCTCAAAAAAATGGCATTGGGAAATTAATTTTGGTGCAACGCTGGCTATTTTCATGGATTACTGCCTTTGATGATGTGTTTTTTGTTTCCCCTTTAGTCTCTGCTATTAAATCTTTGCATAAATGCTCGACTCGACTTTTACCGTCTTTTTCTTTGTGATTTTCAGCCTCGCCTTGCCTATTTCTCCTTTGTCGGGTCTAGCCCGATTATTTCTGCCCTGTATAACCTATTTCCTCATAAATGGCGCACAGACCTTATATGCCCAGTTGTGGAGGGATGGCGGTTGATGGACGTGCTGTAGCAGTAGTGGTAATGGTTAAATGAATACGGCAGCGGTTTGGAGGTGAGCGAAAACAAATTTTCGAAGGGGGTCTTAGGTGGTAATTGGTAATATATAAGGGGGGTGTGAAATAATAGAAGCGTGACACGTAGTGGGGAGGGGGAAAAGAGCGTGAATGAAATGAAATGGAATGAGGGCAGAAATGAAGTTTGATCCCTATCACACCTTATCAACAACACTTCCTTCCTTCTACTAGATGGAGAGGCAGATTGATTCCTTTGAAGCTCTTTACAGTCAGAAGTTACCTTTCTTTCTTTGAAAATAAATTATAGCCATGGAATAGTGTTTCATTAAAAAAATATAAGCAATAACTACTCACCCTGTGATACTGTAAATTACAGGACTCTAACAATGGCTCCAGTTGGGATGATAGCTCCTTCAAGAGGTGTCAAGAACATCGTAGACTAATAGCATGATCCATTGGGCTGATCCCAAATCTACAACTTAATATTCTACTAAAACCTCTGTGGCTGAGCAGGCTCAGTTCAAAATCAACACTCTCTGCAAACTAAAGTCTAGAAAATACTTTCACTAAAAAATGGGAAGCAATGAAACTAGAACTATAAATATGCTCAGAGTACTAAGCTTATTTACAAACCTACCTACCCTACTCTACTGAAATTGTTGCTATTCTATTGGATACAATAATGCGAGTGTAGATAGTCAAGTAGTAGCAAAAACAGTTGGACAACTTGATTCTTTGTCAGGAAAATCAGAAATATAACTTGATTATGTGTCCTCATAACCAAATTTATATTATGTAATGGCAACTGCTGATTTATTTGATCCTTATAGTGAATACATGTTTGAAAAATGGAGCTAAAAAGAACCTCCATATAATCTGCTATAGGATCAATAACAGCATGAGATATAATACTTGCTTCTAGGCCTTCAACAGAAACTCTTGGTCAATAGGAACTCTCTTCAGCCTGTTGTGTAGTCACCATGAATGCTCAAAAGCTGGGTTCTTTGAATCATGGAGTCGCTAGGTGAATAATTGCAGCCTTCTTGTGTCTAGTCACTGTCCACCATCATTAATCAGATATGAACTTTGATGTACTTTCTGAGGAAGATAAATTTTGATCCCTAGTGGAGTCACCATTATTTTTTCACTCTATAATTATAAAGGCTCAAGACAGAACTATGGAGGGAAACATCAAACCAACTTTGTAATCCAAGACCTAACTTTCCTGGAATCAGAGATGGCTCTCTCTGTTAGATATAAATTTCTTTATAGACACATTTTAGGCTAGCTATTAGTGCATAGGTTTTGTTTGAAGATGTTTGGTTAAGGTATCAAAAGAGGGCCATTGGGTTATGGAGTCAAACAGCTATAAACAAACTCAAATAGATGAATAAATGAGGTCGAGTGCAACCAGGGAAGCTAGCCATGTCAGTTGATATTTACAGCTTGTGAAATGGAAAAGACGAGGAGATTAAGGTTAAACAAGAATGTAGAGTAGACCATCTCTGAATTCTACATTCCAGTCTCAACATGCATGTAGAGCAGACCATCTCTGAATTCTACATCCAAGTCTTAGAGGAAAACATAATTTATTGTTTCAATACTAAGAAGGGTACCCTGTGGTAAATCCTACACAAAAATTTCTATCTGTAGTAAGGAAAGAAAACAGTATGTAAAACAAAATAATCACAAATTACATGGGAGAAGCACTCCACCATAGATCATAACAGAAGAATATGGAAAACAACAAATTCATTTATTCATCCAAAAGAGAGTGCTTACAACTAGCAGAATATGTTAAATGGTTTTTTTCCCCTTCCAGGCCTCCCTTCATATTGATAATGCATACAATATTTATAGAAAACTTGAGTCATATAATTTGCCTACTGCAGTAATTACATTCAAGCAAAACTGGACAAGTGGAAACACGTAGGTAGTGATGAGACAAGCCTGGCTTCCAACACTGGATTTTGGCATCCTGTTATTAATTACAGAGTGGTTATAAACTGGCTCGAGTAATGTCGAAGAGGTAGCAAATAAAGTATTCCTGACATCTGGCCCTGCTCCTCATAAAACCGACGTTGGGGAATTAAGTCTGGTGTTGCATTGGATATTTTCATTGATTAGTGCCTATGTTGATGTGTTTTCTATTTCCCCTTTAGTCTTTGCTGTTAAATCTCTGCATAAATTCCCAACTTGACTTTTACCATATTTTTCTTTTTGATGTTCAGCCTCTCCATGCCTTTTGATCCTTTGTCGGGTCTGACCCATGTATTTCTACCATGCTAGACTATTTCCTCATAAATGGTGCACAGACCTTATATGCCCGGTTGTGGAGGGATGGTGGTTGATGGATGTGGCACAGCGACAGTGGTAGTGGTCAAATGAATATGACAACAGTTTGGAGGCAAGCGAAAACAAACTTTGAGAGGGGGTCTTAGGTGGTAATTGGTAATATATAAGGGGGGTGTGAAATAACAGAAGCATGACACGTAGCGGGGATGGGGAAAAGAGGGTGAATGAAATGAAATGGATCAAGGGTAGAAATGAAGTTTTATCCCCATCACACCTCTTGAGCAACAGTTCCTTCCTTCTACTAGACAGAGAGGTAGATTGATTCCTTTGAAGCTCTTTATAGTCAGAAGTTCCCCTTCTTTCTCTAATAATAAATGATAGCCATGAAATATTATTTTCAATAAAAAAATATAAGAAATAATCAGTCACCTTGTGATATTGTAAATTACATGACTCTAAAACAATGCTCAACAAATTTCATTTTAAGTTAGATACATAATACCCATCATTAATTATTCTTATCCCACCATTTCTTGTATAAACACCAACCACTCATTTACCTTTAATTCATATGTTATTATTGTTACCCAGCTTGACTTCAGACTGAATATTGGTGTCTATATTGGGAAACAAATCTTTGTTTCCCATAATGTCATTGCTGCAGCCACTATCTAAAAACCAAATATTTTCTGAACTTTCTTGAGTTACATTACAACTCAAAAATGTCGACTTCTTATTATCTTCAAATTCTTCTGAGATGTGTGCAAATTTCTTACCAACATCTACGTGCCTATTCAAACACTTAGTAGAAAAATGACCACATATCTTTTGCAATAATAACATTGAACTTTAGAAATATCATACCTTTTATTTCCTTGATGCCAGGTTCTATTGTTACTCCACCTTAAATTAGGAGGACGTTGCTAACATTTCACTTCATGTTCTGATCTAAGGCTCCATTTTTAGCTAAAAAATGAAATTTCTCAAAATTTCTTCAAACCTGAATGACCGGATAGAGTTTGTCGCCAGGATTTCGATGCAACTCGTTTCATCAAAATCCGAATTCGTATGGCTGAGTTATCGTCTGTTGTTCATTTTCCAAAACATGCAAAAAATGAGCAGAAGAGGTACAATGCTAATGTGGTAGGTACAGTTAGAAGTTGCAAGAAAATCCTCCAGAAACATCCAATGACACTATGCCAACTGGCACCACCATATTTTCCGATGATGACTAGGAAGTGAAATTTTTTTATTCCTAAGTCTAAGTGGAATTTCATTAAGTTGGCATTTTATTATATATGGTGGCCAATAGGGAAAGGCCATGTGGCATGCCACGTACCCCCCCATGACAGGCAGGTTGTAAGGTTAAATTATCAACTATATGAATGTTTTGGAACGTTGGATATATGGTGGGATTGTTTGGATATATAATATGCATTATATTTTTAAACCTATATCTATATATATATATATATATATATATATATATATATATATATATATATATATATATATATATATATATATTAAAGTTTAAACCCACCTCTCGGCGAATTTCACAAAATATGGAGGACCGCTACCCAAAATTGGAGAAGGTTTAAAGTTGGTGGATTCGACAATATTGGTAGAAGGACGACGTTATGACTTCACACAAAATATTATGTCAGGTTCGGGGCTCGAACCCCTAATCTCCCACCTAAAAGTCGTGCTCTCTACCGTCACCTCTACCGAGTGTTCCTTACACTCTATGCTCTCTGTGTACATTTAAAGTCTAACTTCCTAAGATATGGGTGTTGGAAGGGGCTAGCCCCATGGTCCAGCCCCTCCCCATGTGGCCAGAAGTGCAAAATGAGGTGTTAACCCAAAACAAACGACGGATTATTAATCAAGTTTAATTAAAATTTAAATGAGGTTTAATGACATCAAAATTTTCACTAGCACTAAATGTGCTTTAACAATTAAGCCTTGTGTATCCACCCTCTAAACCATGCTTAATGACAATTAATCCTGAAGATTAAGTTGGTAGAATTTTCTGAGGTGCGCCAATTTTGGCAGGATTTCCAAATTTAGAGTTTTAACTCGTAGTTTCGCCAGTTTTGGAGGAGAAATTGGGGCAAAAACAGTTTTGGTCATAACTCACTCAATTTTCAACCAAAATAAGCTCAATAAAGGTAATTCCTCACTATTTTTCATTATAGGAACTCAATGGAGTAGGTTTCAGAGGCAAAAAAGGTGATCTACAGATGTTTTAGTACATTTGAACATTTTGGAAGGTTAGGGGCAACAAGTGTTGGGGTCATTTCCAGAGCATCCAGAGTCCAAATATAGCAAAACAATAGTCATTTTTGGGATATTATGATGTTATAAACTCATTGGAACAAGTTCCAAGAGGTTTTGAAGCTTGTAACAACAATTTGAGCACGCTTGAACCTAATACAAAGGTCACGCTATGAAGCTGGACCAAGGAGATGTAGCCCAGGAGGGGTGAACTCCTTTATCAAAATTCTCTATGTTAAGCTCTGTTATATGTGCTTTCTGTGTTTACTTTTTATTCTATTATGTCATTTAAAATTGTGCTTTTTAAGCTTATGACAAAGTCATAATTTCACTAAGTACATTGGTTTCCAATCACATGCTCTCAAACAAATTCATGAAGGATAAGTAAAACAATGAAAATAAATGTTTGATTCTTAAATGAAACTAACATAACATTAACTGGCAAGTAATTTCAGATCAAGTTGGTATAAGAGCACAAGGTTTCTTGCTTGTTTTACTTGAAGTGTTTCTAATAGTGCAAAATTACTGATGCTTACAAGATTGAGATTGCAGAGAGGAGAAGGGAAGCTACTGATAGCTAGTCCATAAGTTAGGAAAAGAAGGAATAAGGCCGAGATATTAGCATCCTTGCCCAAAGGAATTCTCAAGGAGACACTTGAAGCACAAGAGGAGTTAATTGCACGAGAGGCTGAAGTGGTTGAAGAGATACAAGCTGCAGAGATAGAGCTTGAATCAACAGCCAAAATTTCAGGCCATGAAGGAGTTCATGAACATTCTGAAGAAGAGGATCTCAAGAAGGAGTTCAAAGAAATGCAAAGGATGGTGAAACTTATGTACGAATATTTTATGGCAAAGGAAGCTGGAGAAGGTTTAAAACACCCTCATAAAGAAGAATATTCAAACAGTAACAAGGAGAAGAAGTGAAGCTCAAAATCCAGTGGTGGAAAACCACCTACTTTTCCATCATCATCATCATCATCATCCCCATCCACATCTTCATCTTCCAAATCCACTACAAAAACTCATACCCATACTCATTCCAAGATCCCAAAAGGTAAGACTCCATTACTCAAATTGCACATCAAATTTTAACTTCCAACATATAATGGAGAAGTTAATGCTAAAAATCTAGATAAGTGTATTCATCAATTATAATTTTACTGTATAATTCAAAATCTGCAAGAAGACGATATTAAAATCCAATTGGCTTCATTAAGGCTAGAAGGAGCAGCCTTAGTTTGGTGGGAGGCAAAGACACAAGAGGAAATGTGCATCCATGGTAATATTTCCATTACTTGAGTCAAATTCATTTCTTCCATTAAAATGAAATTCTATCCATTAGCCTATATCCAGAAAGAAATAATGAGTTGGAAAAAATTTAGATAGCTAAAAGGTCAAAGTGTCCAAGAGTATACACAAGAGTTTAGGAAAATGGATTTATTACTTGAAGTAGACTTAAATTCACAAGACACACCCTTGAAGTATATAGGAGGTCTACATTCCTACTTGAAACACATTATTCTCATATTTAACCCAAATAATCTAGATGAAGTATGTGTGCAAGACACGCATCTTGAATAATGGGGTAAAAAAATTTCTGAAGAGGGTAGTAAGAAGAAGCCATTCAAGGGTAAGGGAAAAGAGAAAGGAGAAAAATGGAAGGGAAAGAAGAATGCAAGTGTGAAGCAAGAAGGGGAGAAAATAAAAGGCAAACATTGTTCCAAAGAGGGGCATGATGAAGCTCACTGTTGGAAACTACATCCCGAGCTAAGACCAGAGAAACCAAATAACAAAGGGAAACAAAGGAAGACTTCCACCACACAAAAAGATATTGGATCTGATTCAATAGATGAAACCAAGATAGTTGTTGTGGTTAACAAAGGAAAGGAAGCAATTGAAAGTTCTAGTACCTCAAACAGTCACAATAAAACTTCTAATGAGGATATAAGGATAGAATTATTCCATGTTAGAGTAATTTCTAATCATACAAATATTGATGCCTTATTTGATACAAGGTCACAAGAAAACTTGATTTCAAAAGACTTAGTTAAAAAACTGAACCTTGAAACTATACCTCATCATAAGCCATACCCTTTGGGTTGGATAGTTAACAATGCAAATTTACAAGTGACAAGGAAATGTATTTTTAGATTTTCTATTACTGCAAACTTTGTTGATGAAGTTGAGTTAGATGTTATACCACTTGATATTTCAGGGATTATCTTGGGTAGTCCATATGTGTATGACAGGAAAGCGATATTCTACCATCATGAGAAAAAATATCATTCGATCAAATATGGAGTGGAGTATATTGTGAGAGCTCATTGCAACAAATTGAATATCTCTTTAGTTAATGTAGGGCAAATGAAGAGGCTAGTAAATGCAAGTAAAAATTTTGTGCTTCTTATGATCAAGAAAAAGGAAGATGTTAACTATGAACCTTTTGAAGGATGTGATGATAAATTGAAATCTGATTTGTTTTATGTGGTAAGTCAGCATGGCGAGATGTTTTAAGTATCAAGGGGGTTGCCACCCAAGAGGGGAATTCACCATGAGATTCAGCTACAACATGATGTTCCACTTCCAAATATTGGTATGTATCGCATGTCAATCATGGAAAGTTTGGAAATCAAGAAGCAAATCCAAGATTTGTTGAATAAAGGTGTCATACGCCCATCTACTTCGCCATGTGGTTCTCCAATAGTTTTGGTTCCAAAGAAAGACAAGACTTTGTGCATGTGTATCGATTTCCGTGCACTGAACAAAATCACGGTAAAGAATCGCTACCCACTTCCACACATTGATGATTTTCTTGATCAATTAAATCATGCAAATTATTTCACTAAGTTATATTTGAGAAGTGGTTATCATCAAGTTAGGATAGCTGAAGAAGGCATTTGGGAAACTCCTTAAAAGACTAGACAAGGATTTTATGAGTGATTAGTTATGCCATTTGGCTTAACAAATGCACCAGCTACTTTTATGAGAGTGATGAATGATGTACTTAAATCATTTCTAGATGACTTTGTCATTTTTTACTTAGATGACATACTCATATTCAACAAATCAAGAGAAGAACATGTCATGCATGTGAACAAGGTACTTGATGTTTTGAGAAAGGAGAAATTGTTTCTTAAGATGCCAAAGTGCGAGTTTGGTAAGACTTCATTGGTATATTTGGGACACATAGTTGGAGGAGGTGAATGAAGATTTATCCTTCCAAAGTTGAGGTAATTTTGAATTGGGCCAAGCCCAATACAATTACCGAGGTAAGGATATTTTTAGGGGCAACACAGTATTGGAGGAAATTTATTGCTAATTTTTCTTCCATTGCAGCACCATTACATGCATTGACAAGCATAAAGAAAGTCTTCCATTGGGGATATTTTCAGCATAAAGAATTTGATGCTTTAAAACAAAAGATAAGTTTGGCACCGGTACTAGTAATTCCAGATCTAAGATAGCCATTTGAGATCGAAATGGATGCAAGTGATTATGCTATGGAAGCATTACTTGATGGTAAAATAGACTATTATCCATACCAACCATCATCCATTGCAGTACTTACAATCAGAGTCAAAGTTGTAGCAATCAAGACATTTTAGGTGGATGGGTTTTCTACAACAATTTCACTTATTTATGAGGTACAAGAAAGGAATCTACAATAAGGTAGTTGATATTCTCTCTCGGCCTATTGTAAATTTAGCTATTATTCTTAAGCACAATTCTATTATGCATGACAGTTACATTGAACAATATGTGAATGATAGTGGTTTTCAAGATGTGTATGAGAACTTTAGTAAGGGAAACCAAAGTGAAGAGTTAGATTATCATGTTCATAGCAGTTTGTTGTATCACTTGGGCAAGTTATATATACCACAGGGAAAATTAAACAATATCATAAGGGAGGCACACACATCATTGATTGCAGGACATTTTGGTGTAGGCAAGACAATAGCACATCTGCAAATGTATTGCTATTGGCCATGCATGAATGAAAGTGTTTCTCATTTTATTAGAGGATGTTCTTTATGTGCAACAAGTAAGCCTAGCAATAGGAAGATTGGTTTGTACACACCACTTCCAGTTCCTTCTCATCCTTGGGAGAGCATCTCAATGGATTTTGTAGGAGGCCTTCCTATGTCAAGGGAAGGTCATGATTATTTTTATGTTATGGTAGATAGGTTCAGAAAAATGTGCATTTTGATGGCATGTAAGAAAACTATTACAGCTGAAAAAACCACTAATATTTTCTTTCAAAATGTATGGATCCATTTTGGTCTTCCTACTTCTATTGTAAGTGATCGAGATTCTTGATTTGTTGGGAATTTTTGGTCAAAATTATGGGACATGATGCATACAAAGTCAAAGAAGAGTACACAATTTCATCCATAAACAGATGGTCAAACAGAGGTGGTAAATAGGGTTGTTACAACATGCATACAACCGAGAAAAACATTCTTCCACAAATACATCACCATTTCAGGCATTTTTTGGTTACTTGCCAAGATCGCCAATAGAATTTATCTTTGAGAAAGATGTTACTATAGATGGACATAGTGTCATATATAAAGCAAGAAAGTTCATTGAGAAAATTTACTTGGTACATCACACGGTACAAGAGAAACTTGAGAAGAGTCAAAGCAACTACAAGGCAAGGCATGTCAAACATCGAGTTGATCACAAATTCCAAGTTGGAGATGAAGTTTGGTTTTACATAAGCAAATAAATATTGCAAGGGTAAAGTAAAAAGCTGAAACTAATCGGTTATAGTCCATTTAAAATTTTGGAAACGATTGGTACAAATGCATTCAAGCTAGATTTGCCTCCTTATATGCAAATTTATTTTGTCGTTAATGTTGATAATTTGAGATTATTTGAGCCTCCTTTGATTGATGATCAAGGAGAGCATGTTCAGCTGCCATAAACATATGATTTCTCGCCAGAATATCTTGATTAACTTCAGCAAGATCTCATACTTGAAAGAAGAATCAAAACTTCAAGAAGAGGGGATGTTGAATACCTTAGAGTTGGACTCAAATGTCAAAATCCTTCAAATGAAAAATGGTTGGACATTGGAAAAGTGAGGGAGCTATACCCTCACTTGCTAAATAATTGATAATATATTTTGGAGTCCAAAAGGCTTCTAGTGGGAAGGAATGATATAAGGCTCAAGTTTTAGCTAAAAAATGTAAGTGTTTGAAATTGCTTCAAACCTAAATGACCGGATAGAGTTCGTCACCAGGATTCCAATGCAACTCGTTTCATCAAAATCCGAGTTCGTATGGATGAGTTATCGTCTACTGTTAGTTTTCCCAAACATACAAAAAAGCAAAATAGGTACAGTGTTGATGTAGCAGGTATAATCAGCAGTTGCAGGAAAATCCTCCAGAAACAACTAATGACATTGTGCCAAGTGGCACCACCAGATTCACCAATGATGACTAGGAAGTGAAATTTTTTTATTCCTAAGTCTAAGTGGAATTTCATTAAGTTGGCATTTTATTATATATGGGTGCAAATGGGGAAGGGCCATGTGGCATGCCACATACCCCCCCATGGCAGGAAAGTTGTAAGGTCGAATTATCAACTATATGAAGGTTTTGGAACGTTGGATATATGGTGGGATTGTTTGGATATATGCTATATATTATAGTTTTAAACCTATATATATATATATATATATATATATATATATATATATATATTAAACCCACCTCTCGACGGATTTCACCAAAGATGGAGGACCGCTATCCAAACTTGGAGAATTTTTAAAGTTGGTGGATTCAACAAGATTAGCAGAAGGAAAATGTTATAAGTTGGCACAAAATATTATGGCAGGGCTGGGGCTCGAACCCCAGATCTCTCGCCTACAAACTGCACTCTCTACCATCTTCTCTGTCAGGTGTTCCTTATACTCTATGCTCTCTGTGTACATTTACAGTCTAATTGCCCGACGTATGGGGGTTGGAGGGGGGCAACCCCGCAGGCCAACCCCCGCCCCATGTGGCCAGAAGCACAAAACCAAGCGCTAATCCAAAACAAATGACGAATTATTAATCGAGTTTAATTAAACTTTAAATGAGATTTAATGACATTAAAACTGTCATTAGCGTTAAATGTGCTTTAACAATTCAGCCTTGTTTATCTACCGGCTAAACCCTTCTTAACAATAATTAATCTTGAAGGTTAAGTTGGAAGACTTTTCAGAGGTACGCCAACTTTGGCGGGATTTCTAAATTTAGAATTTTAACAGGTAGTTTCTCCAGTTTTGGAGGAGAAATTGGGGAAAAAACAATTTTGGTCATAACTCACTCAATTCTTGACCAAACTGAACTCAGTAAAAGTCATTCCTAGCTAATTTGCATGTTAGGAACTCAATGGAGTAGGTTGCAGAGGCAAAAAGGGTGATCTACATGTTTTTTAGTACATTTGAAGATTTTTGAAGGCCAAGGCCAACAGGTGTTGGGGTCATTTCTAGAGCATCCAGAGTCCCAATACAGCAAACAAATAGTCATTTTTGGGAGATTATGATGTTATAAACTCATTGGTACAGTCCCAAGAGTTTCTAAAGCTTCTAAGAACAATATTAGCACACTTGAAGCTAATACAAAGGTCATACTATGAAGCTAGACCAAGGAGATGTAGCCTAGGAGGGGTGAACTCCTTTATCAAAATTCTCTATGTTAAGCTCTGTTATATGTGCTTGTTTTGTTTACTATTGCTTCTGTTCTGTCTTTAAAATTATGCTTTTTAAGCTTATGACAAACTCATAATTTCACTAAGTACGTTGTTTTCCAATCACATGCTCTCAAGAAAACTCATGAAGGATAAGTAAAATGATGCAAAGAAATGTTTAAATCTGAAATGAAACAAGCACAACATTAACTAGCAAGTAATTTCAGATCATGCGCATAATTTTCTTGCGGACATCTTTAATGAGCTATTATGCCGCATCTTCCTCTATTACTCGATCTTCCTCTGCCTCTTCCTCTATTAAATTGAAACTAATTTTTGAAGGCATTCTCCAACATGTTATCATCATATCTTGACATCCTAGATTCATGTGCAATCAATGAAGCAATCAATTCTTCAGTTTTCATTTGACTTGTGTCCTTGAACTCTTTTATGGATACAACATCTGCTTCAAATTTCTTTGGCAAACTTCGAATGAATTTCTCCATCACTTTCTTGTTTGAGAGGTATTTTCGATATTGTCTCAACAATTTCACTGTCTTTCATTTTCAGATTCTCGAAATCTCTTCTCAAATTCTGCAACTTGACATTCTTTACTTTCGCTAGACCCTGATAACAAGATTCAAGGGTGTCCCACGCTTTCTTCAAAGATTCTACATTTGAGACTTTTGAAAGCATCACATCGTCTAAGCCTTGTTGAATAATTCCAAGAGATTTATTGTCTTTCTTTCTGTTCTCTTTCAACAATAGTCGTTCAAAATTTGTAAGAGTTATCTCTGTTGTCTCATTAGCAGGCTCTGGATACCCATTAGTAAGAAATCTCCAAAGATCATGAGAATCCAACAATGTTCTCATTCGAATAAACTAAGAATCATAACTTTTTCCGTTCAAAATAGGAACCGACTAGGTATTGGTATTTGAAGCCATTTTTCTCCAATAACCAAAATCTTCAAATAAAAATTAAAAAAATTAATTACCTTATTATTTTCTCTTCCTTCAAAATAAACTATATAAAATGATGAAGAAACAAATGGTCTTCAATTCTAGGCTGAATACTTTTCAACATATTGTCGATTAAAACTTCAAAACAATACCAAAATCAATACATAAATTCACTTTAATGGTATATAAACTAATAAACCACACCATTCAAAACCTTTCAAGTAACACTTTAATATATCACTTTATTCCTAAAAATAAAAAAAACTCAAGCTAGGAACCCACTTTACTTTTCATAAGAGAGGCTTTTCTTTAAATCACTTTATTGCAGTAGGAACCCACTTTACTTTTCATAAAAGAGATTTTTCTTTAAATCACTTTTCAATCTATTCCTTCACGAATAAATGATATCCCTTTCAAATACTTCAAGGATAATAAAAAAAAAAATTCCACAACAATATATCACTCAGTTAATACATTATGAGATGGACACTATTACTGCTCGCTCCACCTATGTTGCTTAGTGAAAAAATCCAGGCAAGGGAGATCTTCAACACGCTGATTGTGAAACTTTTCTCTGCACTTCTCCACACACAGGTTGTAACTCGCCACCCAAAGGATTGTTGTGGTGGTAAGCAGTTGGCAGACACACACAGCGCTACTGTAAGGGCAGTGCAACGAGCCTGATACAACTCCTTCCTCACACAGTATACAATACAAGTTCTGATACCTCGGCTCTGTTACGAGATGAAAACAAAAAACATAGACAGACAAATACTAGATGAAAACAAAAAACATAGACAGACGCACATCAAAGACGCAACTACAGCTGCAACATTACACAAACAACATTATACAAACAAATTTGCCGAGCGAATGATCTGCCTTCAGCTAAGCCTCTGTATTTATACCAAAAAAAAAAATTCATGTCAGTTACAATGATTAAAATATTATTTTGTGAGCGAGTGCTTGCCCTTTCATTTCTGCAGGCGGTGGTGACTCTTCGATGCTGTATCGCGGCTTCGGTGAGGCGACGACGGCAGAAAACGGCTCTGAAATAATTATTCTTAGACATACACAAAGCGAAGATTTGAAAGTGAGGACCCATATGTGTGTTCAGTGTTGTTCCCTGCTTTACGAATAATGTGGTTTCAAGTGTAAGCAAGGTGCCTGGTATGAACAAAAGGACCCAAAATGAAAGCATTTTGAGCATTAACTTGGTTTGTTTTTTACTTAGGTTACTGGATACATATTCTGTCTACTGGTTGAACCATCATTTATTTCTGCTTTGTCCAAAAATATGCAACATAGAAAAACCAAAATTAGAATTAATATATTGCCGTGACGCTTTGGACAATATAATTTGTACGGAGACGGATAGAAAAATAATAGATAAAGATAACTGCATTTCATCTATGTTATAAATAATAACAACCAAGTTGACTAATCATGTTATCATAATAAAAATCAAGACATATCAACATGTGAGAAATAATACTGAAATTAATAAGTTTCCAACTTTCAACATGCTGGGACATTAATGCTATTTAATTTTCAAGAAATCCAAGGAAAAATGTCAAAGACCGCCCTCGCCCGCCTCCCCCACAAAAATGAAAATACTGATTTTTTAGCGTCTCTACTTTATTTGTTCTACTGGTTATTGTATTATCGCCTCATGGTATCTTGTTTCCAAGGTCTATTAATTTTCACTTGCAACTAAGGCAGAGTCAACCTCTTCGAACTTTTATCTGTAGGTTCTGAACTTTGGCCTACCACCAAGAAAATGTCGTACAGTCGATCTGAAACGTTCACTAGCTAGCAAGGTATCGTTATACCCATCAAATCTTTCTCTTTTATGATATCACAGTTATAAATATTAAACAATTTTGAAAGACTTTTTTATACCTTCATGTTTCCACGCTATGAAGTACGAAACATTTTTCGAAGATCGAGAGTGAAGTGATTCTTTGATTGTGGGATAGTAGAATAACCATTAAAAATATCATTTCACATAATCTAATATTCTTTCCCTTCTAAATTATTTGGTGCTGACTTTAAAATCTAGCCATTGCCAGCCATATTAATTTTCTTATCAATTGATATAATTTTAAATTTATTATAAATTAAATTTTATTAAATAATTATTATTTTCATTATTACTTATTTTGATGTTCAACCTACTTTATAGTTGGTTATCCACGCAAAATTTAATTTAGCAGGAAAATATGGAATGATAATGCGAAAACATTTGTAAAACATTTGTATATTGATAACTTTAATAAATTTAAGTACACTCAAACGATATAGGTGATATTAACTTGGAATTAGGTAAGAGGTAAGTGTTCTAAATTGTATTTAAAATCATAAAAAAATAAAAATATATATGAAATTAAATTATAATTTTATTTACAATTTTTCAATTTATTATATAAAATATCAATAATAAGAAAATTTAGAATAATTTTATTAAATTAAATTGAAATGTAACATATGAATGTTTACAATATTAAAATTATAAATCAACTAATTTGAATTTGAAATATAAAATAAGTAAAAAGTTATTGATGAAAGTTTTATATTAAATAAATATAATTAGATATTGCTAGACATTATTGTCAGAGGTATGGGGAGGGGGAGCGGGGGACATACCCATCCTTGTCACCCCACTCCATAGTGGGGGAGGTGTGACCACCATCCCTCCAATTTGTCCTCTTTATTAGATTTGAGAGGCCACTTGTAGTTAATTGTGGTTGTTATGATTGTTCTCATATGGAACTTGAATATATATATATATATATATATATATATATATATATATATATATATATATATATATACACACACACACACACACACACACACACACACCATGGTGGCTAAGTAAGAGATTAATTGAGATTCTTTAATATTTTGAAAAGGAGAGGGAGAAGCTTTATATATATATATATATATATATATATATATATATATATATATATATATATATATATATATATATATATATATAATGAGTGGCCCCTCGCTTGGGAAGGGGGGACCACCTTCTTACAAGGATGCAACAATTCGAACTTCGTTCGTTCAGGGTAGCCAGTTAGGGGTCGGATGCCCATATTCTTCCTCGATGGCTACAGAAGCTTTAGTGATGGGGGCTCAATGGAAACCTCAGGGCAAGATTCGTTGCCTCCTGAAGTCTGAAAAGAGCCTAAAGTTCTTCATCCCAAACAATCACCTAGAAAAATCAAGAAAATATATGAAGGATCACGCCATGATTTACATGTTTTTGTGTATCTGGTTAGGGAGCAAGACATTCTTCAACGGATCTAAAATAAATGGGCACCGAGAGCCCAGATCGAATCCAGACTGCGATAAAATGGTTTTTTCACAGTGATCTTTGAAGATTTGAAAGATCATAAGTAGATCTTTGAGAGCAGAACATACTTCATGAATAGTGATGGCTTCTTCCTCCGTTACTGGGAGGAATGCTATAACCCCAACAAGGAATAATTTTAGGCAGTGCCAGTATCGGTTAGGTTGTACTCCCTCCCAAATGATTTATGGGAACCAAAAATATTAGAAAGAAAAGGTAATGAGATAGGGAAATTTGTGAAAATCATGGAGATAACCAAGCAACGAAGACGTGCATCATATGCTCACATTTGCATCCACATGAATATCTCCCAGCCTTTACCAGAATCTATAGATCTGGTTTATCATGACTCCGCTTGGACTCAACCCATGGACTATGAGGATGTTCCCCCTTTAAATTTCTTTGTTGCCATGAATATGGCCATTTGTTCCAGCATTGCCCGCTTACTGTTGCAGAGGAGGCTCCTTAGGAAGCATATCGAAGAGAGGAGGATGGATTCTAGCAGGTGTGAGGTCGACGCAATCACCAAGCTAGGGCTACTGCAAGCTCCACAAAAGTTCATCCCCAACCACTGTTGATGAGCACCATAATTATGTATATTCTAAGGGGTTAATTGTCACCTTTTTAGCTTAATTATTCTCTCTTGCTCACATTTAATTGCATTTTTTCCTATTTTTCGTAGTAAGAATAGTGTATTAAGGGTTGTGACGATTCGAGGCCTTATGTGGTTTAAATGCAGGAAAATCAAGGGAATAATGCCATTTTTTAGAAGGATTGCATAATTAGGGCTCGGATTAGACAACAAGGAGTGATTTTAGGAGGGTTGACCACCTTCTTAACTTCTAAAGGCAACCAATATCTATTCAATATTCTTCTCCAACAGCTCGAAATCAAAGGCAACCAAGCAAGTGAATGATCAAAGGGATCCAAGCTCCACTTCTCTCGAGTTCCAAGGGAAAAAAGACATACTTTTTAGGGAGTTGTTGTTAGCTACCCTCTAGCATAAATAGGCCATATCAAGAGATAACTAGGATTCCAATTTTGGATGTAGCTAGACCACTCTTGGCTTTTGTATTAGACATTTTTAACTTTCATTGTTCATGTAGAACGTTGGTTATGAAATAAGATGAGAATTTTGTTTCTTCTCCACTGAGTTAATTCCAGGGAGCTTAGCTTGTGGGTTAAGGCCCAATCCATTGGCCTCAGACTCTCTTGTGTACAAGTGTTTTAATTTTATGTTGGAGTAGTTGACTTCTTTCATTACATGTTTGGTAGCATACAAAACATTAAAAAAAGTGTGTTAAGCTGTTCCATCTCTCACCTCTTCCATTGGAGCTTGAGGAGGAAGGTCTTCCACCACATACCAAATATCTTTTCATTTTATGATTTCTTCGAAAAGTTAGATAGTTTTACTTTTCTTATCATGAACATGTTGTAGGTTTAGATGTAGATTTATGTTTCAATTGCATAAGTACATTTATTTAAATTCAACTCATCTTTTCCACCATTTTTATGATATGTTTGTCAAGGATGAATGCACGAACATAGATCTTGATTGAAGGTTTGAATAGAGAAGCGGAGAAGGACCCCTTCAACACCATCATCTTCAGTATTCACCCTTCATCAACCACCTTCCATCCAAGTCACCTAGAACCCTATTTTTTAGGTCACTATTACATCACCGAGAGAAACCTTGTGGGTGCAGGACATGGTTTTTGAAGACATCTAAGCTTGGCCAAGGGGTTGGCTAAACTTCATCAACAAGGATCCACCTTTTCCCCACCTATCCTAACCTCTTTCTCATCATTTCTAGCCTCAAACTCCTCTTGGCCTGTTTCCTGTAGCTTTTCAAGACATCATGTAGCACTACAGTAAATGTTGTAGCATTTTCCTGTAGCAGTGCCAAACACCCTCTCCTTCCGCCCAAAAAAATTCTTCTACCTCACTTAAGCCTAGCCAAGCCACCAATAAACCCTTAGCCCTGAATCCTTGGTCCATGGACCCTTTTAAACCACCCAAGCACCTCCTTTTTATATAAAACAAAGTCATTTTGAAATGTGATTAGTCCATTACAAGATGGATCATTAAACACAATAGTTAAGCATAAGTTAGATAGGACTTAGTTAGTCATTGATTCAACATGTGTGCTCTATATTAGTTTCCTTTTCTGTAATTGAATTCAGTAATATAGACTATGAATGCCACTTAGTGTAATTTCCTTTTCTTGCCTTAGCATAAATATGAATCTTTCTTTCTTGCAAATAGTTAGATGAATTAGTGTGATCTAGAGTATTTTCTTTCCTTGTTGATAGAGTAATGGTTATGATCTATTTACAATCTTATATTGCATTTAGAAGTGTGACAGACTTCCTTTCCCAGAATTAACCCTTGTATTAGAACCTCATTGTAGAACTAAGATGAGAATTGCATGAGTAGAGCTCATATGCTGTGCATATAGCATTGTCACCTCAAATTTTGTACAAACCCCAGGTTGATAAAGTAAATTTGAGTATACTCTGGGATTTGCAACACTCTTGGTGCAATACCAGGGCTTACCACCTTTTGGTGTCATTACCAATGAGGTATCTATGTATATGTTTGGTTTTGCTTCAACATTCTTTTCTGCTTTCTGTTTTACATTCATTTCCAAAAGATTGAAAAATACAAAAATATTTTGACTTTCGTGCCTCGTAGGAGTAGGGACAACCAAGGAAAATTCTTACCAAAAACCCCCACATCCCCACAGAGTCACCCTTCACTCTTCCTTAGTGATTGTGAGGTAGAACACCCTATAGGTGAACCACTTGAAAAATTTGAAGAACCTGTTAGGGAAGAAGAGGAATTTGCTTCACCTAAGGAGCATGCTTCACCAATTCAAGCCATGGTTGAAAATCGGGCCCGAGGAGTCTTTCCCATTAGAGAAGCTGGTGGAGAAACTATAATGAAGAAAATCAGTCCCTGAACACTTCAAAATTTACATGGCCTTACTTCTAAGGATCCAGACACCTTCATGTTCAAGTTTGTTGTTTTCTGTGGGACTTATGACTATGCCTCAGATGACCAAAATCTAAGATTGTTCCCATCCACCCTCAAGGATGCAGCCTTGCGTTGGTTCATGAGTTTTCCTGGGAACAATATCAATACTTGGGCACAGATGCAAGATTCCTTCAAAAACAAATATAGATACTATTGTAGGTCCAAGGAGACAAAAGAGGAGATATTTAGGATGTCTCTGGGACGTGGTGAAAACATGGAATATTATGAATAAATATTCCAATTGAACTATAAAAGAGCCAACTGCACCATATATCCTGGATTACTCAAATTGGTACTTATTTAAAGGAGCAGGGAAGAGGTGATAGAAACCCTTAGTATATTTTCTAGAGGAGATATCTACCATCTACCTTATGAGGACATCAAGACTCTATTTAGAAACCACTCTAGGGTAGCTAGGAAAAAAGGGATATATAGCAAAATCATGACCAACACCCCTTCCTCTTCCACCTCCATCAAGCATGAGATTGGAAACATTTTGGAGGACTTCAAAAGTGAGAGGTTGCACATATTTTCTTTGAAAATGGACACAATGTAGATTAAGAGGAAACGAGAGGAAGTAGAGAGGTATTTAGCTATCTTTTTCCTTATATGTACCAGAAAACACCCTCGAAATGATTGTCCACTAAATTTCATAGAGGTTTGCTTAGTCTGTGAAGAGAGTCATGCCACAGATAAATGTACCTACTTACCTGGTCTTAGAGTTGTATATCAAGGTGGGGAAGGAGGACTAGAGCAAGTCTGCTTCATAAATCAAAGGATGCCTCAAGGGCCTCGGTCATATTAGTAGGGCATGCAAGGTGCACCTTACTCCTACTACCATGCAAAATAGAATGCACCTATGCAGTATTGGTATACATCCACTCCTCCATCATGTCCTTGACCTTACACATCGTCTTATACCCCTCCATATCACCCTCAACCTGTAAATCAACCCTTCCAATAGTATATTCCTCAACCACCTCAGTGGAGCAACACATCATAACGCTAGAGGCCCCAACACAACCAACCACTTACTTTACTTCCTCCACCCCAACCTAAACCTTATATCAACCATTCTGATCCACCTAAGTTGCCTCAGATGTCTGCCCATCCCAATCCAAACCCGAAAAACAAGCATCTATAATAGGTTTACTGGTGGGAAACATCCTATCCAACTTATGCTGTGGAGATACATGAAATTAACCTTAGGTATGGAAGAGTACTCCCAGGAAATTATCCTCCACCTCCACCTGCAGAGGTTGAGGAGGAAAAGGAAGAAATCAACCCTCAGACCAATCAACGCTCAGACCAATCAACCTCATTTTACTAAGCACTTGATACACCCTATTCAACACACCCCAGAAGAGACTGAACTTCTGCGAGAACTGAAGAATATTTGTGTGAAAATACCCATTATCTAGGCCATTAAGGATGTTCCTATTTACAATAGGCTCATCAAAGAAAAATGCTTTAAAAATTCTTGGAGAAAGAAGAAAGACACCCCCCCAATCAATGTTGTAGGACAGCTATCCGACTTAATGTTGCGAACGGTGATCTTCCTGAAGTACCTATACCCTAGAAGTATAGTAGTATATGTGCACATAAATGGTGTCATAGCCCCCCACACTTTGATTGATCTTGGGGCTGACATCAATGTGATCACCAGGGAATCCCTGCTTAAAGTAAACTTACAAGGAGCCTTGAGAAATACCACCACCATTCTGCAACTTGCAGAAAAATCCACAATAGCTCTAAAAGGAGTCGTTGAAGTTGTTATGCTCACGATTAAATCCTAGGATGTAATATTCCTAATTATATTTTGGCTAGTTGGACTATAATGCTCTGCTTTCATTCATAACTTAGATGAATAAGTGGGTAAAGAGACCCTTAAATCTCTTTAGTAGGAATAAAACCACTTCCAGTATGAATGTGGATCAGTATAGCTAGCTGAAATAAAGTAACCCTTAGTGTGAATGGGGTCAATTCGTGTAGATGGTGTCAAGCTTGACCAAATAAACAATGTTTTCATAGAGAGAGTGGAGATAGTGGAGGAGAGCGCAGTTATGGTAGAGGAGTGTTTGCATGGTAGTATCATATTTAATGAGTGGGGCTAAGGGTGAGGAAGATCACCAAGCATATAAAGAAGGGGATGGAAGCCATAGAAGGAATTATGATTATTGTTTATGTCTTAGTATTTTATGACTTTCTGCATTCTTAAGCTTTTTAGCAGAGTCTGTTGTGTTGTTTATTACAAGGGTGTTTTCGAGCCAAAATCCCACCCTCATCCTCAGGGGACTTCGAGTTCCCACTCAAGAGAGGTTCCTTTGAGCTTCATTCCACTATTCGGCATCAGGCCAAGCTTCATATATCTTCAGCAGTTCAGTCTCCTTGAGGAATTTCACAAATCATGAGGGAAGTAGTTAGCGGAGGGTTGGAAAACCTAGTTTATGAGCTAGTTTCCTAGTGAAGGGGCCAACATTTCACCCAGAAAGCTAGAGGGGAGAATTTGAAACCATTTTCTTGTCATTTCACTCATTTCCTTGTAGTGATTTAGTGGTACAACATTATTCAACCATAGCGCTGCATTTTTCACATTTTTCATCTTTTGTATTTCCGAAAACCCTTTTTGGGTTGTCTTGGAGTTGTGCTTGGGAGCTTAGATCTTTATTTGCGACACCTTTTGAGCATAAAATAAAAATATCTATCTATTTCCATTTTCTAGTTGCAGTGTCTCTCATTGGGACTGTGTTGTTTTGTATTCCGATATTTTGTATAGCAACAACATTTAATGTTGGGTGTATTTGGGAATTGGAGGCTTGTCTTGCCTAGTTTGAGTGATTTGTTCCTCAACATATTATAATTATTTGTTGTTGTGATACATAATATAATGGATCTATGATTTTCTCTTGTGTATTGTGTTGATATTTTCTGTAACTTCCAGTTTTATGTTCAATATTGTTGCTTTTCCTATTTTGGAATATTATATAGGAGTACCCCACAGATTTCCTAGTCCTTCAGCCAAAAACAAAGTTTAATGGATATCCTCTCATTTTAGGAAGACCTTGGTTGGCCACTACCAATGCTTATATTGGTTGTAGGGTCGGAAACATGACTATAAAAAATGGGCCCTTTTCCAAAGAACTGGCATTATATCCTCCTTCTGAGCCTTCCATTAACCATGACCTACCCTTATAGTTGTCGGATGAAGAAGAAGAAAATGAAATGTACAATACCACACCCTACCCCATTTGTACCATAGATATTGTTCTTAGAGGGGGGGAACCTGATTGGGATGATCACATTGACCACATCCTTCAAAGCCAACCCCCCACTATTATTCCACTCGATGACCTATTTAGAGAATTTGAAAACTACCTTTGGATTGAGCCGCACTCAGTTGAATCAACCTCTAAAGCCACCAAGACTATGGAATTTGCCCCATATAAATCCCTGAATATTAACTCATCCATCTTGGCCAAAGAGGGATGAGTTAATATTCATAGATTTAGATGGGCCAAATTCCATAGCCTTGGTAGCTTCAAAGAAGAAGAGCAACTGTGCCAGCTCCTGAAGGAAAACTTAGATCTTTTTTCTTGGGACTACAAGGAGATAAAAGCGGTGAATCTCTTAGTGTGCACACATCATATATATATTAATTAGGGATGCAATCTTGTGAGTCAACCCCAGAGGACAATGAACCTAACCTTAAATACACAGTGAAGGAGGAAATGCAGAATTTATTGGATGGAAGCTTCATCTACCTCATATCAAACAATGAGTGGGTGTCTTGTCTTATTCTAGTCCCAAATAAAATGGGAAGTGACGATTTTTTTTTTACTACCGAGAACTAAACAATGCCACTAATAAGTACCATTTCCCTTTTCCCTTCATCGATTAAATCCTTGATGGTCTTATAGGTGTTATAACCCTGTAATTTATAGTATCACAAGGTTATTGTGTACTTTTTCTTTGCAAATTTTTCATATTTCACATAGATATCAATGTTCAAATATTAAAAATATTTTCCAAAGCAAGAGTGAAAGGAAACAAAGGTAGTAAAGAAAGCAGTTAAGGCAGAGAAAATAAGCAAAGGTAGGGCCTTGAATGTGTTTGGGTCGAGTCGTGCACCCTAAGTGGGTCAAGTCATGAACGAGTCTCCTACGAACAAAAAATAAATGAGACCAATCATGTCATCGCCCTCCACTTTTCCTCCATATCCACTAACCCCCTCCTCATCTGACGGTCCTTGTTTCATTTCACACTCCCCACACATTTAAAATTTAACCATGGGGGGGGGGGGGGGGGTCCGAAATGGGTGGTATCCCTTACCACCATCCCCGCTACATGTCGCCCTTCCTCAATTTCGCACCCCTTTCTCTATTACCGCTTATCACCTTAGGACCCCTCCAAAAACCAACCTTGGGTTTTAAGTTCATGATATAATGTTCCTAAGGCGATATGCGATGGAGTGGGACCCATTCACTTGCATTATAATCCCTTTTCTTCTCATTTTCCTTTAAAAATGTTGGAACTTACCTCTTCTGCATTTTCCGCTTTATATTGTTACTTTACCTTTTCTTTCACCACTGTACCATTGTTTTAACTCTGCTTCCCATATCCCTAATTGTGATTGAAGTGGGCCAGTCCCCTTGAAACATCACTCTTTCCCCCTACCATCCATTTCACATCACAAATATTACCACTTACCATTAAAATGCCTGCAAGGTATTTCTTTTAACTTGCGATGTCGTTGGGCCCCACCACAGCAGCTCCGCCCCCACTCCACAACCATTTCAAATACATTGAAATGCATTGACATATCATATAAAACATCATAAATGTACCTTACCATTGAAAAATTCACCACTTTACAACTTCGCCGATGCTATGGGCCCCATCTTGCCACATCATCATCCAATCGGCGCACATCACACTTCCCATCCCTTATAGTTTACCTTTGCTGCTAAAAGTTAAGACTTATGATCTGCGGGTGGCAGTTGGGCCCCATCTCTCCTCCACGTCACTTCCTTTCTCCCCACGCTTCTCACTTCACATGATTTATTGTTTACCTACCCCGATTATGGCTAAACTTTAAAATGTGCGATCTGCAGGCTATGACCTACTCCCATTTTTCCCTCCACATCACCTCCCAATTTGCATCGCACCACTGATTACATTCTTCACAACTTAAATTGTAAATACTGTGAAGTGTGCGGATGCGATGCGGTTTCAGAACTACAATTTAAACATTTTTTAGGTCTAGGCAAATTATTTTTTCGTTGTTTTATTTGAAAAAGGGTTGAAACATGGCAAGAAGATTGAGGCGGGAAGCAATAGGCATTTTAACCAAAATTACTATATTATGATGACATAAAGGAATTATGTTGGAAATAAGCCCCGACAAGGCATGCTAGCACGGGAGGTCGAGTTGGGAAAAGGACATTCAGGCAGAATTGTTGTGCATAAGTGAAAAAGGAGTAGAATGCACCAATACTGACACCAATCAATGAGAAGTGGCCAACACTACACTATATTAATTACTAAATTCCATTTTTCTACAAAACAAAGCCAGATGTCAAAGCCTCCATTGGTTACCTCTTTGAAACCATCACAGCTGCCTCCAAGCCATTTTATTGATTCACGAAGAGCCGCCTAAGTTTTTCATTCTTGAAGAGTTACCATAATAAATTATATAGGCAGTGTTCATCAGAGATTTTCTTTATTCGGGCCTTGCATGGCCACACTTATCTAATTTCAGTTTGTTTGTAATTAAGGTAGTTTTCCAAAGAAGATGAGGGCAAACAACTTAGTTGTTAGTTAAATACTGCTAGAATTTCCATTATCAAGGGTTGGATATTTTAGCACCTGTATTTTAAGAACTACTATTGGAGCACTGTAATTTTGGAGTTGAACATCAATAATCAAAGACCATTTATAGGATTCTTGAGCTGTGTTAAAATAGTGAGGTGTCACTTCACTGTTTAAATGTTTTCGTTGTTTTCTCTGCTGTGTATCTGCTCATCTAATTGTAAATCAGAAATTTTAGATTAAGGTTCACTACCAAAGTGCCTTAATTCTGTCTCCATTTAAAATCTGAATGTTTTCTGCTAAATTCTGATTAAATAATTCTTAAATGCTCTTTAGTAATTAATGAACCTTACTGTTTCTTTCACCTCATAATTCATACATCTCCTAAGATCCATTTAGCACAGTTATCTTGACCTGTGATTTCTCTTGATTTTGATGTGCCTTCCCAGCCTTTGACTCCATCGCTGAATGGAATAGCCTCTGCAGCCCTATCTATCCAACCACACAATCAATCAAACAAACAACCCCCATCACTGTAACTAGCCTAATATTTTCAATTATAATCCTCAAGCTAAATCATAAATCATAAAGAACAAAGAGAGCCCTCTCTAAGTCTAGGAAGACTAGGTCCTAGACTTCAAAGTGGTTTGATGTTGTCCCCTATCATTTTTTCTTTCCAATCTTGCAAATTACAAGGTGATAACATAATGGAGACCATACTGGGGAACTGAGTTACTGAAAAAGCTTAATATTTCATCAAAACTCAGAAACCCCAGTTAAAATATTGTGTGATTCAAGTATGTTCCAAGATTGATACCTAGTTGTTGATGGTGGACAACAACCAGACACAAGAGAGTTGAAATCATCCACCTGGAAACTCCACAGCTTTCAGTTGACCTAAAGACTCCATTGGTAGAAGAATCCAGATTGGTTGTGAATATATAGTGACCCTACTCTTTGACTGATTGTCAAGATGGATTCAATAATACAATGCAGGTATGCTCCAATGAATGAAGATCACATTCCTGGATTCCCACACAAAATTCCTCATGTAAATTACTAAATGAATATTCCTATTTTTCAAGACGAAAATGCCGATGATGCTTTGTTACATCTAATTAAATTTCATATAGATTCATGGAAGTTGAAGGTTCAATGGCATGAGGACTACGTCATGAAGATGTTCATGGAAAAATTAGAAGGGAAAGCAAGGGAATGGTATGAAGGTCTAAACCATGGTATTTTGTTTTCCTTAAAATATTTCCACAAGGTATTTTATGAGCATTATAAAGAAAATTCTCCACCTTTATCATTAGCTGAAAACTGTTGTGATCAATCTGAGGATCTCATACAATGCCTTGTAAACATTGATGAATATTTATGAAATTGGCATCCTGAGGATCTCTTAGAAGCAATTCATGAATTTCATTCTCAAGTTAACTATCATGACAACCAATAGAAGTTAGTTGAAAATAAAAGAAATCACAAAATGAAAGAAAATTTGCAGGATATCTCCGTGGGGAAAAATGATAATTCACCCGCTCTTTTGTGTGAGGCTAAAGAAGACATTCAACCTTATGATTATTCTTCACAAGAAAAATAAAATCATTTTTGTTCAATCCAAAGAAAAAAAATTATCCCTCCTTGTTTAAATGAATAAGAAATCAATCATATTCTGAGCATGGAGCTAGCCTCTAATTTTTTATGTAAGGAAGATATTATTTCTATTTGTTCTACTCCTGATTTATGTACTGCAGAATTTCCTCATGAAGAAACAAAAGAAAAAATTGATACCGATGTTGTTCTAGCTTCTCGCCTATGGCCATAAATTGCTCCTATTCATCAAAATGATGGCCTTCAAAAAAAATTCAGCCAACTCAGTCAAGACATATCAGGTTTTCTTGAGGATAGCATAGTGGTATATAATGAGGATGCCATGTCAGATGACCATGAAGAATGTGTAGAGATTCTCTCTGAGAAGGATCCTGATCATGGCAGAGTGGAACAAGGAGGAACCCTAATGAATCTTGTTATTTAAATCCTAAGGGCCAAGTATTGTTCCAAGATCCTTTTGCTGGTTTCTTAGAATCATCTAAAGAAGGAGTATGCTATGCTAGGAATGGTTTGTAGCAGAGTTTAAGGAAATTTTTGAGCATTGCTGTTCAAAGGAAAGTAATATGGGAGTGGCCCTTTTGTTTTTTCAGCCTACTCAAAAAGGTAGACATGAATCAATCATGTAATCATTTACTTGATTGGTTGCATTGGAGAAAGGATTTCACTTACTGTATATATCATCTCCGAGTGAGATTAGGGTAGGTAGGTGTGAAAATAAGCTCAATATTTGAGCATATTTCTAGTTTTAGTTTGGATTGCTTTCAGTTTTAGTTTGGATTTCTTTTCATTTTTGTATCAGTGTGTTTCAGACTTTTGTTTCAGCATAGTTTTGGTCTCACCATTCAAGTTTTGAAGGTGCATTAGTATGTTCATCTTGATGGATTGCAGTGGATAATTGTAATTTTAGTTTCAGTTCATATCTTTGTATGCTAATAAGCTGGCTAGCCAAGCATCTAGTCTATTTATATCATTCAAATTTAGGAGGAACAATCAGGTAGTTTCCAGTCAACAAGTTGCCTGACAGATCCAGGTACAAGTTGTGGGATCAACCCAATGGATCAGGCTACTAGTCTATGGTTTTCTCGACACTTCCTAAAGGAAATTCCATCCCTAGATGGAGCCACTATTAGAACCCTGTAATTTATAGTATCACAAGGTGACCGTGTACTTTTTCTTTTCAAATTTTTCATATTTCAGATAGATGTCAATGTTCAAATATTCAAAATATTTTTCAAAGAAAGAGTCAAAGGAAACAAAGGCAGGGAAGAAATCAATTAAGGATGAAAAAAAAGCAAAGGCAGGGCCTTGAACATGTTTGGGTCGAGTCGTGCACCCTAAGCAAGTCAAGTCCTGAACGAGTCTCCTACGAACAATAAAGAAATGAAACCAATCACGTCATTGCCCTCCACCTTTCCTCCATCTCCACTCACCCCCTCCTCATCTGACGGTCCTTCTTTCATTTCGCATTCCCCACAACATTCAAACTTTAACCATGGGGGTGGGGGGTTTGAAATGGGTGGTATCCCTTACCACCATCCCCGCTACATGTCTCCCTTCCACAATTTCGCACATCTTTCTCTATTACCACTTATCACCTTAGGACCCCTCCGAAAACTAGTCTTGAGTTTTAAGTTCATGATATAATGTTCCTAAGGTGATATGCGATGGAGTGGGACCCATTCACCTGCATTACAATCCTTTTTCTTCTCATTTTCCTTTAAAAACGTTAGAAATTACCTATTATGCCTTTTCACCTTTATATTTCTACTTCACCTTTTCTTTCACCATTGTATTATTGTTTTAAATCTGCTTCCCATCTCCCCAGTTGCGATTAAAGTGGGCCAGTCCCCTTTACATGTCACACTTTCCCCCCGCCATCCATCGCACATCGCAAATATTACCACTTATTGTTAAAACGCCCACAAGGTATTTCTTTTAACTTGCGATGAGGTCGGGCCCCACCATAGTAGCTCTGCCCCCCCACTCCACAACCATTTGAAATATGTAAATGAATTGACATATCATATAAAATATCATAAATGTACCTTACCGCTGAAACATTCACCACTTTATAACTTCACTGATGTAGTGCGCCCCATCTTGCCACATTATCATCCAATTGGCGCACATCACACTTCGCATCCATTATAGTTTACCTTTGCTACTAAATGTTAAGACTTGC
This sequence comes from Pinus albicaulis, assembly GCA_034641835.2. Lineage (NCBI taxonomy): Eukaryota > Viridiplantae > Streptophyta > Pinopsida > Pinales > Pinaceae > Pinus > Pinus albicaulis. The sequence goes on along the minus strand of CM076573.1, from coordinate 79,696,431 downwards.
GATCTGCAGGTGGAAGTCGAGCCCCACCTCTCCTCCACATCACCTCCTTTCTCCCTGCGCTTAGACCTTTGCAGGATTTAGTGTTTACCTACCCCACTTACGACTAAAATTTAAAATGTGCGATCTGCGGGGTGCAATCTGGTCCTAGTTTCCCCTCCACGTCACCTCCCACTGTGCATTGCACCTCCGATTACATTCTTCACAAATTAAATTGTAAATACTATGAAGTGCGCGGGTGCGATGTAGTTTTGAGAACTACAATTTAAACATTTTCAGGTTTGGGAAAATGAGTTTTGTGTTGTTTTATTTGAAAAAGGATTGAAACGTGGCAACAAGGTCGAGGTGGGCATCAAAAGGCGTTTTAACCAAACTTACTATATTATGACGGCATAAAGGACTTATGTTTGAAATAAGCCCCGACAAGGAACGCCAACACGGGAGGTCGAGTCGAGAAAAGGATGTTTAAGCACAATTGTTGTGCAGAAGAAAAAAAAGCAGTAGAACGCATTAGCACCAACACCAATCAATGAGAAGTGGCCAACACTACACTAGATTAATTACAAAATGCTATTTTTCTGCAAAACAGAGCCGAATGTCAGAGCTTCCATTGGTTACCACTTCGAAACCATCACAACCGTCTCCAAGCCACTTTGTTGATTCGCAAAGAGCTGCTTGAGTTTTTCATTCTTGAAGAGTTACCATAATAATTCTACAAGAAGTGTTCGTAAGATATTTTCTTTATTCGGGCCTTGCATGGCGACACTTGTCTAATTTCAGTTTGTTTGTAATTAAGGTAGTTTGACAAAGAAGATTAGGGAAACCAACTTAGTTGTTATTTAAATACTGCTAGAATTTCCATTATCAAGGGTTGGATATTATCACACCTATGTTGTAAGAACTTCTATTGGAGCACTGTAATTTTGGAGCTGGACATCAATAATCAAAGATTGTTTACATGATTCTTGAGCTGTGTTAAAATGTTGATGTGTCACTTCTCTGTTTAAATGTTTCTGTTATTTTCTCTGTTGTGTATCTGCTCATCTAATTGTAAATCATAAATTTTAGATTAAGATTTGTTGTTGAAGTGCTTTAATTTTGTTTGCATTTAAAATATGAATTTTTTCTGTTGAAGTCTTATTAACTTCTCTTTATTCATTAATGAACCTTACTGTTCCTTTCACCTCATAATTCATACAGCTCTTAAGATCCATTCAACGCAATTAGTGTTATCCTCCTATATTCTACAGAGTTCACTAGATGACTATTGATTTACTACAGGCAGCTAAAGATAGCATTATTGTCATATCAGCTATCTTTAGAAATCTCACTGCCTTCATTATCCTAAATAAACCTATTTCATTATTTTTCGTCTCTGCCTTCTTAGTTTACCTTGCTACTCCAAAAAGACTCATTATGGGCTTGTTTTATCTCATTTTCACTCTCCCTCCGCACCCACACTCTCATTCACTCCTTTTCCTCTCTAAAAACCCATTTCCTTCACAAAAACCCTTCAAAACCCATTTCTTCATCATTTTCCTCTATTTTTCAAAACAATGTAAAAGACCCTCTTTTACATTGTTTTAATTGAAATATTTAAACTATTGGGACCCCACCTTTTATTAAATAAAAACTATGTTTTCATATAAAATTTCGGTTCTTTTGTTTTATTAAACCTGATCCTATGTAAAATATTAAAACCCTCTATTTAAATTTTTTTGAACCTTGTTCCTATTTTCTTCACCCTAAGCCCCTTCTCCTTAAGCCCTCGCCCACATGCATTTAAACCCCACACCCATATAACCGTTACCCTGCTTATTACATAGTCCCTGAACTTGTTCTAAACAAATTCCATGTATACTTTGAACCCCGTACTAAATGACAAAGCCTTGCCACATCGTATTCCCCTAGACCCCATCTTAAACCGCTTCGCACCATCAATCTTCCCCTCCAAGATCCGATGGCCCACACAACATATCGCAAATAAAATAGCATTGGGGTTAATGTTTTTAAACATTGTGATATGGGTGGTTTTCTATTGCCATGCGGCAGTCGTTGAATCATATCGCACGCCCACCCCGAAAACTGTTACCAACTCCTTTGCCGTGCGAAAACCACCTCCCGGTTTTCGAAAACCACTTATCTCTCCGCGCCAAAATTCAAATACCTCCACCTCTGTTCAAGTTTCCTGTTGGTTCCACCTATGGAATCAAGCCCAAAACATCATTCTCGGCCCTGCAAAAAGCCCAACAACCACAGTAAAATGAAGAAAACCCTCCCTGTAGGCTTTAAAAACTAATTGTTTATTTTTATGTGCAGGTTTAATGACAGAAAAATCATAAGATGCATTCCAATGGTCCAAAATAGATTTAATAAACGCTCTAGGTGATGATCCATAGGATTTGTTCCATTAAAACGGACCAGAGGCCCTATGTCAAGATTAATCATCGATGAAACATGATTATTGATTGTTATTTAACCCTCCCGCACAGAAGAGGCATCCCAACACAAAAAAACAAATAGAGGAACAAAGACACAGTGAGAAGAAATATAGTTAAAATACTGTGATAAAGAACTGGAGATTAAAGGTTAAAAGGGCTAATCATGTATCAGAGAAAAATCATAGAGGGTTAGCCAATAAAGTAGAGTTTAAAGGTAATGAAGACAGAGAGTAGAGATTGAAGGATTAAAAGGTTAAAACAAATAGATAAAGGTTAAATCAACGTTTTAAAGGCCTAATACAGAGTTTAAAGATAAAAAAAATGCAAATTAAGACCATGAACACATTCAAATGGCTAAACCTATTGCAGTTACTTCTTCAAATGATATTTTTCCACCTACAACATGTTTCCTTTCAATAAAACATTAAAAAATTATTACAAACAGTAAGAGATATTTTTCATCTATCAGCAGTTATTGTAAATTTAATGCAAAAATCCTTGCAGTCAAACATTTCACAGAAATTAACTCAGAAGTTAAGATAGGAGTTATTATTTCAGAGAAAAACCTACATATATTTTTTCCTTGGGCCTTGCATGGTCTCAAAGGTCGAAAATCATTAACTCTATAATAAATGACATTCCAAACCCTAGCTTACCACCACCTCCTCATTTTTCAGATAAATACTGCATATGAGTTTTATTTTTAGTGTTGGTTAGTTGGTGGTTATTTAGCTGATTTCTGCTGCTAAGCTAGTTGAAGATTGCTAGGCTAGATTTGAGAAAGCTCTGAGTTTCAGAGAGCTATTGTACATGGAGTAATGAAATTGGTTTGATCATCAGTAATACAAGCACATTCAGAGGATTATCGAGCTATGTTAATGGTGAATTTTTTCTCATTTTTCATTGTTTTTCTTATGTTTTCCATTCTGTCCACATTTCTTTGATAACATAACAAAAATTTTAGAGTAGGATATTCTATCTTGGCACCCTATTTCTGTCTGCATTCTTTATCTTTATGTTTTCTTCTACAAGGTCTGATTGGATGATTCTTAATTTCCCTCTAGTTCCATCTACCTTGTTGTCTTAGAAATAATTCAATAGAGTCAAGCCAAAGAAGTCTATGGTGAGCCCTGTCCTTTGGTATAGCTTGAAATATTGTTTTTAAGGCCTTTCTTTGAAGTATACTTAGTAGAGTCTAAACCAGGGCAGTCTATGGTATGCCCTATCCTCTGGTCTTCCTCAAAATTTTGCTTCGAAGATCCTTTTGAGTGTTGAGTTAAAGAAGATAGGCTTCATTTTTCTCTTTAGCTACTCTCACTGTTATCTTAAATGTTTTCTTTTGTCTAAAAGTAGTCTTAGGATTTTTGGATTGTTGTCTTAAAGGTTCTATTATTAAAGTCTAGCCAAAGAAGTCTATGGTATGCCTTGTCCTTTGGTTTGCCTCAAATAGTTACCTTAAAAGGATTTTCTTGTCTAAATAGAGCTAGAAGATTCTTAACTGACTATAGCTTTGCTGCCTTCACAACTTATTATTATTTCATATCACAATCTAATCTAAGAGATCCACTTGATATAATTAGCTTTCACTATGAAAACCCTTGCAGAGTTGATGAACAATTAAATCCTTTTATGACTCCATAGCCCAATGGATCAATGCTTTCTCATAGTCTATCTATTCATTTGAAACATACTTTCAATTAGTCACACCACATATCTGTCAATCTATCAATTAATTCAACCAAAATAGTCAAGTACTGAGAACTTCATAACTAGCCTAATATCATAAGAAAAAGCATAAAGATATATCACTTGAAAACATTTATATAGAGAGATCCCTCTCTGAATCGATGAAGGCTAGGTCCTAGGATTCCAAAATGGTTCTGATGTGGCCCCTGCAGTGTTTTTTCTTGCCAATATTGCAAATCATAGGGAGCCAACCGAGTTGCGACCATACTCGGGATAACTGAGTAATAAATTGCAAAAAATAGAGTCAAAAACTTAGAAAACCTCATTTCTAACTTAGATGAATCTTGTATTAGCCAGGAATGGTTTCTGATTCCTTATGGTGGACAACAATAAACCATAAAACAATTAAAAATCCTCCTCCTAGTGACTCCACTAGTTTTCAGTAGGCCTGTTGACTCCACTGGTTTTCCATAGACTCCACTGGGAAACTTATTCTATCATCAAAACATCAATAATACCTAGTCAAGAATACTTTGTGGATTAAGTATTTCTTTAAAATTTTTGTTTGTGTCTTAAGACTGCTATACTTTTCCAAACATTCTGATTTGTTGGGTCCAGAGTTCTGGCTTCTAGAAGAGTTCTTACTAGATCCTATCATGACCCAAATCCTCCTGCTATAGCTGAAAATCCTGAAAGCATTCTTAGGAAGTCTCCTAGATCTAAAGTTTCAAGTGTTAGTAGACCAATCCACAAAGTGAGTTTCCTACCTGAAATCTTCAAAAACTTGCAGAATATCTCCTCTGACTCATTCCTAGAACAAAGCTTTTCTATGACTATATCTCAGAGTTGGTTAACCCAGATAGTTTTAGACCACTCCACCTTACAACATAATTATGTTGTACTAACTTCATCCCCCACTATTCACCATCCTCCATTCAACCCTCCATTTGTTAACCCTCCACTTGTTAACCCTCCATTTTTTCCCCAACCACATATCATGGCAACATGGTATGCTCCCTTAGTCCTTCCTTTACCTTTAGTTGTTCTACCATAGGATTATCAGTCTAAGATTCCTCTATATGATGCTATTAGTTCTACTTCTCCTCAATAACATGTGGACAAGATGAACGACTACTTTGACAGACAAGAAATAGATGATGAAACTGTTAAACTTAGAATTTTTTCTTAAATCTTAGGGGGAGAAGAAAGAAAATGGTTCAAAGGCTTAACCCCTAATAGCATAAATGACCTCCCTAATTTTCATCAACAATTATTAAACAAATGGGAAGTCAAGAGAAATCCTCTTCAAATCCTATCATAATATAATGACCTTAAAAGAAATACTGGAGAGGGTGTCCAAGATTACTGCACTAAATTCAATAGTGTATACAATGCACTCCCTCCCCACATGAAACCCCCACAAGGCCTAGCCTTAGTGAATTTTCCAGAAGGATTTGATCCAGACATGTGTTATCAATTAAGGGAAAGATATCCCCTAACCTTAGAGGACATACAAAGAGGATAAATAAGTGTAGAAGCTAACCTAAATGCCAGAAGGGCTAGATTGAAAACAGAGAAAAAGGTTACATATAAAGATGAAGCTAGACCCTCCACATCTGATGATAAGATTGATAGCCTAGTTAGGACAATGGAGAGGATGATGGAGAGAATAAACATGAATTAGAGAGCTTATCCTAGAGAAAACCAAATAGCTCCTCAAAACATAAATCAAAATCATAACCAAAACCAAAAATTTAGAAGGAATCCCCCTCAAATTAGACAAAGAGGCCATGATCAGCAAATCATACCTCCTTTCCAAGAAAACTATGCTAATGAAGATGAAGGAGTGATTGAAGAAACAAATGAAAGTCACATAAATTTAATGGGAGTAAACAATGACGATACTGTTTTCCTCACTGAGGAAGAACAAGGCATATTTACACCTTATGAAGAAGAGATCCTAGAATCTAAAGACTACAAAAAAGGCTTTGAAAATGCTATAATGGAAGTACACAGACCATATGACCTCAAAAGTAATAAAAATCAAGACACTCCCAAAAGAAATACCTCTGAAATTTCTGCTAGAAATAACCCTGAAATTCTTTCTCAAAAGACAACAGAAAACCATAACATAGTGGCTGAAAGTTCTAATAAAAACAAAAATAAAAATAGCCACCCTAATCCCAAACATAGTGGTGACCAAAGCAGCACTAGCAACTTAGCTAGTGCTCCTAATAAAACTATTTTAACTTCTGTCATAATAAAAACCAGCAAGCTGAATTTGCTGAGAGAACAATGAATAAAAATGTTGATTTAAACATTTCAAAAAATCAGACACCTTTCAATATAGAGAGTGAAATTGCCAAGATTAAGATCTCTATCCCTCTCACTAAACTAGTCACCCAAGATGTATATAAATATCAACTTTTAAGAGCTTTAAACATAGGAGAACACGTTGATTCTATTAATTTAAATAATGACAAACCTGAACTTCTATTTGGACCAGAAGTGGAAGGGAAATTTCAAGAAGGAGGTGTTCCTCACTTTTATGACAGTTTAAACATCCATGATAAAATTTTGCACAATGTCAAGTTATACTCTGGTGTTTCACACAACCTAATGCCAAAATTAGTGATGGAAAAACTAGGTCTTGAAATAACTAGACCTTACAAAGATTTATACTCTTTTTATTCCAGCGGAGTTAAATGTCTAGGCCTAATCAAAGATTTATGTGTCAACTTAGCACAAATACCAGCCAAGAGTCTAGTAATGGATATTGTAGTGGCTGATATACCTCCTAAATATGGCATGATCCTTTCAATATCATGGGGTGCTAAACTCCAAGGTACCCTACAAATGGACATGACTTATGCAACCATCCATGTATTTAGTCAACCAAGAAGACTATATAGGGAAAAACACATGAAATACATGGTTAGCAGTCAAGAAAAACCAGATAATTTCCCTCTTTATTCTATTCACACAGACCTTGATTCATTCATTCTTTACAATGATGAAAATCTTAATGAACAAGTGATAGAAAATGAGCAGAAAATAGAAAAATAAGAGGGAAATGAGGAGGAGCAGTCAAAACAGTTTGCTAACATAGAATATTACAACAAACACAATGGAAACCACAAGCAACAAAGGAACCACCAACATAGGGATGACCATGTAAAACTAAATGAAAATCAACATAGTGAAGATCATGGTAAACAAGATAATGATAAACATAGTACATACCCTAAAAAATAACATGGTGAACAACATAGTGGCAGCCACTATAAACAAGATGATGAGGACCATAGTAATCAAGAAATTGAAAAATATAAAATTGGACCTCTTTGGAGTATGATTTTTGATGGTTCTTGTAGAAAAAATGGTTTAGGAGCAGTCATATGGGTGCATAACACAGAGAACAATCATGCAAAAGGTCACTCATACAAGCTAAACTTTCAATGCACCAATAACATAGCTGAATATGAGGCCCTCCTCTTAGGACTACAATTATTGAAGAAATTAGGATCCAAGAGGATAACTGTCCATGGATATTCAGAGTTAGTCATTAGACAAATAAATGGAGAATACACAGCCAAGCATCCAAGGTTAAAAGCCTATAGAGAGGATGATATTGACCTCTTGAAAACATTCCAAGAATATGAGCTTACCTTTTTCCCTAGAAACCAAAATATCCTTGCCAATGGATTATAATTTGCTGCAAGTACAGGCCAAAAACCTTATGAAAGAAAACGATACACAGTCCAATTAAAATATAGACTAGCAGTCCTTGATAATATAAAATACTTGCAAGTTTTTGAGGGAGATAAACAAATAGAGGATTTCCTGCAGTCTAGAAGTGGGTTTGAAATGCCAAATTCAGACTCAGAGTATGAATAAGACTGCCCTACTAAGGAACAATCTTACAAAGAAGAACCTCCTAACACTGCTGACATAAATTTGTTAACAAGAGAAAACATACATAAAACAGAGTTGTGCACTAATTTAGAAAAAGAAGGCTTTGAAGTGATGTAGTCTAATACTAATATCTTGCCAAAAGGGCTCGTGCATCTAGAATAATTATTTGACTTTAATGCTGTTTCCAAAAACGTAAAAATGGAACCAACTAAAATTGAAATAGAAGAATTCAACATAGGCAGTGAACAAAAACCAAAAATTATCAAACTGTCTAAAACACTGTCTGCTCATATAAAACATAAATTTCTTGAGCTTTTTAGAGAATCTGCTGATGTTTTTTCTTGGAGTTATGAAGATTTAAAGTCCTATGATACAGAGATAATTCAACATAAGATACCGCTCAAAGAAAACTAGAAGCCCTTTAAACAAAAACTGTGCAGAATAAACCCTGTGTAGTTACCCCTGGTTGAGAAAGAAATCAAGAAAATGTGTGATGCTGGAATTATAGTCCCTCTGAGATACTCAAAATGGGTTTCAAACCTTGTATCATTAAGGAAGAAAACAAGAAAAATTAGGATGTGCATAGACTTTAGAAACTTAAACAAAGTCTCCTTAAAGGACAACTACCCTTTACCAAAAATGGATCACATCTTACAAAGGGTAGTAGGTTATAAGAGAATTTTGTTGGCAATATGATGCAGAGTGTTGTCCTTGATGGCGACCCACTTGATGAAGATGATGGCAACCTACTTAATAAAGTTTTTCTTGATGCTTGATGAATTTATTAATGATGTAAATCTGATGTTCTACAAGTAGCTCAGAAGTAACAGAAGAAAGAAATATCAGAAAGTGCTAGAATAATGTTAAACAAGGTATGTCACAAGGCATATGCGGATTTGTTAAGGCGAAGTAGCGTATGTACGCGGAAAAGTACGTGCTAAGTCGTGTATGCTCAATTGCACTCTAAAAGAATAAAACCAGGGGTTACTACCATGGTATTGACCCATTGTATTGAGCGCTGGATTGTCTATGTGATCCCGTCCAGGAATACCATCAGAAGTTGTGTGGTTTTGGCTCATGGTATTGTCAAAGGCTAGATATATTTAAGGAGAAGAAATTCATTGTGCAATGTGAGTGTATGAGTCTGGGTTTGAATGTATACTTCACTCTGAAGTATGTCTGAATGGAAAGGGTAACAGTTTGATAATAGATCTGAATCTATGATGCACCTATGAAGAAAATGATGAAGAGGGATCTCTAGATCTGAAATGTATATGTATCTTCTGGATCTGTTTATGCAATGATTAGATCTGTGATCTGGCGAATCTGTGCTGAAGTAAAGAATGAAGATCTGAGCTGTTTATTTGTTCTAGAGAACTACACTGTCCTAAAATGTCTGAAGATCTATACGCAGGTTCGACGAGGCGAAAGCGCGTATATACGCGGCTTGCATTCAACGAAAGCGCGTATGGGAATTGAAGTTAGTTTTGAAATGTGTGCATATGTATACACGAGTTTTTATTTGTGAAAGAGTGTATATACGCAGGTTCAGTTAAGAAAAAGCACGTATGTAATTTAGGGTTTGCTGAAGTATGTGGTATGAAATGTCTTCTCTGTTCTGCTGTTTTACTGCTATCTATCAATGATGATCTGGGTTGTTCGAATATTGATTATGCTGCTATAGAGCAAGTTGTTGGTTTGATGAATGTTCCTTGAGCTTAATTGTGTGGGTTGGATCCAGTATGAAAATTGATGAAACGTGGTCCACAAAGGTGCTGAAGGTTGAAGCCTTCAGTTAGGGGGTTGTAGCTCCCTTCCAGGTGAGGCTGGTAAACGAGAGCAGGGGGTTGTAGCTCCCTTCCAGGAGAGGCTGGTAAACGAGAGCAGGGGGTTGTAGCTCCCTTCCAGGAGAGGCTGGTAAACGAGAGAAGGATGTAGCCTTCTGCACGTGGGTGCCTGCGTGCTGGTATGAGTCTGTGCCAGTACATGGTTGTAAGATGTTTTCTCTATAATAAAATATTGAAGGCTGAGACAACGGCAGCGGTGGTTTTCTCTCGACTTGGGTTTCCACCTAAAATCTTGGTGTTCATGTGTGTTTCTTATGTGTGATGGTTTACTCTGTTATTACTACACATGCTCACTGTTTATTGAACATCTAATGAATGAATTATGGAATGATAATAAGTGAAGAATTATCTGCATAATAATTTTGTTGGACATAAGGATGTTTTATTAAGTATATCCGTGTGTATACACGAGTTGGCTTCAGGAAAGTCGCGTATGTGTTTTGAAGTAAGAAAAAGTAAAAGGTTTTGAGTATGTCCTAAATACTGATTCACCCCCCCCCTCTCAGTATTTTTCCCAACAAATTTTTTTGATAGATGGCTTCTCAGGATGCAATCAAGTGTTGGTTCACCCACATGATCGACACAAGATAAATTTCACCACACCTTGGGGCAATTTCATGTATGTGAAAATGTCTTTTGGGTTAATGAATGCTGGTGCCACCTTCCAAAGAGCCATGGATATTTCTTTCTGAGAAGAAATAGGTTACTTCATTGTGATTTAACTTGATGACATCACAGTATATTCTAAAATATATGAATAACACCTAGCTCACTTATGAAAAGTATTTGAAAAATGAAGAAAGTATGGTTTGTGTTTGAATCCCAAGAAAACTTTGTTCGGCCTCCAAGAAGGAAAAAATTTAGGCCATATTATATCTAAAGAAGGGATCAAGATAGACGTAGAAAATGATTCAAGAAATATTGCAAATCAATCATCCTAGAAATATCAAAGAGCTGCAATGTTTCATTGGAAATATTAATTTCTTAATAAGGTTCATAACAAGCCTTGCTGAGCTCCTTAGAAACATGAAAAACATGCTGAAAAGAGAAATAGGAGTTAAATGGACCATAGAAGCAAAGAAATCCTTTGAAGTGATTAAAAAAGCACTTACTCAAACAACAGTTCTCATTAGCCCTAATTTTACCAAAGACTTTTTCATATTCTCCTTTGCATCAAAACATATGGTTGTTGCTGTCCTACTACAGAAAAACATAAAGGGACAAGAGCAACCCATTTAATTTTTCAGAAAGGCATTAAGAGATGCACCTCTGAAATAAAAAATAATGGAAAAACAAGCCTTTTCCTTGATCAAGGCATTGAAAGATTTCAGATTTTATATTTTACACTCACACATCATTGCATTTGTGCCTCATTCAGTGGTAATTTTTTTTTTAACACAAGATTTTGATGGTAAAAGAAGTAAGTGTATTGTTGTTATATTAGAATATGATTTAGAAATGAAGCCCACTAAACTCATCAAAGGACAAGGATTAGCTAAACTCATGGCTGAAACAAACTTTCAAGCAATGGACATGAATATTATTGATGCATTAGATGAACAGGAGGAGTTGGCAACTCCACTTATTGAAGATTTATTTCTGAATTCATCTTGGTATGATGATATTTTGTATGTGCTTCTTAATCTTAATTTTCCTCCTAGTTTGTCTAAAACAAAGGCAGGATTCTTAAAGTAAAAGGTTGCAAATTACTGAATTTTAGATAAATGTTTATATTGGAAAAATGCTAGTGGTATATTGCTTAAATGTTTGCCTGAGAATGATGCAGATAAGATCAAGCATGAGTTTCATGAAGGAGAATGTGGAGGCCACCTTTATTGGAAAACTGCTGTCAACAAAATCCTTAGAGCTAGTTACTATTGGCCCACCCTCTTTCAAGACATCCATAAAATGGTAATTTCCTGCCATAAGTGCCAAATATTTGAAGGAAAAAGAGAACTGTTGCCCTTACCTTTGCATCCTATCTTTGTTGAAGCTCTTTTCCAAAAGTGGGGCCTAGACTTCATTAGGGAAATCCATCCTGCCTCATTTTCCCAACACAAATGGATCCTCACTGCAGCTGATTACTTTACAAAATGGATAGAGGCCATCTGTTCTAGGATTTCCACAGATTTAGCCATCATTAAATTCCTTGAAAACCATATTTTGTCTAGATTTGGCTGTCCTAGAAAGATTATCACTAACAATGTCATTGCCTTTAGATCTAAGAAAATGGTGGATCACTAATAATTCAGACTGTACAGTTATAGGAAACAAGAGAGGAAGTATCTAAAAGAACGCAGCTAGTGCAAGAAAATATCAAGAAGCTATTTGACGAGAGAAAAAAAGAAAATGATTTCAACATTGGTGACAAAGTGCTCAAATGGGACTCAAGGAGAGAAGATAAGGGCAAGCATGAAAAATTTGAAAATTTGTGGAAAGGCCCATACATCATCCATTCTGCCAGAGGTAATAATGCATTTTTCTTGCAAGAGATGGATGGAACATAACTATTTGAAGGTCTTGTCAATGGCAGGATGCTCAAACATTATTTTTGTTAAAAATATTCAGTTTAAAGCTTTATCATTGTCTATAGCATTGTTTGAAGAAAAGATAAAAAAAATAAACACAAGAACAAAGAAAAGGAAGAAAAAGAGCACAAGAAAATAGAACAGGTACAACCCAATACCAAAAAATAAATATTTCTGAAAGTGTGCAAGTCCAAATGCCTTACTTGAAAAATAAAGTTTTGTTCAGTCATACAGCCTAATCATGATTGAAAAAATTTAAATTTCTGTTGATAGATTACTAAATGGAGATTAGCCAAACTATTTAAACTTGGCTTATTATTAGATTAGATAAGGAAAAGATATTGGTTCCAATGCTCAAATCTGAACCAAGAAAGAAAGAGAGGGATGCATAACAAATTCCAAATTACAACCCTAAATTTTTTTTGTTTTACTTTCTGCAAAATAAATTATGTGTTCAGATTTGTATGAAATACCAAAGACCATAACAAATCAGACTGTCTAATCTTGATTTGGTTATGTTTTGAATTTCCTGTTTTTAGAATAGAGAATGAAAATCTGTCAAACAACTTAATCTTGATAGATAAATAGATTAGGTAGAGAATAAAAAGCTCATGAGTCTAATATGAGCTTTTGGCTGATATAAATGTAGAAGTAGATAGTTTCATGTTTTAAAAAGAAAATAATGTAAAGGGTTGGCTAATCTAAATGCACCCAATGAAGAAAAAATGTTAGGAAAAATAATGCTGGGTAGGTAGGAGTTGAGTTGAAGCAATCATGTCTTTTAGATTTTAATTATCACAACTTCAAAAGAATAGTAGCAAATCAGCAAGTTGAAGAAAGGAGTCTTTCAAAATGTAAATCAAGACACTGGTCTACTTCTTCCAGATATTTGATCTCTGAGGTTCTTGACACCTCCTAAAGGAGCTTCCCTCCCCAGATGGAGCCACTTTTATCCTCTTGTATTCTACAGAGTTCACTAGGTGACTATTGATTTTATACAAGAAGCCAAAGATAGCATTATTGTCCTATCATCTATCTTTAGAAATATCACTACCTTCATTATCCTAAATAAACCTATTTCACTATTTTTCATCTCTGTCTTCTCAGTTTACCTTGCTGCACCAAAAAGACTCATTCTGGGCTTGTTTTATCTCATTTTCACTCTCCCTCCCCACCCACACTCTCATTCACTCCTTTTCCTCTCTAAAAACCCATTTCCTTCACAAAAACCCTTCAAAAACCCTTTCTTCATACTTTTCCTCTATTTTTCAAAACAATGTAAAAGACCCTCTTTTACATTGTTTTAATTGAAATATTTAAACTATCGAGACCCCACCTTTTATTAAATAAAAAATATGTTTTCATATAAAAACCCAATTTTTTTTTTTATTAAACCCGAACCTATGTAAAATATTTAAACCCTCTATTTAAATGCTTTTGAACCCCATTCCTATTTTCTTCACCCATATAACCATTACCCTGCTTATTACATAGCCCCCGACCTTGTTATAAAAAAATTATGTGTATACTTTGAACCCTGCACTAAACAAAAAAGCCCTGCCACGTCATATTCCCCTGGATCCCATCCTAAAACGCTCTGCACCGTCGATCTTCCCCTCCAAGATCTGACGGCCCACACATCATATCGAAAATAAAATAGCATCGAGGTTAATGTTTTTAAACATTGCGATATGGGTGGTTTTCTATTGCCACGCCGCAGTCGTTGAATCGTATTGCACGCCGACCCCGAAAACCATTACCACCTCCTTTGTCATGCGAAAACCACCTCTCGGTTTTCGAAAACCACTTACCTATCTATGCCAAAATTAAAATACCTCCACCTCTGGTCAAGTTTCCTACTGGTTCCTCCTATGGAATCAAGCCCAAAACATCATTCTCTGCCCTGCAAAAAGCCCAAAAACCCTAGTAAAACGCAGAAAACCCTCCCCGCAGGCTTGAAAAACTAATTGTTTATTTTTATGTGCAGGTTTCATGATGGAGAAAGCATAAGATGCATTCCAATTGTCCCAAATCGATGGAATAAATGCTCTGGGTGACGATCTAGAGGATTTGTTCCATTAAAAGGGACCAAAGGCCCTATTTCAAGATTAATCATTGATGAAACATGATCATCGATGGTTATTTAACCCTCTAGCACATAAGAGGCATCCCTGCACACAAAAAAAACATAGGAAAAGAGACACAGTGAGAAGAAATACAGTTAAAGGACTCTGATAAAGAACTAGAGATTAAAGGTTAATAGGGCTAATCATGTATCAGAGAAAAATCATAGAGGGATAACCAATAAAGAAGAGTTTAAAGGTAATGAAGAAAGACAACTAAGATTGAAGCATTAAAAGGTTGAAACATATAGATAAAGGTTAAATCAAAGTTTTAGAGGCCTAATACAAAGCTTAAAGATAAAACAAAGGCAGATTAAGCCCATGAACACATTCGAATGGATAAACCTACAATAGTTACTTATTCAAAGGATATTTTTGCCACCTACAACATATTTTATTTCAATAAAACATTAAACAACTATTACAAACATTCAAATATATTTTTCATCTACCAGCAGTTATTCTAAAGTTATTGCAAAAAGCCTTAAAGTCAAACATTTCATAGAAATTAACTCAAAAGTTAAGATAGTAGTTATTATTTCAGAGAAACACCTACAGATATTTTTTCCTTGGGTCTTTCATGGTCTCAAAGGTCAGAAATCATTAAATCTGTAATAAATGACATTCCAAACCCTATCTTAGCACCACCTTATCATTTTGCAGATAAATACTGCGTATGGTTTCAATTTTAGTGTTGGTTAGTTGGTGGTTATTTGGCTGATTTTTGCTGCTGAGCTAGTTGAAGACTGTTAGGATAGATTTGACAAAGCTCTGAGTTGTAGTGAGCTATTGTACATGGATTAATGTAACTGGTTTGATCATCAATAATACAAACATGTTCACAGGATTCTTGAGCTATGTTAATGGTGAAGTTTTCCTCATTTGTCATTGTTTTTCTTCTGTTTTCCATTCTGTCCAAATTTCTCTGATAACAGAACATAATTTTTATAGTAGGATATGCTGTCTTGAAACCCTATTTCTGTCTACATTCTTTATCTTTATACTTTCTATGGTATGCCCTGTCCTCTGGTCTACCTCAAAATGTTTCTTCGAAGATCCTTTTGAGTGTTGAGTTAAAGAAGACATGCTTCAGTTTTCTCTTTATTTGCTCTCACTATTATCATAAATGTTTTATTTTGTCTGAAAGTAGTCTTATAATTGTTGGATTGTTGTCTTAAAGATTTTCTTATTAAAGTCTGGCCAATAAGTCTATGGTATGCCCTGTACTTTGGTTTGCCTCAAAAAGTTACCTTAAAAGGCTTTTCTTGTCTAAGTAGAGCTAGAATATTCTTAACTGACTATAGCTTTGTTTCCTTCACAACTTATTATTGTTTCATATCACAATATAATCTAAGAGATCCAATTGATATAGTTAGCTTTCCCTATGAAAACCCTTGCAGAGTTAATGAACAATTAAATCCTTTTATGATTCCATATCCCAATGGATCAATGTTATCTCATAGTCTAGCTATTCAGCTGAAACATCTTTTCAATTAGTCACACCACAGATCTGTCAATTTATCATTTAATTCAACCAAAACAAACAAGTCCTTAGAAATTCATAACTAGCCTAATATCATAAGAAAAAGAATAAATATATATCACTTGAAAACACTTATATAGAGAGATCCCTCCCTAAATCCAGGAAGGCTAGGTCCTAGGATTCCAAGGTGGTTCTGATGTGGCCCCTGCAGTTTTTGTTCTTGCCAATCTTGCAAATCACAGGGATCCAACATAGTGGCGACCATACTGGGGATAAATGAGTAATAAACTGCAAAACATAGACTCAAAAACTTAGAAAACCTCATTTCTAACTTAGATGAATCAAGTATTAGCAAAGAATGGATTTTTATTGTTAATGGTGGACAAAAATCAGCCATAAAGAAATTAAAAATCCCCCATCTGGTGACTCCACTAGTTTTCAGGAGACCTGCTGACTCCACTGGTTTTCCATAGAATCCATTGGGAAACTTATTGTATCATAAAAACATCGATAATACCTAGTCAAAAATACTTTGTGGATTAAGTATTTCTTTCAATGTTTGGTTTGTGTCTTAAGACTGTTATACTTTTCCAACCATTCTGATTTGTTGGGTCCAGAGTTTTGGGTTATAGAAGAGTTCATAATAGATCCTATCATGACCCAAATCCTCCTGCTATAGTTGAAAATCCTGAAAGCATTCTTAGGAATTCTCCTAGATCTAAATTTTCAGCTGTTAGCAGACCAATCCACAAAGCGAGTTCCCTACCTGAAAACCTCAAAGACTTGCAGAATATCCCCTCTGACTCACCCCTAGAACAAAGCTTGTCTAGGACTAGATCTCAAAGTTGGATAACCCAGATAGTTTTAGATCCCTCCACCTTACAACAAAATTATGTTGTACTAACTTCATCCCCCACTATTCACCTTCCTCCATTCAATCCTGTACCTTCAGTTGTAAACCTTCCACTTGTTAACCCTCCATTGTTTCCCCAACCACATATCATGGCAACATGGTATGCTCCCTTAGTCCTTCCTTTACCTTTAGTTGTTCTACCACATGATTATCAGCCCAATATTCCTCTATATGATGCTAGTAGTTCTACTTCTACTCAACAACATGTGGAAAAAATGAATGAGTACTTTGACAGACAAGAAATAGATGATGAAACTGTTAGACCTAGAATGTTTTCTCAAATATTAGGGGGAGAAGCAAGAAAATGGTTGAAAGGCTTAACGCCTAATAGCATAAATGACCTCCTTTCTTTTCATCAACTATTCTTAAACCAATGGTAAGTCAAGAGAAATCCTCTTCAAATCCTATCAGAATATAATGACCTTAAAATAAATACTGGAGAGAGTGTCCAAGATTACTGCACTAGATTCAATAGTGTATACAATGCACTCCCTCCCCACATGAAACCCCCATAAGGCCTAGCCTTAGTGAATTTTTTAGAAGGATTTGATCCAGACATGTGTTATCAATTAAGGGAAAGATATCCCCTAGCATTAGAGGACATGAAAAGAGGATAAATAAGTGTAGAAGCTAACCTAAATTCCAGAAGGGCTAGATTAAAAAAAGAGAAAAAAGTTACATAAAAAGATGAAGTTGGACCCTCCACATCTGATGCTAAGATTGATAGCCTAGTTAGGACAATGGAGAGGATGATGAAGAGGATAAACATGAATGAGAGAGCTTATCCTAGAGAAAACCAAACAGCTCCTCAAAACAAAAATCAAAATCAGAACCAAAACCAAAACGCAAACTTTAGAAGGAATCCCCATCAAATTAGACAAGGAGGCCCTGATCAGCAAATCATACCTGCTTTCCAAGAAAACTATGCTGATGAAGATGAGGGAGTGATTGAAGAAATAGAGGAAAGTCACATAAATTTAATGGGAGTACACAATGAGGATATTTTTTTCCTCACTGAGGAAGAACAAGGCATATTTACACCTTATGAAGAAGAGAGCCTAGAATCTGAAGACTACAAACAAGGCTTTGAAAATGCTATAATGGAAGTACACAGATAATATGACCTCAGAAGTAAGAAAAATCAAGACACTCCCAAAAGAAAGACCTCTGAAATTTCTGCTAGAAATAATCCTGAAACCTTTCTAAAAAGACAACAGAAAACCATAACATAGTGGCTGAAAGTTCTGATAAAAACAAAAATATAAACAACCACCCTAATCCCAAACATAGTGGTGACCAAAGCAGCACTAGCAACTCAGCTAGTGCTCCTAATAAAACTATGTTAACTGTTGTTCATAATAAAAACCAGCAAGCTGAATTTGCTAAGAAAACAGTGACTAAAAAGGCTGATTTAAACATTTCAAAAACTCAGACACCTTTAAGTATAGAGAGTGAATTTTCCAAGATTAAGATCTCTATCCCACTCACTAAACTAGTCACCCAAGATGTATATAACTATCAGCTTTTGAGAGCTTTAAACATAGGAGAAAATGTTGATTCTATTAATTTAAATGATGACAAACCTAAACTTTTGTTTGGACCAGAAGTAGAAGGGAAATTTCAAGATGGAGGTGTTCCTCCCTTTTATGTCAGTTTAAACAACCATGATAAAATTTTTCACAATGCCATGTTAGACTCTGGTGCTTCACACAACCTAATGCCAAAAGTAGTGATGGAAAGACTAGGCCTTGAAATAACTAGACCTTACAAATATTTATACCCTTTTCATTCCAAAAGAGTTAAATGTTTAGGCCTAATCAAATATTTATGTGTCAACTTAGCACAAATACCAGCCAAGAGCCTAGTAATGGATATTGTAGTGGTTGATATACCTTTTAAATATGGCATGCTCCTTTCAATATCATGGGGTGCTAAACTCCAAGGTACCCTAAAAATGGACATGACTTATGCAACCATCCCTGTCTTTAGTCAACCAATAAGACTATATAGGGAAATACGCATGAGATACATGGTTAGCAGTCAAGGAAAACCAAATAATTCCCCTCTTTATTCTATTCACACAGACCTTCATTTATTCATTCTTTACAATGATGAAAATCTTAATGAACAAGTGATAGAAAATGAGTAGACAGTAGTAGAGAAAGAGGGAAAGGAGGAGGAGCAGTAAAAACAGTTTGCTAACATAGAATATTACAACAAACACAGTGGAAACCACAGGAAACAAAGCAACCACCAACATAGTGCTCACCATATAAAACTAAATGAAAATCAACATAGTGAAGATCATGGTAAACAAGACAATGATAAACATAGTACAGACCCTAAAAAATAGCATGGTGAACAACACAGTGGCAGCCACTATAAAAAACATGATGAGTACCATAGTAATCAAGAAATTGACAAATCTAAAATTGGACTTCTTTGGAGTATGATTTTTGATGGTTATTGTAGAAAAATTGGTTCATGAGCAGACATATGGGTGCATAAAACAAAGAACAATAATGCAGAAGGTCACTCATATAAGCTAAACTTTCAATTCCCAAATAACATAGATGAATATGAGGCCCTCCTCTTAGGACTAAAATTATTGAAGAAATTAGGAGCTAAGAGGATAAATTTTCATGGAGATTCATAATTAGTCATTAGAAAAATAAATGGATAATAAACAACCAAGCATCCAAGATTAAAATCCTATAGGAATGATGCTATTGACCTCTTGAAAACATTCCAGAAATATGAGCTTACCTTTGTCCCTAGAAACCAAAACATCATTGCCAATGGATTAGCATTTACTGCAAGTACATGCCAAAAACCTTATGAAAGCAAACAATACACAGTCCAAGTCAAATATAGACCAACAGTCCTTGATAATATAAAATACTGGCAATTTTTTGAGGGAGATAAATAGATAGAGGATTTTCTACAATCTAGAAGTTGGTTTGAAATGACAAATTCAGACTTAGAGTATGAACAAGACTGCCCTACTGAGGAAAAATCTTACAAAGAAGAACCTTTTAACATTGCTGACATAAATATGTTAATAAGAGAAAACATACATAAAACAAAGTTGGGAACTAATTTAGAAAAAGAAGACTTTGAAGTGTTGTAGTCTAATACTGATAACTTGCCAAAAGGACTGGTGCCTCTAGAATAGAAGCTAAGGCATGGAAGCTAAGATGGATGGCGTGGAAGCTAATGGGTCTTCCTTCCTGCATTAAAACAACACCAATTCCATTTCCTGAGGCATCACATTCCACAATAAATGTTTTTGTGAAGTCTGGCGTAGCTAAGATCGGTGCTAGGCACATTGCCTCTTTAAGATGTTCAAACGCCTTAGTTGCTTCAGGAGTCCATGAAAATGCATCTTTCTTCAATAATGTTGTTAGAGGTGCTGCTATTCTCCCATAATTCTTAACAAACTTGCGATAATACCCCGTTAACCCGAGAAATCCTCGCAACTTCTTTATGGTTGTGGGGACTTTCCATTCCTTAATGGCTTTAATTTTGTTAGGGTCTACCTTAACACCCTCGTGAGATACAATATGACCCAGATATTCCACCTCTTGTACTCCAAAGAAACATTTGGATGTTTTTGCATATAATCGTTTCTCCTGCAATAGTTTGAGCACCCTGTCAACATGTTCAACATGATCCTTCCAAGACCTGCTGTAGATTAGTATATCATCAAAAAATACGAGCACAAATTTTCTAAGGAAGGGTTTGAAAATGGAATTCATCAACCCTTGAAATGTAGAAGGTGCATTGGTAAGGCCAAAAGGCATGACCAAAAATTCATAATGACCCTCATGAGTTCAAAATGTTGTTTTTGGAATATCTTCAGTCTTCATTCTAATTTGATGATATCCTGAATGAAGATCCAACTTGGTAAAAATAAATTGCTCCATGTAATTCATCCAATAATTCATCAATCACAGGAATGGGAAATTTATCTTTAATGGTGAGCTTATTGAGCTCCCTATAATCCGGACACATTCACCAGATCCATCCTTCTTGTGTACCAATACTACAGGAGCAGAGAAAGAACTTTGACTAGGTTGAATTATACCCGCCTCTAACATTTCTGCAATCATACGTTCAATTTCGCTCTTTTGGACGTAAGGATATCTATAAGCCCTGATGTTTGGAGGAACACTTCCTGGAATCAAATGAATAGCATGATCATGATCACGAATAGGTGGGAGTCCTTTGGGAGTTTCAAACACCTTGGAATGATTGTTTAAGACTTGTTGGAGATCTGCAGAAATAGATGATTTTGATGTTGGAACTTCTAGTGAGCATAATTGTGCAATTACGCCTCGCTGTTCTTTCTTTAGAAGCTTTGTCATGACATTGGAGCTTATTATCCTTCCTGGCTTCCCCGCAATACCCCGTAATTCAACTTCCTTTCCTTCTGAAAAAAATTTCAAGAAAAGTTCTTGAAAATTAAAAGCTTCCGTCCCCAAAGATTGTAACCATTGTACTCCTAGTACAACATCAGCACCTCCCATAGGAATGGAAAGCATTGGACTAGTCAATACATATTCCCCCATGGTTAGCTTAATATTATGGCATTTTCCAGAGAAATTTATAGTTCCTCCATTTGAAACCATCACTCGACATTCTGGTGCTGGGTATAGGAAACAATTTAATTCCTTGGCTACCTTACAATGAATAAAATTATGGGTGCTACCTGAATCAATCAACACTATTACCTTTCTCTTCTTGATTTGTCCTTTTATCTTGAGAGTTTGAGGAGTGGTAATTCCTGCCAGTGCATTACACGATATGGTAGGATTCATTTCTTCCTCTTCTGGGGCTGGTTCCTGGTGTATTTCCTCTTCTTGTTCATTTTCTTCTTCCTCTTCACAATCTATGTAAAATAATTTCTTCTCAGCACACTTATGACCTTTAGTGTATTTGCTATCACAACTGTAGCAAAGCCCTTTTGCTCTTTTTTTCTTCCAATTATTGTGGTGTCAACCTTGTAGGTTGTGGAAATCTAGGCGTAGCAACACTTCCTTCTTTATAGAATTGAGTGGTAGGCTTCCTTGTTGCCATAATTTTACATTCAACTTTTCTTGCCAACCCGAATGCCTTCTCCAATGAATCAGGTTCCAAAACGCGAACTTCATGTTGGATGTTATCCTTTAAAGTGCCTATGAAGAGATCAATCCTGTGTTCCTCTGGAATATCAGTTACCCTTATATTCAATTTTTTGGAAGTCCTCAATGTGCTCCCCCACTAAACCCTTTTGTTTGAGATTTATCAATTGGCTAAAGAAGGTGTTGCTCTTTGTATCCTCATAATGTGCTATCATTTCCTCCGTAAAAATTGACCAAGTGAAAAAAATTTCATGGGAGCAAAGCCATCGATACCATACAAATGTATTTTGTTCTAAATGTAAATTTGCAATGCATACCTTTGTGTGTTTTGCACGTTATGGAGATCAAAATATTGCTCCATCTGTAGTATCCATGTTACAGGATCCTTTCCATCAAACTTCCTCATATCCATTTTTGGAATATGGTGGTTCTTCCCGCCAACATTAGAGTTTATGAAATCGTGATTAAAATTTATTTTGTTCTCATCATGAGGTTCTTCTACTATCTTTTCACTATTAGGAAACATTTCTTGTATCAACTTTGTCAAACCTTCGATGTCTGCTTTGAGATCATTCTTCATGTTTTCCATGTTGTCTTTCATGTCATCCATCTTAGCTTCCATGCTAGCTTCCATGCCATCCATCTTAGCTTCCATGCCTTTCTTCAAACCGTCCATCTTCACTTCCACGCCTTTCTTCAAAACTTCCATTTCATTTTTTGTTGCTCTTTGTGAGAGTGAAATTTGTTGCACTTTCTCTTGTAATTTTGATAGATCATGTTGCAATTCTTCATCTTCATGAGTCATAGTAGAGCCTTCTGAAGGCTTAATGGGTTTTGAATTATTTTTACGGGGCATATTTTCGAACCCAATACTGCTATATATTCTACAATATGCCCTTGGAATCAATTCAAATTGATTCTTCAAAGAAGACTTATGCAATTTGGAAAGAAAAAAAAAATATACACACCTTTTTCTTGCTTTTGAGGAGCTCGATATTGAAATTGGATAATCTCTATGATTGCAGCACTTCAATATTTGAATTTTAGTATCGAATTAGCCCTCTGAATTATCTTTCAAATGCCACAGGTCTAACCTGATTTGGATTCTCCAAGACAAAGTTGTGTCCAATCTCCCACAATGACCTAATTCTGGACTGATTCAGTAGAGCGAACTTGTACGACTTTCCACGTGTCACTATTTCGTCCTTTGTCTCTGAAATTGATAGCCAAGAAGCTACAGTCCATGTAATTGTGGCCAATTTTTACGGCACTCCAGTACGATGCTCAGAGAAAGAGTTATTGAACTTTTCCCACGATCACCTCTTTGAGATGAAATTCAGGAGCCTGAAAAAGCACTACCTTCCACAGATCATATCTCCAAAAATATTACGAACCAAGATCTAAAAGTTTTTGAAAAATTTCCTCAAGATTTTAGCTTCGTACTATATGAATTTTAGATTCTGAACCTTCGTAGAAAAAAAGTTATAGCGCAAATTCCACGATGAACTGTTTAGGAGCCTGAAAAAAAGACCTAACTTCCACATATGATATCTCCAAAAATGTTGTGAACCAAGCTCTGAAAGTTTTAGGAAATCGTCCTCAAGATTTTGGCTTCGCACCCTAAAAATGTCAGCTTTTGAAATTTCGTAGAAACAATGCTATATCTAAAATTCCACGATGACCCGTTTGGAGTAGCAAAACCTTATAATCCAAACCTCTGATACCAAATGTTGAGTAACCAGCTCCAAAAATAGAAGAAAAGAGATGTCAACGCCTTAGAAATAAGCCACTTTGAGGGGGAAACCTCTAATACATTACATAAATGAACAATTCTTGGATGATACAATTTACAAAACCTCCTTTCTATACATAGGAGTCCATGTGGCCATAATGTAATCCTAGTGGGCCACAATGTAATCCTAGCCGACCTAACAATAATAATTTTGGGGGCACAATAATAACAAAATGGGGGTTACAAGGGTACAATAATAACAATAAGGGGGTTACACTAATAACAATAAGGGACTATACTAGTAATATAGGGACCTAACATAGAAAAATTATTACTGACAATGTTGTTTCCTTTAGATCCAAGAAAATGGTCGATTTTTGGCACAAATATCAGATTACATTGCGTCATCCTACAAATTATTACCCTCAAGGTAATGGGTTGGCATAATCCTCAAACAAAAGTTTAGTGAACATCATCAAAAAGTTGCTGGAAGAGAATAAAAAATCATGGAACAACAAACTAGTACATGCATTATGGGCAAACAGATTAACAAGTAAAAAATCAATTGGAATGTCTCCCTATCAACTATTTTATGGAGAAGATGCAATTTTTACAACATGTTTAGGAGTGCCAGTCATGAAACTGATCCAACAAGTAAAGTCTAAAGAAGATGACATGATAAGAAGGATAAATCAGACTGTACAGTTGTAGCAGACCAAAAAGGAAGTATATAATAGAATGCAGATAATGCAGGAAAATATCAAGAAGCTATTTGACAAGAGAAAAAAAGAAAATGATTTCAAAATTGGTGACAAAGTGCTCAAATGGGACTCAAGGAGAGAAGACAAGGGCAAGCATGGAAAATTTGAAAATTTGTGGAAAGGCCCATACATCATCCATTCTGCCAGAGGTAACAATGCATTTTTCTTGCAAGAGATGGATGGAGCAGAAATATTTGGAGGTCCTGTCAATGGCAGGATGCTCAAATATTATTTTTGTTAAAAATACTCAGTTTAAAGCTTTATCCATTGTATATAACATTGTTTGAAGAAAAGATTAGAAAAAAAAAAACAAAGAAAAGAAATAAAAAGAGGGCAGGAAAAAATAACAGGTACAACCCAATACCAAAAAACAAATATTTCTGAAAGTGTGCAAGTCCAAATACCACTACTTGAAAAAGAAAGTTTTGTTCAGTCATACAGCCTAATCATGATTGAAAAAGTTTAAATTTCTGCTGATATATTAGTGAATGAATATTAGCCAAACTGTTTAAACTTGGCTTATCAGTAGATTAGATTAGGAAAAGATATTCGTTCCAACGCTCAAATATGAACCAAAAAATAAAGAGAGGGATGCATAACAAATTCCAAATTACAGCCCTAAATGTTTTTTTTTTAATTTCTACAAAATAAATTCTATGTGCAGATTTGTACGAAATAGCACACCCCATAACAAATTAGACTGTCTAATCCTGATTTGGTTATGTTTTCAATTTCCTGTTTTTAGAATAGAGAATGCAAATCTCTCAAAGAGCATAATCTTGACAGATAAATAGATTAGGTAGAGAATAAGAATCTCATCAGTCTAATCTGAGCTTTTGGCTGATATAAGTGTAGAAGTAGATAGTTTCTTGTTTTCAAATGAAAATAATGTAAAGGGTTGGCTAATCTAAATGCACCCAATGAAGAAAAAATGTTAGGAAAAGGAATGATGGGTAGGTAGGAGTTGAGTTGAAGCAATCATGTCTTTCAGATTTTAAGGATCACAGCTTCAAAACAAGAGTAGAAAATCAACAAGTTGAAGAAAGGAGTCTGTCAAAATGTAAATCAAAGCATTGGTCTACTTCTTCCAGAGAATTTGATCTCAGAGGTTCTTGATAACTCCTAAAGGAGCTTCCCTCCCTTGATATGGCCATTGTTATCCTCTTGTATTCTACATAGTTCACTAGGTGACTATTGATTTTCTACAAGAAGCTAAAGATAGCATTATTGTCCTATCAGCTATCTTTAGAAATCTCACTGTCTTCATTATCCTAAATAAATCTATTTCACTATTTTTCATCTTTGTCTTCTCAGTTTAATTTTCTACTCCAAAAAGACTCATTATGGGCTTGTTTTTATCTAATTTTCACTCTCCCTACCCACCCACACTCTCATTCACTCCTTTTCCTCTCGAAAAACCCATTTCCTTCACAAAAACCCTTCTAAACCCCTTTCTTCATGTTTTTCCTCTATTTTTCAAAATAATGTAAAAGACCCTCTTTTACATTGTTTTAATTCAAATATTTAAACTATCGAGACCCCGCTTTTATTAAATAAAAACTCTATTTTCATATAAAAACTTGATTCTTTTGTTTTATTAAACTCGACCCTATGTAAAATATTTAAACCCTCTGTTTAAATGTTTTTGAACCCCATTCCTATTTTCTTCACCCTAAGACCCTTCTCCTTAAGCCCTCGCCCACATGCATTTAAGCCCCACACCCATATAACCATTACCCAACTTATTACATAGCCCCTGACCTTGTTATAAATAGATTCTGTGTATACTTTGAACCCTGCGCTAAACGACAAAGCCCTGCCACATTGTATTCCCCTGGACCCCATCCTAAACGCTCCACACCGTCGATCTTCCCCTAAAAGGTCCGATGGCACACACAACATATCGCAAAAAAAATAGCATCGGGGTTAATGTTTTTAAACATTGCGATATGGGTGGTTTTCTATTTCCGAACGACAGTGATTGAATTGTATCACATGCCCACCCCAAAAACCGTTACCACCTCCCAGTTTTCGAAAACCACTTATCTGTCCACGCCAAAATTCAAATACCTCCACCTCTATTCAAGTTTCCTGCTAGTTCCGCCTATGGAATCAAGCCCAAAACATCATTCTCTGTCGTGAAAAAAGCCGAAAAACCCTAGTGAAATGCAGAAAACCCTCCCCACAGGCTTTAACAACTAATTGTTGATTTTTATGTGCAAATTTAATGATGGATAAAGCATAAGATGCATTCCAATGGTCCAAAATCGATTGAATAAATGCTCTGGGTGACGCTCTAGAGGATTTGTTCCATTAAAAGGGACCAGAGGCCCTATGTCAAGATTAATCATCGATGAACCATGATCATCGATGGTTACTTAACCCTCCAGCACAAAACGGGCATCCCTGCACCAGAAAAAAACGTACGAACAGAGACATAGTGAGAAGGAATACAGTTAAAGGACTGTGATAAAGAACTGAAGATTAAAGGTTAAAAGGGCTATTCATGTATCTGAGACAAATCATAGAGGGTTAGACAATAAAGCAGATTTTAAAGGTAATGAAGACAGACAGCGGAGATTAAGCTGAGGAACACATTCGAATGGCTAAACCTACAATAGTTACTTCTTCAAAGGATATTTTCCCACTTACAACGTGATTTATTTCAATAAAACATTAAACAATTATTACAAATAGTCAGAGATATTTTTCGTCTACTAGTAGTTATTGTAAAGTTTTTCAAAACTCTTTAAAGTCAAACATTTCAAAGAAATTAACTCAGAAGTTAAGATAGGAGTTATTATTTTAGAGAAACACCTGCAGATATGTTTTCCTTGGGCCTTGCATGGTCTCTGTTGATCAGCGGTTATCATTGATGTCAACCCAAGCAACACCAAGGGCTAACCAAATATTGCATGGGAATTTTGACCTACAAAATTAATATATTCTGGGTCAATAATGATTTTGATGGTTTCTAATTGTCGAGATGTTTCTGTTGATATATGGCACGTCATGTAATTCTTCACGGTTTGAGAGATATTCATGTTTGAAGTTTGTACCCCCAGTTAGTGGGCTAAAACCCCATGGGGTTGGGACATGGGTCATTGAAAAATCATAATTAATATTTTTTAAGCTCCTAAAATCCCTCCCACGTTCACTTTTTGAAGCCCCTCTCAACCTAAGCATTTATATAAATTGTGATCCTCATTTCCTCCTTATGTAAGGGATTTCACCATCTGAAACAGGTCATCGTGGAATTGTCGCTCTAAATTTTTTTCTACGAAGCTTCAGAAGCTGAAATGTTTATGAGGGGAAGACGAAATCTTGAGGAAGCTGGTGTAAAATTTTTAGATCATGGTGCATAATATTTTTGGAGATATGATCTGTGGAAGTCAGGGTTTTTGTAGGCTCCTGAAATTAATCTCAAAGAAGTGACCTTGGTAAAATCGCCATAACTCTCTCTCTGAGTATCGGATTGAAATTCCATAACAAGTGATAGATAATGCATAGAATTTAGTGTCTTCTCTATCAATTTTTGAGCCGAATGAAGAAACAGTGGCACATGGCATGTCATACAATTTTTCTCTGCTGAAACAGTCCATAATTAAGGCATTGTGAGAGGTTGGGTATAACTATCTCTTGAAGAATCCAAATTGGGTCCGACTTGTGGCATTAGAAAGATGACTCCGAGGAATACTACAGGACCGAAAATCAGATATTGAGGATCTGAAATAACAAAGACACACCAGATTCAATATCAAGCTCCTAGAAGGCAAGAAAAAGCTAGATCATGTGTTGTCAAGGGTTGCAAAGGACCAGACTTTCTATGGCAGAAAATCAAAGCAAGGTGCAGCAGAAGGTAGCAGGACAAGAGAAGTAACCAAGGTGCATAACAGCAGCAAGAATTTCATCATATGAAGTCTTCAAGTGGGCAGCACTGCATACAATCATTGTAAAGGTATCATTGTACTTAGTCATTGCAAATACATTATTGTACAAATTGTACTAGTGTCTATCTACCAAGGGTTGAAGAGGCAGTGTTGGGAGGTCTAGGATCATCATTAGTTGGTTGTGTCAAAGTTGGGGTTATGGTCTAGTATATCTTCTTCTTCTACATCATTCTATATCATTGTAAAGTGGACCATTTTCCCTGGTACGGGAGTCCATTCTTCTTTTATTCTTCTATAGGGTGGTAGGGTGGTGCTAGGGTGAGTTGTAGCTCATTGGGTGTTGGGGCATCCGTTTAGTTGACTACTGAAGAATCTCAAGTGTTGGAGCACCCATCCAGTGGGAGATGGAGAAGAATGATTTTCTAGATTCTAGGAAGTTGGAGCTTTATTTTCAATTGGAGTTGAATATTAAAGAATTATTAGAAAAGCATTAGGTGGTTTTTGTCTCGAAGTGGGTTTCCACCTTAAAAACTGTGTGCATTTGTGTTCCTCTTGTTTGCTGCTATCATTGTACAAACACTGATAATAATTGAAGATTAACTAATGCTCTAATTGAAAGGAATACCGATTCACCCCCCTCTCTCAGTATTTCCAACAATTGGTATCAGAGCTTGGTTCCTTCAATGGCAGTTTAACAGCTGGAAGGAGGTCATGGAGCATACCAAGAATGGTGTACCTCTATTCAATGAAAATAATTATGCACTCTGGAAAGGAAGAATGGAGGTCTATCTCTTGGTGCAAGGTTATGAAGTATGGGACACTGTTCAAAATGGATTTACATCAATCGCGGATGAACAAGGTAAGAAGAATTTGGTAAATGATGCAAAAGCAAAGAATATTATTATCAGTGGACTTATTGAATCTACTTATCATAAGGTGTTGGGTTGTAAAACCGCCAAAAATGTATGGGACAAGCTTGAGAATATATATGCAGGTGACTCAAATGTCAAAGAAGCAAAGCTTCAAATCTATAGAGAAAAATTTAAGCAACTCAGAATGAAAGAAGATTGCAACATTGCTGCATACTTCCAATACGTTGATGAAATAACCAATACTCTAGAATGATTGGGAGAGCCAGTTGACGAGAAGACTATTATACGGAAGATTCTTAGAACGTTACCAAGGAGATTCAACCCAAAGGTATTGGTATTAGAATACAGTGAAAAGCTGGACAAACTCAAAAAGGAAGAATTACATGGAGTTCTCATAGCATATGAAATGAGACTTGATGAAGAAAAGTGTACTTCAAATCTAGAAACTGCATTTGTTGCATCTAAGCAAACCAATAAGGAAAAAAAACCTTCAATTGAAATGACATACACCTACAAGTGTGAAGAAAAGGGAGATGATGGAGAAGGTCTTTCAGATGAAGAATATGCTTAATTTACGAGAAAAATAAAACTTGGTAAGGGAAAATTCAAAGGTAAACTTCAATTGATATGTTTCAATTGTGGTGAGGTTGGGAATTTCGTAGCAAAATGTCCGAACAAAAGTGATGGAAACTCAAAAGGAAAGAAAGGCTTTAAGAAATTCAACAAGAAAGGCAAAATGAAAGGATCCAAAAGGAATTTTCTCTCTAAAGAAGATAGCTCATCATCCGATGAAGAAAGTGACAACAAAGAAGAAGCCAATGAGAAAGTACTGTTTATGGCCAAGAACAATAAACAAGAAGTATCAAAAAATGAAGAAGAAGGATTGACCATAGAATAATTTTATGAGGAGGCAATCACGCTTATAAAAGAGCTCAATGCTGAGAAGATCCATTCCAATACTCTTGAAGAACAAGTTCAACATCTCAAAATTGAGGTTGAAGAACACAAATGTATTGAAGAGTCACTTCAAAAGAAGTAGGAAGAAAGCAACCAAGAAAGGGAAGCATTAGAAGCTGAAGTAGTCTCATTGCGTAAGGAAGTGAAGAAGGGAAAAGATGTCCAAAACTATGCCAACAACTTAAGGGCATTAGAAGAACTCATCAACAATCAACGATCTTACAATGACAGAACTGGCCTTGGTTACAAAGAAGAAGAAGCAAGACCTTCTACAACAAAATACAATGAACCTATGAGATCTGACATACATGTAGACTTCATTGGACAAGATTTGCAAGCACATCCTTGGAAGACGATTCCTCGACGAAGATTTTCATCCAGGTACCAACATATTTTTCATGGCTATTGTTATTCATGTGGAAAATTTGGTCATAAAGCTATAGAATGTCGCATGTACAAGATTCTTAAAATATGAACCTCCCAAGGCTCAACGAAACATCAATAGATTTGAACATTTAAGAAATAATATGGAATGTTACAAATGTCAGAACTTTGGACACATAGCCAGAGACTGCAGACTTGAAAATCTTCCAGAAGAATCTTCAAAGCCACAGAATGAACAAACATGGAAGAAGAAGAATACTGATAATTGTGCTCTCGCTCTCAAGGCTCAAAAAAATAAATATGTGTGGTATGTTGACAACGGTTGCTCAACGCATATGACTGGAGATAGAGGGAAATTTGTATCTCTGAAAGAGAAGAAGGATGGAACCATATCCTTTGGAAATGATGGATCTTCAAATGTTATAGGATCATGTACCATCACTCTCGGAAGCAAAGATGTTATAGCCAAGAATGTTCTATTGGTCGAAAACATGAATCACAATCTTCTCAGTGTTGGACAAATGTGTGATCAAGCACACACAATGATATTCAACTCCACAAAATGTGAAATCAGGAAAGGCGGGTATGGTAAAATTGTGGCTACAGCAAGTCAAGCTCAAAACGACATATATGTTCTGGATGAAGCAACTAAAGCATGTCTATTAGCTAAAGAAGATGAAATTTGTTTATGGCACAAACGGATGGGTCACATAAACTTTGACAATATTTCTAGGATAAGCAAAAAGGAAGCAGTACGAGAAATGCAGAAAATCTCAAAACTTTCCAACACACTATGTGAGGCATGTCGGCATGGCAAGTAGAAAAAAGTCCAATTTAAAACAAAAGAACACTTTGCATCACATCCATTGGAATTGATACATACTGATCTATGTGGTCATGTGAGAAAAAAAGGCTTAGACGAAGAATTATATTTAATGTTAATTATAGATGACTATACCAGGATGAGAGCTGGCAGTTTCCTAAAGAAAAAATCCGAAGCATTTGAGTGCTTTAAGATCTACAAGGAGTTGGTTGAAAATGAAACTGATTTGAAAATAAAGTGTTTAAGATCAGATAATGGTGGAGAATTCACTTCCAAATTATTTCAGCAATACTGTGATGAAAATGGAATAAAAAGGAAATTTTCAACAGCACGAACACCTCAGAAAAATGGAGTTGTTGAAAGAAAGAACAAAACCATACAGAAAATGGGTAGAACAATGTTGAAGGACTCAAAATTGGATGAAAAATTTTGGGTTCAAGCAATTGATACGATAGTCTTCATTATCAACCGAAGTCTTCTCAGAAATAATTGGAACAAGAATCCATATGAATTATGGAAAGGAAAACCAGCTAATGTAAAATATTTTAGAATCTTTGGAAGAAAATGTTATATCAAAAGAGAAGATCAAAATTTGGGTAAGTTTGAATCACGTGTTGATGAAGGTATCTTTGTTGATTACTCATGCAAAAGAAAGGCCTATAAATGCTATAATCTAAGACGAAAACAGAGAGTGGAGAGCATAAATGTTACATTTGACGAAGATGGTGTTCTAGCGAGTAATGATGAGGATCTAGAATCTTTGAAACTTGAGACAGAGGCTGAAAAAGACACAGATAAAATTGTAGAACAAGAAGCAACTATCAACGAGGAAGAAGTAAACAATGATCATCAATATATACCAAAACAACAACAAGAAGCTCCTCCAAGGAGAACAAAAGAGTGGATTCAAAAGAACCATCCATCAAATCAAATCATTGGTGACATAAATGAAGGTCGACAACTTCGTTCATTGCAACAAGCTCACATTGCTTTTCTAGCAACCTTTGAGCCTAGTAGTTTTGAGGAAGTGAGCCAAAATGAACATTGGGTAGCAGCTATGAATGAAGGATTGGATCAAATTGAGAAGAATAACACTTGGGAACTAGTTCCATGATGAAAAGATAAAAATTTCATTGGGACTAAATGGGTGTTCAGGAACAAATTGAATGAAGATGGGCAGGTTACCAGAAACAAAGAAAGATTGGTTTGCAAAGGCCATGCACAAGCGGAAGGAATTGATTTCGACGAAACATTTGCACCAGTTTCTAGAATGGAAGCCATCTGAATGTTTCTCACCTATGCAAGTTCAAGAAAAATGAAAGTATACCAAATGGATGTTAAGTCAGCATTTCTGAATGGATAATTAGAAGAAGAAGTTTACATCGAACAACCTGAAGGTTTTCTACTATCACAAAAAGAAGACTATGTCTGCAGGTTAAAGAAGGCTCTATATGGTCTCAAGCAGGCTCCCAGAGCATGGTATGCTCATATTGATAGATATCTACGTCAACAAGGGTTCAAGAAAGGTATTGTTGATAGCAATCTTTATGTACAAATAGATAAAGATAATTTAACAATCTTTGAGGTATATGTGGATGATATAATATTTGGTAGTAATGATGATAGACTAAGTAAGAACTTTTCTAGAAATATGCAAAGTGAGTTTGAGATGTCTTTACTTGGTGAGATGACATACTTCTTAGGGCTTCAAATATATCAACAAGAGAAAGGAATATTTATATGTCAAGCCAAGTACATCAAGGAAATGCTCAAGAAATTCAAAATGGAAGATTGAAAACCTGTCCTTACTCCAATGGTAACAGGTTGCAAATTGAGCATAGACGACTCATCTAAGGATGTGGATTAGAGGTTGTACAGATCTATGATTGGTAGTCTTCTATATGTAATAGCCTCTCGGCTAGATGTTATGCAAGCACTTGGACAAGTAGCAAGATTCCAAGCAGCACCAAAAGATTCACATATTATTGCCGTCAAAAGAATTCTTCGATATCTAAAGGGCACGGAAGTATATGGCTTGTGGTATCCCAAGGGTAACAATCTCATTATTCAAGCCTTTACAGATGCATATTGGGCAAGAATCGTTGATGATCGTAAGAGTACTAGTGGAGCAGCATTCTATCTAGGTGGTTGTCTCGTATCATGGTTGAGCAAAATGAAAACTTCAATCTCGTTATCTACAGCAGAAGCAGAATACATTGCAGCAGCATCATATTGTACTCAAGTCCTTTGGATGAATTTTTTTTTGCAAGATCTTCAAGTACAATTCAGTGAGCCTATTCCCATATTCTGTGACAACACTAGTGCCATCAGAATCTCCAAGAATCCTGTCATGCATTCAAAAACAAAACACATTCCGATCAGATATCATTTTGTTAGAGAAAAAGTCGCTGAAAATAATATCAAACTTGAGTATGTTTTTACAAAAGAACAAATTGATGATATCTTCACTAAACCTTTACCTCATGAAGCATTTGAATATCTTCATCAAAAGCTTGGGATTCTCCCAAGTTCTCATTAGATTACAGGTCTGCAGGACGGTTGTGTGTCAGCGAGAGTGGAAGTGTGTACAAGTCCGCAAGATGGTTGTGTTTGAGGGGGAGTTACCCTTTTCCATTGATGTTAAAGGGGGATAGAATGTTGTAGGAAGAGGTGTCATGATCGCAGGGGGAGTACTTGTGTTGCCATCAATGCCAAAGGGGGAGATTGTTGATCAGTGGTTGTCATTGATGTCAACCCAAGAAGCACCAGGGGATAACCCAATATTACATGGGAATTTTTACCTACCAAATTAATATATTCTATGTCAATAATGCTTTTTATGGTTTCTACTTATCAAGATGTTTCCGTTGATATATGGCACACCATGTAATTCTTCATGGTTTGAGAGATATTCATGTTTGAAGTTTGTACCCCCAATTAGTTGGATAAAACCCCATGGGGTTGGGGTATGGGTCATTGAAAAGTCATAATTAATATTTTTTAAGCTCCTAAAATCCCTCCCACATTCACTTGTTGAAGCCCCTCTCAACCTAAGAATTTATATAAATTGTGATACTCATTTCCTCCTTATGCAAGGGATTTCGCCATCTGAAACATGTCATCGTGGAATTTGCGCTCTAACTATTTTTATAAGAAGGTTCAGAAGCTGAAATTTTTATGAGGTGAAGGCGAAATCTTGAGGAAGCTTCTGTAAAAATTTCAGATCAAGGTGCGAAAAATATTTGGAGATATGATCTGTGGAAGTCAGGGTTTTGGCAGGCTCTTGAAATTAATCTCAAAGAAGTGACCTTGGTAAAATCATCATAACTCTCTCTCTGAGTATCAAAGTGGAATTCTGTAAAAAGTGACAGATAGTGCAAAAACTATATTTTTCTCTCTATAAATTTCAGAGCCGAATGAAGAAACAGTGACACGTGGCACGACGTACAAGTTCGCTCTACTGAAACATTCCATAATTAGGGAATTGTGAGAGATTGGGTATAACTCTCTCTTGAAGAATCCAAATTGGGTCAGACCTGTGGCATTGGAAATAAAACTCAAAGGACTACTACAGGACCGAAAATCAAATATTGAGGATCTAAAATAACAGAGATACACCAGATTCAATATCGAGCTCCTAGAAGGCAAGAAAAAGCTAGATCATGTGTTGTCAAGCGTTGCAAAGGACCAAACTTTCTATGGCAGAAAAGAAAAGAAAGGTGTAGAAAAATGTAGCATAACAAGAGCAACAACCAAGGTGCATAACAGCAGCAAGAAGTTCATCATATGAAGTCTTCAAGTGGGTAGCACTGCATACAATCATTGTAAAGGTATCATTGTACTTAGTCATTGTAAATACATTATTGTACAAACTGTACTAGTGTCTATCTGCCAAGCATTGAAGAGGTAGTGTTGGGAGGTCTAGGATCATCATTATGTGGTTGTGTCAAAGTTGGGGTTATGGTCTAGTATATCTTCTTCTTCTACACCATTCTATATCATCGTAAAGTGGACCATTTTCCCTGGTATGGGAGTCCATTCTTATTTTATTCTTCTATAGGGTGGTAGGGTGGTGCTAGGGTGAGTTGTAGCTCATTGGGTGTTGGGGCATCTATTTAGTTGAATACTGAATAATCTCGGGCGTTGGAGCATCTATCTAGTGGGAGTTGGAGAAGAATGCTTTTCTAGATTCTAGGAAGTTTGAGCTTTATTTTCAATTGGCGTTCAATATTAAAGAATTATTAGAAAAGCATTAGGTGGTTTTTGTCCCGGAGTGGGTTTCCACCTTAAAAACTGTGTGCATTTGTGTTCCTCTTGTTTGCTGCTATCATTGTAAAAACACTGATAATAATTGAAGATTAACTAATGCTCTAATTGAAAGGAATATTGATTCACCCCCCCCCCCCCCCCCCCCCCCCCTCTCAGTATTTCCAACAATCTCAAAGGTAAAAAATCATTAACTCTGTAATAAATGACATTCCAAACACTAGCTTAGCACCACCTCCTCATTTTGTAGATAAATAATGCATATGAGTTTATTTTTAGTGTTGGTTAGTTGGTGGTTATTTGGCTTATTTTTGCTTCTGAGCTAGTTGAAGATTGCTAGGATGGATTTGAGAAAGCTCTGAGTTGTAGAGAGCTATTGTACATGGAGTAATGTAACTGGTTTTATTGTTAGTAATACAAGCACGTTAATAGGATTCTTGAGCTATGTTAATGGTGAAGTTTTTCTCATTTGTCAGTGTTTTGCATATGTTTTCCATTCTTTCCACATTTCTCTGATAATAGAACAAAAGTTTTAGAGTAGGATATGTTGTCTTGGCTCCCTATTTTTGTCTGCGTTCTTTATCTTTATGTTTTCTTCTACAAGGTCTGATTGGAGGATTCTTAATTTCCCTCCAATTCCATCTAGCTTGTTGTCTTAGAAATAATTCAATAGAGTCAAGCCAAATAATTCTATGGTGAGCCCTGTCCTTTGGTACAACTTGAGATATTGTTTTTAAGGCCTTTCTTTGAAGCATACTTAGTAGAGTCTAAACCAGGGAAGTTTATGGTATGCCCTCTCCTCTGGTCTACCTCAAAATGTTGCTTTGAAGATCCTTTTGAGTGTTGAGTTAAAGAAGATAGGCTTATGTTTTCTCTTTGGCTGCCCTCACTGTTATCTTAAATGTTTTATTTTGTCTGAAAGTAGTTGTAGGATTGTTGGATTGTTTTCTTATAGTTTTTCTTATTAAAGTCTAACCAAAGAAGTCTATGGTATGCCCTGTCCTTTGGTTTACCTCAAACAGTTACCTTAAAAGGCTTTTCTTAACTGACTATAGCTTTGTTGCCTTCACAACTTATTATTGTTTCATATCACAATCTAATCTAAGAGATCCACTTGATATAGTTAGCTTGCCCTATGAAAACCCTTGTAGAATTGATGAACAATTAAATCCTTTTATGACTCCATAGCCCAATGCATCAATGTTTCTCATAGTCTATCTATTAAGCTGAAACATCCTTTCAATTAGTCACACCATAGATATGTCAATATATCAATTAATTCAACCAAAACAAACAAGTCCTTAGAACTTCATAACTAGCCTAATATCATAAGCAAAATCATAAAGATATATCACTTAAAAACACTTATATAGAGAGATCCCTCTCTGAATCTAGGAAGGCTAGGTACTAGGATTCCAAAGTGGTTCTGATGTGGCCCCTGCAGTGTTTTTTCTTGCCAATATTGCAAATCACAGGGAGCCAACAGTTAGCTTGCCCTATGATTTCTCTTTATTTTGATGTGCATTCCCAGCCTTTGACTCCATCGCCCAATGGAATAGCCTCTGCAGGCCTATATGTCCAACCACACAACAATTAAACAAAGAACCCCCATCATTACAAATAGCATAATATCTACAACTATAATCCTCAAGCTAAATCATAAATCATAAAGAATAGAGAGAGCCCTCTCTGAGTCTAAGAAGGCTAGGTCCTAGACACCAAAGTGGTTTGATGTTGTCCTCTGTCGTTTTTTCTTGCCAATATTTTAAATTATGGGGTGATAACAATAGGAAAGAAGTTTTTCTCTATCCTGGATGGATTCAGTGGGTAAAACTAGATTCAGATCAGCCCACAGGACTAGGACAAGACCACATTCACATGTCCCTAGGGCACTTTCACTTACATAGTCCTTCCCTCTGGCCTATGTAATGGCCTTGCTACTTTCCATAGAGCAGTCCTAAGTTATTTTTTAATTAGTTCACGATTCTGTATAGATATACATGGAAAATTTCACACCTTATGGGTCTAATTTCCAAGAGGCTCTCTCGAATCTAGGAAAAACGTATTGAGGAAATGCATTGAAATGCATCTCTCCCTGAGTCCTAAAAAGTGTGTGTTACATGTCAATTTGGGCATCAATCCCAAAAATTAGATCAATACAAATTAGGGTCTATGATACTTTAAATCAGTTGCTACATGCCTTAAATAAGTCATTTCATTGATGGTTTTTATCCATGAATTTTTCACTTCTTGAAGTCTAGTTGAAGTGTTCCATTGAGCCATCAATGCAACCCTTGACTGTAGTAAGTGCTTTGTAGAGCATTTAATCCCATGCAATACTATGTTGCAGAACATCTAGGCCCACTTGACAGTGCTTTGGTCGATTGGGAGCGAATTGTTCATAGGATTCCAGGAATATTCCCACTTTCTAGTGGCTTCTAGAAGTTGTTCCAACTATCACACTATCTGATAACTTATAGTATGAACACCATGGAGCCATTAAACCACTTATCCTCCTATTGCATTGAATAAGGAAACCTCTTCATCCAATTTTGTAAAATCCATTCAATGATCAATTAATACAAAACCACCTTCATTTCCTATAAATTGAGCACTCATCGTAGTGCACAATAGAGAAAGAATTTGAATTATTAGAGTTATTATGGTAAGATAACATCTCTTTGAGGTATTGTTTGCATGTAATATTATGCAGCTAGAGTGATGTTGCTTGCGTGATGAGGATAGGGCTAAAGCTAGAGTGAGTTGACATCGAATCGATCCAACTGGTTGCAACTTCTCCTTCTACTTCATAATAAAGAGATTTGTTCCCTTCCTAATACATGTTTTCATGATTTAGTATGTGTATTTTCAAATGTGATCGATTCAATTTGATTAAGATGAATAGATCATATTCATTTATGTAGTTTTATGTCTTTTGTTAGCCATTTTAGGTACAAATCAAGCGAGATTAGTTTGATTGAGAGATGGAAGTGACAAAAGGGATAAGAGGAATAGTGAAATATCACAAATAGGTTTTATTCTACTATATATTAATATTAAGGAAGAGGTCAAGTCTCTTTAATATATTTTTCTAAGTGCAACCACCACACTTAGGGAAACTTATATATTCATAGGTTTGATTTCCTTAAAACAAATTGGAGACCATAATGGGGAGCAATTGTTTGTCCCTAGTGGTTTAATCCTTGTTTGTCAGCCTGTAGTAGAATCTACTTGCTTCATTTTGGTCATTTGAATGTGTTTTCGTAAAATAAGTGTGTTTGCTTGCCTTTTTTGAGTTTCCTCTAGCACCAACACATTGTTGGTCTTGACATAGTTCTCTTCATAGCACCATTGTCTTAGAGATAGATCTCTGCAACACAATATCTCCCACTCAAGGGTGTGTTTCTCCTGTGACCAACAAAAATTCATCATATTTTTGTCTTTTTCCATCCATTTTAGTATCTTGTTTGCTGAGTTTTCAAGTGTCTAATTTCCTGTAGAGACCAGATTGATTCTACTATCTTGCCTCACTTTGGATGTTTATTTGTTAAATGTTTCTTTTTGTTTTCTTTATCATTGGCAAAATAGCTCCAAAGTTTAAATTTTACATTTGATCAGTTCTTTATTTTTAAAAGAGGAATTTTCCTTCAAGTCTTCGTTTCTCTGGAAAGTATTGATTGATTTTTTGTGCATCATAGTTGCTTTGTAGTTCATTCACACTTAAAATAAATTGAAAATAAAAACATGCATTTGCATATAGGGTTTGTGAGTGCTGCATAGGAATGGTTAGGGAATTTGCATTTAGATGTGCTCATTGTTGATTGCTTACAATCTCATTGCTCTATCCCATTTAGCTAAAGTTTTCATTGTTAAAATTGAATCAAAATAAATGCTTATCATCTTTATTGAATTCTAGGAATTTCAAATAAATCACATAGTGAACCTGAAAGGAAAACTTATAAGAAATATCAACTTAAAATTTATCTCAATTAATCTAAGGGAAAATTGTCACTTAACGATAACATTTAGAGGTTTAGGCTAGAGACGTGTTCCGACATCGTAAAACATAGCAGATGTCGTTAATTATCTGCTATACATTCTGAGTGTGATAACTCATTCCACGTATGTAAGTATATCGGAGCTCGTTCATGTACCTTGATTATATCGGGTTGTTTTATAGTACGGAAAGTATAAGGGGATGATCTCATTGTGCGGTTTCGCATTAGACAGTGCTAATACAGATTGGGCCTCTAGGTACCATTGATTATATTTTGGAGGAAACAATTAGGTTTCTTACCATCCATAGGTAACCGAGCCGGTCACCTTATACACTATGATACACCAAACACAGCATTCTGGGATATTTCCTGCACATACATAAGTCCTTGGTTTACTGGGGTAGTATATTGTAGTCCACAGTTACTTGGTAAACCTTTTGCCTAGAATTACCCTCTTTTTGTTTATTTGTTTTTGTATTAAAATCAATCAGAAATCATAGAAGAATATCAACCCTTTCCCCATTGTTTTCATAGGATAACAAATAAACCACCTTTAACACCAGTAGCTACACCTAGTACGTGAAGGCGAGCTTTTCCTACTGAGTCTGGTACCTCTAGAACCTTTGGTGCTACAGATTCATCTAGTTTAACATAGTCATATAATCCTATGAGTACCAAGTCTTGAGTCGTTTCGACTGATCCTGGTTTATCTACTATTGTCCAGATGAAACCCTCACAGTTACTTGAGGACACTGAAATTCAATCCAGTGAAACAGTAAATCTAGAACTCAAAGTTGTTCAACCAGAAGTTGATCAAGAACCTGTCGTTCTTTTACTAAAACATATTCATCTCGAATTTGAACAACAAGAAGTTTTTCTCGTGCCGGAAGACAATCAACCGGCTCATCCTCACTCATCCGTAACTATTGAGTCTTCCTATTACTGCAGAGTCTACAACCATAAATTTATCTCGGGCCTGATGGTGAAGTAATTCCACCTTTATTGATTTCAATTGAGGAAGAAATTGAGGAAGAGACAACCCCTTCAACTCCCACTCATTTTGGGTTGGGGCTTCGTCTTTATCCATCTTTTCCTTGTTTGACCTACTCTGCTCCTGTTGATCCTGATTAGTCTCAAGTTCTTGTAGATTCTTTAAAGTATTTACTGGGTTATTTAACCATGCTTGAGACAAAATCCCAAACTATACCATTTTTTACAGCTGCGACAACATCTACTATTTTTTCCTCTTCGATGTTTTCTATAACACCCAAGTCTCATATTTATGGTGGTCCATCTGTCCCACTGGATTAGCAAGCTTTAAATGGAACCTACTATGGTGTCTCCTCTAATCCATGGAATTCACCCAGGTCACCATCTGGAATTTAATCTAGTTCCTCTCTTATGAGTACTGAACGTCTTGATCCTTTATTGACATCATTAGCTCAATATCAAGTTGGTCCATCAAATTACCGTTAATCGTATCCAATCTCAGCTTGACTTCCATCATATAAAAGTTAGTATGTGCAATATCCTTATACTCCATATGATGGGGGGAAATATATGTTCGTTCCACATGGTA
This sequence comes from Pinus albicaulis, assembly GCA_034641835.2. Classification (NCBI taxonomy): domain Eukaryota; kingdom Viridiplantae; phylum Streptophyta; class Pinopsida; order Pinales; family Pinaceae; genus Pinus; species Pinus albicaulis. The sequence continues at coordinate 79,655,113 of CM076573.1, read as the reverse complement.
TTACTCCTTCATTTTTAGGTTAATCTTATGATGGAATGCATGTGTGTCAATGGTAGCCTACCTTGCCTCTTCAATGACAAATGGTCGTGTATCAATATCAACCAGTTCAATCTGTTGCATCCATACCTACTACGTATGTTATTACTTCCTTGGTTGTTGCTTAGTTTGCTCAAGCAGGTCCTTGAACCCTTAATCCTCAAGTTTTTAGTCTACAAACTTCGTCTTCCCAGGCTGGTATACAACAACTATCTGTATCGGGAATTTCACAACCACAGGCTAGTTTTCTCTTGTCACAAGTTTATACTGGTCCCATTTATTGACAACCTGGTCCGAATTATCCTAGCGGGTAACAAAAGTATTATCAAATCCGATGGCAGCCACAAAAACCATTCCAATAGTTTCGAGATTATCCAAGTCCTCGTCAACAATCCTATCAAGGGTTTGGTCAAACAAATTACAACTATATGGCTTACCAATAGTAAAATCCTTATGTTGGTGCACAATGACATATTTCCCATGCAATTCCATCTTATCTTGGATAGGCTCAACCTGATCTAAACTGACATTTTTCGTTTGTTGCAAAATTAGAGTTACCTGATTTAAACCAGCTCACTAATGATCTCATTCATTATTTACCTTGGTGGCGAGTGATTCCTCATAAATTACCCTCTGATATTTTGAAATTCAATGGAAACTTTGGAGAAGTTCCATCTACACACATTATGACCTATCATTTATGGTGTTCATCAAACTCCTTGAATGATGATTATGTTATACTTTGTCTTTTTCAGTGAACAGTCACTGGTTCCGTTGCAAAGTGGTATATTGAATTTACATGAGATTCTTTTGATAACTTCACAACTTTAGCCACTACTTTTCTAACCCACTTCTAGCTACCTATTAGATATGAAACTCGAACGAATATTTTGACTAGCTTTAAATAGACGACTGCTAGTCGCATATCATATCACATACATGAATAGTGTCGTCATTGTCGAATGGTTAAAACCTTTGTTCCAGATCAACTTTTAGCTGAGTGGTTTATAAATTCCTTGCTACCATCTATCACCGAGGACATGGCCAAAGCTGGTGTTGTCACTGAAGAGCAAGTAATTTCTCATGCCCAGTATGTGAATTTGATTCATACTCAGTCTGGCACACTCTATGAAAAGATTACAAATGCACCACGACTAAATTTTGTTGTTCCTCCTTCTCCATATGGTAAGGAAATTCATGCTAGCGATGGTGTGATTGGTTCTACTAGCACTCAGCCAGAAAGTTGACCATCTATTTCCACACTTGTTATGTCCAATGAAACTCCTATTGCATCTAATCCTTTGTATTATTCTGAAATGCATGCCGTGTCATCTGAAAAGGGAAAAATTAACCAGCAACTCGAAAGTAAGAAGAAATGGAAAGATAATAAGAAACAAAATTCACCCCTGCAGGAAAATTCATATGATACATCCAGTTATTCTCGGAAACCCCCTTACCCTTGTTTGATATGTAATGAGGATAATTTTATGTGAGATTGTCCTCACCGCTTAGAAGTCTCGAAGCTTATTAAGACTTCTATCGCACCTACAGTTATGAAAAGTCCTTTTTCCGAACCCGGAAACACATATGGTTGCTATGGATCTCGCTTCTAGTTCACAAGTGCTTATGTTATTCGCCACTAAGCCTAAAACTAATATTTTGGCATCTACTCAAAGTAAATATTACAATAATCCTCCTTTTTCATTGAATGGTGAAGCTACAAATCAACCTACGACTTCGACTTCGACTTCGTCTGATTCAACTCTGCCGCCTATTATTCCTGAGTTAACCATAAAGTCACAGAAGGGAGTTTTTCATAAATCAACTTTCAAGGCTTGACCTCATGGAGCTCAAAATTATAATGTAGTCTACGATCTGGCTCATTCACCTTCTGCTACATCGATGCTTGAGGTTCTTCAAAATTTTCCCTCCCAAACGCAAGCTTTGCTGTCCGAAATTGGTGGAATAAATATGACGGATTCTAATCTTGTAGTCCTTAACCATGCGGGCTATGTGCATCAATTACCAGCACAATTAGCATTTTTTATCCAAGTAAATGTCCTGAATCACCTCATTCATCGGACTATTATTGATGAAGGTGTATCTACTTGTATCATGTCTATGAGTTGTTAGAAGTCACTTGGCTCACCGACTTTATCACAATCACCTACGACGTTGAAAGATTTTGACGATCGTACATATAAGCATTGTGGAATTATCAGTAACCTGCAAGTCAAAGTAGGGGGAAAAACTATTACTATGGAAGTTGAGGTAGTTGATAGACCCCTTGACTACAATATTTTACTTGAAAGACTGTGGGTTTATGTTATGGCTGTGGTTGTATCTACTTACTTTCATATGGACATATTCCCCCATAAGGGAGGCATCACAGTAATCGATGAACTCGCCTTCTTCACCACTAGTTCCCAGGCAACTGGAAGTGTTCCGTCCGTTCACGGCCCCCCACCATCTCTTAAGAACATTGGTGTAGGACTCTTTACGGATTCTTCGCTAATTGGCACCTTTTCATTACCGCCGCCTACAAAATCGGCATAAATCACAAAAATAGAGACCTTCAATATGATATATTCCATTTCATCTGACTTAAGGAAGATTCCTAATGATTCTGAAATAGATAGGATGGGTGAAATCATGCCTCTAAGTGCAATCAAGCTCGCATAGAAATCAATCTTTTCGGCTTATGCGACCAATCTTGATCCTTTGTCACCGACTGTTTGGGTCGATCGTTCTTTGGATTATGGTAATTCTAATCCATTTTCACGTGTATTCTCAACTGATAAGAGCATTATGGAATCCATGATGCCAGAAGGAGAACCAAGGGCAGATTCTCATCACCGATTCCATCTTCCAGATTACAATAAATATAGTCCATCTGAACTATATCACCCTATACCTATTTATTTCTTGACGAATTCCATTCCTATCCACGCCATCGATTATGAGAGAAATCCAACAAATATCAAGGAAATGATTTCTATCAATATTTTGATCAAACCTAGCATTGTAGAAAAAATTCATGTAGGCACATCTTGTTTTCCATCTGAACTTGATCCTTACCGCTCTCTTTTCCATGAATTTCAAGATGTATTCGCTTGATAATATGAGGAAATTTCTAGGCATCAATTCTAGCATTGTTGAGCATAAGATTAAAATGTACCCTGATGTCAAACTGGTACAACAACACCTCAGTCCTATTCATCCTAAGAAATTTGTTTCCATTTAAACAGAGGTTGAAAAACTTTTGCGTGTTGGTTTCATTTACCCTGTTCTTCTTACCAATTGGGTTTCTAACATTGTTCCATTCATGATGAAACAAGGGATAATGAGAGTGTGCGCTGATTATAGGGATGTTAATCATGATTTTCCAAAAGACAACCACCCACTCGATTCATCGACCAAATCATTGACGAATGTGCCAGATGTGAAATATTTTCTTCATGGATGGATTTTCTGGTTATAATCAGATCAATATTCACCGAGAGGACTAATATAAAACAACTGTTATCTATCCTTAGGGCACATTTTCTTACTAAAAACTCCATTTTGGTTTAAATAATGCTGGGAAACATTCTAGAGGATAATGGATTATGCTTTCTCTTACACCATTTTTTTGGTCATCTAACCCATGATCATTAGATGAACCCAAGTACACCATGTAAGACCAATTTTACCTTAAGTAAAATTTCTTTCACCATGTAAAATAACATTTGTCTATATTTCCTGGTCATATTTAACCCAAAACAAGGAAATTAATTAAATAAATCATTATTTATTTACTATTTCCTAGAATAAGTTATTCAAATCATTATTTAAATAATATTCCTAGTAAAATTTGACTAAATCATTTAAATAATTAAATAAATCAATATTTATTTAATTATATTCCCATTTATCTCCCTAAAAATAAATAAATCATTTATTTATTTATTTTTATAAATAAAGGAATTGACCCAAGTCAAAAGACCTTTTTCCTCCAACAAACATAATAAAATATTCCTAAAGGGTGATTCTAGAATTTGATCAATAATATTTTATTCATGCACCGAGTTCCTAGAACACCCCAATATTTTTTGTTATAAATAGAAGGGTTTTCCCCATTCATTAGTCACCTTCATTGCATTAGATCACACTGGATCTACTCTTGGTCACCATTTTCCATTTTTTCTTTGTGAGCTCCCATTGAGTTCTATGTTTGTCTGGGTTTTCTACCACAATAAGAGAGAGGAATTTTAGATCTAAAACGCTAAGAACTTTCAAGAACCCATCCCATTGAGGAGAACCGAGAAACACCTTTCTTTTTTTCCTCTCAGGTGCCCCATTCTTTAATATAATATAAAACATTCTTTCAAACACATTGTTCTTATCTTGTCTATTGGATGCATGGAGCTATATTATATTTTATCTGCTTAATGTCTTTTGTGCTTAGATCTGGATTTGTGCAGCAGAATTAAAGATATTTTGCAGCCATAATCGATGTTAGGGATATTTTTTATGCGTACCTAAAGTGATCTTTTACGACGAAAGATTCATACCAACAATTGGCGACTCCACACGAGTTTTCTTTTGCGACCACTGTCGTTTTCTATATTCCTGCATATTCAGCTATTTCAGACCCTAGGGTTTCTCTTCAGTTTTTTGTTTTTTCTATTTTTACGGTGATTTCCACCTTTAACACCCTCAAAAATTCAAATTTTTAACTTCCGTGTGTTTCTGGCCTTATTGCGCAGGTGACAGACATCAGCCGCAGTTGAGACGACAATTTTTTTTGAAATCTTCTGCCGAGAGACCCGGATCTGCAGGTCACACTTATCGGCCCAAAAACTGCGACCTGGCCTTGAGGTCGCACTTTTCTGCCCAAAATCTGTGACCTGGACTGAAAACAGGTAAGAACCCGCGACCTGCCCTTTTTTCTGCAATTTTCCAACACTTTTTTTGGGTTTGTCTGAAGCTTTTGTCAGAGTTTTCCAGCCTTTGTCTCCACCCGTTTAGACCTGTTTCTGATCTGTTTCACTCAAATAAGTGGGAATATTGCCCCTTAGGGCTCTATTACCCTCCACTTTTTGTGGGAGAGTTTTTGTTGTTTCAGAAGTCTGAATTTCTAGGGTTTCAGCCCTTTTGCTTCCAGATCTAATACCTCATTTTCAGATCCCTTTAGATCAGCTCTTCTCCCTTTCAAATTACCTCATATAGTTTTGTTTGGGTTCATTTCTAGGGCTGCCTCCTTGTCCCTTCTATTTATAGTTTATCTCTTCCCTTTTAGTAGCAACCTTGCCTTTGCCTCTTTGTTGTTCTCTGCACCTCTTTTCAGCAGATTTCCCCTTTAGATCCCCGTCCCTCCGGACCTTAGATCTATTGGCCTCTTTTTCACGTGCTTTGCTTAGTTTTTTCCTCTTTTAGACTAGTTTTGAGAGACCCTCCTTCTTGGGTTAGATTGATGCATTGTTAGCTGTTAATTTTCTGTTTTTTCACTCTTCATTACTGCAAATTTATTTTCAGTTACGTAGCACACTTTTTCTTTTACTCTCAAAACGTCTGGGTTTAAACAATTAAAATTAACGCACGCCACACATGGACCCTAAGTGAAGAAGAGCCTGGTTAACACCACCTGGAAAATAATTTAAAATAAATTGACATTGCACCTCTCTGCCCTTGTTTTGACATTGACCTCACTTGATTTTGCACCTCCCCTCCCTTGTCGGTTTTTATTCTTCCCGTCATCATTGCGCCCCCAAGGCGTTTATCCCGGAGACTTCTTGGCCTTCACCCTCAGTTTCCGGTTGGTTGACTTCCTCCTTCCCGTCGTCATCAAGTAAGTCCTCCCCTAAGTCCACACTCCGACTCTTCCTCTGATTGTTCGGGTTCTCCCCTTACTCCTGGTTCTCCCCCTGTTACCTTCACCATGTCTAGTTCAGGGCCTAGCACTAGCAGCAACCCCAGTTCTACTGCTGGGTCCCTTTCCAGTGGAACCACTACGCGAACTACCTTGACTGTCCCTTTGCTCCCTTATATGGCCGGTCTCAGTCTCCCCGATTTCAATTAGTTGATCAATGATCCTAGCCACCACGATGTTAGTTGGCCTGCTATGCCAACCAGGCTCCCCTCCGACATTCCCAAGTTCGAAGGCCTTGCTAGTGAAGATCCCTCCAACCATATACGATCTTTCCATATGTGGTGTTCATCCAATTCCATTACCGATGATTCCATCTGTCTTCGGTTGTTCCAACGCATGCTTACAGGCGAAGCTTCTAAGTGGTATGTTGACTAGCCCACCTCTTCCCACACCACCTTTGTGACCCTTGCCTGTGCCTTCTTATCTTATTTCCATCTTCCCCCTCGTTATGACACCGGTATCAAAAGTTTGACTTCTTTTCGTCAATCGTCTGTGACCTGCCTATTCGATCATGTTAAAGAATGGCGGAGAAGAAAGAGCCTATGTCAAGCCCCTACCTTCGAAGACAATGTCTATATGGACTGGTTCCTTCGCTCTCTCTTACCTCCCATTAACAAATATGTCGCATCCCACTTCCCTCAAACCAAAGAAGCTGCCCTTCAAATAGCCTTAAAATATGACCTTATCTATGCTCAATCTGGTTATGTTTATACCATCCTTCCTGACCTCCCCAGACCCGGTGACACTAACGCATCGGGGGCACCTCATGCCACCAATGTTATTTTTGGATCTCTCTCTCATCCATCTGCTCAACCTCCCATGAGCTATGGTTTTCCTGGGGGAGGGGGCACCCCCTCCTGCACTTATCCCCCTCGCGGTAGCACGCATCTAGGATCTGGCATGCCTCCTCTTTCTGCCAAAACTCCTATTTACCACACTGTTACCCAACCTCATTATCATCCATATCCACAGCCTAGTGCTCCAGCTCCTCTAGCATTCGCACCCAACCTCCCTTGTCTTCTCAACCCCTGAAACAACAGTCACCGCCCCCTCAAGAGCAGGCAGATGCACAACGGGGCTTTGTGGCTACCCAACCACATGACGGACAAGCGGCCACTCAACCTTCCCCTTCTGGTTCCTTCGATTACCCGATTCTCATGATGAACTCTGATCCACCTTTACTTGTCAACCTTAACCTTCAAACTCGGTCTCATCAGTACCCCAAGCCTCCCACTCCGTCTGTCCCTGAGTCACATTCTTCAGGTTCTACAGAGCCTCTTTCAACATCTAATGGTCCCTTGCATATCCCTCAGCCCAAATTTGAGGTTCATACCAAGATTCTTAAGGGCATATTACACTGAAATGCTGCTTCTGGTTGAGCTTCTCATTCGTATAGCATAGTAGATGATTTGGTGCAGTCTCCTGCTGCCATTTCAACACTGGAACTCCTCCAGTCATGTCCTTCTCAAAATAAGGCTCTACTATCTGCCATGGACACTGTAAATCCTGTTGATGATCAATTGATTATTTTTTACGCCCGTCACTCAGAACATCCTCCCCTTCCTGCTTCCGTAGCTTTCCAAATCCTAGTCAAAATCTGGAACGCTCACGTTTCTCGGTGTATTATTGATGAGGGGGCATCCACCTGTGTGATGTCTACTTCATTTTGGAAACAACTCGGATCTCCTGAGCTGGCCCCTTCCACAATCACCCTTCGTGCATGGGACAGCCATGCCTCCCAACCCATTGGCCTATTCCATAACTGTCCTATCACTCTTGTGGGCAAGATTGTTTTCATTGACGTTGAAGTCATTGACGCCCCTCTTGATTATAACATTCTTTTGGGGCATAGCTAAACCTATTCCATGTCTGTTGTCCCATCCGTGGTCCATCGCAAGATGTTTTTCCCTCATAATGGAAATATAGTCACTATCGATTAGTTGACATATCATGAGCCAAAATCTCAGACCTCCCCTGAGTCGATCATCTCTTCTGTAGCTGATAAGAAAACCATCGATTCTTTGACCAATGTCTCCCCTGGCATCTAAAAAGACTCCTCCTTGCTTGGAACTTTCACTGGTATTCCTCCTCCTCCTATCTCTAATCCCAACTTAGCGAATGTTTACATGATGCAATCGTCTCGAGGCAACCTTAAACAACCCGCTTCGGCTAGTTAGCAACCTCAACCTCAACCTCACCAGCCGCAACTTGCTCCTAGCCCTTCACCTCAGCCAGGTGGACCTCTTCCTTCTGGCCCTTCTCCTACAGCTGGTATTCATGAGCCTCTTTATCCTCATGGAATGGTTCCTCCAAGCCTTAGCCATTTAGGAGCCGTCCCACCTGGCCATTACCCCTCTGGTTAGATATCGTTCCTAGCTCCCCCACCAGGAGTGTACACGGCACCTGTCATGGCCACCCTCTCTCTTCCTAACCTGACCCTTGGGATTCGCGTCTGGTACCTTGATCCTCCATCCGCAACCCTTCCTGGTAAACCCAAACCTTATCTTGCTTTAACCCCAGTTCAACCGGTCCCCATGTCTTCTCCCACTGCAACAGTGCCTCAGTCACCTCAACAGGAACCACCTCCTGTTGCGACTGCTTCGGGTAAGAAGGGCAAAGCTCGCAAGGGGGCATCAAAGGGTAAGGCTGCCCTGAAAAACCTTGCCCCTTCTCGGCCTCCAAAGCATACCATCTAGTGTGCCTTGTGTGATGTTGTTGGTCATGCCACACATACTTGTCCTAAATTTCCTCATCTCAAGCCCATGGTTAATGTCGCGTTCCCTTAGTCCACGGTCCTGGAAACCTTGGTTCCTTCCGTGACCACGGCCAAGAACCCCAAGACTATTCACACCAACCACCCCTGTACTTTGTGTGATCTCCATGGACATTACACCCACCTTTGTTCCCGCCTCAAGGACTTCAACACCTCTCTAGCCGCGGTCCACCAATTCGAGGCCAAGCGCAACGAGTCCACCTCTCCCCTACTTGCACGTTTTGCTTCCGCATAACTACTAGACATGATGGCTCCCATTGACATTCCCCCTTCTGATGTCAAGATGATGGAGCCTTCATCTACCATCTTCTACCTATCATCATCCATGAGACCCTCGGAGAACATTCCCTCTGAATCCTCCCCTGCTGTTTCACTTGACCTTCCTTCAGCGATCACCTTGGACTCAACATCAGTAGATCCTTTATCTGCTTACTCTTCGATCACCCCTTGTGATGATGCGCATGTGGACCTCTCTTCTCATGACGATGAGTTAGGTAGCTTCGCCGCGTCAGGCGGTCTTTCTTCCACCACTCACCCCATATTCTATCACGATGATGACATTATGGAAGGAATCATCTCCCCTAACTTTCTCTCTTCCCCCTTACATCGAAACCATGCATTTGAACCACATACACCTTGTGGCCATTACATTGCAACCCAATGTTTAGGTAAGGGGGCACCCATATTTGAGAGACCAGGAGAAGTAATTCTCCCCTTTTTTGTATGATTTCATGCCACTTCAGATCACTCTCGGGATGATACCCCTTATCGTTCCTTCATTTTACATCCGTAACCCAGTCTCTTAGACATTGTTGTTGACCAACCTATAGGTTTTCTAGGAGAGCATGAGTTCATTATCTCCAAATCCTCTCTTTGGGATAGTGACACCAAGTATGCCAACCCCAAAACTTAAAGTCTATTTGATTTATATATGCAGTACTAAAAGAGATTGGTAATCCTCCATTTCCTTTCTCATACTATATAAACATAATGAAAAAAAATGGCGCACCACATCATTAAAATGTGTTTAGATTCCCCTTTCTACATTTTGGCATGACCACAACATGCTTGGGGGCACCTATGCCCCTCAACCATAAGCCTCCTCCAAATTGAATTTCTTCACTTACAACACTTGTACTTGGGACACCACTTTGCCTCCTTACTTGTATTTGTTCGTGTTTATTTTCGTCATAAGATACCCTATTGTACTCATGTTTTTATGATCCCCCATTGGACCTTTACTGTGTGGCAGCACCATCGAGTCGCTCTTGTTTAGAGCATCTGATTTGAGTCATCATCAGTCATGGAGTCTATCTCGAGTCCTCTTGTATCCCGCCATAGTCCTCCATCCTTCATTGCTTGGTCACTCTCTCGTGTTGCACATTCTGGCCTTCAGTACCATTGTCTCCTATCCCTCATGATATTGTGTCAGTCGTTGCCAAGCCATTCATGCCCTTTATGCTCTCACAAGGGAAGTCGTCCATCCGCTACTCAGTACCCCTCATTCCATCATCATCATTAGTGTCTATCTATTCGTCGCTCTACTATTTTCGCTCGTGCCTTAGTTGGGGTTCCCTTATTTCCTCACCTATGGCAGACCTACTTCTTTTGACATCAGCTCATTTACTCCAGAAGCTAGGTCTAGGGAGCAGTGTACCTTGGTTCTAGCTCTTTTCAGCATGATCGTGATCTATACACTTGATGGTCTAGTGATGCAGCAATAGCCATTCATGATTCCCTGGCGTGTGTGAGATGTCTCAACCCTCATGAGGGCGTGGCCTTGCAGGTAGCCCCCCACATGCCCGAATGACTTCTTCATTTCCGCCCTTGATGCAGCTCCTCTCATTTGATGATATCGGCCTCAACCGCTTGCAGCGCCTCTTCAATTTGCATGTATCAGTCAGATTTTGCGAGCCCTTCCCCGTGTGTAGGGGGCATTTGGGTGTATTTGTATCTCATGTAATAAAATATTCTTTTATAAGTCCCGAAGGTTATTCCAGGCATCACATGTATGTGGGATTCATCATCTTATTTATTTGGCTCATGTTTAGGCCATCACATGCTTCATTATTGCGTTCAGTGGTTTTCCGGGCGCCTTATTCTTTGTACTATTGTCTCGGTGGGCATAAGTATGCCTCGCCTGATGCCTTTAACACTGGTACCACTTCATCACCTAGAGACTTGTTGCACCTGTAAGTCTCGTCTCCTCTGGGTCTAGTCCTTTAGCACATTAGACTACCTTACATTTCTCTCTCTCACTTCCCTCTTGATGCCTAGTGATTGAGTTCTTACAACGTACTTCGGTCATAAGATTTTCTCCTAACACTCGTATGTTGGGGGGCAATCTGTTACACCATTTTTTTGTTCATCTAACCCATTATCATTAGATGAACCCAAGTACACCATGTAAGACCAATTTTACCCTAAGTAAAATTGCTTTCACCATGTAAAATAACATTTGTCTATATTTCCTGGTCATATTTAACCCAAAACAAGGAAATTAATTAAATAAATCACTATTTATTTAATTATTTCCTAGGAATAAATTATTTAAATCATTATTTAATAATATTCCTAGTTAAATTTGACTAAATCATTTTTAAATAATTAAATAAATCATTATTTATTTAATTATATTCCCACCATCTCCCTAAAATAATAAATAAATCATTTATTTATTAATTGTTTATAAATAAAGGAATTGACCCAAGTCAAAAGACCTTTTCCCTCCAAAAAATATAATAAAATATTCCTAAAGGGTGATTCTAGAATTTGATTAATAATATTTTATTCATTCACCGAGTTCTAGAACACCCCAATATTTTGTTATAAATAGAAGGTTTCCCCCCATTCATTAGTCACCTTCATTTATTTAGATCACACTGGATCTACTCTTGGTCACCATTTTCCATTTTTTCTTTGTGAGCTCCCATTGAATTCTATGTTTGTCTGGGTTTTCTACCACAATAAGAGAGAGGAATTTTAGACCTGAAACGCTGAGGAATTTCAAGAACCCATCCCATTAAGGAGAGCCAGAAAACACCTTTCTTGTTTTCCTCTCAGGTGCCCCATTATTTAATATAATATAAAACATTCTTTCTGTTGGGGTTCCCATGTTTTGGCCAAGTTGGTAAGACCAAAAGATGAGACAACATCAGAACCACTTTCAGACCTTAGGATCTAGCCCTCCTAGGTCCAGAGAGGGATCTCTCTATGGGAGTCAAAGGTATATGTCTTTGAAGCTCGAAAGTTCAAGATGTTAGGCTAGTTATATGCACGGTGTTCGTTTGTTTGATTATGAGCTTGGTTGTTGGGAATCAGGAAGGGAGGGTTCAACATGAGACAAGGCTGGGAAAAGGGGAATTTAGGCAAAGGAGAAACAATCCAACGAATACCAAATCCATTGGGTAATGGAGTCAAGAAAGGATTTACTTGCTAATCAACATGCAAGCTTTCAGTTGGGCTAGTCATCTAAAGCCTTGGATCCTAAAGTGAGAGGGTGGTATGGGACATTAAGGGCTGAAGGTGAGAGAAGGGGAACCATCGAATTCTATCTATAGATCAGGTCAGAGGTCATTTAACTCCAGATCAGCTTGGACACAATCAGAGGCGGCACAAGGGTACTTGGATAGGCTTAATCAGAATGGAAAGATCCTAGTGAGGTAGAGGCAGAGTTCTAAACTTCCCAGTGTTCTTAACACATTTAATTAAATCCTAACAAGTACTTCTAAGAACAGATTTCATCAATCCATACATCAGATAGCAGGCAATATCATCCACTACACTGGTTAAATTAACTGAAATCAACTCTTAGATAAACACTTTAAGCAGAAAACATAAATGGCTGGGAGAGAAGCAACATAAGGCACCTAACAAGGGTGAATATTATGCCAAATTTCTGATGCAAGCCAGAAGAAATGAAATGTAATGGAAATAAACACAGAGATAGAAAAACATCACTACAGCTTTAGATCAGGATCCAATGAAATGTGCTTATCATATTAAACATCAACACCAATCAGGTAAAACATAGCCAATAGCTTGGTCATTGAGTCTGAATACATGTTCCTCAGCCTATCTTACAACTATACACAGAGAACCTATCTCAAGAGAAACTGCTTGCACTTCTCTGATATCTCATCAACAACTTTACAATAGTTTTCTCATAGTTTCTATAACTGAAAAAAAGAAGAGGAGGTAGGTAGAACACTAAATATAACATTAAACTCAGAAAAGAAGGAGAGGGCCGAAGCCCATTCTGTTTTAAACTCTGAGCATTAATCTCTGGCACATTTTGGAGAAAATAATGGTCTTCTTCAGGCTTCATTAATTCCGGGTATGTCTCTGATGCATTCTGGTTTGCTGTACTTCATAGTACCTTTGGTGAATAAACAAAATGGCAATAAAAAACAGAATGATTTGCCATACTTGAGCAACAAATGCTCTGATATCCTTGGACTGCGTTCTGGGTGGAGATCTCCTCTGGAGCATGGTATGGAATAAAAACAGTATGGACAACCCGTCCTTTCTGGGAGGAAAACATTCTGCTGATGTAGAGAAACCTATCACATATTAATTTCCACACCTCTGTCAGTGAAAACCTTGCCGCTGTATCCATACTGCGTATTTATGGAGGCGTGTCCGCCTTCCGTACCTAGCGGAACATGCAACTGGACCAAGAAAGTCAGTGCAATGGAAGGATAGATGAAATGGTAGTGCGGCGGGGGCGGAAAGGAGGCCCTTTACTAAATAATGGTGGAAAAATGTAACGCAATGGTGAAACCATGAATAATAGGGTTTGTCGGTTGAAATGCAGCGCAAACCATTAGATCATGGTCTGGGAGCGAAGATCAACGACGGAGATTGACGCAGCGGAACGATATATGAAAACAGACGAAACGAACGTGCAACATAAGACTTTAATGCAAATATGGAATTTAGGTTAAAAACCAAAATGCACAGGAAATAGGCAGAAATGCAATGAAACAGAATGAGGTGGGAACCAGCCAGAGGCGGAGGGCGATCAAATCTTGACCATTGATTTCAAATACAGATGAATGGCTGCGACTGAATTGGGTAATCACAATCGGAGGGGGGACAGGGGTGGCACACATCGAAACTTTCGATTGTGATTGGGCGAAGTGAGCGATGACCATCGGATCGAGGGGAGGATGGATGGTCAGGATGGGATTGGGGAATCGCGATCGGCGGATGCGGAAGAGGGAATGTGAGGCAAATGGTGGGGTGCGATGAAGCGCCCACCATCCGATTTGGAGGCAAACCGACGGCAGAGGAGCAATCAGGAGATCACAATCGGGGGATGCGAAGGGTCGCGCGTCTAGAAATTGCGATTGCGAATGGGCGGGGAGTGCAATTGAGCACTGGCCATTGGATCTGGGGACCAGATCAACGGCTCACACTGAATCAGAGAGGACAAGCGATCGGAGGACTTAACACAAGTGTTGCAATTGCATTCATTCGTGATTAGTGCGGGCCGTCTGTTCTATGGTAGATCAACGGTGCAGAACAATAGCGGCAGACTTGTATAATAAAACAATCGCATCGGAACGTTTCGGTGTTTACATAGGATTTAACGTTCCGCTCCGGTCTTCTGATGCGATTAGCGCTTAAGGCTTAAGCATTGGTCCTAGGCTAAGGGCACATGTGGGGAAGTGGTCGGGGCTAGCGGAAAAGGGGCTTAGGCCTTAATATAAAGTCAAAGTGGGTTTTGGCCCATTTTAATGGATTTTAAGGCCATTTAAAGGGAAACGATATGGCGGAAAAGGGGAAAATTAACCAATCAAGGGATAAAAGTGGGGTTTAAAGGGGATTTTGGGAAGATTTAGGAGAGTAAGGGGGAATTTAGGGGGAACAAAGGGGACTTTGGGAAAAAGGGAAAAAAGATAAAGTGGGGGAATTCTGCAGAGATACAAGGGGCGAAATAAGGCCTTTTGAGCAAAATTTTATCGTTCAGCAATGCTTATTGACCTCATGACAGCAGAGGGAAATAGAAAAAGGCAGGGAACTATGCAAAAGGCTTCAAGGATGATGTGTTTTCAAAGGAAATGCATTCCTTGAAGGCTCAAAAACATTTATCCCCCTGTTTGCTTGTCAAAAATTTATAGGGGGGCTAACACTTTCAAACACATTGTTCTTGTCTTGTCTATTGGATGCATGGAGCTATATTATATTTTATCTTCTTAATGTCTTTTGTGCTTAGATCTCGATTTGTGCAGCAGAATTAAAGATATTTTGCAGCCATAATCAATGTTAGGGCTATTTGTTATGCATAGCTAAAGTGATATTTTACGACGAAAGATTCATACTAACACTTTCCATGAAATCAAACACATTGTTCAACCATACCTGGATGACTTACCCACACATTCACAGAAATGGGTTGACCACCCGCTACATTTGAGAGCCATATTTTTAAGATGTTGTCACTACAAAATATGCCTCAATCCACACAAATTTGTGATTTGTGTAGATTCTGATCATTTTCTTGGATTCGTCATGTCAAAATATGGAATTTGAATTGATCCAATGAAGGTCTGGGCCATTCTATATTTTCCTGTGCCTTCCAATCTACTCTAGTTACAGAGACTCCAAGGGAAGGCTAACTTTTTGAGGAGATTCATTCCAAAATATGCTAAAATGGATAAACAATTTAATCAACTCTTGAGAAAGGGGACTCCCTTCCATTGGAATGAGGTTGCACAATATTTCTTTGGTGTTCTTAAAGATACCCTGATTTGAGCATCATTAATGTATCCTCCAAATTATCAGAGTGATTATTTCCTATATCTCGCCACTGTAGATACAACCATATGCATGGTTTTAGTCCAAGAAGAAGATTGGATTCAACATATGATATATTATTTTCGTTGCAATATCAATGATACGGAACTTAAGTACACTTATGTTGAGAAGCTTGCTTTGGCATCCATTTAAGTTGTAAAAGTATTTTGCCACTATATCCTGCTCCAGAATAGAATTTTCATTTCTGATTGCAACCTCTTAACATACATTCTGTCACGTCAATTTTTGGAGGGGGAAATATTCAAAATGGATCATCATTTTGGAGGAATTTTATTTGGAATTAATCAAATCCAAGTAAAATAAGTCTTTGGTTTTCTCTGAGCTTATCTACGACCTTCCCTCGAGTGGTACTTAGTCTACATAGAAACTATCCATTCTAGATGAGTGTTTGTTTCTGATTATGCCATGTGAATTGTGGTATGGAGGTTTCCTCATCTATCTCCAAACCCAAACTTTCCAACCCAATACCTCTCGCTCGCAACAACGATGTATTTTATACCAAGCCAAAGATTATTTGATCTTCGACGATACACTTTATTGGCATGGTGTCGATGCAATTTTATGTAGGAGCCTCACTCATGAGGAGGCTGAGAAAGTTTTAAATGAATGCCACACTGGTGCTTGTGGTAGACATTTGTTTGGTTTTGCTACCACGTAGAATATTCTCCATGTTGGTTACGTCTGGCCTACCATATTTTACAACTGTAGTCTTGTGGTCAAAAGTTGTCATGCTTTCTAGATATGTGATCATAAAACCCGCATGCCACCAACACCAATGCATCTTATTGTCTCTATGGGACCATTTTCCAAATGGGGCATTGAATTCATGACATGTAGCTCTCGGTTGGTAGGGGGGCATGGGCATATTATTTTCACTGTCAACTATTTTACCAAGTGGGCCGAGGCGATGCCTACATTTAACATCACGGGAGAGACAAATGCATTATTTTTCTTTAGCCATGTGGTTACATAGTTTGGTGTACCGCAAGCCATAGTCACAGATCATGGAAAAAATTTTCACAACTATATCATGAATAAGTCGATTTCCAAGTTAGGACCATCGCGTGATAGTTCTACCCCTTATTATCCCCAAGCCAATGGATAAGTTGAAGCCATTAAAAAAATTATCAAGCATATGCTTCAATGAATGATTGGGGTTCGTAAATAAACTGGAGTTATATCATGTACTCATCTTTGTGGGCTTATTGAAAATTAGTGAGAAATGCAACCGGATTTAATCCCTTTTAGTTGGTTTACGGTCTGGAAGCTATCTTACCAATTCAATGTGAAATTCCATCTTTAAAACTCATGATTGCCCTACTACCTGACAGTTCTGACAAAGAGGCACATCTTTTAGATCTCATCCATCTATATGAAATGTGCCATGAAGCTACATTGGCCAATAAAGTACATAAGAGATGAATTAAGGCACAATATGACCGCAATTTCAAGCCTCGCACCTTCTCGGAAGGAGACCCGGTCTTGCTTTATGATCAGTAAGCTAATAAGACAGGAATAGGAAAATTCGAGCCATTATGGCATGGCCCCTATATTTTCAAGCATATTCTGGTGATGGGCACATATGAGTTGGTATATTATGACGGGATTCCCTTGTTGCAATCTCATAATGAGTTGTACCTTAAATGTTATTATGCTTGATTTTGCGTAGTAAACAATGTATGATATTGTATATATGCTTTGATTGCGTGTGTGTCACAGTGTGTATTTCAAGATTTTTTCATGTGTTTAGTGATCGAATCTGCATTTTTTTTAAGATTTCAGAATCTTCGGAACCATTTTTTTCCTATGCTGATGGTGCTAGTCGTAGTACATAGAATCTATCCTCTGCAACATGGCCCATATTCACTCCAAGTGGCGAGTTAGTCAGATTCCAAGGGATTTGCATTGGTCGATCCACCAATAATATCGCTGAGTATAGTGCATTGACCGAACTCCTCTCTGATGCTATTTCACTTGGCATTCACCGGATCATCATCAGGATGGACTGACAAATTGTCGTACTACAGCTTACTAGTGTTTATACTATCCAAAATACAACTATTATTGCATGTTTCTTAGAGTTCATCTTTTGGAAATAAATTTTGATTACATCCAATATCAACACATTTTGAGAAACTTTAACACTTTAACTGAATCTTTACATATGTTTCAAATGTACAGTTACATAGGAAAACAATGAAATTCAAATAGATATATAATTGATTTTTTTACAAAAAATTATTTCCAAGTCACGCTGGTCATATGACCTCAAAATGTAGGCAGACATAGCATATCCTAAGTAGATCTAGTGGTGCTCATGATAGTAGGTCACTGATTGGGCTATATGCAAAATAGCCTCATCCATCAGCTAGGCACACAAATAGTATGGCATTTCCACCTCATCAGTAACTCCTCAATCCATACATCCAGTATCCAGAGAGTTAGCCCCTCTACATTCTCCTGTAACTCAGCCAGAGTCTCATCCATATCCAAATCCCGAAGGAATTCTCTCCTGAAAATCCTCTCTGTTGGTTCACCCTCCTACTGTGCACAACCCACAGGTCGAACAATACCCACATATGCATACATAAAAAATCTATAGTTTAGAATTGGAAACATAAAAAACAAAAAATTTGTAAAAACCCAAAAAATCAAAGACATGGTCAAATGTTTTTACCTATATCACCACATTGAGAACCAACTGGTAAAATCAAATATGGATCTCCACGAAAATCCATCCCTAGATATGGATGCTCCTCTATGACGATATGTTTTTGCCAGAGCCAAGTAAAGACTACAACGGATAATGAGATCGATGACTGATCAGCATGTCTAGCCATCAGCTCTACCCAGTGCTATATCCGTGGATCCCTAGGACCAGCTAAACCCAGTGTCATATGCTGTGGCTGCATCAATGGAACTCGCTCCAAATTTAAAGTGATCAAGATCGATCCATAGCTAAAATTATTCATCTTGCCACTTTTCACTTTGGTTAGTTGTTATTTCATCTGAATGAGTACTACTTCAACCTAGTTTAATACGGTCGGCTTGGGACACTCAAGCGCATACTGCATGTATGATCTGTTCATGAAATGAAGTGTCACACTGACAACTAACTTTTAAATAGTAAACAAGAGCATTCTCAAAGGCATATCACATACATCTCCAATGTTTATATTTCCTTATTTTCTAGGCTTTGTACCTAGTTGACAAAACTATCGAATGTAGTCCTTCACTATCTCACTTCCATGGATGGAACCCGCAAGGGAAATGGGGGCACCACATCTAGACAAACCTATTAGAAATTAAATTTCATCAACCAATATTGGGAGAACTTTTTCCCCAATGTGAAATTCCTGTTGTGTCGGATCCCATGAGAAAATCAAGAACTACAATAGTTCCATAAGTTGCCTCATCCCTAACATTCAAAAGTACTTGAGAAACCCACAATCTCCGAGAGCTCTCAAAGTGGCAGGATAATTTAGGTCAACCATATCTTGTTCCTCATGTTCTCTTTCTCGCCATGTAATTGACATTCTAATATGATCAAAGCCTGAAATAAAACCATAAGCTTAGTTAGGATCCATTCCATACAAAAATTTGGAGAAATTTTGGGCCCAAAACACAATGCAAATTTTTGAATTGCAACCAACGCACCCCTGTTACTCAGACATAGCATTGTAGAGCACCTGAGATTCATTCCAGCTTCTCTGCAACACACTTTTTGACATCCAAGGGTGCGTTGGTCCTAGGGCATTGTATATTTACCCTAGGAGCCCCAAAGACCTAAAACATTTGCATGGAACTAAAAAAGAATGCAACCAATAGAAAGAGAAAGGTTAGATCTCCTACCTGGTTCGGATGACATGAGAAATGGTCCACAAAATCTGTTGCAATTAGATGCTGAAGTTCGAGGGAAAAATTGGCTTAGACCACTTAAAACTTAATGGTAAATGTGAAATGGTAAAAATGACTTGGTAAATTCTTATTTAAATAGTCTTTTTTAATTGACTATAGTTTTTACCCATTTTGACTATTTAAACAGGTATTTTTAATCCATTTGGTGGTTCTTCTATAAGGTTTACAGATGACACAGACAATTCAACGTGCATGATATTAAAATGAATTTTTACCACATAGCACACTTTTATCTCTTTTTTGAGCTCTATTATACATCGAAAAAGGAACCTCCCTAGAGTTCTCTTTTAGCTCTTTTCAGACTCCTGAAACATGAAAACATTGCCGAGCACTTGTCCCTTCAGGCTTGTAAAAGGAATTGAAATGAAATCTACTCAATATAAGTTTAACCCTTTTCTAGACTGAGATAGATTTTTTACGAAAAAGGAACACCTTAGTCGAACATGGCTAGGAGGTTCTCTGAAGTATTATTTTATGCTTTTTTGAATCCGAGGGACAATTTTATGAAAAAGAACTTGTGGAGTTTTATTTTGGTCCATTTTTCAAATTATCTAAAGATGAAAAAAGACAGATTTTTCATGGTCGTGAGACTCGTTAAAACATAAAATAGTGATGAACTTGTCCATCATGACAAGATCAAGTTTCACCTTCACTAGACTCGTTAAAAGATCACATTGCGATGGATTCACCTGAAGGGTGGAATTATATATCAAGTATATATTATCCTCCTTAAGCTTGTTAAAAAATAAAGAGGTACTGGTTAGCAATGAAAAGGGAAAATTAGAAAGGGATAAATCACTTTATGGTAGCAAGTCACTCTTGAACATGACACTCTTTCACTTCATCTCCATGATTGTTGGGTTGGGTTATATGCTTGATGGTATATCATACCTATGGTCTATCACACCATCCATCACTTTGGTTTTTGGTCAATGCTACAAACTCATTCAGTGTCGCCAATATGTTCAAGGGAATTCACTCAATAATTCATCATCCTTTGCAATTCTCATAAACCTTCACTTCATGACCACCATCCCTGAACATTGCTTCATTAGTTACATTCTATCTCTGAAATCATTACTCTCGTTTGGTGTCATTGATGGGGGATACATCAAGGC
The DNA here is from genome assembly GCA_034641835.2 of Pinus albicaulis. NCBI lineage: Eukaryota > Viridiplantae > Streptophyta > Pinopsida > Pinales > Pinaceae > Pinus > Pinus albicaulis. The sequence goes on along the minus strand of CM076573.1, from coordinate 79,634,535 downwards.
CCTCCTGCAATGAGTCACTTCCTGTCAACATCATCTCATCATCTAGGAAGTTGACTTAGAAACACCCTTCCAGTACCTTGGAGCTTGCATAGATCAATGGAAAATTTCTCACTTCCGGTAATACGTTGACATCACAGGCCTTCGATCGAAAGATTTTGTATGGTGTTTGACATCAAATCATTTATTCAAATGATGAAGACTGGACTACAGTACCTTGAAAGCCATTATCATCATCCGTACGATGGTATTTACACAAATGGTCATCCTATCATGGGTCTATATATGTAGACGAATTTCTGATGTTATGATAGTTTATGTCCTAAGTATGGGTATGTCTCTCTCATCAGTTTATGTCCAAGATGAAAAATATATCATGATTTAATGTATTTTAATTGATGCAAGTCACCATCCACTTCAGATCCTACTCATCACATCGTAAAGCATATCATTCAAAAATATAATTTTTGACTTCATGCTTTAGGGGGCAGTTGTTCGAGGTCAATTTGGGTATCACTCCCAAAAATAAAATCAATACAAATTAGGATCTATCATACTCTAAATAAATTTCTACATGCCTTAAACAATTCATTTCATTGATGGTTTTTATCCATGAAAGTTTCATTGCTTGAAGTCTAGTTGAAGTGTTCCATTGAGCCATCAACGCACCCCTAGACTGTAGTAAGTGATTTCGAGAGCATTTAATCCCATGAAATACTGCATTGTAGAGAATGTAGGCCCACTTGATAGTATGTTAGTCGATTGGGAGTGAATATTTCATAGGATTTTGGGAATCTTCCCACCTTCTAGTGGCTTCTAGAAGTTTTTCCAACTATCACACTGTTTGATAACTTCAAATATGAACACCATGGAGCCATTAAACCACTTATCCTTCTATTCCATTGAACAAGGAAACCTCTTCATCCATTTTTGTAAAATCCATTCAATGTTGTTAGAATTTACTGGAGAAATACTAAATTTACCGAGAGGAACAAAAAACCGTAAAATAGCTAGCAACAAATCATAAACATAAATAAATATTTTTATCTGGGAAAACCCCCAAATATGGGGCAAAACCCAACCAATTAAATTTCATTAAGCATTGGCCAAAACCCTGGCCAATCCAGCCAAGTGAGCCTTCACCACTCACCTCCAGGCCTTTATTACAATGAAGTATCCTAGCCTTTTATAGGCTCCATTACATGCAATACCATGGGCTGAAAACCATGGGTACACAATACCATGTGCCTCAAAACCAGTAATATTTAACCTAGTCAACATTGACTCTATCCCGAGTCAATTTTACCTAACAATTCCACCCTTAAAATTGACTTGGGGTTTCTTGACTAAATCCAACCAAAAATGCTAAGTGAGACAACCCTGCTCACTCAATATGGGGTAAAACCCAACCAATGAAATTTCATTAAGCATTGGCCAAAACCCTAGCCAATCTAGCCAAGTGAGCCTTCACTGCTCACCTCTAGGCCTACATTACAATGAAGTATTCCTAACCTTTTATAGGTTCCATTACATGCAATACCATGGGCTGAAAACCATGGGTGCACAATACCATGTGATCCAAAACCACTACTATTTACCCTAGTCAACATTGACTCTATCTCGAGTCAAGTTTACCTAACAAATGATAAATTAATGCCAAACTACCTTCATTTCCTATCATTTGAGCACTGATCATAGTGCACAATAGAGAAATAATTTGAATTAGTAGAGTTATGCTGGTAAGATCACAACTCTTTGAGGCATTTTTTTCATGTAATTTTATGTTGTTGGAATGATGTTGTTGATGTGATGAGGATAGGACTGAAGCTGGAGCGAGTTGACATCGAATCAATCCAACTGGTTGTAACTTCTCCTTATAATTCATAATAAAGAGATTTTTTCTTTCCTAATACATGTGTTCATGATTTAATATGTGTATTTTCAAATGCAACTGATTCATTTTGATTAATATGAATATATCATACGCGTTTATGTCGTTTTATGTCTTCTGTTAGCCATTTTAGGTACAGATCAAGTGAGTTCAATTTGATTGAGAATGAGACAAAAGGGATAAGAGGAATACTGAAATATCACCAGTAGGTGTTTTTCTCTTATATATTAATATTAAGGAAAAGGTCAAGTGTCTTTCAACTATTGTTCTAAGTTCGACCACCACACTTAGGGAAAATTATCTATATGAAGGTTTGATTTCCATAAAATAGTGTGATTTTTTAAAAAATTTAGGGATATTCCTAGGACACTCGATATCACAAACAAGAATATAGGTAGACTCGACCAAAATCACCATCATAAAAAGGTTTCCTATTCCTCAAAAGCAGAGAGATGTTAGAAGTTTCCTAGGTTTGGCTGGTTGCTATAGGGGGTTCATTAAGGACTTCAGAAAAGTGGCTTCACTATTGTTTGGTTTTTTATCCAATGATTATGAGTTTTTCTGGTCTATTCCATGTCCAGAGGATTTTGATATCATCAAGGAAAAACTAACCACAACCCCTAGACTTCCAGGTCCCAATTGGGCTCTCCCCTCCCACATTCATACAAATGCATGAGATAAAGATGTGGGTGTAGCCTTGGGAAAATTGGAAGATAAATTACCCTATTCCATTTATTTCATTAGCAAGACTCTGTCCAAGGCTGAACTTAACTATACTATCACTAAAAATGAGCTCTTAGCTATCTTCCATTCCATAAATAAATTCAGGCACTATATTACTAGTTATCAGAATTTTATACATAATTAACATGCAACAATCAAGTACTTAATGAATCAACCTGATGTCAATGCTAGAATCATTAGATGGTTGTTTTTGTTGTTGTATTTTGATTTGAAAATTGTTGATAAACTTGGAAAGGAAATTGTTGTTGCAGATTTATTATCTAGACTAAATTTATTTGCAAATGAGGAAGGGATGGTGGATGATCAGCGTGAGAATGAAAATATATTTGCTATCTCAATACTCTCTCCTTGGTTTTCTAACATAGCCAACTACCTAGTTGTTGAGAGGCTTCCTCCAAACCTTTCATCCAAAGAAAAGAGAATAATTGTAAGAAAAAGCGCCCCTTTTAGTTGGACCGAGGGAAATCTCTTCAAATTGGGTCTGGATCAAATTCTTAGAAGATGTGTGAGGGAATATGAGGTGTTTGAAATCCTCTTGGCATGTCATAATGGTCCCTGTGGGGGTCATTTTTCTGCTAAGAAGACAACCTTCAAATCCTTGAAAGTTGGCTATTATTGGCCTACCCTCCACCAGGATGCCAAGAGATACACTAGTATATGTGATCTGTGTTAGAGAATGGGGAGACCTACACTGAGGTATGAAATTACTTTACAACCTCAGGTGTATTTAGATCCATTTTACAAGTAGGGCATGGAATTCATTAGACCCATTGATCCACCATCCGGGAAGAAGAAGTATAGCATAGTCTACATCGATTACTTGACCAAGTGGGTTGAAACAAGGGCTATAAAGGCAGCAACAGAAGAGAGGGTGGTTGATTTTTTGAGAGAGAATGTGTTCTAAAAGTTTGGATACCCCATAGATTTAGTCACTGATTAGGGTGCTCAATTCACATCTTATCTCATTGAGAGCCTCATGAGGTAGCATAAAATAAATCACAAGACTTCCACTACCTATAATCCTCAAGAAAATGGGCAGGTGGAGGTGAAAAATAGATCCTTGGAGATCCTCACCAAATTTGTAAGCAACAATAAGAATTATTGGGCAGACAGATGGTGGAGGCTACTTGGGCTTACAATACCACCTGGAAGACAGCTACGGGGTTTAGTCCATATGATCTAGTTTACGGGAAAAAATATTTGCTTTCCATTGAGTTTGAGTATAACACCTTTATATTGGTAGCTTGGTTGGACTTGGAAATCACAAAGGCACAAAAAGAAAGGTTTCTTCAATTGATGGTTTGGATGAATTTATAATGTAGTCCCTCCTTCACACAAAAGTAATCCAGCTACAAAGGAAAGTTTGGCATGACAAACACATCAAAGAGAAGACATTTCAGGAAGGAGATTAGGCTCTGCTATATGACTCCAAATTCAAGGACTTCAAGGGAAATCTAATGAATAGATGGTTAGGACCTTATCGAGTGAAGAAATTCCATGAAAATGGGTCTGTTTAGATCATGACCATAGATGAGGAGGGGATCCCTTTGATTTTCAATGGTTACAGGCTAAAGATGTACAAGAAACTCCCGTCTAAGGTTGGATTTATCCATATAATAAAAAAAGAGGTGAATGTAATTGGAAGCAACATAGTTTATATCCCCTGACCTTCCTAGAAAAAAATAAAAAAGGAAAAAATAAAGAGGCATGGGTGAAAACATTTATGAGGCATCGAAGGCCAACTCCTGGGTTGAAAACCTCCATGAGGCAATCCTGGAGCAAAAAAAAAATAAATAAATAAAATATCCTTGGGTGAAAACCTCTTGGAGGCTCCCAAGGTATGCTTGTGGGGTGAAAAATTTTTCGGAGGTAAGCCATCTATATTTAAAGAAAAAAAAAAAGGAAATAAGAAAAGAGAAAAAATCTAAAAGAATGAAACAACACATATGCACTAACCTGCTTCTGTTTTACAGGTTACTGAACAGGGACAATATGGAAAAATGGAGAAGCATTCCTTCCATCTCTATCTCTCCCCTATACCTATCCACTCCATGACCAACCCCAACAGGAATTCCTCCATCCATTTCTACCACCAGGTGAGCCAAAATACCAATTTTCTCCTATTATCTACAATGCTATAGGATGCCATAGGTTGCTATAGGAAAGCCTGTAATGCTACAAGAAATATACCCGAGGCTAAATAAGCTCACATAAGGCTTCCTAACCCTAAAAAGGAAACAATTTTTCTTTTCCACCTATGTATACCATCCCTAACCATCACTCCATCCCATGCATGAAGACTCACTAATCAAACCCTCCATTTTCCACTGCGATCCAATTTTTGTTAAATACACACACATGTCATCTTCTCTCATGTTCTCCTCCACTACACCACTCCAACCACATCATAACACCACCCCTAGTATCCATAAACCTTTTTCTTCCTTAGGACATTTTTATATCCAAAAATATAATAAGTAAACACCTAAAGGAATATGATCACTTCCTGTAGCACATCTGTGGATGCATCAATCACATTAAAAAGGCATGAGATGAATGATGAAGAATAATCCTAAATATCACCAGAGGAATAGAGAATGGAAGAAACATCAACAACAACATCTTAGGGTCTCCATGAGGTACCTACAGAATACACAACAATAAAAAACAATAAGAACCTCACTCAAAAAAGAAATCACTTGTGACCATCACAGTGCTCCAAATCCTTGCATCAAAGGATTTTGCCACTAATTAGAAATTAGGTAGGGTCAGGTATGGCTCCCTATGAATCAATTTACTAAATGAGTAAATTCTGAGAATAGAGAGTTTAATAGGAAAAATGGTGGCCAGTTAACTTAGCAAGATCCTCACATACACATCAAATAAAACAAATCACTTGTGACCATTACAGTGCTCCAAATCCCTACATCAAAGGATCCTGCCACTCATTAGCAATTAGGTAGGCTCAGGTATGGATCCCTCACCCTCTCGATATGAATCAATTTACTAAATGAGTAAATTATGAGAAAAGAGAGTTTAATAGGAAAAAAGGTGGCCAGTTAACTTGGCCACCCTCGAATAGTTAAAGTGAAAATTCTGTGTTGTTGCATGCCACTTGGAGCTTTCACATTAGTTAGGGGAAGGATAACAAGAAATGGGAGTTGATTACAAGGCAAAAGAGATCTATAGGCTCGAGTGGGACCAACGGTCCAAATATAGAAACCTCATGCCAAATCCACTTCACCAATACTCTCCAAGCCCGCTCGATTTGGAATCAAAAGTGTACTTTGGCTCATTTCCCCTCATTCTATTTCTCATTTCTAGATAATTTAGAAAAGGAAAAATTTAGTATACATCGAGGAGCTTCGATCCATGGTCAATTTTTTCATGCAGACCGTGCTACAGGAAACTTTACTACTGGTACAGGAAGTTTCCAGGGAAGCCAACGAGGGTTGAGAGCTGAAATGCAACCACCATTAGGGTATATCAGCACCCCAACACCATCATTCAAGTTAGAGACATCATAATTACAAAGGTAAGTGGCCATCACCCCCATCAAGTTGCAAGAATAGTCAAGGTAATTTGCACACAGTCAATCCATAATTCAGTAAACTAAAGGGTTGTTTAAAGGAATAGGGGATAAAGAAACCAAATTTTGTGTAAATTTAAAATATTTTAGTTACCATATACAGTAACTTTGAAAATAATCCACAGACAACCACCTACCTAACTCAGGCACAATATGGGTGGAGGTTTCAATAGAAGAGAGCCCATAGACATAAAGAGAATCAGGCTACATCCTCCTAACATAGACATCTTCCGAAACCATCAATGGTTGGGGTTCTTCGAGCTCCTCAAGGGGTATGATGATGAAGTGCTTCGAGAGTTTGTAGTGGCCTTGCACTCTCAAGCAGATGATAGTGTCAAAATAGTGGTAAGAGGACTTCCAATTACCATAACCCCTAAGCTCATCAACAGAATCACCATGTTACCTCTAGGAATTAAACGAAACATAGAGGATAGAGTATATAGTAGTTACTATAAGAAGAGTTTATTCTTGCCCAATGAGTAAAACCTTGAATATAAGAATGGGGTAAGAAGGGAAAGTCTGCCTTACCCATGGGATGAGGTAGCTTACAATATCATGAAGTATATCTATTGTGAGGGTAGGCTAAGTATGGTCTATGAATATCACTTTAGGTTGTTGCATGAACTTCGGTTGAAAGGGGACATGCCTTTAGATCAAAGAAGGAATATCCCATATTTCCTCCTCCATTCAATAAAAGATATGAGCGATACGGTAAGGGAGAGGAAATATAATCACCTAGGTCATCATAGTCTCATTAAACTCATAGAGGGATATGATCGAAATAGACTTAAAATCCCTATACCTTGGTCCAATTTCATTCACATGGACAAAGAAGCATTCATTGGGACACATAGCATCACTCCTAGAGATACCCCTGCCTTTAGCCTTGGAGAAAGGGGAATTAAAGAAAAAGAAGAAGGGACTCAAAGGAAAAAGGAAGAGGAGGAAATGGAGATAGAGGAAGAAACCATAAAAGATGTAGGAGCAGAGAAGGAAAGTAAAGAGGAGGAAGAGAAAGAAGAAAAATAATAATAATAGAAAGAAGAGAAAGAAAGGTGATGAAGGGAGAAGGAAAAGGGCCCCTCAAAATCAGGGCAGAGCTAATCAACCTTAGAGGGGTCATAAACAACCAACAAATGATAGTCAATGATTCCATCCTTACAGACAAATATCTCAACAACCAAGCATATGCAACTGCACATTATGATACATATCTTGACTACTGGGAGAGGAGTGTGTGATGGCATGTCATAGAAGATGGAATGGCCTCCCACTTAGCCTAAGAAACCCAGATTATCATACTACAAACAGATTGAGAGCTTCCCTAGAAACAGAACCCTTGTACAAAAGAGTTATGAAAACAATGAAAATCAAGTGGCTTGGACTAAACCTGAGTGCACTTTTTCTATTGGGACTGACTGAAGGAAAAGATAAAACTGAGGAGGAAAACGAATGGGAGGAAGTATAAAATAATGTATGGTTTTCCCACCTGAAGGAACCCCTTCCATGATACCTTGGGATCTCAGAGAAGCCATAAGGGATCTAAAAGATATCAAGAAATAGGATTGAGTTTATCAGAGTATGATAAACCATTTGGTAGGGGGTGATGATGAGCACCATCATTAGGTATATTCTAAGGGGTTAATTATCACCTTTTTAGATTAATTACTCTCTCTCTCACACAGTTAATTGCATTTTTTCATATTTTTCTTAGTGAGAATGGTGTATTGAGGGTTTTAAGGATTCGAGGCCTAATGTTGTTTAAATGCAGGAAAATCAAGGGAATAATGCCATTTTTGAGAAAGATTGCATAATCAAGGCTCAGAGTAGACATCATGGAGTGATTGTAGGAGGGTTAAACACATTATTAACTCCTAAAGGGTGCCAATATTATTCAATATTCTCCCCATACAGCTCGAAATCAGATGCATCCAATCAAGTGAATGATAAAAGTGATCCAAGCTCCACTTCTCTCGAGTTCCAAGGGAACAAATACCTAATATTTAGGGAGCTTTTGGTAGCTACCCTCTAGCATAAATAGGATAGAGCAAGAGCTCACTAGGATTTGAATTTTGGATGTATCTAGAGAACTCTTGTATTTTCTATTAAGCATTATGACTTTCATTGTTCAAGTAAAAGATTGGTTATGAAATAAGATGAGTGTTTGGTTTCTTCTCCACTGAGTTAATTCTAGGGAGATGAGCTTTTGGGTTAGGACCCAATCCATTGGCCTCAGTCTCTCTTTTGTACATGTGTTTTTATTTTATGTTTCAGTAGTTGAAATCTTTCACTACGTTTTGGTAGCATATAAAACATTAAAAACAGTGTGCTAAGACTCCCTCTCTCACCTCTTCCATTGGAGCTTGAGGAGGAGGGTCTTCCACCACAAACCAAATATCTTTTCAGTTTATGATTTCTTGGAAAATTTACATAGTTTTACTTTTCTTATCATGAACATGTTGTAGGTTTAGATGTAGATTTCCATGTCAATTGCATAAGTAGGTTTATTTAAATTCAACTCATATTTTCCACCATTTTTATGATACATTTGTCAAGGATGAATTCATGAACATATATCTTGATTGTAGGTTTGAATAGAGTATTAGAGAAATACCCCTTCAACGCCATCATCTTCAGTCTTCACCCTTCATCAACCACCTTCCATCGAAGTCACCTACAAACCTTTTTTTGAGGTCACCATTACATCATTGAGAGCAACCTTGAGGGTGCAAGACATGATTTTTTAAGAGATATGAGCTTGGCCAAGGGGTTGGCCACCCTTAATATACCATGACGGACCTTCCCCCCACCTCTCCTAACATATTTCTCATCATTTCTAGCCTAAAAATCCTCTCGGGCTATTTCCTGTAGCTTTTTAGGACATGTTGTAGCACTAGAGGAAACCTTGTACTAGCTTCATGTAGCAGTTCTAAACACCCTCTCTTTCAACCCAAAATCATTCTTCCACCTCACCTAAGCCTATCCAAGCCACCAATAGACCCTTAGCCTTGAATCCTTGGTCCAGTGACCCTCCTATACCACCCAAGTGCCGCCTTCTTTTGTTGCAAAACAAAGTCATTTTGAAGTGTGATTAGTCCATTACAAGATGCATCATTAAGCACAGTAGTTAAGCATAAGTTAGATAGAACTTAGTTAGTCATGAGTCAACATGTGTGCTTTATATTAGTTTCATTTTCTGCAATTCAATTCAGTAATATAGAATATGAATGCCACTTAGTGTAATTTCGTTTTCTTGCCTTAGCATAAGTATCAATCTTTATTTCTTGAAAATTGTTAGATGAATCAGTGTGATCTAGTGTAGTTTCTTTTCTTGTTGATAGAGTAATGGTTATGATACATTTCCAGTATTATATTTCATTTAGAAACATGACATACTTCCTTTCCAAGAATTAACCCTAGTATTAGCACCTCATTGTAGAACTAAGATGAGGATGGCATGAGTAGAGCTCATATGTTGTGCATATAACAGTCTCACCTCCAAGTTTGTACGAACACCGGGTTGATAAAGTAAAGTTGAGTAGCCTCTGGGAGTTGCATCACTTGTGGTGCAATACCATGGCTCACTAACCACCTTCATTGCATTCCTGACCTTCATCAACATTTGAAGCTACAATGCATTCGATGCCTCCTGGTCGTGCAGACCCTTTTGCTATGTTAAAATTCACAGACCTAGTGGAGGAGAACCCAATCAAGATTCCAACCCCACCTTAACCACCATGTTAAGCTATGGAAGTGGACAATTTTTCCCAAAGACAAGAGGAAAAATTGATCACTACGAGGAAAGTGACATAAACAACAACGATTGACTGAATAGAAGGAAAAATTAGCCCAAACAAGAAAAGTTCTAGAACATGAGGAAAATCACAATAAAATAGGGTCGGAGGAAAAAAAAATGTTATATAACTTCAGGCTATGGATAATATCATGCATCAAAGACATCCCAACCAATCTAATGACCCACTTCAGTAATATTTTCAACCAATAGTGTGCCAGTGTTGGAAAACAAGAAGTGGATCTGAAACCCCCTAGGAGACAATATGCCCCCCTGGCCATCACATACCTAGATCTAGGGGTTTCTAAGAAAGGAAAGAAAGGGTGAAATATGACTAAGGAAGTGATTAGAGAATCAATGGAGCTTTTTTTGAACTCAGGTCAAATAGGACAATTGGTGGATTACTTTCTGAGATCCGTCCCTCATTCTCAATTAAGATAATATCATGGAACATCTAAGGCTTAACCAATAAAGGTAAGATACGAACCCTAAAACATAATATCTTTAAGTATAAGCCAAATATATTCATGATCTAGGAAACAAAGATGACAGAAGAAAATCTCAAAGAATCCAACCAATTTTGCTGGAGGCAGAGTGAAGCCATGAAAATCAAAGCTATTGGATCAATGAGAGGAATCACGATCCTATAGAAGGGCCTAGTACCATCATTTTCAAAGAATGGATAGGGACTCAACACGATCTATCCGACAAATTCAGTACCATAGGATCATATTTACGGACCATATTAACAATAATCTATGGACCAACGATCCCATAGGATAAGGAGGCCTTAATACCAAGCCTTCATATTCTGAGTGAGAATATGACTATTATGGATTGGATAACAGGAGGTGAATTCAATGTCATCCAAAATATTGATGATAAAATAGGATGAATAAGGTGCCTATACTCTTCCTCTGAGGCCTTCATTTACCTAATTGAGGATCTTTGGTAGACGAACATTAGAATGCAAACTGGGCTCCATACCTGGAATAATAGGCGAGGTGGTCATCATAATAGTTATTGTCGGTTGGACCAATTCTTGTTATATGAAAATTTAATACTGAGAGACCTTTCATTTTAGGCATCCATTCCCCCATCCACGGGATCCTACGACTGGCCCATAAGCCTTGCTATCTATTTTCCATCTGCACCTAAAAACAATACTTTCATATTTGAAAGATTTTGTATGAGGCACCCGAGTTTCATGGATAACAAAGAAGGATGGTGGAAGGAAATTGAGGTTGACACTAACACTCATATGTAGGTCTTCCAGTGTAAACCTAAGGCCCTTAAGAAAAAAATTAAAGAGTGGAACCCCGAAGATTTTAGGGACATCTTCACATAAAAGCAGATGCTAGAGGAAAGGATGGAAGTTGTTCAAATGAAAAATGGTGTGTGAAGGTCGATCTAAGGAACTGGTTTCTGAATAATGGTACTTGATATCGGCACTTGAGGAATGAAGAATCCAGGAAGAGACCCTCTGGTAGAAGAAACCTCGGATCCGGTGGCTAAGGGAAGGGGAATGGAACTAAAAGTTCTTCCACCGCTCAATTATCAACCACAAATAACACAATAAGATTACCTCTATTCTCTTTGATGATGGTAATCATCTGGATCATCATGAAGACATGCAAAGGGAACTGACCTCCTTCTACTCGTCTTTGTTAAGAGAAGAGAATGACTGGTTGGAGGACATAACAAGGGTTACCTATCATCTCCCTTAACTGGTCACAATAGAGAAAAAAATGCATTAAGTCACCCAATCAGTAGAGATGAGGTGGAAATGGTGGTTAAAATTATGTCTTCAAATAAGGCTTTGAGACCTGATGGTTTCACTTCAGATTTTTTCAAGATTTGTTGGCCCATCCTAGGGACAGAGATCATGGAATTAGTGCAGGAATCCCAGAGGACAAGGCAAGTGTCACCTAGTCTCAATGCCACCTTCCTCACATTGATTCCTAAATATAAAGAAGTTGGCTTTCCTATTGGAGTTCATCATATAACCCTCGGCAATGTGATCTACAAGATCCTTTCATCTATGTTGGTTCGCTACTTGAAACCGATTCTTCATCACATCATTAGCCCATAACAATTGGGTTTTTTAAAAGGGAGGCATATTTTGGATGGTGTTTTCATTGCCCGTGAAGTCATACATTCCATAAAAACATACAAAAAACAAGGGATTTTGCTTGAATTAAATTTGTCGAAATCCTATGATAGGCTCAGTTGGGCTTAAATGTTGGGCATCCTTCGATATTTCAGTTTTGTCGAGGAATGGGTGACTTGGATAAAATATTTAATCTCCACGTCTTTCTTCTCCATCATGGTAATGTCTCTCCTTCCCCCACCTTTCTATCCTCTATAGGTCTCTAGCAGGTAGACCCGTTATCGCCCTTCCTTTTGATCATTACAGCAGAGGATCTCATTCATTTGATCAAAGCAACAAATAGCGACAATATCTTGCGATTTCTTCATTTGCATGGCACATCCTTCGATATGACCCATCAAAAATTTATGGATGGAAACCTCCTGTATGGGGAAGAAACTCTTGAAGAAGCTATGTAGATTGATGGCATCCTCGAAGAGTTCCAGGAGACATCAGGTATGCTCCTAAATAAATATAAGTCTAATATTTTTTTCTTTCATACCCCTCACATTTTTGAATACTTCCTACCCATAGTCTTAGGATTTTCCATAGAAACACAACCTTAGAAATACCCGAGAGTTCCCCCCTTGGAAAACCCTCTTCGTACTCCCCCCTGGAAAGAATTATGTGCCAAAATTCAAAAAAAAAAATTGCCAACGAGACCTTTCAAGTTTTGAATCTGGTAGGAAGGGCTGCTCTCTTAAAATTCATTTTACAGGAAATTCCCCTATATCAACTCCAAACTCTTCCTTTCCCTCAAAGTATATATTGAGAGTTAACTTCCTATTTAGGAAATTTTTATGGAATGGAGAAACAATGGAATGGAAGTGATCACTAGTAACTTAGGAAAAACTATGTCTCCCAAAATATCTAGGTTGGCTAGGTCTCAAAGATTTAGAGGACTTGAACGATACCCTCGACACCAAACCGTGGTGGAATTGGCTTCAGGGGGCATGAAACAGTGGAAGAGAATCTGGACATAGAAATATGGGAAAGGAAATTTTTTTGTGAAATCACTCTGAGACCATCATTTGGGATCAGTTCTTTTGGGATGTCCAGGATGGTCATTTGTCTCTCTTCTAGGATGAATCCTAGTAGACGCAATGTCACCTAGCCTAGGATCTGAATCTTTAGTCTCTACATGCTTGGATCTTGAACCTGAAACAAGTTCAAGTGGTCGATTACTGGCATCAAGGTCATAAAGACATGGGTTAGTGTTGTTGGAAGAAGGCACGAGGCTGGAAAGTTCCTATAAAAAATGAGGAATGGGAACCACTTCTCAATCAATTTTCCCATCATATAATTCATTAGTCTCATTTCCCGAATAAAATCTAGTAGGGATACTAAACCGTTGGTAACTTATCTCTCCACGGGGCTTATCTAATAAAAAATATGGCCCTCAACAATCCTATAATGAATATATCGTAGAAAATATAAGGTGATAGATTATGGCCTAAAGTGGCTCATTTATTATGGTTGGTAGGGCACAATAAGATCCTTACTTGGGACAAATTAGTAAATCAAGGCTATAAAGGGCCATCTAGATGTGCTCTATGCTTGGCCTCAGAGGAGATAATGCAACACCTATTGAAAGATTTTCCAATTGTAAAATAAGTATGGAGGGAGATTAATGATATTTTCGAACCCACAGACCATGGGCAAGAGGATATCTAGGAAACCATTGAAGAATTACAAACACAACGCTTCCAAAACCCCCTTGTAAATCGAGCATGGAATATTTCCCTGGGGCTTTCTTTATGGAATGTATGGAAGGACCAAAACTAAGCTATATTTCAGAACAATCCCCCCTCTAGCTCCCTAGTTTGGACACAAGTAAAAGAAAACATCTGCGAAACCATTCTCTCAGAAAAATGGGATCTTGAATATTGGAAGGATAATTCAATAGAAGCTAAATCCTCTCCTCCCTCAGCCATTTAGAGGATTTTCTATTCCCTGTGAATTCCTCTTCAAAGTCTTCTGAAGTGACCTCTCCATCATTATTCTCTAATCCCCCCCATGGATGCATCCAAGTTAATTTTAGTGGGGCCTATAAAGGGAACCCAATCTAGGAAGCCAATGGAGGAGTTATTTGAGATCATATAGGACAACCATTTGGCACCTTCGCAGGATATTGTGGTGTAACCACTAATAACGTGGCTGAGCTAACTACTCTAGAACATGGACTCATTCTAGCATAGGAACAACATCGAAAAAGGGTGGATATATTTGGAGACTCCAAGTTGATTATCCTAATGATCCTAAAGTTCATTAATGGATCTGCCATTCCTAAAATTTCCTAGAGATGGGGACTGGAAGCACAACTAAATAGGGTTAATCATATCTTGTCAGGTTTTGATTATGTTTCTACCATCCTTATCATTGGTTTAGGAAACAAAGTGGTGGACTAGCTTGAATACTGGGGATCCATAAGTCCCCATAGATACTTTAAATTTTCTTGGAGGGATTTGAGAATTAAGGAAGACTTTGACCTAGGAGGCCTTCGAAATCTCCAATATATTGTAAATATAGATCTTCATATCCTTGATAGGGGTGCCTTAATTTTTGGACATGTCGTGGGCGAGACATAGGTGGAGCTTGTCAGGCCACCATGCACGTCCCATCCTCATGTTTAATAAAATGAAAGTACGTGCCAACATGCGAGGTTATCACCCACAAATGAAGATGGTTATTAAATCTCATCCTTAGAGATGGTTATGCATTTCTTGGTCATTCTTAGGTCCTTATATTACTATTTTAGTCCCTTATTCTTATTACTATAGCCCCCTTATTGTTATTGTTGTACCCCTGTAACCCAAATATTGTTATTATTGTGCCCTTAAATTGTTATTGTTAGGTCGGCTAGGATTATATTGTGGGCCCATGGACTCCTATATAGAAGGAGGTTTTGGTCATTTGTATCATCCAAGAATTGTTCATTTATGTAATGTATTGGAGGTTTCCCCCTCGAAGTGGCTGATTTCTAAGGCATTGAGCTCTATTTTCTTCTGTTTTTGGAGCTCGTTCCATAACATTTGGTATCAGAGCTTTGGATTCTAGGGTTTCACTACTCCAAACAGGTCATCGTAGAATTTCCACAACAACATTTTTTCTACGAAGGTTCAGAAGCTGAAATTTGTATAACACGAATTAAAAATCTTGAGGAACCTCTTGTGAAAATTTAAGATGTTGGTTCGCAACTTTTTTGAAGATATGATCTAGGGAATTTTTTTTTTTTTGAGGCTCCTTAATTTTAACTAAAACAGGTCATTTTGGAATTTATGCTATAACGTTTTGTATATGAAGTTTCAGAGGCTACAATTTTTACAGTACGAAGCTGAAATCCTAGTTAACCTCTTGGAAAAATTTTAGATCTTGGTTCACAACATTTTTGGAGATATGATCTGTGGAAGTTAGGATTGTTTCAGGCTCCCGAATTTCATCTCAAAGAGGTGACCATGGGAAAAACATCATAACTCCCTCTCTGAGTGTTGGATTGAGATTTTGTAAAAAGTGGACACAATTACATGGACTGTAGTTTTCAATATATCAATTTCAGAGCCAAAGGAGGAAACAGTGACACGTGACAAGTCATACAAGTTTTCTCTAATTAACCATCCCATAATTAGGTCATTGTAGGAGATTGGGCATAAATTTGCCTTGAAGAATCAAAATCAGGTTAGACTTGTGACATTCAAAATAAGATTTAGAGGGCTACTTTAGGGCTGAATTTTAGATATTTAAGATCTGAAATCATAGAGATAATTCAAATTCAATATCGAACTCCTCAAAAACAAGAAAAAGGCGTGTATTTTTTTTGAATTACAAAAGTCTCGTATGAAAAAAGTTAGTTTGAATTTATTCCAAGGGAAAATTGAAGAATAGATATCAATATTGGGTTCTAAAATGCCCCCTAAAAATAATTCAACACCCATTAAGCCTTAATAAGGCTCTACTATGACTCATGAAGATGAAGAAACACAGCATGAGATATCAAAATTACAAGAGCAAGTGCACCAAATTTCGCTATCGCCATGAGAAACAAAAATTGAAATTGAAGTTTTGAAGAAATGCATGGAAACTAAGAAGGATGGTTTGAAGAAAGGCGTGGAAGCTAAGATGAATGGTTTGGAAGCTAAGATGGATGGCATGGAAGTGGGCATGGAAGCTAAGATGGATGACATGGAATCTAAGATTGATGAAAAAATGAAAGACAACATGGAAAATATGAAGAATGATCTAAAAGTAGACATCGAAGGTTTGGAAAAGTTGATACAATAAATGTTTCCTAATGGCCAAAATATAGTAGAGGAAACTCATGATGAGAACAAAATAAATTTTAATCATGATTTCATAAACTCTAATGTTGGATGGAAGATCCACTATATTCCAAATATGGATATGAGGAAGTTTGATGGCAAGGATCCCATAACATGGATACTACTGATGGAGCAATATTTTGATCTCAATAATGTGCAAAATGCACAAAAGGTACGCATTGCAAATTTACATTTAGAAAAAAATACATTTGTATGGTATCGATGGCTTTGTTCCCGTAAAAAAATTGTCACTTGTTCAATTTTTACGGAGGAAATGATAGCACATTATGAGGATACAAAAAGAAACACCTTCTTTAGCCAATTGATAAATATCAAACAAAAGGGTTCAGTGGTGGAGCACATTGAGGACTTCCAAAAATTGAATATAAGGGTAACTGATATTCCAGAGGAATATAGGATTGATGTATTCATCAAGACTTTAAAGGATAACATCCAACATTAAGTTCGCGTTTGGGAACTTGATTCATTGGAAAATACATTCAGGTTGGAAGGAAAAATTGAATGTAAAATTATGGCGACAAGGAAGCCTACAACTCACATATAAAGATGGAAGTGTTGCTACTCCTAGACTTCCACAACCTACAAGGTTGACACCATAACAATTGGAAGAAAAAAGAGCAAAAGGGATTTTCTACAGTTGTGATAGAAAATACACTAAAGGTCATAAGTGTACTAAGAAGAAATTATTTTACATATATTGTGAAGAGTAAGAATAAAATGAACAAGAATCTTCAAAAGAAGATGATATATACCAGGAACCAACCCTAGAAGAGGAATAAATGAGTTCGACCATATCATGTAATGCATTGGTAAGAATTACCACTCCTCAAACTCTCAAGATAGAAGGACATATCAAGAAGAAAAAGGTAATAATGTTTATCGATTCAGGTAGTACCATAATTTTGTTTATTGTAAGGTAGCCAAGGAATTGAATTGTTTCCTATACCCAGCATCAGAATGTCAAGTGATGGTTGCGAATGGAGGAACTGTAAACTTCTCTGGAAAATGCCATAATATCAAGCTAACCATGGGGCAATATGTATTGAATAGTCAAATTCTTTCCATTCCTATGGGAGGTGCTGATGTTGTACTAGGAGTACAATGGTTACAATCTTTGGGGACAATAGCTTTTAATGTTCAAGAAATTTTCCTGAATTTTTTTCAGAAGGAGAGGAAGTCGAATTACGGGGTATCGCAGGGAAGCCGGGAAAGATAATAAGTTCTAATGTCATGACAAAGCTTCTGAAGAAATAACAACGAGGTGTAATTTCACAATTATGCTCACTAGAAGTTCCAACATCCAAATCATCTATTTCTGCAGATTTCCAGAAAGTCTTGGATAATCATTCCAAGGTGTTTTAAACTCCCAAAGGACTCCAAACTATTTGTGATCATGATCATGCTATTCATTTTATTCCAGGAAGTGTTCCTCCAAACATCAGGCCTTATAGATATCCTTATGTCCAAAAGAGCGAAATTGAACTTATGACTGCAGAAATGTTAGAGGCTGATATAATTCAACCTAGTCAAAGTTCTTTCTCTGCTCCAGTATTATTGCTGCACAAGAAGGATGGATCATGGTGCATGTGTCCGGACTATAGGTAGCTCAATAAGCTCACCATTAAATACAAATTTCGCATTCTTGTGATTGATGAATTATTGGATGAATTACACGGAGAAATTTATTTTACCAAGTTGGATCTTCGTTTGAGATATCATCAAATTAAAATGAAGACTAAAGATATTCTGAAAACAGCATTTCAAACTCATGAGGGTCATTATGAATTTTTGTTCATGCCTTTTGGCCTTACCAATGCACCTTCTACATTTCAAGGGTTGATGAAATCCATTTTCAAACCCTTCCTTAGAAAATTTGTGCTAGTATTTTTTTATGATATACTAATCTACAACAGGTCTTGGAAGGAGCATGTTCAACATGTTGACAAGGTGCTCAAACTATTGTAGGAGAAACAATTATATGCAAAAATATCCAAATTTTTCTTTCAAGTAAAAGAGGAGCAATATCTAGGTCGTATTGTATCTCATGAGGGTGTTAAGGTAGACCCTAACAAAATTAAATCCATTAAGGAATGGAAAGTCCCCATAACCATAAATCAGTTGTGAGGATTTCTCGAGTTAACAGGGTATTATCACAATTTTGTTAAGAATTATGGGAGAATAGCAGCAGCTATAACAAAATTATGGAAGAAAGATGCATTTTCATGGAATCCTGAAGAAACTAAGGCCTTTGAACATCTTAAAGAGGCAATTTTCCTAGCACTGGTCTTAGCTACGCCAGACTTCACAGAAACCTTTATTGTGGAATGTGATGTCTCGGTAAATGGAATGGGTGCTCTTTTAATGCAAGAAGGAAGACTAATTGCTTTTGAAAGTCATTAAATCAAAGGAAAGTATTTAAAAAAAGCTATTAAGGAGAAGTAAATGTTAGCAATACTACATGCACTAAAGAAACCTAATGGGAAGAAACTTCAAGGTAAAAACTGATCATGATAGTCTTAAACACTTTTTGGAAAAATTATTATCTTCAGAAGAGCAAGAAAAATTGGTCACAAATATGTTGGGTTATGAATTTGAAATAATCTACAAAAAAGGGAAGCTAAATGTTGTTGCAGATGCACTCTCAAGAAAGAATGAAGAGATGGAAGCATTGCTTTGTGCCATTTCTATTATCCAACTAGATTGGATAACCAAAGAAAGGGATGAATGGAATAAGGCTGAAGAAGTGTTGACACTCATTCAAAAGTTACAACAAGATCCTAGTACATCTAATACATTTAGTTGGAAAAATGATTCCTTATGGTACAGAGATCGCTTATATCTTTGTAAGAATTCCCAACTAAAACAAAAGATTCTTTTGGAATTTCACACTTCTCCTTTAGGAGGACACTTAGGATTTTTAAAAACTTAGTACAAGGTGAAGAAAGAATTTTTTTTGGATGGCCTTAAATCTGATATTCAAAAGTTTGTGGCAGAATGTTTGGTTTTCCAGAAAAATAAAGTTGAGACAATTAAGGCCTCGGGTCTTCTACAACCTTTATCCATTCCAAGTCAACGTTGGGAGGGGATTTCGATGGATTTTATCACAGGTTTATCTAAGTCCGAAGGAAAGAGTGTCATCATGGTGGTAGTTTATAGAATTACCAAGTATGCACACTTTTTGCATTATCTCATCCATTTAAAGCAAGTACAATTGCTACTACATTTATGGACACAATTCAAAAGCTACATGGAATCCCAAATATTATTGTGAGCGACAGAGATCCCATTTTTATTGGAAGTTTTTGGACGAAGTTATTTTCTTGTTTGGGTACTCAATTAGCTCATAGAACATCTTATCATCCTCAATCTGA
The DNA here is from genome assembly GCA_034641835.2 of Pinus albicaulis. Lineage (NCBI taxonomy): Eukaryota > Viridiplantae > Streptophyta > Pinopsida > Pinales > Pinaceae > Pinus > Pinus albicaulis. The sequence continues at coordinate 79,614,664 of CM076573.1, read as the reverse complement.
TGGTCAAACTAAGATAGTGAATAAATTTTTAGAAGGATATCTTTGTTGTTTTGTATCTGATAAACAAACACAATGGGTCAAGTGGTTGCCTCTCGTTGAATGGTGGTATTAAACTTCCTTCCATACTACAACAAATATGACCCCATTTATGGCACTTTATGCATATCATCCACCATGCATCACATCATATTTAAGAGAAAATTATAAGGTTCAAGCAGTGGAAGATCACATTGAGCATCAACAAGAATTTCTCAAACTATTAAATGATAACCAAATTTTGGCACAAAATTGAATGAAACAACAGGAAAATCAACATCGCAGCGAGAGAAGTTTTGATGTAGAATAATGGCTATTTTTACGGCTGCAACCATACAAACAAATGTCCCTCAAGAAAGCTAATAAGGATAATAAATTATCGCCAAAACACTATGGTCCTTACAAGGTGTTGCAAAATATTGGTACTATGGCATACAAATTGGAGGTTCCTGCTTCTTCGCGAGTGCATCCAATTTTCCATGTTTCATGATTATAGAAAGTTATAGGTGAAAATCTTATAGTTCAAACAATATTTCCAGAAATTGATGAGGAAGGAAAAATCATATTGGAACCTGAAGCGATCACGGAAACAAGAACTCGGCAGCTACAAAATCGATAAATTTCAAAGTATCTCATCAAGTGGAAGAACTTATCCACTGAAGATTCTACATGGGAAGATGAGAATTTTATACAGAAACACCCATAGCTACTCAAGAATTGAGGACAACACTTTTTTGAAGGAGAGAGGCATTTTAGGTCCCTATATTACTAGTTTAGTCCCTTAATATTGTTATTAGTGTAGCCCCCTTATTGTTATTGTTGTACCCCTGTAACCCCAATATTGTTATTATTGTGCCCTTACATTGTTATTGTTAGTTCATATAGGATTATATTGTGGGCCCATGGACTTATATATATATAAGGAGGTGTTGGTCATTTGTATCATCCAAGAATTGTTCATTTATGTAATGTATTAGAGGTTTCCCCCTCAAAGTGACTGATTTCTAAGGTGTTGATCTCTCTTTTCTTCTATTTTTGGAGTTGGTTTCATAATAGTTGTGGTGGGATATGGTATTTTTGTGCAGTGCGTTAAGTGTGTTGGAGCTCTTCCATGCCTTACCGAGGTCTAGGCCATGGGGAAGATGTGGAGAAGCCAAAAACTAGTGCACATCGTGGGGTGTGTTCGTAATGCTAGATGGCTCTTAGGACCCTGGAACATCTAGAGCAAAGTAATCGATTGGCATTCTCAATGGCATAGTTAGTTTGTGTGATGTGAAAAAGTTGCAAGGAGAAGAGCCAGGTTTGACATACCTTGGCCAAGCGTTGAAGGATTATCCTTTGCTGGTTCGTGAGCATTGGAGAATATGTTCGGGTGACTGGTAGTTTATGATTTCTTGGCAGTAGTGCAAATTCCTTAGTTTCTCAAGGTCCCCAAGATTATTCACTTCTGGGAAGGGTTCGTCTAGTTGAAGGATTTATGCAGAGGAAATTTCACAAGAGGGTACCAAATTTTGTGACCATCTTTCTTTGCTGAGGAATTCTTATCTGGCTTTTCCTAGGTATGGAGAGTTGATTTCGGTGATGACTAGTGCCGGATAGCTCTATAATTCTCCTTAGGGGTAGTAGTTGAAGTTATTTTTCTTTCTGTTGTTGTGTGGGGTTAAGAGCGTGGTTACTTTTGTCACCCTTTTAGGTGGTTTGGGTATGGAGGTATTCCTCGACACCGTTGGAGACCACACTGTGGGGGTGGAAATATGCTACTAGCAGTTCAACCAGAAAGGGAAAATGAAGCTTGGTCGGATTCGTTGGACAACCGAGAGATATAGGAGTGAGTTGATGGTTCCCTAGGGAATGTGGTAGCTCTAGCATCACTGGAGTCTATTTATACTCAAATTTGGATCATTCAATTGAACAAGTTGATATATTTTATCAATAACATTCAATTTGGCCAAAATGAAATCATGGAGCAATTGGATAATCTGCGTCATCAACACATGCGCACTAACGACCACATTTGCAGAATGGAAGCAATGGTGTGATGCAAAAAAGCTGCAAATTTTTAGAGTATGCACAAAACCTGTGGCTTATGGGCCCACATAAGTGGTGACCAATCATGACGGATCACACTTCAAAACTTTTATAACTTACCTCCCCGCAACTTTCAAACTTTAAAAATTTAACAATATTTGCGATTTCACGATTTCGTGAGTTCACACTTAGCACTTTTTCACATTTACCATAATGTATTCTCCCTATCTTAAGCGATATGTGATGTGCTTTGCATCGAAAATTAAATAACTTATCATGCGAAGTCTTAACAATAAACAAAAAAATTGTAGATGTGTGAAATTTCACTAGATTGCGATGTAATATCCACCGTTGATCTATTCGAGATATAACGGTCCTCGCTGCTCGAACATTCAGTCGGCCTTTCTTCACATCGCATCGCAAAATAAATCACTTTCCATTCAATGTCTTAATAATAAACACAAAAATCACGGAAGTGTGAAATACCCTGGGGATTGCAATTTAATCTCCACCATTGATCTATGCCCAGATCTAATGGTCCTCATTGTGTCTTTATTATCCGCACTGCCAATCGACCTTCTTCAAATACGTTGTGCGATAAAAGAAACATCCAACTCAATAGAGAAAAAAAAGGTGATAATTTAACACAAAAAGAAGATTTGAAATACAAATACACTTGGAATTAATAGGTAGTGAAAAACACACAGAGTCGAGCACTTGATGGTTGAATTTTACATTGCTTCTCTTCTCTGTCCACCCCTCTGTCACACCTCTCTCACACCTATTCCACACCTCACACCCTTTTTCCTATTCCACCTATTCACGCTTATATATACCTGAAAGAGGTTCTCCTATATTTTATTAGCTCTTTGCTAAACCACTCTAAAAAACTAATTCCATCCTATCTTAGTGGTCTAATATACTAGGTTTGATCTCCTCGCAGGGAGAACCAATTTTATATTTTATTCCTATTTAAGTTAGGAAATCAAAACAAATTAAATTCTCACAATTAAAGCTAAATAAAATAGAAATAATCAATTTTTTTCCACCTCTTGTTAGCCACAACATGTGAAGACACAATCACATTTATGGCTAAATCCAGATGCTCCTGCATCAGAGTGTCGGGGAAGAAAAGATTGATCGATCAATTTTCAAGATCTGCATTAAACTTTTGTGACTCTCCTATTGTCATCAAACTAGAATCTTCCACTGGTTGTCCCTTCCATTTGACTAAATACTGGTAATAAGTCTATCCTCTGGTGATCTTTGTTTCTCTTTTCTCCAAAATGGCTTCCACTTTTTTCTTTGTTTTCTTTGGCATTTGTTCCTTCCAATTCAAAGTATAGTCCTCCTCTTCTGTAGGTTCTTCTTATAGTTCTTCCTATGTTCCTTTATATGGGTACAAATATGCAAACTTAAAGATGGATGATATCCCAATTCATGTTGGTAACTCAATCTCATATGGATTTGAGGAAAACTTCCTCAAAATTTTACATGGCCCTATCTTTTTCATTTTCATTTTTCTATGGGTCATGACTGGAAACCTTTCCTTCCTCAGATAAACCATGAATAAATCATCTACTTGAAACTCCCTTTGAGTCCTCTTCATATTAGCCCTTTGTTTATACTTTTGGGTGCTTTTCTATAATCTCTTCCTAACATCTTCCTACAACTTCCATATTTGTTCTGCAAATTATTAAGCCTTTGAACTCCTTGTTTATTTTTTACTCAAATCCCTAAGTTCATACACACCTCTTGGATGCATTCCAAAAAAAATCTGAAATGGACTCCTCCCGGTACTCCGGTTAGCAGTATCATTATAGGAAAACTCAGCTTGAGCAAGTGCTAAGTCCCATTGCTTTGGATTTTTGTAAACCAAACTCCTTAATATGTTTCCCAAGCTCATATTCACCACTTCAGTTTGTCCATCCATTTGAGGATGATAGGCTGAACTGAAACTAAGGTTTGTACCTAGCTTCTTCCATAAAGTCCTCTAGAAGTGTCCTACGAACTTTGTATCTCTGTCTAAAACAATACTCACAGGAAGTCCATGTAATATTATAAATTCAGAGAAAAAAAAAATTAGAAATGTGAGTTACATCACTAGTTTTTTTACAAGCAATAAAATTATCCATTTTAGAAAACCTGTCTACAAAAACATAGCTAGAATCATGTCCTCTTTGAGTCTTTGACAAACCCAAAACAAAATCCATGTTGACAACATCCTAAGGTCTATTGGGTGTTGGCAATGGCTGATATAATCCAATATTTTGGCTTCTTCCTTTGGAATGTTGACAAATCCTGCAATTCTCAACAAACTTTTTGATATCAGCTTGAATTGTTTTATCTTGTCCAAAGTGTTTGGATAGTCCTCCACTGTGTTTTTATTTAATCAGATTTTCTCTCATGGAGCACTTAAGAATACACAGTTTATTACGCTTGAACAACAATCCTCCTTGAATTAGGTAGTCCAACCACTGGCTTCTACTATGAATTATAGGATTTTTAATAGCTGCATATACTTATTTAAAATTTGTGTCTTCCACGTACATATCAATCATCTCTTCAAACCCCAAAATGCCAATATTCAATTCCTACATAATCAAATTTACTCTTCTCAAAGAATCAACAACTTTGTTTGACTTAACACTTGTGTGTTTGATTACAAAGGTAAAAATATGCAAAAACTCCACCCACTTAGCATGATTTGGGTTCAACTTCAGCTGGTTATTTATGAACTACAATGCATGCTTATCAAAATACAACACAAATTCTTTGGGTGACAAATAATGCCTCCATTTCTTCAAAGCCTGCACAATAGAATATAAACCCTTATCATAGGATGAATAATTCTTCTTGGTATCATTTAAATTTTCACTAAAATAAGATATCGATCTCTACTCTTGACTCAAGATAACTCCAATTTCTATCCCACTAGCATCAGCCTCAACTTGGAATATTTTATCAAAATTTGGCAAGGCCAAAACAGGTCTTTCAGTGATCTTATTTTTTAACAGCTTGAATTTCTAATCTGCTGCTTCTTTCCAATTAAATAGCTGGTTTCTCTCCTTTATTGTTTCAATTATTGGTGCACATATCTAACTATAACCTCTAATAAAATTTCAGTAAAAACTTGCAAGATCATGAAAACTCCTTACCTCAAATACACTTCTCGGAGTTGGCCAATCCAGTATTACCTGGATATTTTCTGGGTCCATATTCAAACCTTCTTCTGAGACTATAAATCCTTAGTAAATGAGATCCTTATTCAAAAAACTACACTTCTTCAAATTTATAAGCAAATACTCCTCTTGCAAAGTATTTAACACTAGCTTGACATGCTCCAAATGCTCTTCCTTACTCTGACTAAAAATTAGAATGTCATCAAGATAGGCTATCACAAATTTTCCTGCATACTCTTTCAATACCTCGTTCATTAGTCTCATAAATATTCTTGGTTAATTAGTGAGCCCAAAAGGCATCACTAACCACTCATACAACCCACTGTTGGTCATAAATGCAGTATTCCATTCATCTCCTTCTCTAATCCTTATTTGATGGTATCCACTCTTCAGATCTATTTTAGTAAAATACTTTGAGCCACTTAAAAAATCCATGAAATGATCTATGCGTGGAAATGGAAATCTATACCTGATAGTGATCTTCTTTATCACCGTGGAATTAATACACATGGGCCATTCACCTTCTATCTTTGGACTAAGCACAACTGGTACTGAACATGGGCTAAGGCTTTCTTTGATCAGTCCTTTATCTAACAACTCTTGTACATGTCTTCCAACTTCTTCATTCTCCCGAGGGGTCATTCTATATGTTGATTTTTTTGGTAAAATTGCACTAGGTATTAAATCTATGTGATTACTAATATTTCTGATTGGTGTTAATTTACTTGGTAATTCATAAAAAACTATATCAGCATAATCATCTAACAAATTTTTAATTTCCATAGGCATATTTTCTAAATTAGTAGAATTCAGAATTAGCTTTAGTTTACCCACAACAGAAAAATGCATTTCTTTCTCCTTCTTGTCTTCTTGCAGAAATTCCTTTCCACTAATCAACATAACATTATTCCTAGCTTCTCCTTTGTCTTCTTCATCCCTGAAAGGAAGCAATGTGTGCTTCTTTCCATTATTCTCTATGGTATAGGTATTCCTTTTGCCATCATGAATGGCTTTTCTGCCAAATTTCCAAGGCATTCCTAGCGATACATGGCACATGTCCATTGGCATCACATCATAAAATATGACATCCTTATATGTAGTGATCTGTATCTCTACTTTACACTGTTCTGTCACTAAAATTTGATGTCCCTTCTGTAGCCATGACACACTGTAGGCGGTAGGGTGTACCATGTTAATCAACCCAAATTTTTCAACCATCCTTGTGGAAAGAAGATTATCAGTGCTTCCACTATAAATCACAACTTTGCAACATTTTCTTTTGATTTGCACTAGGGAAATTTTTAAAGATGGAAAGTTATCTTGAAGTTTAAAACACTAGCGAATCTCACTAGCCCTTGTTACACAAAATTTTGTCACTGTCCCTGAAATCCCAAAATCGCACATTGGAGGGTCGTTTCTGTGACCAATATGTAGTGTCATGATTTTCAAAGACCATCCTTGCATCCCTTTTAATGAAAGCAACATTCTTCTTGTTGAAATTTCCCTAAAAAGAGCTGTGAAAATCCCTATTTTTTCCTTGGCACGAGTAGCCTGTTACATCCTCGCGCAGACCTAGAAATTTAACATTGAGCCCATGCCACTTGGTGCTCTGTGCCAGTTAGACACCCATGACAAGATATTTATGGAATTTTTTTTAAAAATAGAGGCAGAGGTTCCATTCCTACCACCTCGGGGATGAGTCATTGGGAGTGGTTGAACTGAGACAACCACAAACTCCTTCCTTTATTTAGTAGTTTCAACCTCCCTTGGAACACCCCTAAAGGACAGGCCTCCCTTCCACCTTTGTAGGGATCCCAACCTCCTCCTTTTCCTCTATATAAACAAGCCATATCCCTTTATGAAAGCTAGCTGAACAAAGAGAATTATACAATTGAAGTGCTAGACTTGGAGAACTGAACTATAGCTGAATAACTAAGTTATTGAGAAGGTAGATCAAGAAGAAACTCCATTGAGAGGGCCCTCATCCCATCCGAATTCCCCGACAAGCTTTGGGATGTGCTTCGCCCGAACCCTGCTGGAGGAGACCGCAATGTCGGAGCATGGTTGTATCTCTTCTTTCTACCTAATAATATAAGTGACTATCGTTTGGTTCCCATCTTGTATTTTGTCTTTATTGAATGCAATATGCTTAGTCTTATTTGACTGAATAGTAGTTTTTGGATGAAATTATTATGTAGTATGTGATTATTGTTTTCTGATCTCTGTGCAGGTGTCCAAACACGATAAGCGAAGGGTTTGTGACTTGTCAAATCAGGAGCGAGAGGTTCTCATCACTAATACGATTGTCGACGACATCATTGGACCACCAGTAGGCCATATTATTGCATCCTCTTTCATTCAAATATCTAGGAACCTACACTCTAGCATGATTCCTTGTTACTAGACCCACTCTATGGCTAGAGGGATCGTCTCTATTTGTAGAGAGGATTTACCTACATAACATGTTGGCGACTCCACTGGGGATCAATGGAGTTTGTCTTTGATCTTGTTAGGTTGTTTTTTGGGTTTTTTGTCTTGTTGTTTACCTTTCTGGTTGTTTAACTGTGCTTCAAACCCTTTTTCAGCTCCAGAGTGTCAAGATTGACCTCTGCTCTGTATATTTTTTCCCTTTTCCTTGGTTAACTGGCTTGGCACAGTTTTTCTCTGAATAGTCGCATTGATTGGTGTAGGTTTCTTTTATAGCGCTCGCGCCATCCCCTATTTGGCGTTGAATACTGCCTCACAATCGCGCCGACCCCTGTAGGTTTTTGGGTGTGAGCTTTTCCATGAGTTTTTGGTCAGTTTTACTTGTTTTTGGGTTATGTTTAAGAGTAATTGAAGTGTTTTGGACTGTCTTTGATTGTTGGAGGCTTGTTTTCCTTATTTGTTTGTCCATTTCTTATCAGTGTGGCTTGAGGTCTTAGGGTTTCTGAGTGCCTTGGTGCACTGAGCCTTCTGTTTGGAGATCGGGTTTCTTGATAGATGTCGAATTCATTCTTTGTTTCATTGCTCTTGGTCTCTTTGATCCTGTTGATTACGTTCATTGGTTGAATGATCATTGCCTTTCTCGTTTGATTCTTCTTCCTCTTACTCCTAGCACCAATTATATTGCTTGTATGGGTCATTTTGGAGATTTCTCTTTGATTTGAAAATATTGTAGCATTAGTTTGGGTATTGTTGTGTTTCTTTCAGGTTGCTAGAGTAATTCCGCTTCTACTTTTACATTCGCTCCCTCAAGCTAGTGTTTAGTTTTGTTTTTAATGTTATTTAGAGCATTGTTTGCTCTATTGCATCAAAAAAACCAAAATATTGCATTCTTTTTGCTTTGAAAATGAAACGTTCCCTTGCATAACTAGCATTGTATAGGCTAAGAAAGATTTTTTCTTTCTGTAGATTGCATGAGATGCATTAGTGGATGTTTTTGCATGATTTCATTATTCGCTATCTCTTGAAAGTTTTCTTTCCTTCTCGTAGATAGCTTTCATTAAATGAAAATGGTATTCTTCTGCATGTAGTTTTACATTTAGCAAAATTTCAGATCCGACATACGTTAAGGCCTGGAAATTGAAACTTAATCCAAGATCAATGTTAAAATATATTTCAATTAACCTAAGGCAATATATTAACGTGTTCCGACATCTTAAAACCTAGTAGCTATCATTCACCGTCTGGCTCTAGAAAACGCTAGTACGAACTTGTGCTCCTCGTACCATCGAGTATATAAAGGGAGAACCTTCTAGGTTGCAATCCTTTTATCCATAGGAAGCCGAGTCTACCACCTCGTAACTGTGATACATCAAACACAGCATTCAGAGAGACTACCTGCACGTACGTTAAGTCCTTGGTCATTTCTCTTTCATTTGATGACCAAGGTGTATATGGCAGTTCACGGAAACCTAGCATAACCTCTTTCTTAGAATACCTGAGTAGTCATTTTTTATCTTTACTGACTCCTTAAATTTGAAAAGATCATTGAGCACTTGTCCTTTCGTGCTCGTTCAAAATTGAAAGTGACTAGAGTCATGTTTTTCCTGTTTATTGACTCTTAAAACATGAAACAACAAAGTTTGGTTTGAGTGTCATAAAATAAACTACCCACGATCAGACACCCATTAAAAGTTTTAGAACTTGGCCTGTTTTTTATTGCCTTGGTTTCTTGAGTCTTTTATCGGATCTCTCTTTTTTCCTTCTTGTTGTGAAGTAGTGACGATGGCAGAACCACCGGTTTCATCGTCCTCGCTCCCTTCTAGAGGTAATCCTTGACTAGACAGTTCATTTGAAACTCCTCGATCCACTAGGTCTTCCGAGCTTCATCAGCCTATTCTCTCATCGGTCTTACCCCTTGCTACCCTATCTCCCGCTAATGAGCTAGTTGAGTTCAATTAGCCTCCCTCGGGCTCTTGGTATGGTATTGAGACGAAGAAGAGTTCCCTTCTCTTACGTCGGGATCACCATTTATCACTGTTGTTATACCTCCTATTCCCTGTAGTCTTTTTGAAGATCTTATGGAAAAGTTAGACATGGACTCATTAGGTCCTATTGGAAGTGATGGAATTCCTATTTCTAATGAAGAATAACAAATTTTCCCTGAAAACACCCCTCATGTGTCTGCTCAATATTCACCATCGGTGTCGCTTCCAGCTAGAAATAGGTCCCTGGGTCAGATTATTGCTGGTGTTGCATCCATGGCAGCATCTACTCTATCTAGGAGTCCAGTCCTTCCATCATTAGGACTGTCACCGATGACACCTATTTCGTCGCTTTCAGTTACATCTGTCCCAGTTCAACCTACTGTCTGCATGGCTGCGTCTGCGCCAGTCACTCGGTCACTAGCATCCTCGACTGAGATACCTAGTGGCCTTATTTTTTAAGAGTATATATTAGCCATTCATCAACAAAACTCTCAAGTTTCTCAGCAACCTCATGCTCCTGTTAATCCGCCACACCATTACGAAGAATATGGTAATCCTGTCTATTTGCCCTATCTTGCTCGTCATCACTATGATGTTGTTCGTACCCCTATCTATGCGTTTCCTACTCCCCATCATTATGATGAGCGTGGCACTCATGTTTATGACCTCTATGAAGTCGTTCTTGATATTGGGAGGACTTATCAGGTGCAACCCCCTGGCCCACAAGGACAACCCTTTCCGGGACAACCTTACGGTCCGCAAGGCCAACCTTTACAAGGTCAACATGTGGTCCAATAAGAACAACCCTAGGATCATTTTGGTCAACCTTTGTATCAACCAGGACCTTTTTATGGTCCCGGGGGGACAAATATATTCATCGCAGGGACAAAATTTTATACAACAACTGGGATCATACACTCAAACTGGTCTGAACATTGGGCAACAAGGACAACCCTCTGGTCCTCTTCCGGGGCAACCTGGTCCATCACAACCATCAGGCCAACCTACTCAGCCAGGGTAACCTGGTGGCCCTCAGCATCTAGGCCAACCTGCTCTGTAGGGGCAACCTACTCAACTAGCCCAACAGCTGGCTCAATCTGCTCAACAATAATTTTACTCTGCTTCACAGCAGTGTCCTACTTTTCAATAGCCTATTCAGTCTGCTCAAAAGCTGGTCCACCCTATTTATTCAGCTCAACAGGGCCCCACTTATCACCAGCCAATTCAACCCCAAGGCACTTATTACCCTCATGGTCAATATCGAACGGTGTATAGTGTGCCTCAAGGCTTTACTTATCACCCTCAATCTTAGTTGCAGTATAATCAACCGCAAGGCCATGCTTACATCCGCCACAAAATCCCTATGTTGCTCATCAAGGACCTCAATGGTATACTCATAATTAGTATCCTAATCCTAAATATCAACAGAATTATTCGGCTTATCCCCCATATCATTAGAATCCATCGGGGCAGAACCAATGGGGGTAGAACTTTTCTCAAACAGGATGGAATGTGAATTCGGGTTCCTATCAGGGATCTGCTATGCCTTTTAACCCTCAATTCCCATTTCTCGCCACATTGGAGTTACTAGATGTGTCAAAGTTAACGAATGATCCTATTATTCATAACCCATATTGGCCTCTGGTTCCGACTAATATTCCTGGTGATTGTCCCAAGTTTGAGGGAAAGTCCAAAGAAGACCCCCAAGCACATGTTATGACTTACCACTTGTGGTGTTCCTCTAACTCTTGGGTTGAAGATTCTATTCGACTTCGTATTTTCCAATGGACTCTTACAAGTGCTGCTGCTAAGTGGTATATTGAGCTCTCTCATGGTATCTTTCAAGATTTCAACTCTCTCACCATGGTGTTCCTTACTCATTTTCAGTTACCGGTTCGTTATGAAGCCGGGATGCATCTCCTCACCTCCTTGAAACAGGACTGGGCTACTCATATCTCAGACCATATACATGAATGGAGACATCATTGTCGCGTGATCAAATTTGAAATTCCTGATCAGATTCTTACTCATTGGTTCACTACCTCCTTTGTCAATTAGATTGCAAACGACATAGCCATGGGGGCATGTGTAACCGAGGAATAGTCCATTTCTCGTGCCCAGTACCTTGATCTCGTGTAGTCTCAATCGAACATATTGTATGATATTTTGACTGATGCCCCTCGACCTGGAACTTCTAAAGCACCGGCAACCCCATCCGTCGACAGTATTATTGGTTATGTGTCTCAGACTTCACGTAAGTCTTCTTCTTCCAACCTTGGGAAGAAAAAGTCTGATTCTTCCAATGATATTGCTCAGTCTAGCCTGAATCCTAGTAAAACCTCGAAGGTCAATGCCATTCAGGCCAATCCTGTGGATAAGACTTCTAAAGGAAAAAATAAGGGTAAAGGTAAGCCCAAGGCCAATGCCCCGAAACCAAATTCGTCCAAATCTCATGCTAATGATGGTTCGCAGCGTAAGCCGAAGTACCTCTGTTTGATTTGTGATGAAGAGCACTACACCAAGGACTCTCCTCGATGGGCCGAAGTGAGTATATTTCTTAAGGGAACTCAGGGTACTCCTGCTATCCTTAAATAACCTTTTCCATCTCAACTGACCCAGATGGTCGAGAAGCCTCAGTCATCTGCTCCATTTGGCTCTTAGGTGTTCATGATGAACGGTTCTGCATCTGTTTCTATCTCTACTCAGTCGAAAGATTATGTTGGCTCGCGCCAGGCAACGAGGAAGGAGATTGCTAATGGTCCTCCTCCCCCACCTGTTTCCGGCCCTCTTGAGATTGAAAGGCCCATTGCTGAACCCATTATGTGACCACCTTCCAAAGGTGTTCTCCGGAAGTCTTCTTATAATCCTAATTCTCGTGTTGCTCATCATTATAGTATTTTTGAGGATTTGGCATAGGCATCATCCACGATGTTTGTGTTAGAAGTACTTCAAAGTTGTCCGTCTTAGCAGAAAGCTTTATTATCTGCGATCGACGGGATTGATCCTGCTAATACTAGCCTTCTCGCTTTCGATTTACAGAATTTAGTCCCATGACTTTCGCATCGAGCCATTGTGGACGAAGGTGCATCAACCTGTGTCATGTCAGCTTCTTGATGGAAGGCCATTGGCTCTCCAGCCCTGAATTCCTCACCAAATGCCCTTGAGGCATTTGATGGAATGGAATCAAAACCTTTGGGTGTTCTCGCAAGTTTTTCAATTACCTTGAAAGGGAAGATAGTCAATGTTGAAGTAGAAGTAGTTGATGCCAAACTTAATTACGATCTTCTACTCAATCGCAGTTGGACTCATGCTATACTTTGCATTCCATCCACCCTCTTCCGTGTTTTGAAATTTCCACATGAGGGAAATATTGTTACTGTCGATCAATTTTCATTCTTCACCTCTTCTTCTGAGAAAAACATTACGTATGTGGATAAGATCCCTACTCCCTTCTAGAGCATTGCGCTAGGTCTCTTCAAGGATCCAACCCTCATGGGTATTTTTCCCCTTTCTCCACCAAAGACTGTCCAAGTTAATATGATCTCTCGGTCCAATGACCCATGGATTATTCATTTGCCTGAACAAGTCGATTCATTTGGAGATTCAATGCCTTTGAGTCTGATTGAAATAGATTATTGTGAACTCATTGTTGTATCGAATACTCCACACTTTGATGGTGCTCCTTTGAGCTTGTCTCTTGACGTGTATTCTCAATCCCCCTAGCTCGGCGATTCAGACTCACCTGATCCTTTGAAAGAAGTTTTTCTTTCTGATGAAGCCATCATGGAAACCATGTCTCTCGAAGACTTGCCATGGGATGATGGTCATCATCGTTCTTCATTTATGCCTAGCCTTGGGGCTATGTCTACATGTATTGAGTGTTTTGCATCTCAAGTTCCTTCTCCTTCGCTTCGAATGCCAGTCCTGACACATGAAGTCTTTACAGAAGGAAACTTGAGCAATATCACATAGAGGATGCCTATTGATATTTTTGTGAAGTCAGGAATTTTCGAGAACATCCATGTGCGGTTCACTTGTTCTTCAGATGAAGTCTAATTTTATACTAGCCCTTTCCACAAATTTCGTGCGCCACTCGTTCCTCTTCGCCCTGTCATTATCGTTGGTCCCTTTGCAAAGTGGGGCATCGATTTTATGATGTGTAACACTCAGTCGGCCAGGCGGCATGCTTATATCATCTTAGCCATGGACTACTTCACCAAATGGCTGAAGCAATTCCTACACTTGTCGCTGATGGTAAGAAAATTGCTCAGTTCATATTCAATCATATTATTTCTAGGTTTGGTGTCCCTCAAGCCATCATTACAGATCATAATTCCCATTTTCAGCATTATATGGTGGTGAAGTTGACTTCTAAGTTGGGTCTGTGCCACGAAAACTCAACACCGTACTACCCTCAAGCCAATGGCCAGGTTGAAGTTGTGAACAAAGTTCTTGTCACAATGCTTCAGCATACGATTGGGATCCACAAATCAAACTGGCATCTCATTCTATTTTCAGCTCTCTGGGCATACCAAAACTCGACGAAGAGTGCGACCAGATTTACCCCTTTTCAGTTGGTTTACGGTCTGGAAGCTACTCTCCCGGTTGAGTGTGAAATACCTTCGCTCAAGTTAGCTATGGAATTACTTCCAAACACTTCGCCGAAAGAAGAGCATCTCCTCTACTTAGAGAGGTTGGATGAAACTTGTCACTTAGCCGCTTTGACCATTGAAGCACAAAAAAAGCGAGTCAAAGCTCATTTTAATCAATCAGTTTCCCCTCGTTCTTTCATTGAAGGAGATCTCGTCCTCATGTATGACCAAGATCATGATAAGATGGGGGCAGAAAAATTTCAACCTATGTGGCATGGGCCCTACATCTTTAAACGTGTGTTGCAAAATAGGGCCTATGAGCTAATTTACTACGAAGGTCATCCTCTTGAACAACGTAGAAATGGGTTGTATCTCAAAAAATATTATGCATGAGTAATTCATGCATAACAGGGGTACATAGGTGTTATTTTCATTTTTGTACATGTTTTTGGGTTTGGTGTGCTTTGTGAGCATTTTGCTGCTTATTGGGTCTTTCTTATTGTGCAAATGTCTATTACCCCTTATGTTGGTTGCGGATGGTGCTTCCCGCAGTACCAGGAATTTTCCTTCAGGAGCCTGGGTAATTTATGATCCTGCTAGTGATTTGATAGATCTGAAAGGTATTTGTCTAGGAAAAAATACAAACAATGCCACTGGATATAGCACTGTCATTGAGCTATTAACCGAAGAAATCAACCTCGGCATACGCTCATTGCTTGTAAATATAGATTCACATCTTGTTGTTCTGCAGCTCAATAATCATTATTCGGTTAGAAAT
The DNA here is from genome assembly GCA_034641835.2 of Pinus albicaulis. NCBI lineage: Eukaryota > Viridiplantae > Streptophyta > Pinopsida > Pinales > Pinaceae > Pinus > Pinus albicaulis. Next base: position 79,599,636 of record CM076573.1, on the reverse strand, counting down.
TTGTACATTCTGAGATTGTATTTACATATTCGTTTGTTGGAAAGACATTTTTATTTTATTACTTATCAACATATTCCTAGACGAATGAAAACATTAACTGATACAGTGGCTAACATTGTATTAGATAAACATTTGCATAATTTGTAAAAGCATCATCATAATTAAGAGATCCATGTAAGGAAATATATATATATATATATATATATATATATATATATATATATATATATATATATATATATATATATATATATATATATATATATATATATATATATATCGCATGTTTGTAGTTGTGTGCATCATAAATGTGAAAAAATATATGTATGTTTCTGTTACATCCTGAGACATCATGTCTTGAAAAATATGCAGATAAAATAAACCTAGGTGTCTAATCAGCATGATGCTCGTGATAACATGTCACGGCCCATACTAGCTGCCTCAAAAAGCAGTGGATTCGGCTGGGCACCCCTACATTATGTCTCTGATAAGTGCAAGGAACATCATCAAAACATGAAAATCTAGGACTCCTCGGATGATCCCCTCCAGGTTGCGCACTATCTCATCTTCCTTTCCACCCTCGCTTTGAGGGTCGAAATCGCGAGGGATTCACCTCGCTATCAGTGACATACCGGCAGGTCTCTCTCGGCCAACATTTGCATCACATGGATTTAATGTCAGAACATACATAAATAAACAAAAAAATCATAATAATAATAAAACTTAAAAATTGAGTCTCACCCAAATCTTCATCCCAATCCTCTCCCTCAAGGAGTGGGAGGTCTAGATCATCAGTGAAATTTATGCCAAAGTAGGGCCAATCCTCCACGACAATCAGTTGTCGACGGAGCCAATCAAAAAAATATGGCCTCCAAGACATATGTTGTTCGCCCCCTGCTTGTGGCATCAGTGCTGCCCATCGGGCCATCCGTGGTTCTCTCGTTGGTGGTGTCGGAACTATGACCTCTTGTCACTGAAAAATTGGTAATCGTTCCAAGAAGAATGATACCAGGATGGATCCATAACCAAATTGTTTCAGTTTGGTCTTCTTGCATTTGGTTAGTTGGCGCTTCATGTTTATGGTCATGACCTCTGTCCAGTTGTAGATGGTCGGAGCCATGCTGTCCACAGCAAGAAGAAACTATGTCTTTGTTGCTTTGTGCAGTTCTTGTGATCCCACAACTCATGTGATGGCATGCAATACCACACGTAGTGTCAAATATGGGATAGTTTGTGTATCAACTTTCCCACTACCGGATCCTTTCCGCGCTCCTTGACATACCCTGTCTATCACCATGGTCATGTTTTCCATGTAGGGCTGAGTGTCGGTTAGGAGTGGTGTTGCACCTCTCCGCGATAATCCTGTGATGAAGCACACATCAAAAACATCAATCTCATGTTCTTGATCCCATAGGATGAACTTCTCCTTCTTTTCATCCCATGTATTGATCAGATACTGTAGCAATTCTGGTAGGGCTTTGAGACATGGTGTTAGAAAGAATTTTTTCAAACCACAGTTTCTGAGGGCTTCCATAACTCCCTCATTTTCCATGGCTAGCTCATCTTCTTCACTATGTTCCCATTCTTTCCATTCAATCACCATTTTGCCTCTTTCTACCTGCAAACACACACATATGAGTGGTATTAGTCAATTTTATCCCTTAAATTTGTAAACAATTGGAGTATTGGATGTATATTTTTGCTAGAAATTGGTTTGCAACATTGGCACAACTGTTTCTAAAATAGTCGTGCCAATGGGTGCGCCCTAGTGTTAAAAATTGGACAGTTGGCCCGACTCCCTGCCCGAACACTGCGCCAACTGCACAACCCTAATTTTTACATTTTCTCCCCCAAAATTTGAAATTGAAAAATGCAGGAAGCAAGAAGTAGCTTAAAATAACAAGAGGGATCCCAAATATTACCTGGAGTTGACGGATTTGTGATCAATCTATTGGATTGTCTGCTATCTTCGCCGCAAGATTGCACAGTAAAATGGGTAACTATTGCTCCATAAGACGTACAAAGTGAGAAGTAATTATTTTTACCATTTTTTGGCATTTTATAACTTTTTCACAACCATAATTAGGTTTTAAGACATGTTTTCAATTATTTTATTGTATTATTTTCGAAAAATGGGTTTTATACTTGTCTCTTGTGCAACAACAGGTTTTCATGTGACAATGATGAACTAATGAGTTATATTTTATACTTTTTCAGACTCGGTAAAAAAACGAAAAAGTCACTACTGGAGTCATCTTTTAGTTCTTTTCTGACTCGCTAAAATTGAAAATATTACTGACATGCTTGTCGTTTTAACTTGTTAATTGGCTGCGAAATGATATTTACCCAGTATATGTTTACCCCTTTTTCGGGCTGGGATGGATTATTTACGAAAAAGGAATACCTTAGCCTATTACGACTAAGAGGTTATTTTAGGCTTTGTTTTATACCTTTTCGGATCTGTGAGAGTACCTACGAAAAGGGACTGCTGGATTTTTCTTTTTTGCCTTCTTTTCAAACTCTTTAAAAATGAAAAGATGTCGAGTTATTCCTTTGTTAGACTCGCTAAAATCTTATGACATCGGACTTCGTCACCATGACGTTATTCGAGTTTCTCTTTCATAGGGCTCGTAAAATGTACTAGGATGGATTTGTCAGAAGGAAAAACTTACAATGCAAGAATATGATATCCCCTTCAAGCTTGTTTTCAAAAATAATTGGGGTACTAGCTAGAAATGGTGGGGGAAAATGGAACCAGATTTTAGTTGTGTTGGCAGTATGTCGTTTTTGAACATGGCACTTTTCTGCATTCGTGTCGGGTTGGTGACATCTCATTTCGTCATTTTTGCCTCCATGGGTTTGGGTAATATCTTTTAACCTCTCATTTTCTCTTTGCCACATCATCATGACCTCAGATCCTTTGATGTCAAATACTGCCAAATCCAGTGTCATGTTGTTGATATTTTCAAGAGAAGTTTTCCTCTGTAGTTTTCAACCTCCCTTTGATTCTCTGTTGGTCCTGATTCACAAAAATTGTATTCCTCTGTCTCGTGTCGATGATGTGCGAAACATTATGGCCCTCCTTTGACCAGGTCACTTCCTGTCGACTTCAACACATTATCCAGGAATCTGATCTAGAGACTTCCTTCCGGTACCTTGGAGCTAGCATGCCTTAATTGCAGGTTCTTCAAATTTGACGCAAGGTCCACATCATTGGCCTTTGATCGACTGACTTTGCGGGTGTTTGACGCCAGATCAATGTTCACATTCCATGGATTGTACCTTTCGTACCTTGAGAGCCATTGTCGTTATTGGTGGTTCCTCTCACGTCTGTTAACAAATTTCATCATTGGCTGGTAACTAGACGATTTTCTTTCATGTTCGACTTCAGCTCATATATTCACATGTTTGAATTTGTTATTGTTTGGGTCAAGATGGAGCCCAAGAACCTGGGTTTTTTCTGCTAAAATCCAGGCTGTGGGTTCTTTGTGGATTATCATGACTTATTGCATGACTCTTTGATTTGATGGTTGCGACCATATCTGAGTCTATTTAGTGATCTTTATTGTTGGATGGCTACGTCCATACCTTGATCTAAATTTTTATATACTCTATTATGGATGGCTGTGCCCATGCCACATGTTCATGTATCATAGATATATGTTTTATTTATAATTGCAGGTTTTTTGACAGCAGTGTTTGGTTTGAACGCGTTCTCATAAAGAATTTCACCCCTCCCTCTCCCTCGAACCTCATGCTTTAGGGGGCATCTGTTACACAAAATTTTGTCACTTTCCCTGCAATCCCCAACTCAGACATTGGAGGGTCATTTTTGTGACCAATACATAGTGTCATGCTTTGAAAATACCATCCTTACATCCCTTTTAATTAAAGCAACATTCTTCTTGTTGACATTTCCCTAAACAGAGTTGTGAAAATCCCTATTTTTGCCTTGGCGCGAGTAGCCCGTTACATCCTCATGCCGACCTGGAAATTTAACATTGAGCCCACGCCACTTCGCACTCTGTGCTAGTTAGACACCCGCGCCAAGTTGTTTATGGATTTTTTTTTTTAAATAGAGGTGGAGGTTCCATTCCAACCACCTCAGGGATGAGTCATTGAGAGTGGTTGAACTGAAACAACCACAGACTCCTTCCTTTAGTTAGTAGTTTCCACCTCCCTTGGAACACTCCTAAAGGATAGGCTTCCCTCCCACCTTTGTAGGGATCCCAACCTCCTCCTTTTCCTCTATATAAACAAGCCATCTCCCTTTATGAAAGCTAGCTAAACAAAGAGAATTATATAGCTGAAGTGTTGAACTTGGAGAACTGAACTATAGCTGAATAACTAAGTTATTGAGAAGGTATATCAAGAAGAAACTCCATTGACAGGGCCCTCATCCCGTCTTAATTCCCCAACGAGCTTTGAGATGTGCTTCGCCCAAACCCTGTGCTTTGACAATGTTTTTTGATGTATTTGTAAATTTATTCAAATTTATAATGATTTTATATATAGTTTCTATATAATGTTGGCGATTTTTAAGGTAAAATAATTTTATGTTGTAAAATTTGGGTGAATCAATTTTAGAAAAAATGGAAATTAGCCAATCTTTTTTTTTTTGGAAAATCATGGAAAATTAGCCCACCTGCGAATATTAGCCCTAAAATTTTCCATGATTTGCACACATTATTGAATAAGCTCTTCCTTTTCATTGGCTCATTTTCTTCCTTCTCTGCTTTAAACAATACTCTTTTTAGCAATAAAGACTCTCTTGCCTTAGCTGACTCTTCTTTTCCTGTGACTTGAGGATCTTCTTCCTTTGCCTCAACTACATTCGCATTCCACTGATTTGTTGGCTTCTTATGAGGACAATCCCATGATCCATGTCCCCATTCTTCACATTTGTAACACCGAACTTCTCTTCCTCGGCCTCTACCTATAGGAGAAAATCTCGCTCTACCAAATTCTCCTCTTTGCGGCAGTCTACTAATCGAACCTCTTGCTTCATTCTGAGAGTGCTGAGATATTGATCTATAAAGTTTCTCTGGACTTTTACCTCTATTATTCTGACTTTGTTTCCTCAACATTTTCTCCTTTGATTTCAAATCTGCTTAGTAGGCATCCTCAATTGTCTTTAGAATCAACAAATTGATTTCATCATATATGTCATACCTTAAACCATTGAAGTATTTGGCTACTTTCTCTATATCGTCTGTAGCATGTCCTGCTCTCATTCTCATCTTGTAAAACTCCTCTGTATACTCCTTGACAATCATTCCTTTCTGCCTCAAATTCTGCAATTGTTTGAAAAGATTCAATAGATAGTGTTTTGGCATAAACTTATTCTTCAATTTACTTACCATTTTATCCCATTGCTTGATCATAGGCTTTCCCTTTCTCTCTTTTCATGTCTATAGTTCATCCCACTAGATAGATGCATGGCCCTTCAACTTGGTAGCTGCAAACTTTACCTTCTTCTTATCTATGATCTATTCTAAGTTGAAATACTTATCCATTGAACTAATCCAATCCCTTAGCTCATCCACATTAAGGTTCCCCTCATATGAAGGAATATCCACTCTTGGTTTTCCACTAACATTTTCTAATATCTTGAAAACTTTAGCTACCTCGCTTTCTTCCTCTTCTTCTCCCTAAAAAAATTCCTCTACTGTGCTGACATCTCCTTCATCAGGTTCTCTCCTCTGAGAAGTCTCCATCCTTGTACGAAGGTGTCAAATCTGTTCTAGAAAATTACATTGGCTACAAGTCTTCCCTGACCTATGCAAGGTCCTCTCCTGGGTGGCATATTTGCTACAACCTTGAGAACATAACTCAGTCTCTGCTTTGACACCAATTAATGCAGCAAAGGTGCATATTTTCAGATTATGTGCAGAACCTGTGGCTTATGGGCCCACACCAGTGCTTGCCAATAACAACGGATCACACTTCGCAACTTTTATAACTTACCTCCCCGCAACTTCGAAACTATAACAATTTAACAATATTTGCAATTTCGCGATTTCGCCGATCACACTATTTCACATTTACCATAATGGATTCTCCCTATCTTAAGCGATATGTGATGTGCTTCACATCACAACTTAATAATGTATCATGCGAAGTCTTAACAATAAAAAAAAATTTGTCGATGTGCAAAATCTCACTGGATTGCGATGTAATCTCCACCGTTGATCTATGTCATATCTAACGGTCCTTGCTTCTCGCACGTTCAGTCGGCCTTGCTTCACATCACATCACAAAATAAATCACTTACCATGTGATGTCTTAATAATAAACAAAAAAATCGTCGAAGTGCGAAATACGTTGGGGATTGAGATTTAATCAACATCGTTGATCTATGCCCATATCTAACAGTCCTCACTATGTCTTTTCCATTCACACTGCCAATCAGCCTTCTCCAAATGCGATGTGTGACCAATGTGACATCCAAATCAATAGAGAAATAAAAGGTTACTGTTTAACACATATAGAGTAATTGAAATAAAAATACACTTGGAATTAATAGGTAGTGAAAAATACACAGAGTCAAGCCCTTGATGGATGAATTTTACATTTCTTCTCCTCTCTGTCCACTCCTCTGTCACACCTCTCTCACACCTATTCCACACCTCACACCATTTTTCCTATTCCACCTATTCACGCTTATATATACCTGAAAGTGATTCTCTTGTCTTTTATTAGCTCTTTGCTGAACCACTCTAACAAAATAATTCCATCCTATCTTAATGGTATAATTTACCTTGTTTGATCTCCTGACAGGGAGAACCAATTTTCTATTTTATTCATATTTAATTTAGGAAATCAAAACGAACTAACTTCTCACAATTAAATCTAAATAAAATATTAATAATCAAATTTTTTCCACCTCTTGTTAGCGGCAACATGTGAAAACACAATCACATTGCTGGCTAAATCCGGATGCTTCTGCATCAGGGTGGAGAATATTTATTTTCATATGGATGAATATGTTTGCTATTTTGCATCTCCCCTTGTAATCCTCCCTCCAAATCCTCTCCTTAATATGATTATTTATGTTTTATTTACAATATGTATTTCAGGGCTCCTATGTTGTCGAAAAATAATGCATGAAGCTTGTAGGTCATGTTATCCTCCAGTTCCCAATCTCAAAAAGTATATTCCGAATGAGAGAAAGGGGCTTGTCGAGATGCATTTTGTACTCTCTACTTTGATGTTAATATAATTTTTGAACTTTGACGGACAAAAAATAATAATTTAAGTCTTATTATCAAATTTAAAGAGTCACTTCAAATATATATATATATATATATATATATATATATATATATATATATATATATATATATATATATATATATATATATATATATATATATATATATATATATATATATATATATATATATATATATATATATATATATATATATATCTATATGAATATATCTATATATATATATCTATATATATATCTATATATATATATATATATATATATATATATATATATATATATATATATATCTATATATATATATATATATCTATATATATATCTATATCTATATATATATATATATATATATATCTATATATATATATATATATATATATAATCAAAATGAAAAAATAATTTTGATATGTGAATGGGGGCTTCTCTGAGTGGAAACATTAATATGATTCTCTTCTTGATCCATCACATAATGGAAAAAAATGCTGACACGTTTCAACCATTTAATGTGGTTCATTATCAGGACGAAAAAGATGATGAACCACATTAGATGGTTTAAAATGCATCAGAATTTGTTTCAATTATGTGATGGATCTTGAGGATAATCATATTTTGCTATAGAGCAAGATATGGGAAATATATTTCTTTTATGCTTGGATAGAACACAAATTTCACTACAATTTTAATCATTCATAGTAGGGAGACCAATTGTGATTGAATGTTTCTGAAGTAGAGTAACACTCTTGATTGGGATGTGGCCATACCTAGAATGCCATAACTAAGACATCTCTTCTTGATACATTCTGGACTAAAGACTGTGAGATATTTTGACTTATAAGAGTCAATATAAACATCATATTCTTGGTGTTTTCATCATTTTATATCAGTATTATATTGGGATTTTTTTCATAGATATAACATTTGTTCCCTTGAAATATTACATCATAACCATGTTCCATCAATTGTCCTATACTAATAAGGTTATGCTTAAGATGTGGAACATACTAAACATCATGAATGCATTTGTGTTGATTATGTTTAGTAACAATACGGAAATTACCTTTACCTTCAACTTTAATACATGAACGATCTCCAAGTGTAATTTCTGATGTTATGGAAGCATCAAAATAAGAAAGAAAAATTTGGTTACCTTCCATATGATTGCTGCAACCACTGTCCAACAACCAATGGTCCTTGTTGTGAGTGTATTTAGAAAAATGTAAGGAAATAATTTTTTTTTTCAGAGGATTCTCCTTCATTATTTGAGAGATGGACACAACCTCTTTGTTGATCTGACTTTATTTCTATATTCATGTTCATAATGCCAAAATTTCTTGCAGTAATAACATTGGAAATTATATTTTTCCCATAGTATGCTTCTCTGAGTTTGATTTTGTGGAGGTATCCACTGCTCTGTTGCATGATGATGTTTTTATTTTCCCGTGCTTCGACCTCTACCTCGCTTGTTGTTGCCTCTATATCCTCTACCTTTTCCTCTTCCAAATGAGATTTATGATTGAAAGCTTGTTCCATGGAGTCTTCTGCCAAGTTGAGTCTTGTTTCATGTATCATAAGAGATACAGTCAACTGTTCTACTGAGAAAGTTGTAAAGTATTTGGATTCCAAAATGGCTATTACAAAAATGTCATATTTCTTGGGTAGGCTTCGAAGGATTTTTTCAACAATATTCTTATCTATAACAGTTTCACCAAAGATTTTGATATAATTGACTATTCCCATGAATCTAGTCATGAATTGATTCACATTATTTTTGTCAGCCATATTTAGGGTTTTGAACTTGTTATCACCAATAAACTTTCATTTTGGTTAGGAAGGTCATTTGGTATAGGTTTTATTGTGTTGGTAAATTAATTCATGAAATTGATGAAATTTTATGAATTGGTTACAATCCTAATTTTCTTAGAAGTCCCACTTATCATGTCATCATGATCATATTAATAAAAATCTATCAAAAATTTGCATGCATTGGTTCAAATTTATTTTTAGGCCAATTGTCCATTTTTTCCTGAATCTACGGCAAATTCTATGGAAAACAAGTTGTTTTCGCTATGGACTCCCCTAACAAGTGCGTAGCGAATCTGCCAAACTCATAACAGAAAACGCTATGAACTCATGTTTTTCTGCACTGGCAAGATAATGGATGAGGTTTCGATTCAAAAATATATAGAGGTCAGTCTGAGGTCATGTGGTGTGTTGTTTGGAGTCATGGTGCATGTGTTATCATCATTATCATCCCATCATTCCATTTTTCTTTCCTTATTTGGCCTCTTTCCTCTCGCATTCAAACTTACCTTTTCCAAATTACCCTTGTGAGATGCTTGCTTCCACCTTTTCTCTTTTCTTTGAGTATAGCTCTAGCTGCTGTCATAGGTTAGTTTCCACCTTTTTCAACAAACAACTTGCTGTCATATACACTTTTTGTAGGTGTCAACTTTCAAAGAAGGCAACACTATTTTGGAGGAGATAGAAACACATAAGAACACCAACAAGGGAGGTGTAGTGGTGAAGTATGAACCTATGGACCTAAAATTGGTCATGGAAGACCCTATTTTTGCACAGGACTTCATCAAATCTAGTTGCATGAGATTTTGTTAGAAGTTACAAGGGAATTTGTTGTGTTTTTGGATTTTTTAAGCAGTCGAATTCAAGAGTAATTTCTCGATAAAAGAAGATGAGTTAAAAAAAATTGAGAGATGTTATTGTCCAACATGGATTAGATAACCTTAACCTTTTTCAATTTTCTCACAAGTGATACAAATTGGGAGATTTTAAGATGTCATTGGGATCTATTTTGAGAGTGTGTTTTTTCCTGTTTTAGACATCATTTTCAAATTCCGATTCCAGACATCTAGAGAGGGTGCTCAAAAAACCAAGAGAGGTGTTTCTTCAGGAAAAAATAATTTACAAAAACATCGTACCATTTTGTAACAAATATCAAGGATCAAAATATAGGAGCTCATTTATGACCCCTATGTTTTAGAAATAAATGTCCATTTTTAATGAAAGATGAGCCACCTGCTACTCCATGAAGAAGAGTAAGATGTAATTTGAACTATTTTTGGCCTATCATGCTTCATATAATCATCTAACATAGTTTTGGTGAATTTTTGGTAGGTGGGAAGTGAAATTTTCAAAATCTGCAGTTATCAGGCAAGTTCGTAGTGTACTCTTGGCTTAAAGCTTATATTTCGCTATGAACTCGTGGAAGATGATTTTTTTCTATAAAAAACTAATTTTGTCTTAAAATGAGCAGGTAAAGGTGTCTGTTTAATTATTTATCTTATTGAACACCTTCAAATCAACAAATAAGTCAATCAGGTTGCAGAAAAGGTCAAAACAAGAATGCTATGAACTTGCCTAGAATCCTTTGTTTTTGTAGCAAAAAGAAATTCCTAAGTTTTTCAAGAATTAATTAAAGTTTTGAAGCACAACAAACACCTATAGTAGTCAAGGAGTATCAGTGAAAATTTTAATGGGTAGAACACTCAACAAAGAGGGTGATTAGGTTTCCATCACATCAACCCTAGACAAATCATCAACTAGGCCAACACATTTCCAAAATTCGATGAGAAAACCCTTAATGTCAGTTTGGTTGTTATTTGGTTTGGTTATGGAAGTGCCACCTCACTCAAAGTGGTTATGTTCGATAATTTCATCATGAATACATTATGTAAAGGTTGTTAATGTAATAAATAGAGTTTGAGTCCTATTAGGTTTTGGACTCCTAGAAATAGAAATAACACTAGATTCCCTCCTTGTATTAGGTTTCCTATTTAGATAAGGTGTCTTTGAGAGTATTCGAAGGTTAGCCAGCTGGAAGATCTCATGTAAATATATCTAGTTCTATAAATAGGCAACTAGAAGGTTGAAAGAGGGTTTATTGATATTTACTACATACTACTATTGTAAAAAAATTCATGGGAAACATACAGTGGAAACTTACTTCTCTTCACCTGTGATTCATTGATATTATCATGATTATTTGTCTTTTATGTTCTGTAATTTTATCTTTAGTAACCTAGCATTTTATTACTTATAATTCTTGATTTACATGCTCTAACTTCCTTCAAAAAATTATTCTGCTATGAATGCTACCTTTTCATCAGAATATATATAGGCCTCAGCTTTGTTGGCAATATGATGTAATGTTTTGTCCTTGATGGAAACCTACTTGATGAAGTTTTTCTTGATGGAAACCTCTTGATGAGTTGCCTATGATAAGAAACCTATGTGTTAAAGATGTAAGAATAATGTAGCTACATATTAGTTCAGATGTGACAGAGAAAAGAATTCTAGTAAGTGCCATAGAAATGATAAATATAATATGTCTCAATTTATATGCTACTTTTGTGAAGGTAACCTGCGTATGGATGCAATGTATATGCTAATTTTGTGAAGGCAACCCACGTATACATTTAGGGTTAGCATATACGCAGTTTTTATGAAAATAAGTTGCATATACACACAGAAACGAACGCTCCAAGTTGTGTATGCCTCTTGTGCTCTAAAATTATGATAACAATGGGCATTACTATGGTATTAGCCCACAGTATTGATCGTTGCATTGTCTAGTTGATTCCATCTAAGAATACCATTGGAAGTTGAGTGGTTTTGACTCATGGTATTGGTAAAAGCTAAATCTATATAAGGAAAAGAAGATCATAGTGCTAAGTATGCATGAGTAAGGTTTGTTATTGAATAAAATTCTCTAAGGAATATTTGCATGGATGAAATTTGTTCTTAATTGATAGATCTGAATCTATGATGCACCCATGGATATAATGATGGTTCAAGATCTCTAGATCTGATGATGAGGAATCTCTAGAATGACCTATTGAAGGAATGATGAAGAACTGGCGCAAGTCTGCTAAAGAAAATGAATAAATCTGGGTAAGTCTTTATAAATCTGGTCTGTTCTGTAAATTTACATTTACAGATCTATACGTGAGTTCGTCTCAGTAAAATCACATATATATGCGGGTTTGCTTCATGAAAAGCGCATATGGCAGTTAGGGTTTTCTGAAGAATAGTATACACAGAAGTATACGCAGGTTGGTGTGCAAAAAAGTGCGTATGTACACGGATTCAGTGAAGCAAAGTGGCGTATGATATTTGAATTAATGATTGTTCAGGGTTGAGTTTGTATCTATTTTGATGTCTGGGTATTGAATGCATACTTCACTCTGCAGTATATCTACATGGAATGGGTTGCAGTTTATTGATAGATCTAAATTAATAATGCACCTATGAATAAAATGATGGATCAGGATCTCTAGACCTGAAATGACTATATATCTTCTAGACCTATTTATGGAATGTTTAGATCTGAGATGTGGTGATTTTTTTCTGAAGTGAAGGATAAGATCTGAGTTGTTTATCTGTTCTGAAGAGTTGTGCAGCCTTGAAATGTTTGTAGATCTATACGCAGGTTCATTGCAGCGAAAGTGCGTATATACATAGGTTAGTTTTAGCAAAAGTGCGTATGGAATCAAAGGTTAGTCCTGAAATAGTTGCAAATATATATGGAGGTTTGTCTTTGTGAAAGTGCATATATTCGTGGCGTATGGAATCTAGGGTTTTGCTGAAGTGTGCAGAAGGAAATATCTGATCTGTATTGTTGTATTACTGTTGTTTTTCAATGATGTATTCAAACATATCTGAGTTGTTTGAATATTGATTATGCTACTAGTTGATTATGATTAAAGATTAGTTATTGGTTGATTGGTTGATGATTCAATGAATGAATTGATGGAGTTATAAGTTTCAGTTTGATGTTATTTGAACTTAAATGTGTGAAGTGGGTCGAGTCTGAAAATCTGATGAAAAGAGGCCTACAAGTTGTGTTGTGTGGAAGCTATTGGATCCAGTATGAAAATTGATGAAACGTGGTCCATGATGGAGCTGAGGGTCGAAGCCTTCAATGAGGGGGTTGTAGCTCCCTTCCAGTGGTAGCTGGTAAACAAGATCAGGGGGTAGTAGCTCCCTTCCAGGAGTGGCTAGTAAATGAGATCAAGGGGTAGTAGCTCCCTTCCAGGAGTGGTTGGTAAACAATATCAGGGGGTTGAAGCTCACTTCCATTAGTAGCAAGAGAACGAGAGAAGGTTGCAACCTTCTGAAGGTGGGTGCCTGCATGATGATATGAGTCTGCACCAGTACATGGTTGTAAGAATTTTTCTTTATAATAAATATTGAAGACAGAGACGACAATAGCGGTGGTTTTCTCCTGAATTGGGTTTCCACCTTCAATCTTGGTGTTCATGTGCGTTGCTTATGTGTGATGATTTATTCTGTTCTTACTTCACATGTTTACTTCTTAATAAACATCTGATGAATGAATAACGCAATGATCTAAATAAATAATTATCTGCATAATCAGATCTCTGGACATACACAAGTTTTCTTAAAGATATCCGTATCTATACGCGAGTTGGGTTAATTAAATTCACGTATATAATTCTGTAAATAAAAAGAAATTTTTTTGAGTAAGCCCTAAATACTAATTCACCCCACCCCCCCCCCCCCCCCCCCTCTTAGTATTTTTCCCAACAATTGGTATCAAAGCGGGTCCTTCTGAAGGAGTTTTATTGCTTGAAGGAGATCTGTCACAATGGGAAGGAAGCAAAAGAAGAAGGCTACTGAAAGAAAGAAGATATCTCAGAAAACATGTACAGCCGAAAATGAAGAAGATGAAACATGTATTGATTGTTGTTCTTGTGATTCACTTTCTTGTGCATGAAATGGTGAAGATAGTGAAATCCAAAGTGAAAGTAATGTTATGGATCTAGAAGTAGTAATTTAAAATCTCAAGATTAAAGTTGAAGATCAACAAAGATTATTTAATGAGAGGGAATCTATCTACAAAGATATGATCTCTAGAATAAATGAATAGATAAACAAGTATCAAAGGTTGTACGATGAAGTAACCAATCACAGTGAAGGACTTGAAGAAAAAATCATCTCTCTCAAAGCAGATCTTGAAACATCAAATAAGAAGAATGAAGAACTTCTACAATCATTTGAAGAAGAAGGACTTGAAGAAGAAATCATCTCGCTCAAAGAAGATCTAGAAACATCAAATAAGAAGAATGAAGAACTTCTACAATAATTTGAAGAACAAGAAAATGGGTTGAAAGAAGAGATTCTAAAATTTAATGAACAAGTAGAAGAAGGAAGCAGGGTCGAAGAAAGTATGAAGAATCAATGCGAAAAATTGGAGGTTGAGATAAACATTTTAAAAGGTAAATTAGAAGAAAATGATAAAATATTGAGGTTTCAAAATAGTACTAAGATTCTAGATAATATTCTTAGTAGTCAAAGGTCTCCCTCAATTAAATTTGGTCTTGGTTTTCATGAAACTGTGAAAGGAGAATCTAGTTCACAAGACAAAGCCAAAGATTCAAAGAATATCAATGCAAAACATGAAGTGTTTAAAGAGACAAAAGGGAAACCAACAATCATGAATTTTCAAAGGAAATCATTCGCTCCTAAATATAGAATTATCAATAATGTTGAATGCTTTATATGTCATAATTATGGACATGTTGCAGCCAAGTGTAGAAGAAATTTTTTTCAGTCAAAGATAGATAGACACTACACAGAAAGACAGTCAGCTCCCAGGTACTTAGGTTTCTTTAAGGGATATTGTTTTTCATGCAGCAATTTTGGTCATAAAGTAGTTGAGTGCAATAGAAGAAATATTAGAGAAACATGTTATGATCCCTATGCTCCCTTTTCTGGTCACATAAGGTGTTATGCTTGTAACAAGTATGGGCATGTAGAAAAAGAATGCAGATTAATGAACAGATCTGAGAAATTGGAGAATTTCCAGCAAAGCCGGAAAAAGAAGAAGCCCTAGTCAAAGACGTAGGGAATGTTGACCCTATTGCAGTCATCCAATTCTAAAGTGTACTTCTCATAATGATTTCAGGAGTGGTGTGAGATACAGTAATGTATCATCACAAAGGGAGCAATATAAGGTGATTCCCATGATTGGTTTGGTAATTCTAGTTGTGTTTATTTCTAACAGTGCATCTAATGTGACAAGAGAAGATAGGTATAGGTGGTACAAATTCAGGGGGAGATGAAGTTGTGAAATTTTTCTATATTTTACTTTCTATACGCGGGTTTCATGAACTAAAGCCGCGTATACAAGCGAGTTTTGTTGGAAACAATTGCGTATGTTTTTCTCTGATAAGAAAAACAGTGAATCAGACTCAAGATCAGTTTCTAATAGGCTACTCACAGTTGTAATTCTCTTTGTATAATGTTGATGGTTTCAGTCTACTGATATGATATGGTCATACTTGACTATGAACATGTAACACCAGTTGGGGGAGCATTAGCCTAACTACTAAAGTTGCATTGTTGGCATTGTGTTTGCTTATTCTTGTGATGCTCATGTTAGAATGATGTTATGATACATAGATTTCTTATGATGAGATTATGGATGAGCCCTGATCACATTTTATAGAAGAGTATCTTTATTTTAACACGTGGATTTGATGCAAGTCTAATGATTCAGATATAAGGACAAAACATGCAGATTTTGTTGATGATTAACATAATGATTATAAAAGACCTTGGTAATAACAGATCACATGGATGATTGCTTGATACATATTTACTATGATGAAGTTGTTCTGGTATGACAATTATTCTTGGCAAGAATATGATGTTGCTACAAAGATCCTAATGTTTCTTACTGATGTGCTTATGCTACAACTGTTGGCTGACACTTGAAGACATGGATACATTGGCTTATCTTTCTTCTCTCAGATATTGTTGATACAAGTCTATGGTGTTTTCTCATATGGTGCCACTCTACTCTATTTCATGATGATTCCCACATATGTTTCTACAAAGGGGAAATGGAAATTTCACCTTGATAAAGACAAGAGATTGAGTTGATAGCTGATTTCTACAGAAAGATACTATGATGCTCGAATCATAGACCCAGTCACAGGATGATGATATTGAACTTTATTGGCAAACAAGGATTGGCATTGATGGGTACATCTGCGGTTATAAGGAAACACAAACAAAAAATTAAGATGATGGTGATGTATATCTTCCTGCATCAAATAGCAACAATATAGAAGGTGAACCCAATGAAGCAACAACAGAATATCTATCTGAAAAGGCTCCATCTAGTGCAACAAGCAACCGATGGCATATTTGTATCTCAAGAAAAATATCTCAAAGAATCTTGTTATTCATTCCAAGACCAAGCACATTCCTATCAAGTATCACTCCTTACGTGAACAAGTACTTGAACAAAAGGTGAAATTGGAGTATGTTCCCTCCAAAGAATAGGTTGATGATATATTTAATAAGCCTCTTCCCAGGGAAGCCTTCGAATATCTCAGACAAAAGGTAGGAGTTGTCTCTATTTTTCAGAAGATCAGATATGCTTAAATTCGGAAGATTAAATTGGATACGCCGATTTCATAAAGGACAGTCGCGTATATATGCGAGTTTATATATAAAAAAACTGCGTATGGGTTTTTGCTAGCATAATTTTTTGGGTCAGCATTTTCAGAACAGTTGCGGTGCTGTTGGGTATCTCTGGTGATGTCCCAATTCTTACATTTATGTTTCATTCTCTAATATATTGTTGATAAATATGCCTTGATGATTTGAAATTTTTCAGGATTCACAAGCTAAGGGGGAGCACTTGTCCTGTGGGAAATGATGCATTGTTCAAATTCTAAGTGTTTGTTGTGGTCTGATCTCATGATTGAGATTCATTGGTCTTGTTTATAAAAATGCATTTGATGAAAAGTTCATGTTGAGACCTATGCTGTAAAATTGTTATATTCAGTCATGTAAGGACTTGGTCAAATTTGTAAACCTACTTGGTTGGGTAGTTGAGTCAAAATTTGTAAACCCACTTGGTTGGGTAGTTCAGTTAAATATGTAATTCCACTTGGTTGGATCATTGATGTAAGTATGAGTCCTTGGTGATCGAAATGGTCATACTTGGATGAGTTATAGAGTCATGTAATTCATTGAAAAATCTATCTAAAGATTCAACAAGAACTTAGGGGGAGCATGGTAAATTCAGTTCACTTTAGATCTACAGAGCTCATATCTCTACAAGGGAAGAGAAACCTTGTTTTGGTTTTGATCCGTCCTTTGCCCTTGATGTCAATGGGGGAGAGTATCATTGTGTTTGATTAATGGTTATGATTAATGTATCTATCTGTTGTGGTGATCAAACACCATCATGGTTGCCATCAAGTCCAAAGGGGGAGATTGTTGGAAATATGATGTAATGTGTTGTACTTGATGGCAACCTACTTGATGAATTTGTCCTTGATGGAAACCTCTTGATGAGTTTCCTATGATAAGCAACCTATGTGTTAAATATGTAAGAATGACGTAGCTACAGATTAGTTCAGATATGACAGAGAAAAGAATTCCAGTAAGTGCCAGAGAAATGATAAATATAATATGTCTCAATGTATACGCTAATTTTGTGAAGGTAACCCGCGTATGGATGCAATGTATACTCTAATTTTGTGAAGGCAACCCGCGTATACATTCAGGATTAGCATATACATAGTTTTTATGAAGATAAGTTGCGTATACATGTGGAAATGAATGCTCCAAGTCGCGTATGCCTTTTGCACTCTAAAATTATGATACCAAGGGGCATTACTATGGTATTAGCCCACAGTATTGAGTGTTGCATTGTCTATTTGATTCCGTATAAGAATACCATCGGAAGTTGAGTGGTTTTGACTCATGGTATTGGTAAAATCTAAATCTATATAAGGAGAAGAAGATCATAAGTATGCATGAGTAAGGGTTGTTATTGAATAAAATTCTCTAAGGAATATCTGCATGGATGAACTTTGTTCTTAATTGAGAGATCTGAATCTATGATGCACCCATGGATATAATGATGGTTCAAGATCTCTAGATATGATGATGAGGAATCTCTAGAATGGCCTATTGAAGGAATGATGAAGAATTGGCGCAAGTCTACTGAAGAAAATGAATAAATCTGGGTAAGTATTTATAGATCTGGTCTGTTATGAAAACTTACATTTACAGATATATACACGAGTTGGTCTCAATAAAATCATTTATATACGTGGGTTCGCTTCATGAAAAGCACGTATGGCAGTTATGGTTTTCTGAAGAATAGTATACGCAGGTTTGTGTGCAGAAAAGCGCGTATGTACGCGGATTCAGTGAAGCAAAGTGGTGTATGATATTTGAATTAATGATTGTTCAGGGTTGAGTTTGTATCTATTCTGATGTCTGGGTATTGAATTCATACTTCACTCTGAAGTATATCTACATGGAATGGGTTGCATTTTATTGATAGATCTAGATTAATAATGCACCTATGAATAAAATGATGGATCAGGATCTCTAGACCTGAAATGACTATATATCTTCTAGATCTATTTATGGAATGCTTAGATCTGAGATGTGGTGAATGTTTTCTGAAGTGAAGGGTAATGTCTAATGTTTATATGTTCTAAAGAGTTGTGCAACCCTGCAATGTTTGCAGATCTATACGCGGGTTCGTCGTAGCGAAAGCGTGTATATACGTGGGTTAGTTTCAGCAAAAGTGCGTATGGAATCAAAGGTCAGTCCTGAAATAGTTGCAGATATATACGCAGGTTTGTCTCTGTGAAAGTGTGTATATACACGGGTTCAATGAAGTAAAAGCGCGTATGTAATCTAGGGTTTTGCTGAAGTGTGCAGAAGGAAATCTCTGATCTGTTTTGTTGTATTAATGTTGTATGTCAATGATGTCTTCATACATATCTGAGCTTTTTGAATACTGATTATGTTGCTATTTGATTATTATTACATATCAGTTGTTGGTTGTTTGGTTGATGATTCAATGAATGAATTGATGGAGTTATAAGTTTCTATTTTATTTTCTTTGAGCTTAAATGTGTGGAGTGGGTCCAATCTGAAAATCTGATGAAAAGAGGCCTAAAAGTTGTGTTGTGTGGAAACTGTTGGATCCAGTATGAGAATTGATGAAACGTGGTCCATGATGGAGCTGAGGGTCGAAGCCTTCAGTGAGGAAGTTGTAGCTCCCTTCTAGTGGTAGCTGGTAAACCAGATCAGGGGGTAGTAGCTCCCTTCCAGGAGCGGCTGGTAAATGAGATCAGGGGGTAGTAGCGCCCTTCCAGGAGTGGTTGGTAAACAAGATCAGGGGGTTGAAGCTCCCTTCCAGTAGTAGCTGGAGAACGAGAAAAGTTTGCAACCTTTTGCAACTGGGTACCTCCATGCTGGTATGATTCTGCACCAGTACATGGTTGTACGAAGTTTTCTTTATAATAAATATTGAAGACAGAGATGACGTCAGCGGTGGTTTTCTCTCGAATTGGGTTTCCACCATAAATCCTGGTGTTCATGTGTGTTGCTTATGTGTGATGATTTATTCTGTTCTTACTGCACATGTTTACTGCTTACTAAACATCTGATGAATGAATGATGCAATTTTCTAAGTAAAGAATTATCTTCATAATAAGATCTCTAGACATACACAAGTTTTCTTAAAGATATCCGCATATATACGTGAGTTGGGTTAATTAAAGTCACGTATAGAATTCTATAAATAAAAAGAAAAAAAATTGAGTAAGCCTTAAATACTGATTCACCCCCCCCCCCCCCCCCCCCTCTCAGTATTTTTCCCAACAAGCTTCCATGAGAGGAGTTTCACAAGTCATTGAGTTGTTTACACTGACTCCATATGCCAAATGGTAGGAATTTTTCCACATCTTTCACCTGCATCAAAACAAACTTAAACCCAATTTCTGAGTTAGCCATTTATTGATCTTCATTTAGATAATATCATTCTATATCCTTGAGAGAGCCCTCTCAGGCCAAAAAGGCTAATTTTCAACTAAAAGTAGGTTTGAAATAGTTACTCTAGGTTGATTTTTGAGGCAACCAATCAATATTCAATTTAATGATAACATTTAGGTGCATCTATCAAGATTCTGAAGAAATATTTCCCGAAGTTTTTTGATCAAACAAAAGTACTGAATTCTTGGAGGTAGCAGGAGCTCAGAAGCATTCGAGGCTGCACTATACCTTGGCCACTCTGTTCTTAAAGAATTCAGAAATTCATAACTTCATGGCGACTCCACTAGAATTATGAGTAACTCAAGTGCTGCCATTATTTTTTGAGGTATGCATGTGTGGACTTTTCAAAAACTTATGGTTTCCAAAATATTTTTCCCAAGGATGCATATTTTTTAAGGAATGGTCCAAAATTTAATGGACAAGATTTGAGTTTGACCTTGAACCATATATCAAATTTCCCTAACTTTACCAAGCTTCTTAGAGTCATACATGAAGATGTTTTCATCAGATTGTTCTATGATTCATTTCAAGGGAAATGTAGACAATGGATTGAAATTTTTCCTGCCAGATCTATTAATCCATTTGTAGATTTTTGGCTTCTGTTTTTGGAAACATGGATGGAAAAAATAGATTTTGTGGCAGACACTCTTTCCATTCAATATTTTAAGCAATGGAACAATGAGCACACTAATGAGGAAGTGGATGAAATTTTCTTCGGCCTTGTCTTCTTATTTAAAGTCATTTGAGTGCAACTTAGAAGATAAGATTCAATTTTTTGATGAATTTGCTAAGAACATTGAGAAAGACATTGAAGTTTTAGAAGATAAAATTCAGTCCTATAGTTTTCATTTTCAAAGTCAGTCTTTTGAAAGTTTTTTCATACCAAAATACAAAGAGAAGGTGTTGCTACGTTTTTCTTTTGAGATCGAGGAGGAATGTCTTGTTTTTGAAAATGAGTTTGATAGCACACAACTGAAATCTTATGTTCCTAAAGAAAGCATCTATAAGTTGTCTAAAACTGTAGAATGTCTTGAGAATCACCAAACAAAATATGTCTTCTATGATCCCATAGCTAACTACATAGAAGAGTTCTACAATTGTACAGTTCAACTTTTCAATTATGTTTTCACTTTAAAAATTAGACCCATTTTCTATTTCCTTTTTCATTATAGTATCCATTTTTCATTTGGTTTCAACACAGTCAAGGAGTTCAGGTATCATATCAGCTCATTGACTTACTTTATTGGAGGTTTCATGTCACTTGAATCAAGAATGAAGATTGCAGTTGTTAGGGTACGTAGGTGTGTGTGTGAATAAGCTCAAGTATTCTGAGCCTCTTTGTAGCACGCAGACATTTAGTTTTCAATTTGGATTACAGTTTTCAACAAGCTTGGGCCTGAGGAGAGGGCTATAAAAATTTTAAGAAGATTTCATCAATTTCATCTTTTCCAAGAAAGGCACTAGAACTACAGGTTCTTTGTTGTACCATAGGGGCACACCATCCCTAGTGGAGCCACTGTTATCACCAATAAAATCTCATTTTGGTTAGGAAGGTCATTTGGTATAGGTTTTATTGTGTTGGTAAATTAATTCATAAAATTGATGAAATTTTATGAATTGGTTACAATCCTAAGTTTTTTATAAGTCCCACAGATCATGTCAGCATGGTCATATCAATAAAAATCTATCAAAAATCCATATGCACTGGTTCAAATTTGGTTTTAGGTCACTAGTCCATTTTTTTCCTGAGTCTATAGTGATTTCTAGGAAAACATGTTGTTTTCGCTATGGACTCACCTAACAAGTCCATAGCGAATCTTCCAAACTCATAACAAAAAGCGCTATGAACTCGTGTTTTTCTGCACCGACAAGATAATGTATGAGGTGTCAATTAAAAAATGGATAGAGGTCTATTTGAGGTCATGAGTTGTGTTGTTTGGAGTCATGGTGCATGTGTGATCATCATTATCATCATATCATTCAATTTTTATTTCCTTATTTGGCCTCCTTCCTCTCACATTCAAACTTACCTTTTTTATATTATCCTTGTCAGCTTCTTGCTGCCACCTTTTCCATTTTTTCTCGGTAATATCTCTAGCTACTGTCATAGGTTATTTTCCACCTTTGTCAACAAACAACTTGTTGTCATATACACTTTTTATAGCTATAAACTTTCAAAGAAGGAATCATTGTTTTGGAGGAGATGGCAACACATAAGAACACCAACAAGGGAGGTTTCGTGGTCAAGTATGAACCTCTGGACCTAAAATTTGTCATGGAAGACCCTAGTGTTGCAGAGTCCTTCATCAAAGCTGGTTGCTTGATATTTTTTCATAAGTTACAAGGGGATTTGTTGTGCTTTTGGACTGTTTAAGAAGTCGACTTCAAGAGTATTTTCTGGGTAAAAAGAGATGAGCTCAAAAAACATGAGAGAGGTTATTTTCAAAAAATTATCAAATAAAATTAACCTCTTTCACGTTTCTCATAGGTTCTATAAATTGGGAGATTTGAAGGTGTCTTTGGGATCTATTTTCAAAGTGAATTTTTTCCTGTTTTAGCCATGTTTTTCAAATGCATATTCTGAACATCTCGAGAGGTTGTTAAAAAAGAAGAAGATATTTTTCTTCAAAAAGAAATGGTTTACAAAAAAATCCTCCCGTTTTGTAACAAATATCAAGGATCGGGAGATAGGAGCTCATTTATGACCCCTATTTTTTAGAAAAAAATGTTCATTTTTAATGAAAGATGAGCCACCTAATACTCCATGAAGAAGAGTAAGATTTAATTTGAACCATTTTTGGCCTATCATGCTTCATATCATCATCTAACACAGTTTTTGTCAATTTTTGGGAGGTGGAAACTGAAATTTTAAAAATATGTAGTTATTAGGCAAGTTTGTAGCATACTCCAGGCTTAAAGCCGAGAATTCTCTACGAACTCGCTGAAGTTGATTTTTTGCTATAAAAATCAAGTTTTTTCTTAAAAGGAGTGGGTGAAGGTATCTGTTTAAGTCTTTTATCTTATTTAACACCTTCAAGTCAAAAAATAAGTCAAGAAGGTTGCAGAAAAGGTTAAAACAAGACTGTTACAAACTTCTTGCTACGAACTTGCCTAGAATCCCCAGTTTCTGCAACAAAAAGAAATTCCTAAGTATTTCAAGAATTTATTAAAGCTTTGAAGCACAAAATACACTTGGAGTGGTCAAAGAGTATCAATGAATATTTTGATCGGCATAGCACTCAACAAAGAGGGTGATTAGGCTGCCAGCTCATTAACCTGAGAGACATCATCAACTAGGCCAACACATTTCCAAAATTCGAGGAGTAGACCCTTAATGTCAGTTGGGTTGGTATTTTTTTTTGTTATGGACAATGCCACTTCACTCAAAGTGGTTATGTTCGATAATTTCATCATGAATACATTATGTAAATTTTGTTAATGTACTAAATAGATTTTGAGTTCTAATAGGTTTTGGACTCCTAGAAACTCAAATAGCACTAGATTTCCTCCTTGTATTAGGTTTCTTGTTTAGATAAGGTGTATTTGAGAGTATTTGAAGGTCTAGCCAGCTAGAAGACCTCATTGAGGTATATCTAGTTCTTTAAATAGGTAGCTAGAAGGTTGAAAGAGGGTTGATTTATGTTTACTACAGACTATTATTGTAAAACTTTTCATCAGTAATATACAGTGGAAACTTACTTCTCTTTACCTGAGATTCATTAATATTATCATGAGTATTTGTATTTTATGTTCTGCAATTTTATCTTCAGTATCCTAGTGTTTGATTACTTACAAAGTTCATGACTTACATGCTCTAACTTCCTTAAAACCCTTAGTTTTTTGTGAATGATATCTATTCATTATAATATATATATATATATATATATATATATATATATATATATATATATATAGATATATATATATGCCTCAAATTCCATGAGAGGAGTTTCACATGTCATTAGGTTGTTTACAATGAATCCATATGCCCAATGGTAGTAATTTTTCCACATCTTTCACTTGCATAAATACACACTCAAAACACAATTTCAGAGTTAGCCATCCTTGAGCTACATTTAGATAATATCATTCTATATCCTTGAGAGAGCCCTCTTAGGCTGAAAAGGTTCATATTCAGCTAAAGGTAGGTTTGAAATAGTTACTCTAGGTTGACTGTTAAAGAAACCCATGAGTATTCAATTTAGTGATAACATAACTTTTCTCTCAATGTTTGCAATTTAAATTTATTCATTTTATCATTGCCTTCATACACAACTTTCAAAATATCCCAAGCTTCTTTTTTTGTTGATGCATGAGTTATCTCGTCGAAGATAGAGTCACCAAATGAGTTTTGTATCCAACATTTGGATCTGTGCCCCTTCTTTCTTATTTTTACAATGACATTCCTTTTATTATTGTTCATGGCCGCTAATTTTTCTTGGGTTGGCTCCACATGACCATTTGATAGAGTATCCCAGCATTCTTGGGCTTGTAGAAATGTCTTCATTCTTAAATACCAAAACTCATAAAATTTTCCAAGTAAAGTCTGCGGCAAGGTGTTGGAGGAAGACTTTATTGAAATGAAAATGTGTGCCCCCTTTTTTTTTAAGTCCTTTTTTATTTAAAAAAAAAACATCTATTTTTAAATCTCTTTTCCTTGGTAACAAATTCATGTTTTCATTTAAGGAAAATAAAACTTGAAAAATAACCCTTTTTAAAATCTCCCTTCTCTTCAAAAAGAACTTATGAATATGTTGTTTCATATAATCGTTATTTTTAAAATAAAATAAGTAACCCTTTTCTCCAAAAGAAAACTTACAAATAATAATGTATGACTCATTTCTGGAAAATAATATTTTAGTGGCTCATATTGATATAACGTAGACAGTCCTACTCCCATTTCACAGGCCTTTCGAGTGATCTCTTGTGTTAGTAACATAGAGTCGCCGATAAAAAAAAGTGTTATCACAATACATTTTTTTTTTAATTGACTTTGAGCTTAACTTTCTTCAATGTGTTTCACCCTCTCCTTCAGTGGATTAGTGGTGGCTTCCTTCTTCCTTCTTCTCCAAAATCTCTTGATCTCTACACTTCAAGAGGATTCAAACTTTTCCATCACTTAGATGAAATTTCCACTCTTAGGGAACCTTTTGGAAACTAGCTCTGATACCATGACAAATAATGAAAAATGAAAATTGGAGCAGAAATTGCTCTTCTCAATATTCAAAATAACTAAATATATTACATTGTAAACATCAATAATAAATGAACATATTAGAACCCGAAACAATTGAAGTGAAATTGAACTTTCTATGACACCTATTAGACAAGAGAACTAAATGTGATGACACTTAGTAGACAGTGAGATTAATATCTCAAGAGATAATCTATGTGTCACTGGTATTTATCATCACTCACATCCACTCTAGAATCTCGCAAACAGTGCTATTTCACTACCACATCTTTGAGTTTTCACTTAACCTCCATTTAAAATGTAACCAAATCTGACCACCATTGATGAATACTGTAATATGAACAATATTGGCACCTTGACTTGTCGGGACTTCCACGATAAGATTTGTTAAGTAATGAACCATCCTATGGACCAACCACCATTTGTCATATATTTCGATTTCAACTATTCGTTAGTTGCTAGGATGGACATCTAGATACTGAATCTGATCAAAATTTGATCAAATAACTTGACCTTAGACAAGAATTGATGTTTCAAACACCAAGGCTTATATTTTAAGAACAACCAAACCTTTTTATAACTATAATTTGAAGAAATAAAAAACTACTTCAACTCACACCATGAAATAAAAGACACATTAATTTGAATTTGCTGCAAATCTAAACTCTTCTCATTAACTAGAAATGGCTAGCACTCTCTCCATCAAGAACAATGCTCCACTGCTAATAAAAATAGTGAAAATGATCCAATCCTTTACTAACGAGATTCATTTCCCTTTCAATTTGGATTTTATTTCTGCAGCTTATAATATTTTCGAAGCAGTCAGATCACATTGGATCTTTTCCACATGGCCAACTTGAACCACACCAGGAATAAAAAATTATCCATAACTCTATTTCTAAACAAGTAGATCGCAACACCTAAACACCACAAAAAAACAACACAGAGGAACAAGAATTTACTAACATAAACAATAGATCAAACACTTTATTAGACAAATATATTTAAAAAGGATCAACCTTCACACCTCTTTTATTTTCTTGGCCTTCCCGTAAGGGAATCAATCTAGAACCAACTCTGATACCATGTTAGAAAAATTGAGAAAGGAGATAGAGATTATACACAATAAAAATCACTCACTATATATTTTTTGTTGATTAATAGAATTACAAATATATAGGACATAAAACATTGACTTTGACACATCTAAATAATTGATATATAGGAAAAAAAAACTTCTATATTGACACATGGGAACTCTCAATGACAACTCATGACAGAACATGGAAGAATTACATCCAATACTGCATTACTGTTTTTGTACATGCACATACTTATTTCAATTAGCTTCATAATGCTTTAATTATCCATAGTTATTGAATGTATAACTAAGCTTAACTTAGTTTCATTATGTATTGATTCTCAAACTAATATTGGTGAATCAAATTCATTCTCAATTGCAATTTTTATTTTTCAATTCTCGAAAATTTGTGCAATTATTCTTCAGCTAGATCCATATTTGTTCTCTAGTAATTTTACATGGTACCAGAGGTATAGGGGTTTGGAGAAGAGACATGAATAATATTTTCTAGTTTTTAAGAGAAAATAATTTGAAATTTTTCAAAGATTTGTTTTGCAGATCTCAAAATATTGGAGAATTGTTGCAATTGTTGGTACAGCTACAAGGTGAAAAAAAAGGACTTCTCATCTTCAACGATTCTTACTCAGTATAACTACTTCCAATGGAAGCTATATATTTTTCTTAATCTCAGAGGAAAATACTTGCATTAGATAGTTATAAATACAGAAGTTGAACACAATTTCTCCTTTGAAAAAACCAAATACTTCAACATGATGGATGTGGATTTTGTTCTATTGTTGTCTATATATCCAGCATTGTGTTTCCATGTGGACACATGTAGGACTCTGAATGAGGTTTGGACAACCTTGGATAATTTACTTGGAAATCAGGATGAGACGTGAGCTCATATTCTTGAAAATGAACTAAATTCCTTAGATCCAAACAACTTTGAGAACATTCAAGATTTCTTTACGAAATTCAAATAATTTTTTCTACATACATAATTGCGAGATCGATAAATGAAAATAGGAAGGTAAATTGATACTTTATATTTTGGCTAAATTAGGCCTTGATTATTTTTTCCTCATTTCTAAATTTCATACAATTAGAAATGCAACTCGAGATAAACAAAA
Organism: Pinus albicaulis; assembly: GCA_034641835.2. Lineage (NCBI taxonomy): Eukaryota > Viridiplantae > Streptophyta > Pinopsida > Pinales > Pinaceae > Pinus > Pinus albicaulis. The sequence goes on along the minus strand of CM076573.1, from coordinate 79,572,136 downwards.
AATTCCCAAACTTGATGCATTTATTGAGTCTCTCATTCATGAGAAGAATAAGCTCATCAAAATGGGTTCATTAAAGTCTCCAAATGCGAATGCACTTGCCATGCATGATAAAGGAAATTCCAACTCAAAACCAAATAAAAAATCCAAATATAAAGGAAAGGAAAGAGATCCAGATCCAAGAGAGGGAGGAAATCCAAAACCTTTAGATGATTCTTCAAGATCCAAGGGTAAGAAGGGAAAGAAAGGAAACTCCAAGTGTCCTTATTTTAATTAAGGTTGTCATCCTGAATCCTCATGAATGTAGAATATTATTGATCTTATGGAAAGGACTCTTCAGCAAAATAATATTGGTCATCACATTCGAGAAGTTTCCAATAAGAGGACGGAGCTAAAACCATCAAAAAGAAGGGGTAATTTTCATGCTTTTATTTCTCTTCATTCTACACCATAGGAATAGATCATCGATTTACGAGCTTCACATAAAATGACTTCTTCAAAGGAATCCTTTTATTCTCTACATGCATACTCAGGACCTCCTATTCTCATGGAGGAAAATTTTGTAGTTGAAGCAACTAGACAAGGAAGAGTCCAATTCGAATATGGAAGTTTTCATAATGTCTTGCATATTCCAAGGATTTCTATGAATCTTCTTTCAGTGTATCATATGGAACACACAAGCATCAGAAGGAAAGTGGAAATTACCCTGGATTCCTTGAGAATTTATGACATGAAAACCAACTTGAAGATTGCATCTGGAAAGGTAAATGATCAATATTTTCTGTATACATTTTCTGATTTGGTTCCTCAATCAGATTCTATTTTTATACTTATGTGTGCAAATAGAGAAAGTATGATTTGGCATGAGATATTTGGGCACTTGAATTTTAGATATATGTAGCAACTTAGCAAGCAAGGGATGGTCAAAGGACTGTCGGCCATTGAATTTTAAAATGGTTTTTGTAATGGATATGCTCTTGGAAAGCATCCAAAAGACAAATTCGAGAAGGAGCATGCATGGATATCCTCTTCACCTTTGGAGCTTGTACATAGTGATCTAGTGGGTCCATTTCCAACAATTTCAATGAGCAAAGCAAGATATATGTTGTCATTTATAGATGATTACACGATATTCACTTGGGTTTACTTCTTGAAACTCAAGTTTGAAGTTTTTCAACATCTAAATATTTTCATAACACATGCAGAATATGAGTCTAGAAAAAACATCAAGATACTCCAAAAATATAATGGGACTCAATATGTGAAAAAATATCAAAAATATTTGTAATGAAGTATACATACAGTTGAAGAATATAGTTCCTTACACTCCACAAGAAAATGGGGTGGCTGTTGGGTGCAGGAATTACACTTAAGCAAACTCCTCAACACTTAATTTGTCAACCCAAGGGATTTGTAAACCTAGAGACGAAGCATAGGCAATTCCAGAGATGGTATGAATCTCTCTAACGTAAATCCCTACTTTCTTAAAGGAAATATTGCAAAATCAAATCAAAAGAGAAAAAGCAACTTGAATCATTAAGAATAATCTAAGACTGGAACGAGAAAGCATGCATTTGCAAGAGAGAAATAAAGATAAAAGGAAATAACTTCAGCTAATGGTTGTTTAATCTACTGAGTGTGTATTTTCCCTTAGCAGAGACACTTTAGCAGTCTCGTTAGATGGGCCCTTAAACCTGCTTCCTTAGAGATTTCCTTCTTGTATTAATCTGTCCTGCACTAGTGCAGGATCAGAGAGTTATGTAGAAGGTATAAATTGTGTCTTTACTGAAGGATTTTTTAATTCATTCAAGGGTTCAAACTTTTCAAGGTTCAGAGCACTCGGATCCTGTGGCAAGAAACTAGTTCCTACACCTGATCAGAGCTTCCTGCACTTAGCTTTTTAATTCTTCAAATAGATGTTCAATTACTACAAGTGCTAGTTTTCTATTAAATAAAATGGCACACATAAAAGTGAATGTTTCTGAGTTTAATATAATGCAGAAGTAAAGAAACAATCATTTATCCTATCGTAAGTATTTAAGGAAAGAAAGAAAATCACGGAAAGTAGATTAAGAAAACTTGCTGCATCACACCAACGTGCACTAGTGCATGTTTGTTTCTCCTGCTTGCACTAGGCAGTGGAAAACCAAATAAACAGAACTTCAGGGAAACAAAATGTCACACTAAAATGCACTAGTGTAGGGTCGCTTCTCCTGCTTGTACCAATTGGTGGAAAACCAAATAACACCAATGTGCCTGGTGCAGGTTTGCTTCTCCTTCTTGTACTAGATGGGAAATCCAATCTGAAATTAAATGCAGGAAAGTAATTTGCAGGGGAAGAAAATGTAACTACTTCACACGAAGGATCCATTTTCAATGAGACAGGAATGCATTGTGCTGGAAATTTAATCACACTTTAATAATTTAAACACACATTACAGGAAACAGAAAATAGGGTAAACGTGCTGGGTTGGCTGGGTCGTAGCCAACCATCGTGTTTCCCTTTCGAAATTAAACACTGCTCAGAAAACCAGTTAATTCATTAGATTTCTAAACATGAGATGAAAGAAAACCTTTTATTAATTTATTGAGGTGAATACATACGTTGATACAATGTCCAGCCCAAATTCTGGCAATAACAAAAGACTGGTTACCGCCTATCAACTTCAATCTAAACTCTGCTCCCCAAAAAATCTCCCGCAGGTCCTATTTACACTTTACATTATATAGATCTGTTGGCCAAAACAAATCATTCAACTAATTCATAACAAAATGCAAAATTTAGTCTCAGCCTTCAAGATAAGACGGTTTTGCAAAACTGGTCGTAGCTAACCATCTTTCTCCCTTCACAGATTAGCTTCGGCTGCCTTCAAATCATTTTTTGTCATGGCTAAATGGATTAAGACAGGGTGGTGATCGAGGAAAGGATCTGCCGCGAAGATCTGTTGTGCTGGCAATAGTGCAGATCCGATCCTGCACTAAGATCAATGGTCATGATAAGCACTTTAACCATCAAATAACTTTTGGAGATAACGATTAGTTACAAAAGTGATTTAGAAATAAGAAATCATGTGATAGATATTTAATTAATGCTAAATTGAATTAAAATATGAAAAATAAAGGTTTATACTAAATGTGTCACCATGCTTCGACTGGTGCATGATGAGGGTGCATAAAGGAGGTGAAATAGGGGTAAATGGTTATAATTTAGGAAGGTAAAAGTAGTAAAGAGAGAGAAAATTAGGGGGATAACATCCTCCCATCCCTAAGCTGTTGTGTGTCCTCACACAACTCTTTACCTCTGCAAAAAACTTCAAAAATTTTAGCGTTCGAGTTCACTCCTGCTCCAGCATACTATCATCAGTCTGCAGTGTTTCATATTTTATCCTTTTGTTGCTCTTCAATTTCTTCGTCATATTTTTAAGTCATCTAAAACATTGTGAAGCATGGTACTTCCATACCCTGACTTCTCCTTACTTCTTGTGGATCTCCGTCGTGAACTCTTCCTTATTCTGTTCTTTTTCCTCCTGTGTTTTGGCTACGAGTTGCTCTAAATTCTGTACTTGAAGCTCAAGCTCAAGTATCCGAGTAGTAGAAGCTACCAAATCTTCTTCCTTTTCTATCTCAACAGGGGCTGTATTTTCTTCAAGGACCTCAGTATCCGTTGGAGTTTCAGTAAACACTTCTTCCTCTTCCAGTTCTTTTTCTTCTTCTAACTCTTGTGGTTCTTCATCTTATTCTTTCTCTTCCGGTTCTTCTTCTTCTACTTCCACTTCTTCCGGCTCTTCTTCGTCTTCTCCTTCCACTTCTGTTGGTTCTTCCTCCTCTTCTAACTCTTCCAATTCTTCTTCTTCTTGTGCTGGTTCTTTTTCTTCTTATGTTGGATCTTCCTTTTCCTGTGTCGGTTCTTTTGGTTCTGGTTCGCCTTGCACTAGTGCAGGTGGGGATTCAACATTCTGTGGGGACTAGGTTCTGCACCAAGTTCTTCATTCTTTGTCCGGCCCTTAGTAAAGTCGGCCAACAGGGTTTCATCTTCAATTTCCACAGATTCTGCTGTGTCCGCAAGGACTGAAAACAAATCATATTCTTCAGGGGTCTGTTCATGCACTGGGGGTGTCGGAGGAGTTTCTTCAACAGGTACACCTAATGTCTTCTGTTTCTTTGGAGATGGGCCATTTTCTTCTGTTGATTTCCCGGTTCATTTCCTTCTTGTACTGGTGTAAGAAGGACTTCTCTTTACACTTGGACCCTTGCTTGCGCTGGCGGGCATCTCTATTTTCGTCTCAGTAGTTGTTTTCCTTCCTGCAATGGGCTTTTTATCTAGCTGCTTTAGCAACTCCTTCCAGGTCATACCCTTAATTTCCAATTGTTTATGGACCAAGATTTTGATCAGGCTGTGATGATACAATTTCTTATCAGCCTGGTCCGCCCGTGCTCCCTATACGCCCTTGGCCATATTTTCTAAACTCTTAAACAAAAATTGAGTGAAATCCATCCTCCATCGGACATTCCGGCCAGGTTCAAAGTGTTGCGGCATCCTAAAATGATACACAAAGGTGAGGGAGTACCTCCCATCACAAGTCAAGAATTTTTGGAGAATAAAAAGGAGGTCGCGTCATTGTCCCAGCAAGGCGCTGCGTGGAACTCCTTTCTTCCAGTTTACGTTCATGTCTTTATCAACAACGAAACGTTGCCAGTGCTTCCTCTCAAGCTTCTGATTTTTAAAGTACTGCAAACTAGTTTCTGTAAGCCTGTCGCTGTTGCTATAGATTTTTCCGTGACTTTAAATCTCAGGGGTCCAATCTCTACACGGTCATTTTTAAAAATCTGTGCAAACTGTAGGGCCACTTCACTATTGTTCCCATCAAATTTCTGCAAAAATAGAAGAAAGCCCGAGTCTCGCAATAGTGCAAGACTATTGCAAAACTCGGCGGTATGATCTACCTCACTGAGAGACGACGGTTCACATCTAACATGCGACATCTTTGTTTTACAGTTATGAACAGTAAAAAAATTTGCATGCAATACTGGAAAAATTAACTCTTTATAGATAGGGATCAACCATCCAACATCCCTTTTGTCTTATCACTGATCCATCCCACCAAAATAGTCGTAGATGTGCGGCATGTTTAGAATCATGCGAGATTGGTACTTGCGGTGGCATTTTTAACGACTAAGTGAGGTAATCACCATAAGTGAAGGACGTTTAGGATCATGACGGAAAGAATAATAATATGCAAGCAACGGTTTAAACATTTCCTCATTCCTTTATAATTCAAAAAAATTTAGCATTTATTAAAAATGATCATGATTCTTAACTAAAAAACACTTTGTACTTTAAATAATTTTCTCCTAGTTAATATGATAGCATAAGTACTCTATCAAATAAGTGAAAAAGGCTGCTTGTAAACTTCTATGATGACCACTTCTTATGACATATGCTTAAAAAACAGATTGTACGCTGCTTTTTTCAAGGTGCATACTTGCACCGATCTGTTTACACCACTTACTATACTGCTATGCTGGTACCATTCTGCTTATACTGTTATATAGGACAATATGCTTGCACTAGTGCAAGAATATTGTCGAAAAAAAAGAACAGAGAATTTAAGTGGAATATAGGCTAGACTTTTAACATAGCTTTCCTCAACTGATACTAAAAATTTGCTTCGCCCTTCCTTGATGCTTTAGGGAAAAATTTTTCTCTTTATGTATGAGATCCTGCAATGAATTCATGGGGGAACAAAGAAGTGGGAAAGGGGAAAATTTCAGAAGGGGAAGGAATTTTGTTACAGGGATTCCAGGAATAGTACTAAAAAGGGGATAAACAAAATTGGGATAGGGAAAAACATTCAAGGGTAAAGTGGGATTTTTACGAAGTGGTTAGGGTAAATTCAGAAGAATGTGGGAAGGTTAATCATTCTGGGATTTAAAGAAGAAAACTGAGGGAATATTATGAAATGGATATGAAGAAAGGCAGAAAATTTTCTGGAAGGTATGCTTGCACTGGTGCAAGAAAAAATAACTGTAGCGAAAATTAAGTGTTACTTGAATAAAAATATGCATGCTAATTACCCCAATGTATAAAGGTCTGCTGAACCTATTTTTACTCAGTGGTTGCTAGCATATCTAATGATCAAGCAACATTCTCTTTTTATTAGAAATTTTTTATCTCCCTGCCAGTAAGTTGGTTTTTAGGTTGACCCTTCTGCAATCATGTCAGCGAACTAATTTTCACAATTACAGGTAAATATTTTTTCTTTACCTTTTTTTTTAAATTTTTATTAAATTTGTTTTTTTCTTTTGAGAAGAAGAAGAGTTAATGTTTTCAAAAGGTTGGTTTTACTGTTTACCACTACCATCCCAAATTGCTATTGGAATTGCTATGTAAAATATTTCTTGGCAAGCGGCTGAAAATACTTCTTTAATCTATGCCCATTTACCAAGAATACTGAATCTTGTCCATCAATAGTTTTGACTTCTACTGCTCCATTCTCGAATACTCGGATCACTTCATAAGGTCCCATCCAATGTGCATGGAACTTCCTTTTAAAATTTTTAAATCTAGAATCATAGAGGAGTACCCAATCACCTAGTTGGAACTGATTTTTCTGAATAATCTTGTCATGCCACCTTTTCTGTTGTTGTTGATTAGGATGTCCTACTGAACAACTTCTTTGCGAAATTCATCTAACTCATTTAATTGGAGAAGACGTTGTTGTTGTGCCTTGGAGAGATCTAGTCCTAACTGAACTGCAGTTCTGAAGGTTTTGATCTGGAACTCAATTGGTAACAGAACCTGTTTTCCATATACTAGCTCATATGGTGCATGTCCCGTGCTATTTCTCCAAGTGGTTCTGTATGCCCACAAATTTTCTGGTAATCTTTCAGCCCAGTCGTTTCGTTGCATATTGATTGTCTTTGTAAGAATGGACTCGATCAATTTGTTTGTAGATTCCCCCTGTCCATTTTCTTGCGGGTGATATTGCGTGGATTTCATATGCCAGATCTTTTACTACTCCATCACACCCTGTACTATATTAGAAATAAACTGTGGACCATTGTCAAAAAAAAAATCTCTAGACACACTAAATCTAGTAAATATTTGAGAAAAAAGAAAATCAACAACAACGTTTTCTGTAGCAAAAGAAACAACTTTAGCTTCTACCCATTTTGTAACAAAATCTGTGCAAACCAGAATATGCTTTTTACTTAAAAATTTTGGATATATTGGCCCTACAAAATCGATAGCCCATTTTTCAAAAGGCTCAATCATAACTTGGGGGCATAAAGACATTTCATTGGTTTGATTAGGCTGGCCCATTCATTGACAGTTATCACATCGCCTGACATACTGTATGGCATCCTTAAACAAGGAAGGCCAAAAGTAACCAGCATGTAATACTTTATATGCAGTCCGCTTATCAGAGAAGTGGCCTCCACAAGGTTCATCATGAGCAGATTTCAATATTTCAAACACTTCCTCGTCTCTTACACATCTACGGATAATTAGATCTAGACCAGTGTAAAAGAGGTCTCCTTGAATCCAGGAATATGCAACAATTTTCTAAATAATATCTGCTTTTCACGAGCGGACAAGTGGCGTGGTGTCTTCCCAGTAACCAAGTAATTAGAAATGTCAGAAAACCATGAAGAATCTGTAGACATATCAAAAATATTTTCATCTGGAAAATCATCATTAACAAGATTTACTTCACCAGGATTATCTAATCTAGAAATAAAATCTGCTACGTCATTAGATTTCCCTGGTCTATCAACAATAGTAACATTAAACTCCTATAACAATAGTAACTACCTAGCCACTCTACCACCTTTCAATGGTTTTTTCATCAAATATTTAATCACGGAGTGATCAGTATGTACAAATACTTCATATCCTGTAATATAGTGTCTGAACTTATTAATTACAAAAATCCCAACTAAAAAATCCTTCTCTGTAATTGTATAATTCAATTTAGCGGAAGACAAATTTTACTAATATAATAAATAGCATAGGATTTCTTATTTTCCTCTTGTCCTAAAGCTGCACCAATAGGAAAATCTTAAGCATCAGAGGATATGTGAAAAGGCAAGGACCAGTTTGGACCTCGCAAAACTGGTGCCTGTACCAACTTTTCCTTCAATGTCTCAAAAGACTGTTGGCAAGTCGTGGACCAAGAAAATTCACTATCCTTAGCTAGAAGTTGGAAAAGAGGAGCAGCTATCTTCGAAAAAATTTCAATGAATCTTCTATAGTAACCAGCATGTCCCAGAAAGCCTCTTACTTCCCTTTGAGTTTTGGGTGCAGGAAGATTCAAAATGATTTCAATCTTTGCCGGATCAACCTGGATACCTTTGTCAGAAATCAAATGGCCAAGCACCACTCCCATTTTGCACATTAATCTACATTTCTTATCACTCAAAGAAAGATGGGCTTCCTAACAATTAAGAATTACTTTCTCTAGATTTTTGAGAGCTTCTTGAAAAGAATCACCAAACACAGAAAATTCATCCATATAAATTCCATATAAATTTGTACAAACTCTAGATCAACACAAATAGCCAAGACTGCCCTTTGAAAGGTAGCCGAGGAATTACATAAACCAAAAGGAATCACTTTGTAAGAAAATTTCCCCCATGGACATGTAAAACTAGTTTTATCCTAATCTTCAGGTGCAATCTATATCTGGTTATAACCACTGAAGCCATCAAAAAAGGAGAAATATTTCTTTCCTACAAGGGTATCAAGCACCTGATCAATGAAAGGGAGAGGGAATTAATCTTTAAGAGTTGATTTATTCAATTCTCGATAATCAATATAAATACGCCATCTTCCATCTTTCTTAGGTATTAGTACTAATGAAGAGACCCACTGACTATCGAAAATAGGATAAATAAAACGAGCATCTAAGAGTTTCTATACTTATTCCTTCACAGTGTCTCTTAGAGCTGGATTCATTCGCCTTTGAGGTTTCTGGATAGGTCAGGTTCCTTCCTAAATATAGATGTGATGTGTACAAGTTTCAGGTGGGATACCCTTCATATCTTCATAGCCCCAAGTAAAGGCACTAAGATGGTTTTCCAACAAATTCACAAGCTGCTCTTGCTGAGAAGAGTCCAAATCTGAACTAATATGAAAGGATTTACCAGGGCTAATCTCAACAAGAGTGGTATCAGGCTCATGAGTGTTAGCCATTAGTGAATTTTTGTCATAAGAAAATGATGGCTAAAACAGGTCCTAAGCCTTCAAGGAATCATTTTAATAGAAAATCATTTATTCTTGAAATATACTATTCCTTAAACTATTGTGCCTTAAAAACAGTGTCGTTCCCTCCAAAAAATCCAACAAGAAATATATTGTTCCCTTCATAATTGTTTCCTAAACAACCCCCTTTTATCATTTCATTCATTCATTTTGGCCCTTATTTCATCCTCCATTTTCTCTGAAAAATCTCCTTGCCTCCTCCTAATTTTCCCCTCATCCTCAGAAAACTTTTGAAAACCCTTTGAACGATAGAACCCCTTTCTTATGGTTTAAAAAACTTTCCTTTTCTTCCATCGGAACTCGGAAAACCATGAAAAAACCTAAAAAAACACATAAAAAACCCCTTAAAAACTCCTCCGCCCTTTTTAAGCCTTTAGCCCCTTTTTGGCTTAGCCCCAGCTCCGTTTTTCGTCATATGCCCAAACCCTGCGACCAAGCGCTAAGCGCTCATCACATCGCACCTCTATATATCACATCGCACAATCACTGTTTCCCTACCCTGCTTCCCTTTCCCCTCCCGCCGATGCGATAATCCCCTTCTCCCTTGAAAGCCCTTGGCCACATATTGCATAGGCGACCGTGTCCTGGGACTTACCTTAGCCCTTATTGCAATCGCTCCATCGGCTTACCCCTTTCCTTTTCTTTTCCCCTCCGCAATGAAGTGCCGATGCGATAATCTCCCCCCTCCTCATCCCTTGGTCACCTTATCCCTCCACGTGACCATCACCTAGCACATATGATAAACCCCCATCGCATTGGAATTTCCATGAAAAACATGCCATTTTCTTTGTATTTTGGCCACTCCGATAACAATACCCCACTGAGATCTACATCGTAGATCCATAAGATCTAACGACTCTCGTTCGCCCCGATAACCCAACTCTTCTAGGCCTACCATCCACCACATATAGCGCCTCCCCTATCAAACACTGCCACCTAGCTTCCACTTTCATTTCCACCCAAGAAACTTCTCCATCGCGTTTGTTCTGCACCGTCCGATCTCACCCTTTTCATCCAATGACTGCGGTGGCGTATCGCGCGATTTTCACATCTGGAGTTTAACACTCCAAAGTTGCACGATACTGGCGATTTTCTAAAATATAGGTGTCGCATAGTGTGTGGAATCACGTTCAAATGCGTTTAAACAACTTACCACCTGAAATGAATGCGATAACCACCCGCGGTATTTCAAAAACCATTTTTACCCGAATTCGCGCCAAATACAGTTTAAAACCAAATTTGTGCCGGTTTTCCTCAATAAAATCCTCCTCCTGCATATTCCGCTCCTTCTCACTACTCCATCCACCCCCTATAGCCTCCAAAACAGTTTTACCAAATCACGCAGGGTTTTATAACATGTTTTATGTTTTGTGCATGTTTTGCGGTGATTTTAAAGGCTGAAAGGCCCCCTACAGTCCATAAAGGGACAGTGGCTGAGGATGACGATCCTCAGAGCTCAATAAAAATAAAAATGGGGACAAATCTCATGTTTTAATCAGTATTTCACGAAGCACTGGTTTCGCAATTAAAACCCTCCAGTGCAGGCCATCTGTATATAAAGAAAGTGAATGAAGATTAGTAAAGTAAATCAAGATTTAAGTCGGAATCCCAAAGATCAAAATACTTAATCCGAAGATCAAAGGTTAAGGACACAGTTTGAAGAATAATATTAATCAAAGAGGCCTTAAAGCTATACCAAAGGCCAAATCAGTGTTTAAAGCAACAAATCTGGACAGATCAGCAAAATATCAACTTAAATTGCCAAATCATCAAGGCTAATTAATCCTCTGAAAGCTAGAAGTGCCACCTGCAGACCTATCTACTCAAAAGACTACATAGTAAATGCACAGTCAAAGATATTTTGTTAAAGACAACTCAACATTAACTGCCAACCTACCAAAGATCCTCAAAGTCAACAAAAGTGATTGAAGTCGATGAGAATTAACACAAAATTCAATTAATAGAGTAGAAAACTCACAAAACTTCCCCATTTGGCCCTTCAAAGGCCGAGAAGCACTTACTTTATATTAATTAAGCAGATAGACCCTTCTTACACTCTACCTCCTCTATTTTCTATAAATACTTATGTAGAAGACATTATAGGGGTTGGTCTCTGGATATCTGTTGTATGTAAATAGCTCTTGAAGCTACTGTAGCTCTATTTTTAATTGAAGACACATAAGCTAAGATGAGAAGTTTGAAGTTGTAGAGGCCCACTGGACTTGAATATTGTAACTAGTTTTAACAACAAATACAAATAGCTGATTTATGGGATCTTGGTCTATGTCAATGGTGATGTGTTTCTCACTCTAAATTGTTATTTTCTTATTGTTTCTATTCTGTCCACCATTTTGTGATAAAGAACAACAAATATAGATTAGGATTTACTTCTGAAGTACCCTAAATATCACTGATAAATCTTTATCCTTTATGTTTTCTGCTGATTGTTAATTTAAAGGTAATTATAGAGTATAACCAATGAAGTGTTGGTAAGCCCATATTTCCTGAGTACAACTTGAAATATTTTCTTTGAATGATCTTGAGAAGTATGCTAATTAAAGCTGAGCTAGAGAAGTTTATGGTTAGCCCTGTCCTCTGGTTTTTCTCCAACAGTTGCTTTGAAAAGTTCCCTTAAGAGTATGTTGAAAGCAGGCTAGTTTCAAAGCACTTACCTGATCTTAAACTAATTTTTATGTCTATCATGAATGTTTTCTTTGAGAATATGTTGAATCAGGCTAAGTTAAAAGTATTTACTTGATCGTAAGCTATTCTATATTTTTAAATGTTTTCTCTAGAAATTACATCAAAAGCAGACTAGTTTCAAAGTACTTACCTGATCTTAGATCACTTTTGCGTTTTTTTCTTAAGTGCATGTCAAAAGCAGGCTAGTTTCAAAGTACTTGCCTGATCTTAGGCTATCCTATGTTCCCTCATCTCTTTGATTTCTCTCACTCCATTTCTTAGTGTTTCATTCCATATATAAAATAAACTTAAAGAGATTCTTTGACATAGATGACTTGCCCCATAGACCACTCTTGAACCTTGTCGCTCAATTAAATCCTATTATGACTCCATATCCCAATGGATTGATGATGTTCCTTACTTATCTTATCAGCTGAACCATTATGTCACTTACTCACATCTTCACCCTTCATATAGACTTCCTTCATCTTAATTATATCCTTGCCCAACCAAACAAAAACAAACAACCTTGTTCTTCATAACTAGCCTAAAATCATACTAAAAGCCTTAAAGATCATATCTTTAAACATATATATAGAGAGATCCCTCTCTGAATCTAGGATGGCTAGGTCCTAAGATTCCAAAGTGGTTTTGATGTAGGCTCTGCAGCATTTGTACTTGCCAATCTTGCAAACTACGGAGACCTAACATACTGGCGACTCCGCTGGGGACATTTTCTGAGTAAATTACATCTTATACATCCTTAAGAACTCAGAAGACCCAAAACATTTTAGATTGGTATATAAATCAATCAATGGTGGTGGACCATTAAACATTTTACCTTTCAAAAGCTAAAAATTTCCACCTGGTAACTCCATTGGCCTCGAGAAGGCCTATTACCCCACTAGTCTTTGTAGACTCCTTTGTGAATGCATTGAGCAAACCCAATCATACTTTTGGTGGGCAACAAAATTTAAAGCATCCACCTGGTGACTCCATAACTCTCAGAAGACCAAATGAATCCACTCGTAGAAGACTCTAAACTGGTTGACAAGATACAATGACCTCTTTTCTGATTTACAAACATGGATTCAGATGTAGACCCAGAAGCAAAACTATTGACCAAGATGGAAAGAATGTTGTACATGTTTGCAAAAATAATGGATAGGTATGAGGCTAATTTAAGTATTGTGGATCTAGATTAGCCCATGCTTTTTCCAGATCAAGAACAAACTCAACCACTAAAATACCTAGACAATGAGAAAGACATGTATGATGATCAAGACTTTATGGAAGATGATGAGCAAGGTTACAGAGAAAAAAATGAGGAAGGTTGTCAAGAAATTCCTGATTGCTTACCTATATCTTGTACTATGTTGTTAAGATAACTTCACAACCAAATTTCAAAAACAAATAGTGAAAAGTGCTTTGAGGAAACAAGTAGCCACTTAGAAAACGCATAATCTAATGTGGAAAGAAAACCAGCACATATAGGAACTCTCCCTCTCTATTACAACTCATTTCAGATTAAACAACAAGAGTGGCATCTTAATAATATAGTAGAAACAACTCATGAAAGTTGTATTCAAACTGAGTGTCATAATAATCATGAGGAATTATTTGAAACAAGAGAAGATCAAGAGATAGTAGAGTATCCCCAAGGTTTCCCTGCAAGCACAAGTGAATATCCCTTAGAAGAGGCTCAACAAAACATCCAACCTCAAAAATAGTTAACAAAAGAGAAAGAGGACTGTTGTACTTCTGTCCAAAGCCAAATCAAAATCCCTCCTCCTTTGACAGAAGAAGAAATTGATCAACTATTAAACAATCTGCTAGCCTTCAAAAATTCATCCGAACAAAACACTTCTGCTCATCTACCTATTAAACCTTGTTGTTGTGAACCCGAAATTAAACTTGTAGATCAGCTTAATGAAAAACAAGCTGATAACCCAATATTCTTGATTGGTGAGATTTTTTATACTAATTATTGTCCAATTTTTTATCAGTATGATTATGATGATGAGCTTCAAACATAAACTAATCATGCAGGGAAACCAGTAGTTGATTGGTGTCATGAAATTCCTTATCATTAGCTTGAAAGCAGCAATCTACCAATCCAACCCATCAGAAACAGCGTTCATATAATTGGGAATCAGCAGTCTTTCAGCTCAAAAGTGGAAGAGGAAAACAAAGAATAATTTCTTGAGCATGATGAATATAAGGAACCTCCTCCTGAGAGGGTTGAGGTAATCGAAGAGACCCTTGATCAAGAATGTAATCACCTCTTCATTGGGTTTAGTCCTTCAAATCAGAACATACCAGGACTTCAAGAGGACAGCACTGCCAAATATGATGAGTCCTCCAGTTCAGATAATAATGAAGATGAGGAAGATTTTCTTTCTCAAAAGAATCTTTCTCTTGATCCAGTGGAAGAGAAAATAATCCTGGTTGACCCTTATCTTTCAAATACTCACAACCAAGTATTATTTGAAGATCCCTATGATGATTTTCTGAGGACATTTGAAGAGGGTAAAAATATTGTTAGGAGCAGTGTATTACCAAAAGCAAGAAAATTGTTTAACACTGCTGCCAAGAAACAAGTAAGATGGGAGTGGCCCTGTCTGTCCAATATGCTCAAAAACATGAGCAAAGACCAGTCATGGAACCATCTGATTGATTGGATGTATTGGAAAAGAGAGTATGTTAGATCAAGCATGTAAATATTTCAAAGATAGATTAGGTTAGATAGAAAAGAAATAAAGCTCAACCTATGAGCATTTAGTTAGTTTCTTGTTTTTTGTTTTGAATTTGAAAAAATAAAAATACCAAAAACAATAGAAAGGAGAAGAGGGCGGAAATAAAAGAGAAAGGTACAGCCCCATACCCAAAAAGAGAAGAATTTTGAAAGTGTGCAAGCTTAAATGCCACTACCAAAAACAACACTCCTATTTTAGTCATACATCTAATCATGACTAAGATAGTTTTCAATTTTCTGCAGATAGATTAGTGAAAAATATTTGCCAAACTGCTCAATCTTGGCCTATCAGTATAGTAGATGAGGACAGAAATACAGTAGTTCAAACAAACTCAAAACCTGAACCTATAAGATTGATGAATAATTGGTTCTAATATGCTCAAAATCTGAACCAAAAGAAAACAACTCTAAAAATATTAGATTCAGAGCTGAAAGAAAAAGAGAAGGAGGTTTTTTATTTTTCAAAACATAAGCCTTCACAGTTTTGTTTTCTAAATTTTCTGCAAATAAATTCTATGTGCAGCTTGTACTTACAACCATAGACACCATGGCAAATCAGACAGCATAATCCTGATTTGACTATGTTTAAATTTCTGTTTTAGAAAGTAGAGAATAAAATCTTCTAGACAGTCTAATCCTATTAGATAGTAGCTTAGGTAGATAATCAATGAGTTCAACTGCTCAATCTGAACTCATGAAAGAAATAAGGGTAGATTTAGATTATTTTTTCCTTTTTTCAAAAAGAATAAAATGTTGATATTTAAGGTCTGCAAGTCCAAATGCACCTGCTGAAGAAAAAATGTTAGGAATTAGGCTGTGTAGGTAGTTGTTTGGGAGAAATTTGTTTGCTGATATAAATATTGGTCGTCTTTTCCAAAGCATCATGATTAGTGGAAAAATATTTTCAATGAATAAGGCACAGGTCTACATCCCAGGGATCAAAATCTAAAGTTCTTGAAACCTCCAAGGAGCTTCCATCCCCAAGTGGAGCCACTGTTAGCCATCAGTGAATTTTTGTCATAAGAAAATGATGGCTAAAACAGGTCTTGAGCCTTCAAGGAATCATTTTCATAGAAAATCATTTATTCTTGAAGTCTGATGTTCCTTAAACTGCTGTGCCTTAAAAACAGTGTTGTTGCCTCCAAAAAATCCAATAAGAAATATGTTGTTCCCTTCAGAACCGTTTCCTAAACAACCCCTTTTTATCATTTCATTCGCTCATTTTTGCCCTTATTTCATCCTCCATTTCCTCTGAAAAATCTCCTTGCCTCCTCCTAGTTTTCCCCTCATCCTCATAAAAATTTCGAAAACCCTTTGAACCATAGAACCTCTTTCTTATGGTTTAAAAACCTTTCCTTTTCTTCTATTAGAACTCGGAACACCTTGAAAAAACCTAAAAAAACACATTAAAAACCCCTTAAAAAATCCTCCGCCCTTTTTAAGCCTTTAGCCCCTTTTTTGCTTAGCCCCGGCTCCGTTTTCCATCATATGCCCAAATGTCGCGACCGAGTGCTAAGCGCTCATCGCATCGCACCTCTATATATCGCATCACACAATCACTGGTTCCCTACCCCGCTTCCCTTTCCCCTCCCGCCGATGCGATAAGCCCCTTCTCCCTTGAAAGCCCCTGGCCACATATTGCATAGGCGACCGTGTCCCGAGCCTTACCTTAGCCCTTATCACAATCACTCCATCGGCTTACCCCTTTCCTATTCTTTTCCCCTCTGCAACAAAGTGCTGATGTGATAAGCTACCCCCTCCTCAGCCCCTGGTCACCTTATCCCTCCACATGACCATCACCTAGCACCTATGTTAAACCCCCATCGCATTGGAAGTTCCATGAAAAACATGCCTTTTTATTTGTATTTTGGCCACTCCGATAACAATACCCCACTGAGATCTACATCATAGATCCATAAGATCTAACGACTCTCATTTGCCCCAATAACCCAACTCTTTTGGGCCTACCATCCACCACATATAGCACCTGCCCTATCGAACGCTGCCACCTGGCTTCCACTTTCATCTCCACCCTAGGAACTTCTCCATCGTGTTTGGTCCACACCGTCCGATCTCACCCCTTTCATCGAACAGCCGCGGTGGCGTATCTCGCGATTTTCGCATCCAGAGTTTAATACTCCAAAGTTGCGTGATACCAACAGTTTTCTAAAAGACAGGTGTCGCATAGTGTGTGGAATCACGTTCAAATGAATTTAAATAACTTACCACCCGAAATTAATGCGATAACCACCCGCGATATTTCGAAAACCATTTTTACCCAAATTGACACCAAATACGGTTTAAAACCAAATTTGCACCGGTTTTCCTCAATAAACTCCTCCTCCTACATATTCCGCTCCTTCTCATTGCTCCATCCACCCCCGCTAGCCTCCAAAGTAGTTTTACCAAATCACGCAGGGTTTTATAACATGTTTTATGGTTTGTGCAGGTTTTGCGGTGATTTTAAAGGCCGAAAGGCCCCCTACAATCCATAAAGGGACAGTGGCTGAGGATGACGATCCTCAGAGCTCAATCAAAAGAAAAAGTGGGACGAATCTCATGTTTTAATCAGTGTTTCACGAAGCACTAGTTTCGCAGTTAAAACCCTCCAGCGTAGGCCATCTGTATATAAATAAAGTGAATGAAGATCAGTAAAGTAAATCAGGATTAAAGTCGGAAGCCCGAAGATCAAAAGACTTAATCCGAAGATCAAAGGTTAAGGACACAGTTTGAAGAATAAAGTTAATCAAAGAGGCCTTAAAGCTATACCAAAGGCCAAATCATTGTTTAAAGCAACAGATCCGGATAGATTAGCAAAATATCGCCTTAAATTTCTAGATCATCAAGGCTAATTTATCCTCTAAAAGCCAAAAGTTCCACCTGCAGACCTATCTACTCAAAATACTACACATTAAATGCATAGTCAGAGATATTTTGTTAAAGACAAATTAGCATTAACTGCCAACCTACCAAATATCCTCAAAGTCAACAAAAGTGATTGAAGTCGATGAGAATTAATGCATAATTCAATTAACAGAGTAGAAAACTCAGAAAAATTCCCCATTTGGCCCTTCAAAGGCCGAGAAGCAATTACTCTATATCAATTAAATAGATAGACCCTTCTACACTCCACCTCCTCTTTTTTCTATAAATACTTCTGTAGAAGACATTATAGGGGTTGGTCTTTGGATATCTGTTGTATGTAAATCGCTCTTGAAGCTGTTGTAGCTCTGTTTGCAATTGAAGACACATAATCTGAGATGACAAGTTTGAAGCTATAGAGGCCCACTGACTTGAAGATTGTAACTGGTTTGAACATAAAAAAAAAATAGCTAATTTATGGGATCCTAGTCTATGTCAATGGTGATGTGTTTCTCACTGTAAATTGTTATTTTATTATTTTTTCCATTATGTCCACCATTCTCTGATAAAGAACAAAAAATATAGATTAGGATTTGTTTCTGAAGTACCCTAAATCTCACTCCTAAATATTTATCCTTTATGTTTTCTGCTGATTGTTAATTTAAAGGTAATTCAATAGAGTATAACCAGTGAAGTGTTGGTAAGCCCATATTTCTTGAGTACAACTTGAGATATTGTCTTTGAGTGATCTCGAGAAGTCTGCTAATTAAAGCTAATCTAGAGAAGTTTATGGTTAGCCCTGTCCTTTGTTTTACCTCCAACAATTGCTTTGAAAATTTCCCTTAAGAGTATGTTGAAAGCAGGCTAGTTTCAAAGCAGTTACCTGATCTTAAACTACTTTTTATGTTTATCATGAATTTTTTCTTTGAGAATATGTTGAAAGCAGGCAAAGTTAAAAGTCTTTACTTGATCTTAAGCTATTATATGTTTTTAAATTTTTTCTCTAGAAAGTACATCAAAAGCAGGCTAGTTTCAAAGTACTTACCTGATCTTAGATTACTTTTGCGTTTTTTTCTTAAGTGCATGTAAAAAACAAGCTAGTTTCAAAGTACTTACCTGATCTTAGGCTGTCCTTTGTTCCCTCATTTGTTTGATTTCTTTCACTCCATTTATTAGTGTTTCATTCCATAAAATCAACTTAAAGAGATCCTTTGACATAGATGACTTGCCCCATGGACCACTCTTGAACCTTGTTGCTCATTTAAATCCTATTATGACTCCATAGCTCAATGGATTGATGCTGGTCCTTTCTTATCTTATCAGCTGAACCATTCTGTCACTTACTCACATCTTCACCCTTCATATAGACTTCCTTCATCTTCATTATATCCTTGCCCAACCAAACAAAAACAAACAACCTTGTTCTTCATAACTAGCCTAAAATCATACTAAAAGCCTTAAACATCATATCTTTAAACATATATATAGAGAGATCCCTCTCTGAATCTAGGATGGCTAGGTCCTCAGATTCCAAAGTGGTTTTTATGTAGGATCTGCAGCATTTGTACTTGCCAATATTGCAAAATACGGAGACCTAACAAGGATCACTTAAGGGAGTGGTACAAAAGAATGAGAATCATGATTTTCTTGAAAATATAGGCTGAAAATTTGGCTCAAAGGCTCATAATGAGGCATAATGTCTAGATTATTCAGGAAATCTTGAATCTCATCTTCTTGTGAAGACCTAGTATAATGGTGGATAAGGGAAATAGACAGAGTTTCCTCATCACTGCTTTGATCCAACCATAAAGTATCTTGAAGGTCCTGAATGGATTTGGCAGGGGGCTATAAGGTAAATTTCTTCCTAGGATCTCCATGTGAGATATACATATCACCAGAATGACATCCAATATATGCATCAACCATTGCAAGCCATGGTCGACCCAAGATCAAGGGATGTCCTCCTACTGGGTTATTTGGCTCAAGCACAATGAAATCAACAGTATATTACCAAGAATCTAATGAAATGATCACATCGTCCAATACTCCTTCTGGCTTAATTTTAGATCTATCTTCTAATTCAAGCACAGTGGGAGTAGGGTGAAGATGAGATAACCGAAGTTGATCCATGGTTTGCTTAGTCATGACATTAATGGCTTCCCCCAGGTCTATAAGAACATTAGAGACAAGGACATTACCAATTTTAACTGAGACAACAGGGTTTCCGGGATCAGTATATTTTTCCACGGACACACATCCCGTCATCAGCTCTATTGCCCTACCAACAAATTGAATGGTTCGGGGTTCCAATCTCTTCCTATCGGGTTTCTTGAGACAGAGTTCCTTAATAATCTTGGTACAAATGGGGATCTCTTTGATGACTTGAAGCAAAGGTATCTTAATGAAAAGATTCTGAAGCTTAGATGCCAAAATAGACTCAGAAATAGGCTCACTCCTTTCCATTACTAGCCTCTCTGGGAAGGGAGGCTAGTTGGAAGAAGATGGCAAGGATTCAGAGGGTAAGGGCTGCTTAGTGACAACTTTCGGAGAATGGTGGAGAGTTTCCTCTTCTCCTTTCTCTTCAATGATCACCATAGTTTGCTTCTGATTTTCTGATGTTACAATCCTTCCCGATCTTAATTGAATATCATGAACCCCAACTGGAATAGACTGGTATTTGAATGGCAAAGGTGGGTTCGTTACATGGATCATTTTCATTACTTTATTATTAGGATTGGGCATAGGTTGAGCAGGAAACTGAGGAGGTTTAAAGGGTGGAGGTAAAGGCAATGGTGGAGTGGACTGACTCGGAAGTTGAGGCATTGGATAAGGTGCATTTGTAGATGGGTATGACTACATAGGTAGCTGGTAGGAATATGGAGAATGAGTTGGCCCTCTCCAACCTTGTTTCCATGGTTGAGAAGGTTACCCATGCTGATATTTATTCCCATACTTCCACTGCTGATGAGAGTTAGGATAAGAATATGCATGCGGATTATAACCAAAATATTGTGGAGAAAATTCAAAAGCCATACCTGTACCTTCCTGAGGCCAATTCCTTCTCGCTCCCATAGCATTAAAATATTTAGCTTCAGGTTGTCCCCCTGTAAATACAACTTTAAGTCCCGGTATAGAGGGACATTTTTCTGTGATATGGTCTTCTATACAAATAGCACACTTATTAGTTTATTTCAAATTGCGAGGACATTCTTTAGGGGGATGCTTGTCTCTACATTTAGGACAAAAAATACATAATGGCTCTTGTTCCCTCATAAGTTTTTGCTGAAATTTTAAGGAGTCTAACTGTTTAGTAACAACGTTCATTATATCAATTTTCATGTTTTCCATTTTATTTTCTAGTCCAATAATCATAGCATCAGTAGGTTTAGTTTTTCCATTTATATTTCGAGCTCCTCTACCTGATCTGTATTGGTTTCTTGAAAATTTCCGGCATAATTCACAAATTTAATCAAAATTTTGCTGAGAAATATCACTTTGTCCTAACAGATTCAAACTATTTCTAGCATTATCAGTAAGTCCTATTAAGAACAAGGTTCTAATAGTGTTGAGATCAAGCTTAAGCTTTGACCTTTGTAAAATATACATAAATCTTTCCAAATAATCTTCAAGCATTTCATCATCATCTTGTATGATTGTAAAAATTCCATCCTGCATGTCTCGAGTTTTGCAATATTCTTGATATTTAGACAAAAATACTCTCTTCATCTAATCCCAAGAGTTTATGGGGTTTCCTCCTAACCCCATAAACCAGTGAAGAGCTAATTCCTTGAGGGTAACAGGAAATAATCTTAAATTTTGAGCCTCAGTTGCATAATCATAACTTCTACACAAAATATCAAACTCAAATAGAAAAGAGTCGGGATCTTCATGAACTTTACCATGGAAATGAGGGAGAGCTGATGGTGGAATATTCTTCATCTATGACATAGTATCATGATCCACAATTGGAAACACAAAAGTGGATTGTCCTTCACTTACCTGGTTTTCACCAGTCCCTTCCAAATGATCTTCTTGGTACACCATTGTTACCTTCTTACGTGTACCGCTCTCCATAGGTTGATCCACACCTGAGCTGTTATTACCAGAATCCGGGTGGATTGTTCCTATGTGATGGGTTTGAATTGGATTGGGCTTCCTATTGATAGAAGGAGACACAATATGAAAATTAATTTCATAATTCTTTCAGCCCTTAGTGGGCTTCGAACCCTTACCTTTCCTAGGCATTCATTTCAAAATAAAAGAAAATAATAAATACAAACAATTTCTAAAAAAATGCTGGCAGAAATCAGTTAGCACCAGTAAAATTCCTTCAAAGAAACAACACTACAAAAAATAAAGAAAAATTACCTCTATTACATAATCAAAAAATTCTTACAAAATCAAATCACCTCCCCGGAAACAACGCCAAAATGTTGGGTGCAGGAATTACACTTAATCAAACTCCTCAACACTTAATTTGTCAACCAGGGGGATTCGTAAACTTAGAGACGAAGCACAGGAAATGCCAGAGATGGTATGAATCTTTCTAATGTAAATCCCTACTTTCTTAAAGGAAATATTTCAGAATCAAATCAAAAGAGAAAAAGGAAACTTGAATAATTAAGAATAATCTAAGACTGGAACGAGAAAGCATGCATTTGAAAGAGATAAATAAAGATAAAAGGCAATCACTTCAGCTAACGGTTGTTTAATCTACTGAATGTGTATTTTCCCTTAGCAGAGACACTTTAGCAATCTCATTAGATGGGCCCTTAAACCTGCTTCCTTAGAGATTTACTTCTTGTATTAATATGTCCTGCACTAGTGCATGATCAGAGAGTTACGTAGAAGGTATAAATTATGTCTTTACTAAAGGCTTTTTTAATTCATGCAAGGGCTCGAACTTTTCAAGGTTCAAAGCACTCAGATCCTGTGGTAAGAAACTAGTTCCTGCACCTGATCAGAGCTTCCTGCACTTAGCTTTTTAATTCTTCAAACAGGTGTTCAATTACTGCAAGTGCTAGTTTTCTATTAAATTAAATAGCACACATAAAAGTGAATGTTTTTGAGTTTAATAAAATGCAGAATTAAAGAAACAATCATTTATCTTGTCGTAAGTGTTTAAGGAAAGAAATAAAATCGTGAAAAGTAGATTAAGAAAACTTGTTGCATCACACCAACGTGCATTGGTGCAGGTTTGCTTCTCCTACTTGTACCAGGCGGTGGAAAACCAAATCAACAGAACTGCAGGAAAAAACCAACATGCACTGGTGCAGGTTCGCTTCTCTTGCTTGTACTAGGTGGTGGAAAACCAAATAACAAAACTGCAAGAAAAGATAAATGTCACACCAACATGCCTGGTGCAAGTTTGCTTCTCCTGCTTGTACCGGACGGGAAATCCAATCTGAAATTAAATGCAGGAAAGTAATTTGCAGGGAAAGGAAATATAACTACTTCACACGATGGATCCATTTTCAATGAGACAAGAATGAATTGTGCTGGAAATTGAATCACACTTTAATAATTTAAACACACAATACAGGAAACAAAAAATAGGGTAAACGTGTTGGGTTGGCTGGGCCCTAGCCAACCAGCGCGTTTCCCTTTTGAAATTAAGCGTTGCTCAGCAAACCAGTTAATTCATCATCTTAAAGGAACAGAAACACAATTTCTGAAACATGAGATGGAAGAAAACCTTTTATTAATTTATTAAGGCAAATACATACGTTGATACAATGTCCAACCCAGATTTAGGCGATAACAAAATACTGGTTACCGCCTATCATCTTCAATCTAAAATATGCTCCCAAAAAATTCTCCCTCAGGTCCTATTTACACTTTACATTATAAAGATCTATTGGCCGAAGGCTAAAACATAATGTTCAACTAATTCATAACAAAATGCATAATTTATTCTCGGCCTTCAAGATAAGACGGTTTTGCAAAACTGGCCGTAGCTAACCAGCTTTCTCCCTTCACGGATTAGTCTCAGCTGCCTTTGAATCATTTGCTGTCGTGGCTAAAATGGCTTAAGACGGGGCGATGACCGAGGAATGGATCTGTCGTGAATATTTGTTGTGCTAGCAATATTTTAGATCCTATCCTGCACTAAGATCAACTGTCACGATAAGCACTTTAACCATCAAATAACTTTTGGAGATAACAATTAGTTACAAAAGTGATATAGAAATAATAAATCATGTGATAGATATTTAATTTATGCTAAATTTAATTAAAACATGAAAAATAAAGGTTTATACTAAATGTGTCACCATGCTTGGACTGGTGCAGGATGAGGGTGCATAAATGAGGTGAAACAGGGGTAAATGGTTATAATTTAGGAAGGAAAAAGTAGTAAAAAGAGAGAAAATTAGGGGGCTAACAATGGCCGAAAGGAAGAATCGATCTTTGAGAGAGATGGCCAATTGCATGTTGCATGGAAGATCTATTTTTTACGGGAGAAACGACTGTACGGTCTGGGTTGAGGGACTATTGAAGCCTATAAAATCTTTGCTTCAAACATCGGGGAAAACCACCCGGTCGGGACCTTAAGACAGCTCCTTTTCCGTTTGGTGTGGTGGCTCCGACTGGATTTAAAGGACCAATTCCCTTGTAACTAAATGGATTGGATTGGATGGGTGGAAATGGGACTAAACTAACTGAAATAAAACTATCTAATTTAAGCTAAATACTGATAAAGAAATTCTAGCACTAACCCGGGTAGCTATATGTGAATACAACTTGAGATTGTTTCAATTCAACAATAACCATAAAAATGTATTATTAATTAAATTGAAATATGAAGAAACAAATAAAGATAACTCTGTTTAAGAAATTAAACAGAGTTATATAAACATATTGCATTCATCATTGTATACCATTTACATGTAACTATGAAAAATAACGTTTCAGTTATACTCAGAAATGATATATAAAAGGAAGCGTTGTTAAAACAAATATACATATAAATGATAGCAATTTTAAAACGAATATCATAAAACAAAAGAGATCAATCGTGAACAGATAGAAATACCTTGTTCATCTTGAAGAGTTTCAAATGCATTCTGATACTCTATCCAGTAACTATAATGCAAAATCAAATTCCAAGGTACAGAAATGCAACACTTCAAAGATAATTCCGCATGAAAATCACCAGATGTGATCCTTTTCAAAAAATATATAAGACAATGGAGTACAGAAATGCAACCTCCAAGTCAAAAAATATTAAGATCCAGGACCCCTCTCTAAATGCATGAGAGGGGTTTAAATACTACTTAACTAACTCTAAAAATAGTTGATTACAAAAATTAAGGATTCGGTTCAATGACCGTCCTTTTCCTAGGCTAAAATACAGTGAAGTTAAAACTAAATCTATCTATCTATTAACTTGATATTTAAGCTTGCAGGCATCCAGCATAGTTTTGAGAAGATGCGGTTGACCGACCTCAGAATTCAACTGTCCTGAAAAGACAGAGTCGGCAAGCGTAGGAGCAATCTTCTCTGTAGCATTGATGATACAATTGAGCGCACTGTGTTGACTATGTGGCTTTACCAAGTACATCCAGTATGAGTCCCAATTCAATATTGTCAGCCCTTGGATGGATTTTTCTCTTTCTTCTGCCTTTTGCCTCCATTCTATTTGCAGTTGATTTGCCTGTGGGAGATATCCTGGAATAGTTTCAGAAATCAAGTTAGCTTTGTGTAAATTGTCATTTACACAATCAGTGAGAGTGTTTTCTGCTGTAGATGCCTCCTCTGCTGCCTTTTCTGCCCTTCTGATTTGTGCATCCCAATTATTAAACAGTATTTCTTTATGGTTCTCGTTAATGATGGGTGCACCAGCTTTTCTGCCTTCTTCTGTCTTTTTCCATGCTAGATAATCATTGATCTTTTCATTAATCAAATCATAATCATTTCGTAAATCTATGACATGATTTGTGATTTTATCGCTCTCTTGGCATAAAGAATTCGATTGCAATATTTTTTGGCAGAAAACTTCCTCTTGTTGCAGTAGTTGATTGTTCAAAGAGATGGTTTCTGAAATGAATTCTGGAAGCTTAGGATCATCCTTATGCTGTTCTTGGATAATCTGTATTTGTTTGTCTTTATCAGCGAGACTTTTTTGATGTCATGTTTGCATTTCTTGAAGTTGTTGTTGTAACTCTTCAAGTCTTAATTGTGCTTCCTTATTGGCCTGTACCTGTTGCAATTGCTGTTGCAGAGCCTTTATCTGTTCTTCTTTTTCATCCAACAAAAGTTGTATCTCAACTGCTTTATCAATTGTTGCAGAAGCATAAGCTCCTGTTATTTGAGATAACTTAGTGAGATTATGAGTAGGCTCTGTGGCAGGATCTTTCCATAAAACATCTACTTGTTCTGCTTCAGTAGCAATTGCACTTTCTATTTTCCTCTTTTTCCTCTGTCTCTTCACTACTGCTTTGTATTTTGGGCTGTAGAATACATCCAGAGGAGGAATGTCCTCTACATTAAGTACAATTTCAGAGGATGGTGTGATTGGTATGTGCTCTGTTACTGCGACTGTGCTGCTTGTTCCTGTGTTCAAAACTTTGGTTGTCTGGACAGGGGTCTGTACATTCTGTCCTTCTACATTAATCAATTGATTAAAGGTTTCCCATTCTTTATCTAACTCAATGGCGACTGGCTGTTGCTGTACATTGGGTGGAGGAGGATTTGTTTGTTGAGAAGTCAAAATTTGTTGTTGAGTAAGCTCTTTAGATTGTGAAGAATCTTTAATGGATTCTTCCATTTTATCTTCCTTTTCTTTAGACTTATTGGAGTGTTCATAATATCTGTCAGATTTTGATTTGGATTTACCTGTACTTGAACTGCCGTTAAAACTAACACTAGGAGTTTTCTCCCTTGCGGGCTCTAAGCGTAGACTATCCAAAGGAATAGGAATTAGTCTCCTTTCTCTGTACAGCTTGAATTCTTGAAAATCCTTTGGAGATAGCTGTGCTTTAGCTGAATTCAAAACCTCTTTGAATGAATTTCTTGCTTGGAACATATCATCAAAAAGATCCTGCTCCCCGACAAATTCCCTTACTTTGATTGCATTGGTAAAATTCTTAACAATATCATTTGGGTCAAATAACCTTCTTGAGAATTTGAACAGCTATAGGCATGTAACGTTGCCTATCTCGTGAAATGCATGACCAATATCCAATAGTGAAAATGTTCCACATTTTATGGGAAATTGTGGCCAAATGCCCTTTTTCTTGTCTTTTAAATCTTTTGTTATTCCTCCCTGGCCACAGGTCTGATAAGCAATTTCCCGAGCTACAAGTCTATCTGGAACATATAAGGGTAAAACATGGGGAGAAGAATAACTTCCAAAAACCCTAATATAGGTGAACAATTCTTCTCCAAACCATCTTGCGACGGGGAGAATATCAACCTCTATTTCTGAGGATAACCTCGGGGCATCCTTATTATACAATGTTCTGTACAATGGCAGCATTATTCCATGACAAATTTGGTAAAAATGGGGGACAAACTTAGACTCCCATAGTTCTTTATGGTACACATGAATGGGCAAGAGATCGTGGATAGTCCATTTCCATCCCATCACAGGGAATTTAGAGACATAGCAGATGGCGTCCATGACATAAGCAGATAAATAAAAAGGCGGATAAACCCGCTGGGAAACATTTCGTTTAGACCGGTAATGAAAAATAGCAGTGGTGAGATTATCAGATAGGATTTTGGCCCAATCTACAATTGTAGAATTAACAGCCGCATTCAACAAAGGAAGCCATTCGGGTAATATCATATTTATGTCAGGCTTTCCAAAAAGCCTGCATAACATGGCAGCAGTAAAACAATAAGGGGAGGTAAGTGAACCCGTGCTGTACATACCTTGTTTGTTTTTCTTCAATGGTTCACTTCTTTTGGTCCACTTCTTTGTGCATTCTGCCAAATTTGAGTGTTCTTTGGCAAACTCTTCCATAAATTGCTTGTTGAAAGTTGCCTGAGGTTCTGGCAGCTTATACATTAATCTCAGATCTTCTATGGTGAATGGCCCAATTAGCTCTTCAGATGGAGTTCTGAATTGTCTGTCTGAAATATCTGTGTTATCCAGCACCCATCTCACCATGTCTGTATATGGGAGAATCCTTGGCCTTGCTGCTATTCTATGCAGAAATGAGTAAGCCAAGTCTCTAAGGGTTGCTTCAGACGTATCCTTTGAACCTGCTGTAGCTGCAACTTTTATCACCACAGGGTTTCCATCTTCTAACAGTTTATACATTCCCTCCCAAGTGGATATACCGGCGTCCTTGTTACAGGCGGTGTCTGCGTATAGCGAAGCCATTTCTTTGTTCTCAGAACTTGAGCTCTTCTCCTTCTTACCCATAGTGTTTAGCGGAAGCTTTGTATAGTGGTATTCTCCTTCGTGCCTGCGTTTTACGAATAAATGAGAGTAATGATATAAGAAAGGTGATGAGACTGTTTTGAATGTGAAAGCAGATGAAATATAATATTTAAATTGTGAAACGACTTTCAATCTAAATACAATATCTTTTCACATTAATAATCAATCCAATCATTTAATATAATCATTAAAGCGCATAACGGATTTGACATATGGGAAGATTGCCTTGGGATAACGCGCCTACATGTATCTGCGACATTGCGATCTGCGATTTGCTGCGCAATATCGCAATATCGCAATGTCACAATATCGCAAAATGAAGTCATCGTAGTCATAAAAATAGCGCAAAAGTGGAAATTGCGCAATAGCGCAAAAGCGCATATCGCAAAAGCGCAATAGCGCAAAATCGCAAAAGCGCACAATCGCAAAAGTGCAGAATTGATAAGAGTGCAAAAGATATTTATTAATCATTTCTGTTTTCTGCGCTATGCGATTTGCGATCAATGCGTTTTATATATACTATTTTTTTATGGATGCGCTATCTTGTTTCAAGAGCAATTTTATTATAATCTATCATAAACTTAAGTGTTTCTAAATATACTTTCTAAGGGATTTTTATAAGTTTATGATAGAAAGTTTTATTTGAAAGGAAAACAAATCCTAATTGATTTTTTTGGATTTTTAACTAAGGATCCCCATTTATTTAGTATTATTACTAATAATAAATAAAAGGGGGGTTGTTGCTGGTCACAACAATTGGCAATTTACTGAAAGAAACAGTTATCTCTGAAAAAATGAAATGAACATTCTATCTTTAGTAAGTAAAGGTTTTTAAAGATAATGAAAACTATCTTAGGATAATTCAAATAAAATGCTGCTATGAAAAAGAAAAATAAAAATCATTTCATAATTTCTTTCTAATTCCTTAAGAAATAAAAACATTTTGGGTTATATCAAGCTTTGATTGGTGTTAATAATGAAGTAAATGGATCTCTCCAAGTTTTGGTTTTATAATATACTCTATTTCCATAGGTATTGCCTCTGCTGCCAGCAAACGTTCATAGTCTCGACAGGGTTACCTTTAAACCATTAACCATTCATTGTCCCATCCAACTAAAATTATGACTTTTTAAAGATAAATTCATAAGACCTATTATCTCATGTTTTTGTCTTTTATTTATTTTTATTTTAAGAGCCATTGTTCTGGTTTGGCAGCCAGTTAATAACAATGCCATTCACTAGTTATAATTAAACTGAACAAGCTGGCTCGTGATGAGACCCCTTGTCTTATATTTATAAGCCATTACCTTGTTTTGGTATGCAGTATTGGTAATGTCAGTTTTATTACTCCTTATGAACATGGTAAGTCGGCTTGTAATGAGACCTCTTATCTCTTAAAATTTTCGTATAATTTCTTAGAATTACATTCTAAAAAATCACAACTTAAATGGATGGGGTGAAATAGTTTTATCCTTAAGAATCAATGGATGACAATTTTTAGAGTTTTTTTAATTCCAAAACTTTGAAAAAAATCTATACTTTGATAGATAACCTTTCTCTGCTTAATAAACTTTATAATGCTTTACATTTTCTTCAAGTTTTCAAAAGATCATGTAAATGATTGAAATAATCTTTTCAAAGTTTAACATCTTATTTTAAACTATTCAAAAACTATGGTCATTACTTTAAAAAAATTTATTTACACAAAATAAATATTTATAATATTTTTCCGAAGAAATTTTCTCAAATAGTAAACAGTCAATCAGAGACTCATAAACAACCTTTATTTGTAAAAACAAAAATAATCAAAAACTTTTGTAGAAAGAAATATGTACAGTTTAAGAAGGGGTTACCTCCTTATGAAAAGAATTTCTTCAAGATAAGCCCATTTACAGGAAGAGACTCTCTCTTACCTATTAAATCTTGGATAATGAATGTATTTGAGCTTATCTTCTCAATGATCTAAAATGGTCCAAGCCACATTTTCTGAAATTTGGTATGTTTACCTTTTTCTTCGTGTGCTTTATCCCATTTCAAAACGAGATCACCAATTGAAAAAAAATTTGAGCCGGTAGAACTTGCATCAAAAGAAGATTTTACAAGTTGTTGATGTTTTTCATGAGTAATTTTTGCTTTATCCCTATCTTCTTCTAGTTTAAGGATTTGATCATATCTCAATTGAATGGATGATGAAGGATTTTCTTCAATAAACTGCACTAGCGCTAATGATGGAAGAGTTAAATTTGATGGTATCACAGCTTCTTTTCCATAAACCAGATTGAAAGGTGAAGTCCCTATTGAAGCTTTTTCAGATACGATCAGCCCATAACGCAAAGATTAAAGATTTGTGCCAATTCTTTTGATTTTGATCAACGGTCCTTTTAATGATTTTGATAAGGTTTTTATTAGTGGATTCAGCCAAACCATTACCTTGTGGATAATAATTTGCTGAATATTTTAATTTAAAACCTCTTTTGACTGCAAATTCAATTAAACTATTTCCAGAGAAGTAAGATGCATTGTCAAAGACAAGAGCTTGAGGTACACCAAACCTGGTTATGATGAATTGATCTATGAAATCAATAATTGCATCAGAATTGGCTACCTTCAATGGGATTGCCTCTACCCGTTTTGTAAAGTAATCAGTTGCAGTAAGGATGTACTTGTGCTGTTTGGAAGAATGAGGTACTATCTAACCAATAATGTCAAGCCCCCATTGTTCGAATGGTTGCTCAATAGTTACTGGTTGCAAAGGAAAAGCTGGTTTCCTTTGTCTTCCACTTGCAGTTTGACAAATTTGGCACTTCCTTACGTAATCATGCGTATCTTTAAAAAGGGTAGGCTAGTAATAACCAGCGCGAATTATTTTGTGAGCTGTGGTATCACCTCCAAAATGACCTCCTGCTGGTCCATCATGCAATTCCTGCAAAACCTTTTCAGCTTCAGTCTTTTCCAAACATCTTAATAAAATTGAATCATAATTTTTTCTAAATAAAACATTATCAATGATCTGGTATTTAATAGCCTTTAACCTTAAAGCGCGTTTACTCTTATAGCTAAGATTAGAAGGAGCATACCCATTTTTCAAGTAATAGATAAGATCAGCATACTGAGATCCAGAATTTGTAACACTTATCTGACTTACTTTAATATCTTGATTTGAATCTTGATTTTCTGGTATGTTATGAGCTCCTGCCAATAATCTGCAAAAACCTTGTCCTCTAACAATCTTAGCTGGTTTAATATCAATATCATATTCTTGCAAGGCTGTTACCCAATTAGCTCTCTTTTCTCCTACTTCTTTTTGAATTAATAATTGCCTCACTGCAGAGAATGGGACAATGATTTTTGTATGTGTTTTCAAGAGAAAAGGTCTGAAATGTTTGATTGATTTAAATACATCAAAGGCTTTTTCTTCAACATCGGAATAATTAAGCTCAGCTCCTTGCAGATTCGAGCTAAAGAAAGAAATAGGTGCTTCTATTTCTTGATCATTGAGTTGTGTTAAAACGACTGCATAGGTTGTTTCAGTGGCCAGAGTATACAAAATAAAATCTTTAGAAAAATCTGGGGTATTTAATGCTGGTGAATTAATGATTGCTCGTTTGATTGAATCAAAAGCTTCTTTTTCTTTATGCATCCATTTGAATATTGAATTCTTCTTGATCATATTTTTCATAGGTAAAACAATTAAAGAAAAATCATGAATAAATCTTTTAACAAAATTTATCTGTCCAAGAAAAGATTGCATGGATTTTTTGTTATGTGGTAAAGAAATATCAGAAATTTCTTTCACTCTATCTGGATCAATATATATACCATCTTTTGACACAACAAATCCTAAGAGTTTTCCTTCATCTAAAGCAAAGAAAGATTTCTTGGGATTTAAGGAGATACCAAACTTTCTACATCTTTCAAATATTTGCTTTAAATCATGTAGATGATTGGCTCTCTTTTTTTAAAATACTGTTATGTCATCAAGATAAACAACAACTGATTTATTGATCAGACCTTTGAATGTTATATCCATGGCTCTTTGAAAAGTTGCTCCTGCATTTATTAGACCAAAAGGCATTTTCTAATAAGCATAAGTTCCCGATTTTGTTCTGAAATTTGTTTTCAATCTGTCATCTGGGTGAACTAAAACTTGATTATAGCCTGAAAATCCATCGAGAAAAGACATAAGTTTAGAACCAGCTACCTTTTGAAGTATCTGTTCCATGGTTGGCAATGGGAAATTGTCTTTTAAACATGCCTTGTTTAAATTCCTGAAATCAATACAGATTATTATATCACCATTCTTCTTCCTTACAGGTACCATATTGGAAACCCAATTAGAGTGCCTGACTGGAAAAATGATTTTGGCTTTCAAAAGTTTATTAAGTTCTGATTTGATTTGACTTTCGAGATTTGGATGGATCTTTCTCAACTTTTGTTTAACAGGTTTAATATCAGGAAGCATTGGAATCGTGTGTTGAATAACCGAAGTATCATACGTTTTTAGATCATCGTAATTCCAAGCAAAAACGTTTTTATACTTGTTCAGCAGTTTAATGAATGCATTCCTTTCTTCCGGTGTTAAATTGAGTCCTAAGTTAACGTTTTGAGGTTTAGAATCAGAACCAAGATTTACTAATTCAAAATTCAAAGTTGAGCTTTGAAGTTTTGAATTAACAACTTTCTTAAATCTGTCTCTAATGTCATATAAATCTTCTAATTTAACAACAGATTTTGGAATGGGGTTTTCATTACCTTTTGAAGAAATTTGTAAATCATGATCATCTTCGTCAATAATTTGCTCATCATATGATTTCTCTGAAGTCATGAAATTTAGAATATCTTGATCATGATAGAAAACTCTCCAATTTGTAACATTATCTGGGACTGATGGACGAAAAATCAATTCTACAGAAAACCTATCAGGACTGCAATCTTCAGCAGGTAAGAGTTTAGATGCAACATTAGCTAACAAGTCAGTTGATGTATTCTGATTCCTAGGAATAGGAGAAATATTGAATGCTAAAAAATGAGTGGTGAGGTCTTGTACTAGGGTTTGATAGTGTTTAAGATGTCCTGAAAGGAAATGAATAGTATTCCTAACTTGTTTAATGACAATTTCGGAATCACCAAAAACTTTCAAGTATTTAACATCTAACCCTATAGCTTTATAAAGTCCTTGAACCAAGGCTTCATATTCTGCGGTATTGTTAGTAGACTCAAATTCTAATCTACATGACAGCATGGTTTTCTCCCCATTTGGATCAATTAAGATGCATCCCGCTCCAGCTCCATCACTAGATTTCAATCCATCAAAATATAATGACCAAAATAAAGACTTATCTATTGGCTTATCTACAATTACATCCAAAATATTTACAATTCTGGAAGTATCAGATTGTGAAAAAATTTCTATCTGAGAAACAAAAGTATTTATAGAAAAAGGTGATTGAGGAGCTTTGAAATTTCCAAGAAATGATTCAGCAGAATAACCTCAAAGAATATTGTTGTTGAATGCTACAGGTTCATTAGGTTGTTCAAATTCAGTGATAGTGTGCATCATATGTTTTTCTCGTTCAATTTTGATTTGATTTGGTTTCCCTTTGTAGGGAAGCCACATGTGTGAATAATCGGTTGAGATATAACCGTTAAGTTTAGCAGACCAGTCTCTGCTCAATATTAATCCATAGAATTCAGGAATATCAACAATTAGAATATCAATTCTTTGGACAATCCTAGGATCTGAGGCTAATCTGATAGTAACTGAATTGATTTCTCCTACCACTTGGACTTTAGAGTGATCCAACTGAACGATATGAACTGCTGATTTCTGTGGTTCAATATTCAATTTAGCACAGACAGAAGTAGGCATTATATTGGAGGAAGCTCCGGAATCAATCAAACAATTGTGCAGATTTTTATTGTACATCTCATAAGTTAAAAGAAAAGGAGGAGTTTGAGAATTTGACTTTTCCCCAATGAGCACAGTATCAGTAGCATCTACCTTATATGGTGGCTTACCAGTTCCTCTTGCTGCTTTTGCAACTATACCGCTTGGTAAAGGAGCAATTGGTGTAGCGTTTAATTCTTTCAATAGCAACTTTTGCTGGTGTTTCAGTTTGCTGAGTTCATGTAAGGAAATGTTGGCTTTAATCTTTTTCATGTCTTCAACAATATTGTATTCCATAGGATCTGACACTACTAAAGTTTTCGCTGTTGATGTGAGAGGATTAGAAGAAGATGGCTGATTTTGAGTAGGTAATGGAGAAGTTTTCTTTACAGTGGGTTTGTCTTTGGTACCTGGAGTTGTAATTTTCTTTTTCAAAACTGTTTGCACTGGTTCTGTTGTAGATTTACTCCTATTACTTACAGGCATAGCTTCTTCACTATCAGAATTAGGGAGAATAAAATCCCACATTCCATTTAATTCAGCTATTTCTTCATTTTCGTCTTCTTGATCTGATACTATAGATGTATCTTCTTCTTCTTCTTCTTCTTCTAACTCTGCATTAGAGATTACATTAGGAGGTTTAGATTCAACTTGGTTTCTTCTGAAATTTCGGAAAGGTTTCTTGGTAGAAGTTTCAACCACTTGTTTTTTAATTTCAACCATTTCATTTGACATGGTTTTAAGAACTTTCTGTAAACCTTCCATGTCATATGGATCTTTGGTCTTTTTCTTTGAATCATCTCTGAAGCTGACCTTCTTTGATTTCCTTTCTTCAATATCATTTTTCTTTTCCAGAGAAGTGATACGTTTTTCTACTGCAATAGCTTCTTTCATATTCTCAGCCAATGTAGGCTTTGCAGCTCTGTCTACGAAAATTGCTATGTTTGAGGGTAAGGCAGTTATATACCATTCGATTCTGACTTGATCACTAGGTTGTGAATCTGTATGAATTTTTTTCAAGAGTTTGTTGAATCTAGCATTGAATTCTTTTATAGGTTCCTTGGTTTCTATTTTCAAATTTGAGAGATCATTGAGTAAAGTTGCAATTGATCGATCATCTCCAAATTTGGTCAAAAAATGATCTGCAAAGATGTCCCAACTCGTTATAGATCCTGATGGTAATGAAAACTACCATGATCCTGCTACTCCCTGAAGAGTATATGGAATAATCTAACTACAACATCTTCATGTATGACTCCATTCAAATTAATAGCCAGCATAAAATTATTGATATGTTCTTCAGCTTGAATGTTAAGATCTGGGCTAAACTTTGGAAGCCATTTTCCAGGACTGTCTGGTAAATCATGTAAAGGTGCAGCCATATTGACTGCTCCTGGACTAGACCATGGTCTCTGTGCCATTATTGGGAGGACTATTGGAGGAATAGTAGAAACTGGTGAAATTTGAATAGAAGTGGTTGGAATAGATAATTTTGAAATTGATGAGGATTGAGTAGAAGATGTTTGTGGAGATGATGATTGAAGAGATGATGATGAAACAACTGCACTTTGTTGAGTTGTGCTTTTGGAAACAGGTGATTGAATATGAGATGATGAACTTGTATCACTTTCTGTTTCTGATTGAATTCTTTTTTTTTTGCCCTTACTAGGTAAAGGAAATTCTTTCGGAGGAATACCAAGTTTTTCACTTTGCAACCTAGTAAGAGGTTTTGAAGCAATAAATTTTGAGCTTACACTACCTTCAGATATTTCAGACTCTTCCAAAGATAATGAGAATCCTTTCAATTTATGAATTAGATCTTGAACTTCAGGAGACTCAGGATGTTGTTTTTCTGAATGTTTTGAGATTTTGGTAGTGGGTGTCTGAATATTTTCTGCAATTTATTCTCTAGGATTTTGAATTTCAAAAGAAATTGAAGAAGTTAATGAGGGTGTTTTGCTCTCAGAATGGCTTGTGGATAAAGATTTACTTGCCATTCATAGCTCAGGCCCTCCTTCTAGCGCCAAAAATGTTGAAGCCTAGAAAATCTCTACTTCAAACATCGGGGAAAACCACCCGGTCGAGACCTTAAGACAACTCCTTTTCCGTTTGGTGTGCTGGCTCCGACTGGATTTAAAGGACCAGTTTCCTTGTCACTAAATGGATTGGATTGGATGGGTGGGAATGGGACTAAACTAACTAAAATAAAACTATCTAATTTAAGCTAAATACCGATAAAGAAATTCTAGCACTAACCCGGGTAGCTATATGTGAATACAACTTGAGATTGTTTCAATTCAACAATAACCATAAAAATGTATTATTAATTAAATTGAAATATGCAGAAACAAATAAAGATAACTCTGTTTAAGAAATTAAACAGATTTATATAAACATATTTCATTCATCATTGTATACCATTTACATGTAACTATGGAAAATAATGTTTCAATTATACTCAGAAATGATATATAAAAGGAAGCGTTGTTAAAACAAATATACATATAAATGATAGCAATTTTAAAACGAATATCATAAAACAAAAGAGATCAACAGTGAAGAGATAGAAATACCTTGTTCATCTTGAAGAGTTTCAAATGGATTCTGATACTCTATCCAGTAACTATAATGCAAAATCAAATTCTAAGGTAAAGAAATGCAACACTTCAAAGATAATTCCGCATGAAAATCACCAGATGTGATCCTTTTCAAAAAATATATAAGACAATGGAGTACAAAAATGCAATCTCCAAGTCCAAAAATATTAAGATCCAGGACCCCTCTCTAAATGCATGAGAGGGGTTTAAATACTACTTAACTAACTCTAAAAATAGTTGATTACAAAAATTAAGGATCCGGTTCAATGACCGTCCTTTTCCTAGGCTAAAATACAGTGAAATTAAAACTAAATCTATCTATCTATTAACTTGATCTCTAAGCTTGCAGGCATCCAGCATAGTTTTGAGAAGATGCGGTTGACCGACTTCAGAATTCAACTGTCCTGAAAAGACAGAGCCGACAAGCGTAGGAGCAATCTTCTCTGTAGCATTGATGATACAATTGAGTGCACTGTGCTGACTGTGTGGCTTTACCAAGTACATCCAGTATGAGTCCCAATTCAATCTTGTCAGCCCTTGGATGGATTTTGCTCTTTCTTCTGCCTTTTGCCTCCATTCTATTTGCAGTTGATTTGCCTGTGGGAGATATCCTAGAACAGTTTCAGAAATCAAGTTAAATTTGTGTAAATTTTCATTTACACAATCAGTGAGAGTGTTTGCCGCTGTAGATGCCTCCTCTGCTGCCTTTTCTGCCCTTTTGATTTGTGCATCCCAATTATTAAACATTATTTCTTTATGGTTCTCGTTAATGATGGGTGCACCAGCTTTTCTGCCTTCTTCTATATTTTGCCATGCTAGATAATCATTGATCTTTTCATTAATCAAATGATAATCATTTCATAAATCTACGACATGATTTGTGATTTTATCGCTTTCTTGGCACAAAGAATTCCATTGCAATATTTTTTGGCAGAAAACTTCGTCTTGTTGCAGTAGTTGATTGTTCAAAGAGATGGTTTCTGAAATGAATTCTGGAAGCTTAGGATCATCCTTATGCTGTTCTTGGATAATCTGTATTTGTTTGTCTTTATCAGCCATACTTTTTTGATGTCCTGTTTGCATTTCTTGAAGTTGTTGTTGTAACTCTTCAAGTTTTAATTGTGCTTCCTTATTGGCCTGTACCTGTTGCAATTGCTGTTGCAGAGCTTTTATCTGTTCTTCTTTTTCATCCAACAAAATTTGTATCTCAACTGCTTTATCAATTGTTGCAGAAGCATAAGCTCCTATTATTTGAGATAACTTAGTGAGATTATGAGTAGGCTCTATGGCAGGATCTTTCCACAAAACATCTACTTGTTCTGCTTCAGTAGCAATTGCACTTTCTATTTTTCTCTTTTTTCTTTGTCTCTTTACTACTGCTTTGTATTTTGGGCTATAAAATACATCCAGAGGAGGAATGTCCTCTACATTAAGTACAATTTCAGAGGAGGGTGTGATTGGTATGTGCTCTGTTACTGCGGCTGTGCTGCTTGTTCCTGCGTTCAAAAATTTGGTTGTCTGGACAAGGATCTGTACATTCTGTCCTTGTACATTAATCAATTGATTAAAGGTTTCCCATTCTTTATCTAACTCAATGGTGACTGGCTGTTGCTGTACATTGGGTGGAGGAGGATTTTTCTGTTGAGGAGTCAAAATTTGCTGCTGAGCAAGCTCTTTAGATTGTGCAGAATCTTTAAAGGATTCTTCCATTTTATCTTCCTTTTCTTTGGATGTATTGGAGTGTTCAGAATCTTTGTCAGATTTTGATTTGGATTTACCTGTGCTCGAACTGCCATTAAGACTAACACTAGGAGTTTGCTCCCTTGCGGGCTCTAAGCGTAGATTATCCAAAGGAATAGGAATTAGTCTCCTTTCTCTGTACAACTTGAATTTCTGAAAATCCCCTGGAGATAGTTGCTCTTTAGCTGAATTCAAAACCTCTTTGAATGAATTTCTTGCTTGGAACATATCATCAAAAAGATCCTGCTCCCCGACAAATTCCCTTACTTTGATTGCATTGGTAAAATTCTTAACAATATCATTTGGGTCAAATAACCTTCTTGAGAATTTGAACAGTTGTAGGCATGTAACGTTGCCTATCTCTTGAAATGCATGACCAATATCAAACAGTGAAAATGTTCCACATTTTACGGGAAATTGTGGCCAAATGCCCTTTTTCTTCTCTTTTAAATCTTTTGTTATACCTCCCTGGCCACAGGTCTAATAAGCAATTTCCCGAGCTACAAGTCTATCTGGAACATATAGGGGTAAAACATGGGGAGAAGAATAACTTCCAAAAACCCTAATATAAGTGAACAATTCTTCTCCAAACCATCTCGCGACGGGGAGAATATCAACCTCTCTTTCTGAGGATAACCTTGGGGCATCCTTATTATACAATGTTCTGTACAATGGCAGCATTATTCCATGACAAATTTGGTAAAAATGGGGGACAAACTTAGACTCCCATAGTTCTTTATGGTACACATGAATAGGCAAAGGATCGTGGATAGTCCATTTCCAACCCATCACAGGGAATTTAGATACATAACAGATAGCATCCTTGACATAAGCAGATAAATAAAAAGGTGGATAAACCCGCTGAGAAACATTTCGTTTGGACCGGTAGTGAAAAATAGCAGTGGTCAAATTATCGGATAATATTTTGGCCCAGTCTACAATTGTAGAATTAACGGCCGCATTCAACAAAGGAAACCATTCGGGTAAGATAATATTTATGTCAGGCTTTCCAAAAAGCCTGCATAACATGGCAGCAATAAAACAATAAGGAGAGGTAAGTGAACCCGTGCTGTACATACCTTGTTTGTTCTTCTTCAATGGTTCACTTCTTTTGGTCCACTCCTTTGTGCATTCTGCCAAATTTGAGTGTTCTTTGGCAAACTCTTCCATAAATTTCTTGTTGAAAGTTGCCTGAGGTTCTGGCAGCTTATACATTAATCTCAGATATTCTATGGTGAATGACCCAATTAGCTCTTCAGATGGAGTTCTGAATTGTCTGTCTGAAATATCTGTGCTATCCAGCACCCATCTCACCATGTCTGTATATGGGAGAATCCTTGGCCTTGCTGCTATTCTATGTAGAAATGAGCAAGCCAAGTCTATAAGGGTTGCTTCAGACGTATCCTTTGAACCTGCTGTAGCTGCAACTTTTATCACCACAGGGTTTTCATCTTCTAACAGTTTATACATTCCCTCCCAAGTGGATATACCGACGTCCTTGTTACAGGCGGTGTCTGCGTATAGCGAAGCCATTTCTTTGTTCTCAGAACTTGAGGTCTTCTCCTTCTTACCCATAGTGTTTAGCGGAAGCTTTGTATAGTGGTCTGCTCCTTCGTGCCTGCGTTTTACGAATAAATGAGAGTAATGATATAAGAAAGGTGATGAGACTGTTTTGAATGTGAAAGCGGATGAAATATAATATTTAAATTGTGAAACGACTTTCAATCTAAACACAATCTCTTTTCACATTAATAATCAATCCAATCATTTAATATAATCATTAAAGCGCATAACGTATTTGACATATGGGAAGATTGCCTTGGGATAGCGTGCCTACATGAATCTACGACATTGTGATCTGCGATTTGCTGCGCAATATCGCAATATCGCAATGTCGCAATATCGCAAAATGAAGTCATCGCAGTCATAAAAATAGCGCAAAAGTGGAAATTGCGCAATAGCGCAAAAGTGGAAATTGCGCAATAGCGCAAAAGCGCATATCGCAAAAGCGCAGAATTGATAAGAGCGCAAAAGATATTTATTAATCATTTCTGTTTTCTGTGCTATGCGATCTGCGATCAATGCGTTTTATATATACTATTTTGTTATGGATGCGCTATCTTGTTTCAAGAGCAATTTTATTATAATCTATCATAAACTTAAGTGTTTCTAAATATTCTTTCTAAGGGATTTTTATAAGTTTATGATAGAAAGTTTTATTTGACAGGAAAACAAATCCTAATTGATTTTTTTGGATTTTTAACTAAGGGTCCCCATTTATTTAGTATTATTACTAATAATAAATAAAAGGGGGGTTGTTGCTGGTCACAACAGGGACCTAACCAAGTGGAAGACATACAACAACAACAAGCAATCAAAATAAAGGTCCTAACGCTCAAACTAGTAAACTTAGTCTAGTTTCTCCCGTAACAAAATTGGCGACTCCACTAGTGATTACATACGTGTAATTTCTAGTTTAGTTTGTTTTCTTTGGATTTGGGTTCCCTGATTGGTTTGATCACTTTCCCAGTCTCATAGTTTCTTTATCCATCTAGGCAAAAGTCCTGATCTTTTGGATCGGGCTTATTTTCTATTTTTTCTTTGCTGCCTATTTTGTATGCAACTTCTATTGCACACAGTCACGTATATACTCATTTTGGTCCAAAGAAAGACATGTATACAACGGTTTCCTTAGACATAGTCGCGTATGAATGCTAGTTGTACACTGCCAATCTGAGTATGGTCAGTTTCAAACGAAAATTTGATTTTTGGAGTCTAATAAGGTATTTTTTCTTGTTCTTGGCAACTACTATAGAACCTCTGATGTGTCTGGATAGTCTTTCTGTCTGTTGTGTATTGATTCCTCCCTTTCTTGCTTGAAAACCTAGTCAATCTAGGGTTTACCTTTCTTGGTGAAGTTTTAGTTTTGGATTTTGCCCTAGGACTTCTTTTTGAGGTACTTGGCTATTCTGAAATTTCAGACCAGTGAGTTTGTGTCTGTTTTCTCATTCTTGGCCTTGTCATTGCTTCACTTTTTAGTTTTTGGCTTGTTGGCTTGCTTGATTTTATTGGTTTCTTGAGATCATATTTTTTGGAAAATTTTGAATTATCTTCTTGGTTTCTTGAATTTTTTGTGATTTATGGAGTTTTATACTGTTGTTCAAATCATTTTCTTGAGTTAGTTACTTCATTCCATTTATTAATTCATATCATGAAAGTGACATGGTTGGCTTAAGGATTTTTAGGTCTCTTGTTTGCTCAATTTGTTGACTTGGAGTCTTTGGTAGTTTGTGCTTTATCAAAGAGATTTTTTTGCTTCCTTAAAAAGCAAAAAGCTCAAAAAACATTTTTTTTTCCTTTTATTTTTATTTTTGTTTTTGTTTTATGGTATTCATCATTTTTGGAACAAGTATGTAGTTTTTCATTTTGGTCCAAATTTCTTGGTTTTGAGAGAAGTTATTGAGTGAATTTGTCTCTTCTTGTATCAAGTTGTTTTTGGCATTTTGTTTAGAGAAGTTCTTGTTTTGGACTTGTCTTTGGTTTTTTGTCAAAGTGATCAGACCTAGGTGTTGAGAAACTCATTTTATTCCTTGTTTAGAATAGTCCTAGAATCTGCATTTGGCATTGGTATTTTTGCATTAGTTTAGTTACACTATTAAGAATATTTAGTCTTTCGATAGTTTTTGAGTGGGTGAGCGTGTTATTGAAAAGAAAACAAAATTTATTTCTTTTATTTTTTCATAGAAAATAATTAGAAATCTCTTTCATCGGATAAAAAGTTGCATATGCATGTAGCAGGTTTCTATTGATTTCTCTTTTGCGTCAAAACATCAAATGTTGCATTCTTCATTAGCCCTTATTTAAAAAGAACAACCATTAAAATCAAGCGCATAACCTAAAATGAACTAGAACTTTTGATTTGTCATTAATATACACTGTTACACCATTTTTTGGTCATCTAACCTATTACTATTAGATGGACCAAAGTACACCATGTAAGACCAACTTTACCCTAAGTAAAATTGCTTTCAATATGAAAAATAGCTTATTAATCCATATTTATTAAGTTTTTTATTGTCTAAACAGGAAAGCCCATGAGGAAATATAGAATAAATCCATATTTGTTTTATTTTCCTCAAGGAATAATTAGTTAAATGGAAGTTTAATTAATATTTCTAGTCATATTTAACCCAAAACAGGAAAATTAATTAGATAAATCATTATTTATCTTATTATTTTCTAGGAATAATTATTTAAACCTTATTTAAATAATATTCCTTGTTAAATTTTACTAAATAATTTATAAATAATTGAATAAATCATTATTTATTTAATTATTACTCAACCACATCCTTAAAATAATAAATAAATCATTTATTTATTTATTATTTACAAATAAATGGATTTGACCAAATTCAATTTTTTTCCCCTCCAACAAATATAATAAAATATTTCATAAAAGTTGGATCTAGATTTGGTTAATAATATTTTAATTATGCACCAATATGTAGACTAACTCAATATTTTGTTATAAATAGACGGGTTTTTCCATTCACTCACTACCTTTTGTTGCCTAAAGATCAGTCTGGATCTATACTTTTGGTCTGACTTTGATCCTCCATCATTGTAATTTTTCTTGTGATCTCCCTTTGAGTTCTATTTTTTATCTGGGTTTTCTACACCATCAACAGAGAGAGATCTTAGATCTGAATTGCTGAGGACTTACAAGAACCCAT
Organism: Pinus albicaulis; assembly: GCA_034641835.2. NCBI lineage: Eukaryota > Viridiplantae > Streptophyta > Pinopsida > Pinales > Pinaceae > Pinus > Pinus albicaulis. The sequence continues at coordinate 79,529,225 of CM076573.1, read as the reverse complement.
CCCATTGAGGGGGACTGGTAACATCTTTCTATGTTCCCTTCCCAGGTGTCAAAAAATACAAAATTTCTTTAAAAATATTTTTGTCTTGTCTATTGGATGCATCGAGAAACTCTTGCTTTTATTCACTGCTTAATGTCTTTTACTGCATAGATCTATATTTTTTGTAGGACTTATCTTGGTTAACTAACTATAGATCTAAATAAATTGGAAGACATATTTGATGTTAGGGTTGTTTGTTATGCACAGATAAAGTGATTTTTTTCATATGCTTGCAATTAAGATTCATACTGACATACACCAACTAGGATAGGTTAGTAGGGCCTTGGAATAGGTGAGTAGAGAGTTACCTCTCCAAGGCCACTCAAAATTTCAAACACAGAAGTTGATTAATGAGTGAAATCCAACCTCGTTAAGTGGATCGGGAAAGCTCTCCTCCAAAGAGTCAAGCGCGAGGGTAAGTGAAGGCAAAGAAGAGAGATAACCCCTCTCCTATTTAGTGGATCCTGACCAAAGACCATTCCGTCTAGCTACCGATACAAACTAGTGTCCATAGTTTCTATTCCTAGGTATCACTTAGGTGACTGCGGTAGAGAATACATGTGGTACTTGAGGAAGACGTTGCATCACTCTCATTAGTACTTCTATAGGGTGACCTTGCGAATCATGGGTACTTGCATTAGCAAAGGCTTTTGTTAGGAGGTCAACGTAGTTGTTTGTGTTACCTTCTCTAGTACGCTTGGGGAAAAATTACCCCAGAATATTCTCGGAAGGTCCTTATTTTCATTTTCTTGTATTTTGGTGTCCAGTCTTAATAACCCGGAGTAGAGATACCTGAGAGCTTCTTGATTGCTGAATCTTAGGGACATTTTTGTAGAGAGTTCTATTTTCCCCTAGATTTCAATAGCTTTGTAATATTTTCAAGTCTATATAAAATCTCATAATTATTAAAAGTGGTTGACCGATTGGTTCATCGATCGAGGAAGGCTTCATAGGATTTCTCTTGTGAGTGTCGAGTCTTATTCTAGAAGGCGTAGGAGAAATTTTGCTGGTGATTTCCAGCCAGTAGTTTAAAAGGCAACAGAGAGTGATCCTCCACTAGGGGCTATTATTTCTGAGGGTATTCCTATTGCTAGTTGTGATTTAGAGAGGAGTACTCCATTACTTTCTCAGGTCCTTTTTCCAGCAGAAGAATTTGAGGTTGAATAAATTCTTGAACCTATAGTTACTCCTTCCTCTCCTCTTCCTACTAGTTTTCTGGACGTTCTTTTGTACGTTGGGCCTCCCTCTCATAGACTAGATAGGCATCATATTTATCCTTCTTTTATTTCGATGGCTATAGCTCGGAACACAACTTCAACTATGAGTACTTCGAGTGTGCATACTCCTCTTTCTGCTGAGGGAGGAGGTACCATTACTATTTCAACCATCACTCCTAGTACTACAATTTTTGGCTCTACTTCTATTTTGTCTACAAGTGGGGCACCCAAGATTTTTCTTCCCATACTGGTCCCTTTTCATTTGGGATGCCTTCTAGTGAAATTCCTTCAGTTTCTCTCACTTCTACATATATTGTCTCCACGCCCATGTCTTCTATGGCAAATGGATCAACTTATTTTTAGGGTTTTCCCTTTGTAAGTGGTCATATCCCTCATTCGAACCCTTCCTTAGGTTCTTTGCCTTTCTCCACGCAAGGGTAAGTTTTTAATCCTTTTCTAGGAGGTCAAAGCTCTAATGCTTTTCAAGGTTGGAACCATATTTTCACTGGGTTGGGAACTAGGAATTAGTTTATGTATTTTCATTAGGGGAATGTTCCTTTCTCCTCCGTAGGTGCTTCTCACAATTTATCTCCGTTCGCTAATGCATGGAATTCTTACCAAGGAATTTCATATTAATTTAGTACTTCGATTGGGGGGAATATCCCTGTTTATGGCAACCCTGCGGTGGGAGGAGGTCCTACTTCAAGTTTTTCTGGGCCACAAGGTTTTTTTTATTGGTTGATATTTTTCTATGAACAATCTGTGGCAAGCTAGTGCCTCAGCAAATCCAGGTTATTCTTTTGAGAATGTTGGGAATCCTTCCCTTAGCAGATGGAACTCTCAGGGTCCTCCGCGCTTACCATTCTTGGCAACCCTAAATTTTCAAAATCTATCAAAGTCGATTAATGATCCTATCTAGTATAGCCCGTGTTGGCTTCGAGTCCCTACTAAACTTCCATAAGATATTATGAAATTTCAAGGGAAGACTAGTGAGGATCCAGCTCGCCATATTATCACTTTCCATTTATGGTGTTCATCGAATTCATTCTTTGATTATTCAATTAGGTTGAGGTTATTTCAGCGCACCCTAACTGGAAATGTTGCTAAATGGTACATTGAGCTTACTAGGGGAAATTTTTCTTCGTTTTGCGAGTTGGTTACCATGTTTTTGAACCATTTTTAGTTGCCCGTTCATTATGATGCTGGGACTGAGATTGTGGCCAATTTCTAGTAGGATAAGGAAACAAACATTTCTGATCATATTCAAGAATGGAGGAGAAGGAAGAGGCTCATTAAAGCCCATATTCCCAATGAATTGATTCTCGAATGGTTACTCAAATCCTTACAGCCAGAAATGTCAAAGAATGTATCTCTATTTGGGATATTCACTGAGGAGAAAGTTATCTTTAGAGCCCAACAGTTGGAACTGATCTATTCTCACTCTGGGATGCTTAATAAGATACCACATGATTCTCCTCATTCCAAAATATATTTAGCCAATCCAAATCCAAGTTTTTGACAGGCTTTTCGGTTCAATCAATATTAGCACAACTAACCTTTTGAATCAATTGCAATTGTTGTCCCTACAATATGTTCCTTCTATTCAGGATACGTCATCAGTGTCTACTCCTTCGCAGCCCTTAACGATTAATGTTGTTCAATATTCCAACCCCAAAAGAAATAAAAAATTTAGTGGGAAGAACAATGGATGGAATAACAAGAATAAATATAAGGATGGGAGGGTAATGCGAAAAATCCAATGATAATGTTGGAGAGGGTAAGAGGGAGTTGAAGAAGAAAGTCAAGTTTCCTTGAAAGTTATGTAGTGGGGACCATCTCACTCATCTCTTCCCTAATATTCAATATGATCAATGCTTGTTAGCGCAACAGGGTTTCTCTTGTTGAAAGGCTGTCGTGACTAACTCTTTTTCCCAAGGGCAACATATGCTTGTTGGCGCGAATGCAAATACTAGAGCTCCCATAGGAGGAAACCAGGAAGGGGAAATTTCTTCAAATGTATATAAGGTGAGTGATGATGTTGATATCGCCACAAGATCTTGTGATTATGGTGAAGATGAATATTTGAAGGCTAAGTCCGCTCCTTATACTTCTAAGGCACTCCATATTGAGAGGCCCACAATTGAGTCTATACCTCGCATGGAAAAAGGTTTTGCTAAGTGTTCAACAATCAACCCTAATTCCAAGGAAAAACATAACTACTCCATTGTAGAATTTTTGGCTCAGAGTCCTTGTGTTATGTCTAAATTGGAGGGACTCCAGCCGTGCCCAGCACAAAGGAGTGCGCTACTCACTACAATAGGGGTGATGGATACAAAGAAATATATTATGATCACATTCGATATGTCAAATCTTAAGAAGAGACATCCTCATCACATGGCTTGTTAGATCAAATCTACGTATAAAAAAATCAACATTTTTTGAATGATATTCAATGAGGGTGCTTCCACATGTGTCATGTCTATCTCATGTTCGAAAGTCGTTGGATCTCCTCAAGCCATTCCTTCACCTACTCTCCTCACTGCATTTGATGGTCATTCTCACAGGCCACATGGAATTGTTCCAACTTTTCCCATCTGTGTTGGGGGTAAAGTTGTCAATATTGAAGTAGATATAGTTGATGCCAATTTGGACTACAACCTTCTACTGGGGCAGAATTGGATTTATGAGATGGATTCCATTGCTTCATAATTATTTCACATCCTTTTTTTTCCACATGAAGGGAGGATTCTCACTGTTGATCAAATGGACTATTCTATGATAGATCCTAATGCATCTTCTGACTCTAGTGTTCCCTTGGTGAATGACGCCAAGCAACCTGTGGAGAATATAGGAGTCATTATGTATACCTCGTTGATGGGTACCTTTGATCTTCTGCCTTGTTTTGTTCATATCAATGCTATTTCATCCTCTAGAGCTCCTACTAGAAGAGATTTCTTTCGAACTCATTATTTTTCTGACCCTTGGACCTTACCTTTTCTTACCACCACATTAGAAGAGGGTCAAGTGGCTGGAATGACATGCCCTATATTTGCAGATGAGATTGCTTATTAGTTCATTGTTTACTCTGCAGATTCAAATCTAGTCTCTCTTTCACTGAAGGATTTGGATGGAGATGTGGCTTCAGCTTGGACACTTAACTCGTCTTATGCTCAGGACTACCTCAATACCGTACTACCATATGAGGATGCAATCCTAGAAGCAATGAATCATGTGGAAATACTGTGGGATGATTTGCATCATCGATCATATTTTCTACCTAATTTGCATGAGGTTGAGTCAAGATTGTCTAGCCCTGTCTCTACTGGTCCTGTTAACCCGATCCTAAAGCCTTTCGCTCCAGCACATATTTTTGCTGAAGGGAACATGGCTGTCACTTCAGAGATGATCCTACTGAACATTTCCAAGAATCCCAATGTTATAGAGAATTTTTTCATCAAAGTTGAATGTTCCCTTGAAGAGATTCAGATTTATACCGATCTCTTGAAAGAGTTTCACGATGTGCTCGCTTGGTCTTATGATGAAATTCCAGGAATTGATCCATCTATTGTCAAGAATGAGACCAATACTTATGAAAATGCTAAGCCTATACGACAAAAGCCTGGTCCAGTCAACCCTAGGAAGCTAGAGATATCAAGGTCGAGATTGAAACGCTGCTTAAGGCGGGTTTCATATACCATGTTCCTTTGACTCAATGAGTTTTGAATCTAGTGCCTATGGACAAGAAACAAGGAATGAATCATTGACTTCAGAGATATGAATAAGGCATGTCCTAAAGGTAATTACCCCACACATTTTATTGATCATATTATTGATGAGTATGCGGGGAATGAAATATTCTCCTTCATGGACATTTTCTCTAGATATAATCAGATTAACATCCGTCCTGAGCATCAACCCAAGACTTATTTTATTTTCCCCTAGGGTACGTTTGCATACAAGAAGATTCCTTTTGGTCTTAAAAATGTTGGAGCTACTTTCTAGTGGGCCATGTATTATGCTTTCCATGATATCAAGCATATTATCGAACCTTATTTGGATGATTTAGCTACTCGTTCTCGAAAGAGAATTGATCATCCTTCTCATCTTCGATAGATTTTTGAAAGATGTCGTCATTACAAAATCTAGTTGAATCCGAATAAGTGCGTTTTCACCATCACATCTAGTCGGTTGTTGGGATTCATTGTGTATACTGAAGGGATTCACGTAGATACCTTCATGGTTGAAGAAATACATCAGTTTCCTCCCTCGTCTTCTATTTTTAAACTTCAAATTCTTCAAGGAAAAGAGAATTTATTGAGGAGATTCATCGTTAACTATGCCGAGGTTATGAAAAAAAATTTGAGATTATTGAAGCAAAGAATTCCATTCCAGTGGGATGAATTTTCTCAATGCTTTTTCGATGCTTTGTAAAAGGAATTTATCTTTGCACCTTTATTGAGTCCACCTAATTATAGCAGAAAATTCCTTTTGTTTCTTGCCGCATTATAATCTATTATAAGTATGGTTATGGTTCAGGAATATGATTCTCTTTGTGAGCATGTTATTTATTATCTAAGCCAAGGCTTGGTAGGTCTTGAACTTTGATATTCTCCCATTGAGAAGTTAGCTTTGGAAATCATCCATGTTGTCTAATGACATAGGAATTACATTCTGCTTCATAAAGCTTATGTTTTGGAAACTGTTAATCTATTTCAATTTGTTCTCAGCAGACGAATGATTGGGGGAAAATACAATATATGTATTTTCATTCCACAAGAATTCGATCTCGAGTTCTTCTCTGCCAAATAAAATAAATAGTTGTTATTTGTGGCGTTGATCTCTGAGTTGCCTTGTGGAGAAGATATTATTTATGAGGAGTCATTCCCTGATGAACATATTTTCCTCATTTCTTCACAAGATCCTTGGAATGGAGATATTACTGCTTATATTTAGACTTCAAATTTTCCCCTCGCTTTTTCGAAGGATGAGTGTATAAAATTGTGTTGCTTGGCGAAAATCTATCTTATCATCAGTGACACTCTGTATCGTCAAGAGGTCAATTTGATCCTTAGAAATTTCTTAACTCTCGAAGAAGCTGAGGTTGTGCAGAATGATTGCCACAATGGATATTGTGGTGGTAATTTATCTAGGCTTGCTACAACTCAAAATATTTTGTGAGCCAAATATTTTTGTCCCTCGATTTTTACAGATTGTGTTGATGCAGTCAAAAAAATTCATCCTTGTCAAGTTTATACTCAGAAGATGCATGCTCATCCAGCTCCACTCTTTCATGTTATCACTATCTGTCCATTCACTAAGTGGGGAATTTATTTTACTACTTGTAACCCGCCTTCGGCGAAGGATCATAAGTAAATTACCATAGTAGTGGACTACTTTATGAAGTGGGTCGATGCTATGTCTAATTTCTCGAATGATGGTGAAATAACATCCCTATTTCTATTAGACTAAACTATTTCTCGCTTTGGTATTCTCAAAGAGATTGTCACTAACCATGGCAGTCATTTTCAGAACTCCATGATGGCTAAATTTTCTCTTAAATTAGGTGTCCAGTAGAAGCATTCATCTTTGTATTATCCTTAGGCCAATGGGCAGGTGGAATCCATGAATAAATCCTTGAAGGTTATCTTGCAAAGGACAATCAATAAAGTTATGTCCAAATTGGCATGTTATGTTGTATCCTGCTCTTTGGGTATACCGGATGTCAATTAAGACTGCAATTAGGTTCACTCCTTTCCAATTGGTTTATGGATTTGAATCAATTCTTCCTATTGAATGTGAGATTCCTTTGCTTAAGCTAGATATTGAGCTTCTTCCTGACACATCAAGTCTTGAATAACACCTTGTTTACCTAGAACGTCTCGATGAACAACGTCGACATGCAACTACTATTAATGAGGCCCATAAGAAAAGAGTGAAGGTTCAGTATGATAAGGTTGTAAAACCTAGCGTTTTCCATGAAGGAGACATTGTTTTGGTCTACGATCAAGACAAGGATGCCTTGGAGGAACGAAAATTTAAATCCATGTTGTACGACCCTTTCATTTTCAAAACATTCCTTTAAAGGGTGCTTATGATTTGGTTGAATTTGACTGAAACTATCTGGTGGAGCCCCGAAATGGGCTCTATCTTAAGAATTATTATGCCTAGGCTACTACTTAGCATTTGATTTGGTTGTATATATTGTATTTTTTGTGCATACATGTTTATTGATTTTATTGTGCCATTGATATTTTTGATCTGCCTTGGCAGGTGTCTATGGATGATATGATACATTTTGGCTTTGCCGATGGTCCTAATCGACATACTCGGAATCTTGCTTCCACGACTTTTGTAATCTACTATCCATCTGGTCAATTTTTAGTATTAATGGGCATATGTGTTGGTCCTGCTTCGAACAATGTTGCAACATATACTGTTATAGTCAATCTACTTTTTGAGCCAATATCCCTTGGTATTGGTTTGTTAGTAGTGTACTTGGAATCTCAAATCGTGGTTTCATATTTGAATAACATCTATCATGTCAGATATCCATATATATATCGTTTATTTCTGTGAGTGATTTTGTTGCAAAGTTCATTTAATTATGTTACATACATTCACATTCCATGATCAGACAATGCATTTGATGATTCAATAGCTAACCAAGAAATCGATTGGAATATCATTCATTCATCACATTAATATAAAAAATCATCAATAATCATTGTATATATGAGATAGTCACATCATAAAATCAATGTATATAAATCAAAGTGATATGTTCAAAAATATACAAAATATGGACAATGTTTTTCCTATGAAATTAGGACTTATTCCCGATCATGTCCATCATCAAAAAATATCAAGTCATCCAATCATCCTAAAAATTCTATGCTTGTGGGCCCTGCCCTGGATAATAATCACAAAAGAGCGATATGGAAATAGCCACATGAAGGAATATTTGCACCCAATCACGTGGTACACCGACCAAATGACTCTGAATAGCCTCAGGGAGGTCCTCTACTATAGCCATAGGGACTTGGCAGGTCGGACCCTCCAAGTTACTTTATATGGTATGGAGGACTCTCCTAGGGTCTTCCACGACATCCTCTATCTCTATTTCATGGATCCTGTGCTCCGGTAGACCCTCAGGTATAACTGGTCCAACTTATGTAACATGATCAATAATTTTGTAAGTACTTTTTCCTATCAAAAATATTTTTTCATTTTCGTATTTATATCGAAAATACAAAAAATAAAATAATCAAAAAATCATTTAAATGTGATCTTACCAATCACTCCCCATGCAGCTCTGGGTGGTAAGGGAGGATATGGATCTCCCTTGAAGTCCATACCTACATAGGGGTAATCCGCTATGGCGATCACGTGTTCTCCCCACCACAGGAAGAACTCATCATCCAACTTAGTCCTAGGGCCCTCACCACCCATTAGTATCTTCATAAGGTCAGCCCACCGTGCTAAACATGGATCCTGTGGACCGATGATGGTCAATATCACCTTGGGTCGAAGTCAAGGTATTCTCTCAAAGAATAATGTACACAAAATGGTCTCATATCCGAAATGCTTAGTCTTACCTTTTCGGATGGAAGTCAATTTTTTCTTCAAGTTGGTCAACAGTGAAATGCACCAATCATATAAAGTAGTTAGGAAATCAAATGTCAAACTCATGTTTGCACGTGAGTCCTAGTGTAATGAAGCTAACCCAGCTACTCAGACTATGGTGAAAATAAGTATTTTCATGTGTAATCCTTGCACATCTCTTATTGGGATCTGGATCCAAAATTTCCGAGTATCCTCTGAACAATATAGACCGATGTAATATTCTACATTGATCCCCCCTGGTGCCTTGCCCTGCAAATTCATTGGATATCCTCTTCGAGATAGCCCAATAATTAAATATATGTATTCGACCTCAATTATCAAAGGCATTTGACCGATCATGAAGGAATATTCCTCTAGTTCCTAGTAATTAACAAGCATCTCGAGCAATTTGGTATTTGTTTTCATATTGGGCATTTTGAAAAATTTGAGCAATTCGCATCCTCAGAGCACATCTAAGGAGAATTAATCCTCCATTACCTCATTATCAATTTTACTATGCTCCTTGTCTCTCCAACTGATGGTCATCCTGAGTCAATTCAACAATTCATCCATTAGATTTTTATTTTGAAAAATTACTCTGTGCATACGTGGGTTTCGTTTTTACCGCGTCTATACACAACTTGGATATTTTCAACCCGTGTATACGCAAATGATTAATATAAAAAACTAATTCCTATAGTGAAATAACTTAAAATTACTTGAATTGATAACAATAATGATTACTAAGATGATTGAGAGGATTACCTGGAAAGTTTGAGGTGATTCGACTAAGAATTGGTCTGGATCGAAGTTGAGGATTTTTTACTCTAGAGATTTTTCTCAAATTCACTAATGCACAAATGACCAAATGTGAGTTAAACGGGTTTATTTATGCCCAATTTTCAAATTTTTTTGACAACTCATTTGTCTAAATTTTTTTTTTTCTTTTTGAATTACTTGAAGACTTTATGACCTTTTGGCTTGTAAGTGTTGGGATGGGTTATTTTTTAGGACCATTTGACGATTTTGAGATTATTTTTTACTGCTTCGATTCCATGACCGTTGACCTTTCATGGTAGGTATTTTGTTCAGAACTGGCATATAGTTATGGAAATTCACTTTCCATTGCACTTATGAATTCTAGCCTCCATACTGAAATCTTTCCATAGGGTCGACCCCATCATGTTATGATTATTAAAACATTTTCACTCGTCGACTTATAAAATCATGATATGATGGTAGAGTCACCCCTTACATGGGCTTCTTAGTTAGATCCTCGCTAGCATATTTCGCCCATGGTGAAAATTGTATAGGCTTTGGAATCCTCTTTAGTCCCATCATGACTTCTGCGACGAAGCTTCATTCTACTTCTTCTTCACTGTCTTTCTAGCTTTCTACCATAGAGGCTCCCCTTTTGTTGAGTTGTTCTGTTGCATTGCATATTGACCATTTTTATATGTTGGCCTTAATCCAGCTTCACTTGGACTCATGTATAAGCCAAATTTTTCACCATGTCCTTTTGCAAAGTCAGCCTTGCCACCACTTAGCATCTGCAACTTGACACCCTTGCCCATGGACAAAACATTCCTTTCAATGCCATCTACTAGTTTTTCCACCTTGCATTGAGCATAGGATTGTTCCTATCCCAGGAAATATTGCATCTGTTTTTCGACTCTCGTTCTATCCACTGTATTATAGGAATTTTTTATTATTTTTCAAGCTTTCAATATGAAAAAGACAAAAAAAACAAATATCCCAAAAAGAGTGGGAATGGGACATTACTTCCATATTTGATGGCAGCAAAGAGTCAGTTGTGTCACCCTTGTCACCCTTGAACAAAGAAAAAAAGGTTGTCTTTTCTCCATTGGGATGGGATTGAGTAAGTACTCCCCCGGTTGGTTATCTCTTCCAATCATATGGAGGGTTTGTTCATGACTCCTACATGACAAGCTTATACAAAGTTATCATATGCTACCATAGTCACATTTGAGTTGTGCTTTTGTTCAAGGGAAGTAAACTTGAGTCGGCCTTTATGTGGTGTCTCTTGACTCATTTTTCAGTCGGCTATCCCTAGTCTTTCAAAGTCTTGTTCTATCACATCATCTATTTGGTACTTTTCTCATGTTGTTTTGAGAAGGTCTCCATTAAACTATTGCTGATAGGTTTTTCTCTTGTCGACTTTGAAAAATTTCTCTATGAGTAAACCTAGAGCCACACCCTGGCCTTATTTACATCATTGATAGGTGACCTTGTGCTCAAAATTTGATCAGCACCATCGGTATTTGACTAAGTGGTTTCTCTTGTGTTCGACTTCATCTTTCATTATCACACCTGGGATTCATGCAGTACCTTGGTTTCCATTTGACCCTATCAGTGGATTCCTCACCTCTTTGTCATCTTTCATTATTGGTTGGTTTAGAGGGTTTCTGCCATGCTCTAGCTACATTTCGTGCATGCCCGAAATGTGCTTCCGGTTGGTTACTTCACTTTTCTTCATCCAAATCCTTCCAAATATTGACCTGCGAGTTACACTTGTGATGGATTGATGGGGATGCCTTAATTCCTTCCTTCCAACATATATTTTCCAATCAACTTCGACACATTTCTCTGGGAACAAGACCTATATTCATTTTTTCAATACCTTAGGGTTTGCAGTCATTAGTGGTAGATTCCTTCGCTATTAACAATGATAATACATCAATGTCTCTTGATTGGTAGATTCTATCAAGTGTTCGACTTCAATTCATTCATTCTCACTTATTAGATTGTAATGGGGTGCCTTGTCTCATCATCATTATCAGTGAGTTGTCTCGTGTTTGTTAATGGTATACATAAATGACAGGTAATTAGACGATTTCTCATATAGTCGACTTCAGCTCATTTATTCCCATAATGTAGAATTGTACCATGGTGATTGGTGAAGACCCCAGGTCTACATCAACATGCTTTGGTTCACTTCGATAGCTCCTTTAGCTTTCTGCCAGTGACACCATCAAACCTTATATGTTGTAGTTCATCACAAAAACATCCTATATGTTGGCACCCGAGTTGCGTGCAGTACCAATTTTCCACCACTTATGATTTGGTACTTGGATATTCAATTGTGACTTCAGTGATTATATATCTCTTTAGCATCATTGATTAGTCTTCTATATGTGATACTTTGACAGGAATTTGATATGTACTTTGGGACAGTGATAAGATGATTGACTATGTACTTTACAGTTTCTACTATACTTGTATACATATTGGATCCGCTCCATACTTATTATGCGGACATGCTTCAATTTCACTAAGCATGGGTATGCCTGCCTTAGACATGAGCTTTCTTTCTGATTTCTTTCATTTGTTTTTTGGCAGGCTAAAATCTAGTGAAGTCCTCTCAAGTCCTCGCGAGATTCTTCCTTATGCACATAATACATTTCGGCCATCATGTACCCCTTATGACCTCATATATTAGGAGGAATATGTTATAGCATCATTTATCACCTTTATATAATTGATGATATATGTATTGGCCATGGGCCACCCCTTCTATTCAGACTTGGTCCTTTTCTTAAAAAACAATATTTTGAATTCCATACACGACTTTGTCCTGTCAAAAATGCATACAGTCGTGGGTCCACTCATATTTGAACCACTTATATAATTTAAAATGTTAAAACATATAAAACTCCCTATTATTGGCGTGGGGATTAAGGGTTACATAGGAAGCCCACCTACAAGAGCCCATGGCCAAACTGTTTTCCAAATGAAAAAAATTGTTTTGATGGGAAGGCCTAAAGGGAGGAGAGAGATAGGTATTGATACTATAGCTTGTTTAACCCAGATCTAGTCTGATTATCCCTGTGCCTCCTGCAATTCCCATATTTAGGAAACTCTTGTTTCCTTCTTTGAGATGTTCACCTCCTTTATGTGACATCGTTTTGCACCTTTATGGAAGAAGATTGTTGAGGCTTGGTCTGGATGGATCTGAAGGACGATTTCGCTTGGATCCATGCCTGATTTCAGGTGGTATTTCTCCAAATATTTTATATACATCAATAAAGAAGCTTTGTCCCATTCCTGATGTCATGATCTTTAATGCTTTTTATACATGTTAATGATCTTTTAATCTTTGATTTCGTGTTATTTTCTATAATCTTATATGATCTAACCACTAAAATTTAGGATATATATGGTGTGAAACTAGTCTATGTGATTTTTCTTGGGTGAGTTGCAGGTCTTGAAGCACGTGGAGAAGCAGAGGGTTTGAACTCTGCGGGAATGACCTCAAACGTAGGACATATGGGTAAGGTCATCTCTCTTAAGCTTACTATTTTTAGCATTAGGACAGTTATTTAGATTGCTTCTTGATGTTTTATGCCTTCCAATCTGTTGGGTCCCTCAACCCAAACCCTAGGGTAATTTCTCCCGTAACAATGTTTCATCAAAATTGTGGGCTAAAGCTATCTATTGTGCCTCATATGTCTAGAATATATCTCATCATAAACATGTTACTCGAGAAACAAATTTTCAGGCTTGGACTAACATTCAACCAAAATTAAGTCATTTCAGCATTATCGGATCTCGAGCATGGGCCCACATTCCTATAAAGAAGAGAAAGTATTTGGAGCCTCAAAGTAAAGAATGCATGTTTGTTGGATATTATTATGAATTCAAAGGGTATATATTGCTTTATATCAACACTGAAGAGCCCTTTATTAAGAGGAGTGTAAAGTTTGACGAAGATATTTTGCATGCATCGCCAGAGGAACTTGTTACCAAATTTCCCTCACCACCCATTGAGGAGTATGTAGATGATACTTTAGATCGTAATTCTGATGTATATGACCCTTTTCCTATGATACCTATTGGACCGCTAGTTGTTGAAAATTGAGATCATACTTCCTCATGTAGCTCGGGAGATTCTCGACCACCTTCAACACCAAAATGATGCAACATGAGTGATCTCCTAGATGATTCTGCCTCAACACCTCAGTTTGAAGAAGATCCACAAGCACTCTTACCTAAGGAGCCATGCATGCCCATGCACAGTTATATGATGCATGCATCTGATCCACAAAATTATGTAGAATCAATTGGGCATCCTCAATGGGAAGCAAAAATTAATGAGGAATACAACTCTCTCATTGAGAACCAGACTTGGGATCTGGTTCCTCTACCTTTCAATCATAAACTTGTGAGGTGCAAGTGGTTTTATCGGACCAAGAAAGTAGCATATGGCCAAAATAGTTGATATAAGGCATGATTGGTAGTAAAAGGTGTTCTATACATACATGGTGATGACTATGATGATACTTTTGCTCCAGTGGAAAAAATGGTTTACATTTGGCTAGCTCTCTCCATTGTATCAACAAGAGAAGGGAGGTGCATCATATGGATGTGAAGAATTCCTTTCTTCATGGTGATATCGAGGAGGAAATCTACATGAGAAGCTACATGAAGACATAAAAAATTCATGTTTGGTATGCAAACTAAATAACTCTCTTTATTTCCTCAAGAAGGCACCTAGAGCATGGTATGAAAATATGGATTCCTACTTGTTACTCAAAATTTTTTATGTTGCAAATCTAATTCCAATGTCTATTTTTTGAAGAAAATTGACTCCTTGTTGATGATAGTACTCTACGTAGATCATATTTTGATAACATTTGGTTCAACTTCTGCCATTATTGAAATTAAAACTGCATTGCATAAGCAGTTTTCAATGACAAACATGGTCTTGCTAAATTTCTTCCTTGGACTAGAGATCATTCAAAGTGATTTTGGGATTACTATTTCTCAACCAAATTATGCTATAGATATTTTGGCACAATTTCTCATGAGTGACTGCAAGCCAGTAGCCACACCTTTTGTATCACTGATAAAGCTTGAGAATGGCAAAGAAACTCCATTGGTTTATTTCACATTGTACCGTGAACTCACTCGGTCTTGTCCTGATCTCTCATATGTCATAGGGTAAATTTATAGATACATGTAGGAGCCACATGAGTTACATTGGAAATATGCAAAGTGCATCCTTCGATATGTCGAGGGGAAAATCACCTATGGGTTTCATTATGCAACAAATTGTTCTTTGGATCTCATTGGCTTCAGATATTCAGATTGGGCTGGCAACAACATTGATCACAAGTCCACCTCCTATTATGTACATAGTTTTGGATCCGACCCAATTTGTTGGTCAAGAAAGAAGCAGACTTCCATTTCTTTATCATCAGCAGAGGTCGATTACACAGGAGTAGTCATATGTCATAGGAGAAATTTCTAGATACATGTAGGAGCCACATGAGTTACACTGGAAAGCTGCAAAGCGCATCCTTCGATATGTCCAGGGGAAAATCACCTATGGGTTTCATTATGCAACAAATTTTTATTTGGATCTCATTGGGTTTAGATATTCAGATTGGGCTGGCGACAACATTGATCACAGGTCCACCTCCTGTTATGTACATAGTTGGGGATCCGACCTAATTTGTTGGTCAAGAAAGAAGCAGAATTCCATTTCTTTATCATCAGCAGAGGCTGAGTACAAAGGAGAAGTAAATGCCACTATTCAGGCCATTTGGCTACAAAATTTCCTAGCTTAGCCTGGTATCAGTGTCCATTGTCCAACTAGTATTTGGTGTGATACCCAAAGTAAACTAAAGTTTTGTAGATATCCAATGCATCGACAATGGGCCAAACACATCGAGATCCACATGCACTTCATTGGAGAATTAATTCTTGATGGGATCATCAATCTTAAATATTGTCCCAGTTCCGAGAAAAATGTCAATATCTTCACCAAGACTTTCACTCAATAGAATTCTCAATTTCTGCGAGATTATCTCAGGGTGAAGGACATGACTACCTAGCATTTGTATTTTCTCGACTCTTTGCATTATATTTTGATCAAGGTTTTCTTCCCACTTGGTTTCCCCTCTTTTCTCTTTTCATTCATTGTATATGGGTACCTAAAATGGCCTTGTCGCTGGGACTCATTCATTTTGCATCACACACACCCAAGTTATGCTTAATGGGGTGTTGGTCTACATGCACATAGTTAGCATTAATTAGCTTCAGTTAGCTTTAATTATCCATTTTTATTGCATGTAAAACTAAGCTTAACTTAGTGTCTTCATGTATTAATTCTAAAACTAATATTAATTAATCAAATTCATTCTCGATTTCAATTTCAATTTTTCAATTCTTACAAATTTGTGCAATTATTATTTAACTAGATCCATATTTGTGGTCTAATAATTTTACAATTATCAACCATTATTGAAATTATCATCTAATTCTAATTTCAACTGATTAAGTGAGTCTGATTCTGACTTCACAATATCATTTATTGAGCAATAATCTATGTGAACATAACTTAAAATTTGTTGATTCTTTGTTGATTAAATAATGCATCATCTTCCCCACCTTTGATATGTGTTGGAGGCTCATGAAGTTCCACTATTAATAGTAGCTAGATGGACATGGGTGTGTCTACTAAATTCTTCATTGGTTTCTCTCCTGTAAACATACAACTGAGAGAGATAGCGAGGAAGAATATAAAATTTAAAAATCTAAGAATAACCATGAAATCCTAATAGTAGTAAATATGAGATGCATTCATATTGTTTAAAACCCAGTTGGTGTGGCCTTTTCTTCCACTGATCTTAGTTGTAACTTTCAAAAGGAAAGTATTCAAGAAACTGCCAACCCCTATTGTAGTAGCATATAATGCAGTTCCTATGCTCTGCATGCTCTCTAGGTCTGATCATAGAAAATTCTATATTTTCTGACTCAAGAAAGGCTTCTGATATGTCTCCCATCATAAATTGATGAAGAAAAATAAAAATAATAAGGCGGAATACTGATTTGCTTTCACCTTCAAAACCACAAGCTTTCATAACACTCATTCATTTCACATCGGTTACAGAGGTCACTACCATGCATACCATGTTGAGGAATATGCTAATACCCATCCTCTGCAGATCAATATGCCTCTAGGGTTTCCTGTAAATATTTGAAAAATCCTTAATAACTAATTGTCGTAGACTATAATGGATACAACCATTGAAAACGCGAAAATATTGTAAGCAAGCCTGCAGGGATTTGAAAGTGAGGACCCATATGTGTGTTTAGTTTTTTTGCCTTCTTTACAAATAATATGGTTTCATGTGCAAGCAAGGTGCCTAGTCTGAACAAAAGGACCCAAATTGGAAGCATTTTGAGCATCAGCTTGGTTTTTTCTACTTGGGTTATAGGACATGGATTGGTCTACTGGTTGAACCATGGTTTGTTTTTGTTTTTTTCAAAAAATATACAAGGTAGAAAAAATAAATTTAGAATTAATTGTTGGAATTATAATCCAAACCACCGCCATGAATAAGCAGTGGCACAGCTGTTACATAGTATTTTGTCACCATCCTTGCAATCCTCATCCCGAACATTGGAGGACCATTTCAGTGACTTCTATGTATTGTCATACCTTGAAAAACGTATCATTGCATCCCTTGGCATGTGAAGAAAATTTCCTCTGTTGATCATTCTTGAAGCAAGCTCTCAAAAACACATGAATTTAGGTCGATGCTGGTAGGCAGTTATGGCCTCGCGCCCATTGGCGATCTGTCTCAGTCGACTGCCTGCGCCGAGCTGTTTTTGGATTTTTTTTTTTTAAATTGAAATGAAGTTTCCATGCCCAACCACTTCAATAGTGGAGTCATCATGGTTTTTTTGACTGAATAACGTTGAATTCCTTCCTTTGGCTTCCTGTTTCCTATAATTGAGAAACTCCCCAAAGGATAAAGCCTCCCTTCCACCTTATGAGGGATCCCAAACCACCTCCTCCTCTCTTATAAATACATCCTTCTCACACAGTTTCAGCTAGCTGAATAGTCCTTACTATAGCTGGTGTGAAGAACTAGGTAGAGAGAAATACATTGTCGAGAGATAGTTTAGTCTCATTGCCTCACCAATTGTGATTCCCTACGAATGCTTGAGACGCGTTTGACTGAACCCATTGAAGGAGGCTGCAACATCAAGCTGTTAAGGTTGTAAAATTATTTTCTCTATCATTAATACAAGAATTTTTTTTTGGTTCCAATTTTGTGTTTGATAATATGCAAAATGTTTTATTCTCCTTAACTATTCAAATAACTGTGAACGGAAATATTTTTTTGTGTGTTTTCACCGTTCACTTGATCGTTGTGCAGGTACACTTACATTATCACTGAAAGACAACGACGTGTAAAGACAAAGATCAGTGGATTGCTCCTGAAAATGACAACAAAAGAGTTTGACCAACGTAGGCCATCTATCCTATCTCGTTTTCATTTATACGCTATGAGTCTAAAATTCAAGCTTGTTCCCTTGTTGCTAGACCCACTCCAGGGCTAGATGGATCACCTCTGTCCACAAAGAGGATTTACCTGCTCAACAAGTTGGTGATTATACTGGGGATCTAACCCAGAATCTATGGTTTCACAAATTACATTGTTGCTATCCCCAAGTGTCACAACTGCCAGATTTACCAGCGAAAGATGTGTGTGCCCCCTGCTCACCTCCATCTTGTCATTACCGTTGGTCCCTTTGCGAAGTGGAGCATCAATTTTATGACGTGTATCCCTCACTCGATCAGGGGGCATGCTTATATTATCATTTCCATTGACTAATTCACAAAATGGGCTGAATAAATGCCCACCCTTACAGCTGACGGTAAGACAACTGTGAAATTTATGTTCAATCATGTCATTACTAGGTTTGGTGTCCCTCAAGCCATTGTTACCAATCATGGTTCTCATTTTCGTCATTACATGATGGCTGATTTGACTTCTAAGTTGGGTCTGCGTCATGACAACTCAACTTCGTACTACCCTTAGGCCAATGGCCAAGTTGAAACCGTGAACAAATTTCTAGTCACTATGCTTCAGTGTACGATTGGGATGCACAAGTTCAACTAGCATCTCATGTTGTTTTCAACTCTCTGGGCTTACCGAACCTCAGTGAAGGATGTGACCGGATTCACTCCATTCCAACTTATTTATTGTCTGGAAGCTACCCTTCCGATTGAATGTGAAATCCCTTCCCTCAAGATATCTGTTGAATTTATTCCTAACACTTTGCCAGAAGAAGAGAATCTTCTATACATATAAAGCTTGATGAAACTCATCGCTTTGCTTCTTTTATCATAGAAGCACAGAAAAAGCGGGTTAAAGCTCATTTTGACCAGTCGGTTTCCCCTCGTTCCTTTGTAGAAGGAGACCTCGTCCTCTTGTATGACCAGACTTACGATAAGCTAGGGGCAGGAAAATTCCAACCCATGTGGCATGGGCCCTATATCGTTATGCGAATTTTGTAGAACAGGGCTTATGAGCTAATTGATTATGAAGGTTATGCTTTGGATTAACCCAGAAATGGGTTGTATCTCAAAAAATACTATGCATGACTCTCTCGTGCATGTTCTTCTGTACATAGGTGTTTTTTCATTTTTGTACATTTTTGGCTTGGTGTGCTTTTCGAGTAGTTTTTTCCTGCTTATTATGTTTTTGCTTACTGTTCATATGTATGTCACTCCTTATGTTGTTTTAGCGGATGGTACCTCCCACAGTACCCAGAACATGTCTTATGTAGCCTATTAGGTCCCTGTAATTTGTCATATTGGAAAAACAAAATAGACAAGAGTAACATCATACCAACTTTGGAGTCATAGGAACTAGCCTTCCTGGACTCAGAGAGGGATATCTCTATATTTGTATAAAAGATATGACTTGTTTGATTTAGGATGCTGATTTTAGGCTAGTTAAATTGATAGGATTTATTTGTTTTCTTTTTTTTGGTTGGGTTTCTTGTTAAGAAGAATAGATAAAGTAAGAGAAATTCAAACCATTGGGCTATGGTGTTATGAAACTAGCTCCAAAAATAGAATAAAAGAGATATCAATGCCTTAGAAATAAGCCACTTCGAGGGGGAAACCTACAATACATTACATAAATGAACAATTATTGGATGATACAAATGACAAAACCTCCTTTCTATATATAGGAGTCCATGGGGCCACAATGTAATCCTAGCCGACCTAACAATAATAATGTATGGGCACAATAAAAAAATATGGGGGTTACACTAACAACAATAAGGGACTATACTAGTAATATAAGGACCTAACATGCTCCTCTCCTTCAAAAAAGTGTTGTCCTCAATGCTTGAGTCGCTCCGGGTGCTTTTGTATAAAATTCTCATCCTCCCATGTAGAATCTTCAGTGGGTAAGTTCTTCCATTTGATGAGATACTCTGAAATTGATCAATTTTGTAGCTGTCGAGTTCTTGTTTCCGTGACTACTTCAGGTTCTAATATGGTTTTTCCTTCCTCATCAAGTTCTTGCAATATTGTTTGAACAGGAAGTTTGTCCCCTATAACCTTTTTCAAGCATGAAACATGGAAAAACAGATGCACTCACTAAGAAGTAGGAAGCTCCAGTTTGTATGCCATAGTACCAATATTTTGCAACACCTTGTAAGGACCATAGTAATTTGGCAATAATTTATTATCCTTCTCGAGGGAAATTTGTTTGTATGGTTGTAGCCATAAAAATACCCAGTCTCCCACATCAAAACTTCTCTCACTATGATGTTGATCTGCCTATTGTTTCATTCGATTTTGTGCCAAATTTAGGTCATTCTTTAAGAGTTGGAGAAATTCTTGTTGATGCTTGATGTGATCCTCCACTGCTTGAACCCTAGAATTTTCCCTTAAAGAAGATGTGATGGACGGTGGATGATATCCATAAAGTGCCATAAATGGGGTCATTTTTGCTGCAGTATGGAAGGAAGTGTTATACAACCATTTAGAGAGAGGTAACCACTTGACCCATTGTGCTTGCTTATCATATACAAAACAACAAAGATATCCTTCCAAAAATTTATTCACTATCTCTGTTTGACCATCGGATTGACGATGATAATATGAGCTATGAGCTAGTTGAGTACCCCAAACAAGAAAATAATTCCGTCCAAAAATTTCCTATAAAAATGGGATCTCTGTCACTTACACTAATCTTCGAGTTTCCATGTAGCTTTTGAATTGATTACAGAAATGAAGTAGCAACTGTAATTTCTTTAAATGAATGAGATAATGCATAAAAGTGTTCGTACTTGGTAATTCTATCAACTACCACCATGATGACACTCCTTCCTTCAGACTTAGGTAAACCTGTGATAAAATCCATTGAAATCTCCTCCCAACATTGACTTGGAATGGATAAAGGTTTTAGAAGACTCGGGGTCTTAATTGTCTCAACTTTATTTTGTTGGCAAACCAAACATTCCACCACAAAATTTTGAATATCAGATTTAAGGCCATCCCAAAAAAAAATATTTCTTCACCCTGTGGTAAGTTTTAAAAAATCCTGAGTGTCGTCCTAAAGGAGAAGTGTGCAATTCCAAAAGAATGTTTTGTTTTAGTTGGGAATTATTGCAAATATATACGCGATCTTTGTACCATAAGGAATCATTTTTCCAACTAAATGTATCAGATGTACTAGGATCTTGCTGCAACTTTTGAATGAGTATGCACACTTCTTCGTCCTTCTTCCATTCATCCCTTGCTTTGGTTATCCAATCTGGTTGGATAATAGAAATGGCACAAAGCAATGCTTCCACCTCTTCATCCTTTCTTAAGAGTGCATCTACAACATCATTTAGCTTCTCTTTTTTGTAGATTATTTCAAAGTCATAACCCAACATCTTTGTGACCCTTTTTTGTTGCTCTTCTGAAGATAGTCTTTGTTCCAAAAAGTGTTTAAGACTATCATGATCAATTTTACCTTGAAGTATCTTCCCATTAGGTAAGTTCTCGATTTATTTAGTGCATGTAGTATTGCCAACATTTCCTTCTCATAAATAGCCTTTTGTAAATAATTTCCTTTGATTGAACAACTTTCAAAATTAATGGGTCTTCCTTCTTGCATTAAAACAACACCAATTCCATTTCCTGAGGCACCACATTCCACAATAAAGGTTTTTTTGAAGTTTGGCATAGCTAAGATTGGTTCTAGGCACATTGCCTCTTTAAGATGTTCAAAGGCCTTAGTTGCTTCAGGAGTTCATGAAAATGCATATTTCTTCAATAATGTTGTTAGAGGTGCTGCTATTCTCCCATAATTCTTAACAAACTTGCGATAATACCCTGTTAACCCGAGAAATTCGCACAATTTCTTTATGGTTGTGGGGACTTTCCATTCCTTAATGGATTTAATTTTGTTAAGGTCTACCTTCACACCCTCGTGAGATATAATATGACCCAGATATTCCACCTCTTTTACTCCAAAGAAACATTTGGATGTTTTTTCATATAATTGTTTCTCCTCCAATAGTTTGAGCACCTTCTCAACATGTTGAACATGATCCTTCCAAGACCTGTTGTAGATTAGTATATCATCAAAAAATACTAGCAAAAATTTTCTAAGGAAGGGTTTGAAAATGGAATTCATCAACCCTTGGAATGTAGAAGGTGCATTAGTAAGGCCAAAAGGC
Organism: Pinus albicaulis; assembly: GCA_034641835.2. NCBI lineage: Eukaryota > Viridiplantae > Streptophyta > Pinopsida > Pinales > Pinaceae > Pinus > Pinus albicaulis. The sequence goes on along the minus strand of CM076573.1, from coordinate 79,506,858 downwards.
ATGACCAAAACTTCATAATGACCTTCATGACTTTGAAATGCTATTTTTGGAATATATTTAGTCTTCATTCTAATTTGATGATATCCTGAATGAAGATCCAACTTGGTAAAATAAATTTATCCATGTAATTCATCCAATAATTCATCAATCATAGGAATGGGAAATTTATCTTTAATAGTGAGCTTATTGAGATCCCTATAATTCGGACACATGCGCCATGATCCATACTTCTTGTGCACCAATACTAATGGAGCATAGAAATAACTTTGACTATGTTGAATTATACCAGCCTCTAACATTTCTGCAATCATACGTTCAATTTCACTCTTTTATACATAAGGATATTTGTAAGGCCAGATGTTTGGAGGAACACTTCCTGGAATCAAATGAATAGCATGATCATGATCATGAATAGGTGGGAGTCCTTTGGGAGTATCAAACACCATGGAATGATTGTCCAAGACTTTTTGGAGATCTAGAGAAATAGATGATTTTGATGTTGGAACTTCTAGTTTTCATAATTGTGAAATTATGCCTCGTTTTTCTTTCTTCAGAAGCTTTGTCATGTAATTAGATATTATTATCTTTCGTGGCTTCCCTGTGATACCCCATAATTCAATTTCCTTTCCTTCTGAAAAAAATTCAAGAAAATTTCTTGAAAATTAAAAGCTACCATCCCCAAAGATTGTAACCATTGTACTCCTAGTACAACATCAACACCTCCCATTGGGATGGAAAGCATTGGAATATTCAATACATATTCCCCCATGGATAGCTAATTGATATTGTGGCATTTTCCAGAGAAATTTATAGTTCCTCCATTTGCAACCATCACTTGACATTCTGGTGCTGGGTATAGGAAACAATTCAATTCTTTGGCTACCTTACAATGAATAAAATTATGGGTACTACCCAAATCAATCAACACTATTACCTTTTTCTTCTTGATATGTTCTTCTATCTTGAGAGTTTGAAGAGTGGTAATTCCTACCAATGCATTACATGATATGGTCAGACTCATTTCTTCTTCTTCTAGGGTTGTTTCTTGGTGTATATCCTCTTCTTTTGAAGTTTCTTGTTCATTTTATTCCTCGTCTTCACAATCTATGTAAAATAATTTCTTCTCAGCACACTTATGACCTTTATTGTATTTTCTTTCACAACCATAGCAAAGCCCTTTTGCTCTTTTTTCTTCCAATTGTTGTGGTGTCAACCTTGTAGGTTGTGGAAGTCTAGGAGTAGTAACATTTACATCTTTATAGATGTGAGTGGTAGGCTTCCTTGTCACCATAATTTTACATTCAATTTTTCTTACCAACTTGAATGCCTTCTCTAATGAATCCAGTTCCCAAACGTGAACTTCATGTTGGATGTTATCCTTCAAAGTCCCCATGAAGACATCAATCCTGTGTTCCTCTAGAATATCAGTTACCCTTATATTCAATTTTTGTAAGTCCTCAATGTGCTCCACCACTGAACCCTTTTGTTTGAGATTTATCAATTGGCTAAAGAAGGTGTTTCTCTTTGTATCCCCATAATGTGCTATCATTTCCTCCATAAAAATTGACCAAGTGACAATATTTTTATGGGAGAAAAGCCATCGATACCATACAAATGTATTTTGTTCTAAATGTAAAGTTGAAATGCATACCTTTTGTGTGTTTTGCACATTATTGAGATCAAAATATTGCTCCATCTGTAGTATCCATGTTACGGGATCCGTGCCATCAAACTTCCTCATATCCATCTTTGGAATATGGTGGTTCTTTAATCCAACATTAGAGTTTGTGAAATCACGATTAACATTTATTTTGTTCTCAACATGATTTTCCTCTACTATCTTTTTTCCATTAGGAATCATTTCTTGTATCAAATTTGACAAACCTTCCTTCAAACCTTCCATGTCTTCCTTCAAACCTTCCATTTTTTCTTCCATACCATCCGTTTTTTCTTCCATACCATTCTTCAAACCATCCATCATAGCTTCCATGACTTTCTTCAAACCATCCATCTTAGCTTCCATGCTTTTGTTCAAAACATCCATTTAATTTTTTGTTTCTCTTTGCGAGAGCGAATTTTGGTGCACTTGCTCTTGTAATTCTGATAGATCATGTTGCAATTCTTCATCTTCATGAGTCATAGTAGAGTACTCTGAGGGCTTAATGGGTGTTGAATTCTTTTTGGGAGGCATTTTAGAACCCAATACTGATATCTATGCTCAATAAGAGTTTGGAATCACTTAAAACTGATTTTTCAAACAAGACTTATGCAATTTGAAAAACAATACACACATTTTTATTGATTTTGAGGAGATCAATATTGAAACTGAATTATATTTTTGATTTTGGATCCTCAATATCTAAAATCCAGCCCTGAAGTAGCCCTCTAAATCGTCTTTTGAATGCCATAGTTCTGACCTGATTTGAATTATTGAATACAAAGTTATGCCCAATCTCCTAAGATGACCTAATTATGGACTGATTCAGTAGAGTGAAATTGTACGACTTGCCACGTGTCCCTGTTTCCACCTTCGGCTCTGAAATTGATAGAAGATGCCACAGTTCGTGTACCTGCAACCAATTTTATAGAATTCCAATCCAATTCTCAGAGAGAGAGTTATGATGATTCCCACGATCACCTCTTTTAGATGAAATTCGGGAGCCTGAAACAATCCTAACTTCCACAGTTCCTATTTCCAAAAATACTGTGAACCAAGATCTGAAATTTTTTGAAGATGTTCCTCCAAATTTCGGCTTCGCACTCTAAAAATTTCAGCTTTTGAACCTTCGTAGAAAAAGCGTCATAGTGAAAATTCCACGATGACCTATTTGGAGTAGCGAAACCCTAGAATCCAAAGCTCTGATACCAAATGTTATGAAACCAGCTCCAAAAATAGAAGAAAATAGATATCAACGCCTTAGAAATAATCCACTTCGAGGGGGAAACCTCCAATACATTACATAAATGAACAATTCTTGGATGATACAAATGAAAAAGCCTCCTTTTTATATATAGGAGTCCATGGGGCCACAATTTAATCCTAGCCGACCTAACAATAATAATGTAAGGGCACAATAATAACAATATTAGGTTTACACTAACAACAATAAGGGACTATACTAGTAATATAAGGACCTAACATATGGGGTCTGTCAGAGGTTTGAATAGTACAAAAATCAATCAAGGGTGTTTCATAAGGCAAGTTAACAAATCCAAATGGATCTTAATAGCTTGTGTTGGTGTGAAATGAACATTAAGTTGTGAGTGTAGTATGTTTAAAGGGAAATTAAGAATCCTTTAACATATACTAGAACAAGAAGGGTCTTTGAGATCATTATGTTTAAGAAATAATCAAAGGACAGGGCATACCATAAACTTCTTTGACCTAGCTTTACCAAGTAAACTTTAAAACAACAATCCAACAAACCCTAGAGAGCAGGGAACTCCTAAATTCTCTAGCTATTTACCTTCAGAGAAAGAAAACATTCAAGATAAAAAACAAGTGATGATCAAAGAGTAGGGAACTTATAAATTCTTTAATCAAACTACAAAATACCTTCAAAGTGACTATTCAAGATGGACTAAAGGACAGGGAAAATCCTAAACTTCTTTAGCCAAACCCTAATCAGTAAACTTCAAAGAAAAGGCCTTAAAAAAATGTTTCAAACTACACCAAAGGACATGGCATACCATAAAATTATTTGGCTTGACTACATTAAATCATTTTTAAGACAACAAGCTAAGTGGAACTGGAGAGCAACTAAGAATTCTATAATCAGACCCAGTAGAGGAAAACATTTGATCAATAGAAGGTAGACAGAATTAAGGTGCCTCTAACAGCATATCTTAACCTAAATTTTCTGCTCTATTGCATGAGAAAAGAATGAAAAATATGGAAAACATAAGAGGAAAAAATAACTAGATTATTGTAACATCACCATTTGACAAAGTCCATGAATCCTGTGAATGCACTTGCTCCATTAACATTCAATCCAAAACAGTCACAAAGCTCCAAGACCAATTTCTTCAAAACTCAAAATATATATCATATTGAGCTCAACAACCAACCAACAAGAAACTGAAGCATAGATGTTGTATTTATCTACAAAATGAGGAGGTGGAAACCTAGCTAGGGTTTTAGGAAGTCATTTATTACATAGTAAATGTATTTTACCTTTGAGACCATGCAAGGCCCAAGGAAAAAATATCTAAACTCATTTATGGCAAAAATAAATTCTAACATAGCTATTTGAGCTAATTTTGGAAAAAATTTGACTTTGAGTCTTCAAAATATCTTCTGCAATAACTCCTAGCAAGGGCACAACTCCAAGGTATAGGGGCGCAGAGCCAAGAATGGAAACATTGCTTGTTTTGTAGCTGACATTTGGAGGCCTTCCCTGTGTCCAAATGAGCTCCATGTCAGCTCATTGGAAAGCATGTCCTGTCTAGTTTTGAAATCTGCCTTTAATTTTAGAATGGTGCCTATTTTTTTCTATCAAAAATCACTTCTCCCAAGACTGCTAAACGCGTAGCGCCAATGTTGAAAAGAGGGCGGAAAGGTGATTGTTTGGTGGTTTTTGGCACTTTTGAGGGACCAATTTTTCTCCAAATGGTCTAAAATGATCTGAGGATGATTTCCTTGCCATGAGGAACATGAAAATGTCAACCTTTTTTCAATTTAGTGCCCCAAAAAAGAGTGCAACACCAATGGTGCTGCACGTTTGACCCAATTTTCTGCAAGCCAAACTGTCAAAAATTGAAAATTTGCAAAAAGATGTCAAAATTGGAAATTTATTTTTTGATCATGGTTGGCAGGCTTGGAGGACATAAGCAAGGATATTGAACTTTTCCTTCTCCTTTTCTTCATTTAGAGCTTGAATATTTGCATGGGCTCATTTGAGCTTAGCCCTTGCAATCCTGTTTCTCATGGCATAATGCTTTTCCATCTTCCTCTGCATGTCAGTGTCTCTCTTAGCCTTCTCTAGCTGACCCTCTAGAGGCAAGTTTTCCCTCTCTAGCAAAGACTCCCTATATCCATCAATTTCTATGGAAATAATCTCACTCGAAGTGAGCTACTCTACCAATTATACCTCTTTCTTTATTTCCCGAGCTAAAGCCTTCTTCAACCCAATTGTCCTTGGTCTCTTCCTAGGAAGCTTTTCTTCCTCACCCTCACTGTCATCAAAAGTGCCCAAGGTCTCATCTAGCAATGCCTTGGCCTTTTTGGCCTCTTTCTCAGCTCTGATTGCCTTGACCTGATTGATGGCCTTCTTTGTCTCTAACTGCTGATTCTCTAGCTCATAAAAGTTGATCACATTCTTTGCCCTACCAAGATTAGCTTGAAGCTCGCTAATCTTGGCATCCTTGCTTTTTATCAACATGTTTGTAATCCTCTCTTCATCCTCATCATCATGGTCAATCACTTGAAACTGTTCCTCAGTTTCATGTTTATCATCCTCTTCAACCATGACATGCTTTGCAACCTTTTCCTTGCCTTTATCAACCTGTTTTGTTGATGAAGAAGGCACGACACCTTGCACCTCAACTGCAGCAAACACATGCCTGTAGCCCCTCCGGTATGTCAAAGGAAATGGCTCAATGTCACTCATTTTAGTGCCATCTATCTCAATTTTCTAATCACTGCTTGATTCTTTGTCATCATGATATGAGGGTGAAGGGATGTGGAAGGGTCATCATGGGGTGAAGGGATTTGAGTGAGTGGAGATGTGTGAACAACAATATGTGATGGAGAAGTGGATCTAGGAGGATGAGAAGATTAAGGAACGTCTTACTGATGATGGCCATATGGAGTAGTGAAATCCTCATGGGCAATGAAGGTATCCCATGGAATGTTCTTCTGTTAGAGCTGGTACATAACCACCATCTTGATAGGAGAATGATGAAAAAGGCTTTGCATTTTCTAATTGTAGTCTCTCTTTTGCACTATGTAGGCCATTTTGTCAATGCTATGGAAAAGGTAATATAGTATATGCAGCATCTTAACTCTGGTGAAATGCATAAGAAGACATATATGGTATGAGTAAAGGCAGAAAAGCTTCCCTCACATGTGAAATACTTCATTATTATCCTCATCATGGGTGAATATCTATCAAGAAGATGAGAAAAAGGGAAGATGGATTTGTGGTGATCTTTATACCTAGGTTTAAGGTATGGTTCAAAATAGCTCATGTCTAGGTTTTCTTTCTTGAACCACTTTTCTCCCACACTTGGTATCCCTGTAGCATCTACAATAGCATTTGTAGACAACTCAAAGGTGACCTGGACAAGTTAACTTGTTTTTCATGCAAATTGATAATGAATAGTATTGTTAACTCAGGTTGGTTTTGTACTTGCTACACCTTCTCAGAAAATTAAAATAAGCCTACATGTTTGAAGCAGGAAACAGTCAGAGGAGATGCCATGAGTTCCATTGTATTGAGGGGTTCAAATCTGTTTATCTTCCCTCCATTGTGGTCATGCCTCCTTGGAATTTGTGCCTCAACACCACTACCATTGTTTTCCTCCTCTAACACTTCAAACTCTATTTTTGGAAACCCTAGGGCTGATGTGAAATGAGATGAGGGGAGGGTAATGAAATGGCAGCTTTGCAAATGAAGGGAATGAGTGAGAATGAAGGGAATGGATGTCATGACAAGCAAGATGAATGGCAGCCCTCAAGCAATGTAATGACCCCTGCTTATGACTAATTTTCTTCAAGGAGTATGAAATAGGAATGAAATAGTCATCTCTGATTTGTAGCTAGGGTTTAATTAGGATTTCATTTCCATTGATTTACAAGTGATCAAAATAGCTTCAAATTGGGTTATGGCGTGCACTTACCTCTTAGCAGTGCCTTAGAAGACTTGAGAAAAGATTTGAAGGAAATTTGATGTGATTTGGATGGATGGAAAACTGAGAAACCCTCTCTGTCTGAGCACATAGCACCAATACTAAGGTTGTAGTGCCAAGCTAAACGCACAACACTAGTTTTGAGCGTGAAGCACCTTGGTAACTTCACAAGGTTCTGTCATGAAATATCGTAGCGCTCTGGCAAGGGTGCAACACTTCATTCTAGGCGTACAACGTTAGTGTAAAGAACATTGAAAAAATTGGGCAAGGGCGCAGCGCCAAGCTAAATGCCTAACACCAAGAAGCTTTTCCCAAATTCGGTCAAAAAACTCACAAATTCTTCTCTCCTCAAAACTTCTAATGCTTTACAAGGCAACAATGATTCATATGAAATGTAAAAAGGGCTTTTATAGACTTGTAGTTTTAATTTAACTTTGAAAACCCATTTCCTAATGTCAAAATTCCCTTTTCTTTTCCCACTAACCCTTTTACACTTCTTTGCATGCAGGTTTGTTGAATTCATTGAATTGGCCTTTCTTTTGCTCATTTGGGGCTTTGACATGTTCACTCTAAACACTTTGAGGTTTAATCACATATTAGCATCTTCAAAATCTCATGTAGTTTCCACCATAACTCAACTTATATTTTCCACCTTCTCTAGCCACTTTTCCAAAACCCTATGTGTCTGCAGTCTTTACGGCAATCATCATTGTTGTCTTCTAAGTTGTCTATATCCCTTTAAAGTTTATTCATTTCTATCCAGTTCACCTTACCTTTTTTCCATATTCTATCAATATTTTCTGATAGAATTTCTTCTTGCTTGGCCTTGTGTGCTTCTTCCATGTCATTTTCTATAAGTGATCACTACTTTGGAACTCAAATGGACTGACCAGTTAATAACCCTAGTCATCTACAAGACAAAGTGTTTCCCTTTCCTTGCTGCAATTTGTTTTCATTCAAGAGTAGATAGTCTACATCATCAACACCTTCAGCTGATAAATATTCCAACGCTTCTACAGAAGTGCTAGACTTTGTTCATTTTCTCACTTGCAGGTTCTGAACTGAGGAGATAATCCTCCTTGGAAATTTTAGGTACTTCTTAAATAACCATGTCTTTACATTCTATTACATCTGAGCCAGATTCTCGAAAAGGAAAAGCAGTGCTTGAAACATCCAAGGATGACCATAAAACATGTAAAACCCTAATGACATAGTGGGAGTGTCCTTTGACCTGATTTTCAATCAAATTTGACTCAGAGATTTTCAAGTGAAAATAGAGTATTGTTGTAGGTTTTTATTCCCAAAGGGACATGGTAATGAGTTAGCAACAAGAAACCCTAGAGAGAGGGTGGAGTTTATTGATAGGGGAAAATAGGGTAATGAATTCTGAGGTAGGAAAAAGGATGAAAATGAGAAGTATAAGCCCACAATGAATCTTTTAATAGAAATAGGGTGACTTTGAGAAGACCAAATGAGGAATAGTGAAAATAGGTTTATGAAGATAATGAAGGCAATGAGATTTCTGAAAACACATCATGTTTCAATAAATTTGTTTTCAGAAGGCTGCCATCAATCTATAGTCATCAAAAGATAGTGAAAAGTATTGATGACTAACAGTGGCTCCACTTGGGGAGGGAACTCCTTTACGAGGTGTCAAGAACCTCAGATCTCTGATTTTCCAAATGAGATGCCTCACATGCTAGTTGATTTCCTTCATTTTGCAATACTGATTTCGCTGCTATTCCTTGAAGCTGTGATCCTAAAATCTGAAGAAAAAAAAAACATGATTTCTTCAACATCAACCCTACCTACCCATCATACCTTTCCTAGCATTTTCTCTTCATTTGGGTGCATTTGTACCTGGACATCATTTTTCTTTTGAAATAATAAAAAATATCTATTTCTACCCTTATATCTTCCAAGAGCTCAGATTAGACTAATGAGCACTTTATTATCTACCTAATCTACTTATCTATCAAGGTTAAACAGTTTGAAATATTTTCATTCTCAAATCTACTAACATAAAATTTAAAACATGACCAAATCAAGGTTGAGTAGTTTGATTTGCCATGAGTTGTGGAATTTTGGACAAGTTGCACACATATTTTATTTTTGTACAAGTAAAGCTAGAAAAACTGAGGGCTTAAATTTGGAACTTGTCATTTGTCCCTCTCTTTCTCTTTAGTTCAGCTTTGAGCTTTAGGAACCATTATATTTTTCTAACCTAGTATAATGATGAGCTAAGTTTAAATGGTTTGAAAAATCTTCATTTTATAACTTATCAACAAAAATTTAAAACATGTTGAATCATTGTTAGGATGCATGATTGAACAAGACTTTTATTTCTCAAAGGTAGTGGCATTTGGACTTGCACACTTTCAGAAACATTCTTTTCTGGTATGAGGCCTTACCTCTTCTTTTTATCTACCTTGTTTTCCTTATTTTCTTTGTTTTGTGTGTTTCATTTTTCGGATTTTTTATTCAAGCAGTGTTATGTACAACGAATAAAGCTTTAACCTAAGAACTTCAACAAAAGTAATGCGTGAGCATCCTACCATTGACATGACCTCCATATAACTCTGTTCCATCCATTTCTTGTAGGAAGAATGCATTGTTACCTCTAATTGAATGGATGATGTACGGGCCTTTCCACATATTTTCAAATTTTCCATGCTTGCCTTTGTCCTCTTTTATTGAATCCCACTTCATCACTTTGTCTCCAATTTTGAAATCATTGGCTTTAGTCCTCTTGTCAAAGAGCTTCATGATGTTCTCTTGCACTGCTTTTGTTTTGTTGTATACTTCTTCCCTTGATTGCTGCAATTGAATGGTTTGTTTCAAACTCTTTTTTCTATCATTCTCCTCTGATGTACCTCTTGAATAAGCTTCATCATTGGCACTCCCGAGGATGTTGAAAAAACTACATTCATGCCATCCAATAGCTGATAGCGAGAAATAATAATTGATTTCTTGTTTGTTAATCTTTCTGCCCATAGTGCATGCGCTAGTTTACTATGCCATGACTTTTTTTTTTCTTCCAAAAATTTCTTGATGATATTTACCAAAATTTTGTTAGAGGACTCAGCCAACCCATTACCTCGAGGGTAGTAAGCTATAGAATGCCCTAATGTAATGTGATACTTGTAGAAAAATTCCACTATTCTCTTGGATTTAAATGCAGCAACATTATCAATGCTGATTTTTCTTGGGCAACCAAATCTAGACAAAATGTGATTTTCAAGGAATTTGATGATTAATTAGCTTTAGGGGAATTTTGAGGTCTAAAATGGGCCTCCTAAGGAAATAATAAAATAATAGCTAAACCAATAAAATAATATTTATGAATTTTCAATTCACTTTTTGCACCATAATCCATGTAACCATAGTTAAATTCAATTCAAAAGTTACACCAAAATAAAATTAATTGTATTAATGTGACTATAAATAAGAATGAGATTTTCAAGAAAAATTTAGTATCATTGAACAACTAATGCATTTTTCCTCTGTACTTAAATAACTTAAAATAAAATATAAATATAAATTTATAAATTCTTAATTGTATTATATGCTATTAATTAAAATTTATATTATTTAAATTGTATAATAACATGTAATTAATATACTATAATAAATGTATAGGGATATGCATTGTTTCTTTCAAGAAATATGAAATTACAATAATATATTTTTATTCAAAAAGTGTGAAATGACATTTATTATGAGTACTTTACTTTGACTTTAAAAGTACTTAGAGCACTACCATGGTTAACCATGATTTTTTATCCACTATTGAGAATGTGACAAGTAAGTACCTTTAACTCAAGAAATGCCACCTCAACCATTAGGGATGATGTCATCCCCTAAAATGTGATTGGCTCTCATAAAGTGAATTTTGATTGTACATTTTTCTTAGGAGGCCCATTTTAGACCTCAAAATTCCCCTAATGAGTCAGTGACAGTCTTTGAAGGGATGACTTCTATCCATTTGGTGAAATAGTCAGTTGTAGTGAGGATCCATTTGTGTTGGGCAGAAGAGGCAGGGTGGATTTCTCCAATGAAATATAAAGCTCACTGTTGAAAAGGAGTTTCAACACTGATAGGATGTAAAGGCAAATGTAGTAGTTTTCTATTTCCCTCAAAGATTTGGCATTTATGGAAATTCACTACTAGCTTGTGGATATCAGGGAAAAGAGTGGGCCAATAGAAACCAGCTCTAAGGATTTTGTTGGTAGTGGTTTTCCAATAGAGATGACCTCCACATTCTCCTTCATGAAATTAATGTATGATTGTATCTGCATCATATTCAAGTATATCTGCATCATATTCTATAAGCAGGATGCCAAAAGAATTTTTCCAATATAAACCTTTATCTAGGATGCAAAAATTTACAGCCTTTAGTTTCAAGGGTCTGGCCTTTGTTTTAGACAAACTAGGAGGGGCGTTTAGATTTAAAAGCACACATAATATATCATCATACCAGAGTGAGTTCGGAAATGCTTCTTCAATAGGTGGAGTCACCATCTCTTATTTTTTATCTAAGGAATATATCATGTTTATGTCAAATGCTTGAAATTTTGCTTCATCCATCAGTTTTGTGAGTCCTTGCCCTTTAATTAGCTTGGTGGGCTTGATTTCTAGATCATACTCTAAGATTACAAAAATCCACTTAGCTATTTTACCATCAAGATCCTGAGTTAGAATATCCTTAACAACTCCATCGGGAACAAAAGCAATGACATGTGAATGTAAGATGTAAACCCTGAAATACTTTAAAGCTTTGATTAAGGCAAAAGCCTGTTTTTCCATAATTTTATGTTTCAGGTGTGTATCTCTTAGTGCCTTCCTAAAGAAAGCTATGTGTTTTTCTTGTCCCATTATTTTCTTTTGTATCAATACTGCAGCAATTGTGTGTTCTGATGCAAATGAGAGGATGAAGAAGTCCTTGGTAAAGATAGGGTTGATTAGAATTGGTGTTTGGGTAAGTGCTTGTTTTACTAGTTCAAAGGATTGTTTTACTTCTATGGTTCATTGACTTCTATTTTTATTTTCAACATGTTTGTAATGTTTCTTAGGAGTTCTGAAAGGTTTGGTATGAACCCCCTTAAGAAGTTGATCTTTCCAATGAAATATTGCAGCTCTTTGATATTTCTTGGGTGGCTAATCTGTAATATCCCCTCAATCATTTTTCAGTCTATCTTAATCCCTTTTTCAGATATGATGTCACCTAAAAGTTTCCCTCCTTGAGGGCCAAACAAATTTTTCTTAGGATTTAAGGATAAACTATACTTTCTAAACTTTTCAAAGATTTTTCTTAAGTGAACTAGGTGTTCTTCATCAGTTTTCGAGTAAACAATTATGTCATCAAGATATATCATAGTGAAGTAAAATATTTCTTTGGAAAAAACAATGTTCATGGCTCTTTGAAAAGTGGCCCTAACATTCATCAACCCAAAAGGCATTTTGACATACATGAAGGTGCCCCAAGGTATAGTGAAACTTGTTTTATGTTGATCATCTAGATGTACTAGCACGTGATTATACCCTGAAAAACCATCAAGAAAAGATATTCTTTTGAAACCTACTAACCTTTGCATTATATGAGCCATCTCAGGTAAAGGGTAGTTATCTTTCAGGGAGGCCTTGTTTAAATTTCTGAAGTCTATGCATAGCCTAATTTCCCCTATTTTATTTCTCATTTATACAAGGTTTGAGACCCATTCTGAGTACTTGAGTGGGACTATTATTCCAACATCATACACCTTTTTAATTCATTTCTCAACTAGAGGCATTAGTAGAGGGTTTATCTTATGCAATTTCTACTTGAATGGTTTTTGGTTTTCCTTGAGATGAATCTTATGTTGAATGATTTTTGTATCATAGGACTTAAAGTCCTCATAGCCCCATGCAAACACATCCTTAAATTATTGGAATAGCTCAATATATTTTTATTTTATAAGAGCTAGCAGTGTTTTGAACAGTCTTATCATTTTAGGTTCTTCTTCACTGCCTATGTTGCATTCTTCTACATCTGTTTTAGTGGATTCAATTTTAGGCTTCCTAGCAACATCATTGAAATCCAATAGTTATTCTAAGGGGGCATGTCCTCTTGTCAATAAGTTGTCTTTGCATTGCAATACCTTAAGGTCCCTTTTATCTAAATCTTCACACAATCCTGCCTCATGAGGGTGTTATAGAATATTTATATCAGCAGGATAAGCTGGCTCTATTTTGTGGGTTTGTTCCTCAGCAGAGTAGTCCTCTTTATGATCTGAGTTTATTTTTGGCATTTCAAAATCATTTTTGGATTGTAGGAAGTCTTCATTGTGTTTGTCACCTTCAAACGCTTGCCAATAATCTATGTTATCAGGGACTATAGGTCTGCTTTTGAACTTCACCGTGCATTGTTCATTGGTATGAGGTAGTTGGCAAGTGCTGGCAACAAAGGCTAGTTCATTGGCAAGGTTGTTTTGAGTTCTTGGGATAGAGGTAAGTTCATATTTTTCAAATGTTTTTAGGAGTTATAATGCAGCATTTCTAAATTCTCTTAGCCTAGCATTTTTGGCTGAATATTCTCCTTTGATTTTCCTAATGATTAACTCGGAATCTCCTTGAACAGAAATCATCTTAGCTCCTATACTTTTCAGCATTTGTAACCCTAAGAGGAGAGCTTCATAGTCTACAATATTGTTTTTACATTGAAAATCTAGCTTGTAAGAATGACCTTCATTGGTGTTGTGTATCCAAACACCTGCTCCTGAACCAGCTTTGCCACAAGAGCCATCAAAGCTCATGTTCCAAAGTGTTTCAAGTTTATATTCACCATTATGTTGTTCTTCATGGCTACTAGGCTAGGGTTTTGGCTGTCATGTTCTTCATATTGTGTTTGGTTTGACTATTCTGACAGGTCTTTCTCTTGTTGTTTTTCAACTACTTTTTCATTAATTTCATCTCCAGTGTATAAAATGAATGAATCAAGGTATGAGTAGAGAGAATAGAGAGGGGTGTTATTTGGCCTATCCTGGCTGCTTACCATGTATTTCATGTGAGATTATTTGTATAGTTTTATTTTTTTGTTAAAGACTGGAATGGTAGCATATGTCATGTCCATTTGGAGGTTTCCTTGCAGTTTGGCTCCCATGATCTAGATAAAAGCATGCCATATTTTGGGGGATTGTCAACCACTACAATATCCATGACAAGGCTCTTGTCTGGTATTTGTACCAGATTGACACATAGATCTTTTATTAGACCCATACATTTAACTCTACTTGAATCAAAGGAGTACAAGTCTTTGTATGGTCTGGTTATTTCGAGGCCTAATCTCTCCATCACTACCTTTGGCATGAGGTTATGTGAAGCACCAGAGTCTAGCATGACATTGTGTAGGATTTTATCATGAATGTTCAAACTAACATAGAATGGTGGCACAACTCCCTCTTGAAACTTTCCCTCTACCTTTGGTCCAAACAACAATTTTGGCTTGTCATTAGTCATATTTAGAGTATTGGTGTCATTTATTATGTTTAAAGCCTTCAGAAATTGGGATCTATATGCATCTTGAGTCACTAATTCAGTAAGGGGTATGGCTATTTTTATCTTGGCAGTTTAAATCTCAATATTGAATTGTGTCTGTGTTCTTGGCAGAGTTAGATTAGTTTTATCATACATGGTATTTTTAGCAACTTTATCTTACTCATTTTTTATTTGGGATCTCAGTTAAAGTATTTTTTTCAGGGCCACTAGTTGATGTACTAGGGCAGCTTTGGTCACCATCATGTTAGCTAATTTTTATTTTTCTTTGATAAGAAATCTTAGCCCTTATGTTGGTATTTTCTGTTGTCTCTTTAGGCGTGTTTTCAGGGGTCCTCCCAGCAGAAATTTATATTTTGTTTCTCTTGGGGATATCTTGGGTTTTCCTACTTCTGAGGTCATATTGCCTATGAACCTCCATGATAGAGTTTTCAAACCCTAGTTTATATTCTTCATAATCCTCATATGTTATTTCAGTTTGGTTTGAGGAAAACGGACCTTGTTCCTCTTCTGTGAGAAAAACAATATCCTCACTATCAGAGCCTAATAGATTCACATGGTTTTATTATGGCTCCTCAATCTCTCTTTCCTCTTCATCTAGATAGTTTTCCTGGAAAGGAGGTCTGATTTGCTGGTCATTTTATCTTTGTCTTATTTGAGGAGGGTCTGTTCTAAAGTTTTGGTTTCTATTTCTATTTTGAGGGTTTCTTCGGTTTTCCCTAAGAGGTGCTCTTTCATTCAAGTTAATTATCTTCATCATCCTTCCAATTGTCCTAACTAGGCTGTCAATTTTAGCATCGGATGTGGAGGCCATAGTTTCCTCTTTGTATGTAACCTTTTGATCTACTCTCATTCTAGCCCTTTAAGTAATTAGGATGGTTTCTACACTTATTTCTCCCCTTTGCATGTCTTCTAGGATAAGGGGATCTCTTTCCCTTAATTGATAAGCCATGTCTAGATCAAATTCATCTGGAAATTTTACTAGGACTAGGCCTTGTGGGGATTTCATGTGGGGAGGGAGTGCATTGTATACACTATTGAACCTAGTGAAGTAGTCTTGAACACTTTCCCCAACATTTCTTTTAAGTTTATAATATTATGACAGGATTTGAAGAGGATTTTTCTCACTCTCCCACTTGTTTACAAATGTTTGATAAAGGGAAGGGATATCATGAATGTTATTAGGGGTTAAGTACTTGAACCATTTCTTTGATTCTCCCAATAAACTTTGGGAAAACATTCTCAGTTTTATAGTCTCATATTCTACTTCTTGGTAGTCAAAAGCATCATTTACCTTGTCTACATTCTGTTGGGCAGTTGTATAATCAATTCTGTTAAAGTGAGGGATTTTAGATTGATAGTCCTGTGGCATAGGTAGTAAAGGTTGTGGTAGTACCAGAGGGGCATACCATGCTACCATGATAGGAGGTAATAGAACCCAAGGATTATTTACAAGAGGAGGGTTTATGCGTGGAGGTAAAGGATGAAATGGAATGGTTTTCTCAATGGATGTATGAGTGGGGGTAGCAAATATACTTGGAACATCTAGCTAATATTGAGAATATTTGGAGGGAAAGGAGTCAAAGTGATGGAGAAGCTAAAAATTAGGAGGAGTGGAAGGAGAGGCTTCTATACTAGGACTCTATTGTAAGCTTGTAAGATCAAGGTTTTTCTAGTCTATCAAACTTTGAGACATAGTTCTGAATAGGTTTCTTGTATGGTGTAAGTAAAATTAGGTATCTTGCAAGGATGTAAGTTTTTCAAGAAAAGAACTTGCTTTGTGAATTGGTCTGACAATAGTTGAATCTTCAGTCCTAGAAGTTTTTCTTAAGATTGTTTCTGGGCCATCAATTATAGAAGGAGGGTTTGAGTCAGGCTAAGATCTAGTTTTGACTCTTTGTGAATCTAGATTTCAGACCCAAAACATAGAGAGGCTAAAAGTTTGTAGTGGTTTTGAAAAACAGGCCTATCTGAAGATTTCTGAATTCACACAGTATGTGGCTGGGTTTTATTCTTTTAGGATTTGATTAATACATTCCTAGAGGAGTCTGTGAGGACTAGTGGAGTCACCAGGCCTAATAAAAACCAGTGGAGTCACCAGGTGGATGATTGCCAATTATTATAAGGATTTGTTTTTTGTCCACCATCAACAATTGGATACCAATCTTGAGGTATTTTTGGGTTTTCTGAGTTCTTTATATAACAGTAAGATTTTTAATGAGTGTCCCTAGTGGAGTCACCATTATGTTAGGTCCTTGTAATTTGTCAGATTGGTAAAACCAAATAGACAAGGGTAACATCAAACCAACTTTGGAGTCCTAGGACCTAGCCTTCTTGGACTCTGAGAGGGCTCTCTCTATATTTTTATAAAATAAATGTCTTGTTTGATTTAGGATGTTGATTTTAGGCTAGTTAAATTGATAGGGTTTGTTTATTTTGTTTTGTTTGGTTGGGTTGCTTGTTAAGAATAACAAATATAGTAAGAGAAATTCAAACTATTGGGCTATGGGGTCTGTGAAAGGCTTGCAAATTACAACAATCAATCAAGGGTGTTTCATAGGGCAAGTTAACAAAGCCAAATGGATCTTAATAGCTTGTGTGGTTGTGAAATGAACATTAAGTTGTGAGTGTAGTAGGTTTAAAGGGGAATTGAGAATCCTTTAACATATACTAGAACAAGAAGGGTCTTTAAGATCACTATGTTTAAGAAAGAGTCAAAGGACAGGGCACACCATAAACTTCTTTGACCTAGCTTTACCAAGTAAAATTTAAAACAACAATCCAAAAAACCCTAGAGAGTAGGGAACTCCTAAATTCTTTAACCAAACTATAAAACACCTTCAAAGTGACTATTCAAGATGGACTAAAGGATAAGGAAAACCATAAACTTCTTTAGCCAAACCCTAATCAGTAAACTTTAAATAAAAGGCCTTAAAAACAATGTTTCAAGCTACACCAAAGGACAAGACATACCATAAAATTATTTGGCTTGACTCCATTAAATAATTTTTAATACAAAAATATAAGTGGAACTATAGAGAAACTAAGAATTCTATAATCAGATCCAATAGAGGAAAACATTTGATCAATAGAAGGCAGACAGACTTAAGGTGCCTCTTGTTAGGGTCCCGTGATTTTGCAGATTGGATAAACCAAATGATAGGGTAACATGAAACTAGTCTTTAGAGTCCTAGGACTTAGCATTCCTGGACTCAGAGAAGGATCTCTCTAATGGGTGCAAAGGATGTGTTCTTTTTGCTCTAGGGTTTTGATTTTAGGCTATTTGTGAAGTGTGGGGTTTGTTTGTTGTTTTGGTTGGGTAAGATGGTCAAGTAGGATAGGTGGAGTGAGAGTCTGTCAAAGCCATTGGGATATGGAGTCAATAAAAGTCATGAGTGTCTCAATGATGAATCAGATTGTGTTGCAGGGCCAAATCAGCAAGGTAAATGGATCCTTGGGGTAATGTGTGAGGTGGAGTGAAAATAAAATTTGGGAGAAACTACGAGGTCTTAAATAGAGATAGTTAAAATCTATAACTCATGAGACAGGGAAAACCATTAAGCTCAATGAACAATACTTAAACTGATAAATATCCAAGATAAACATTCCAGTGAAACATAGAGAGCATAAGAGCTTCTAAATTTAGTAAATTCACCTTCATAATTTGGGAAAACATATAAGATAGCACAATAACTCAAACTATGAAGAGGGAATGCCTAAACATCATAAATAAATCTATAAAGAACTCTAAAATAAGTAGGTAGACATGGACAAAGGGAAAGATCGAAGAGAGGTTTCAAGACAGAATTTGAACAGCTTCAAGTAAGCAGGGCATACTGTGAATCATACTTGTAAACTAGCATACTATTTCATACATGAAACAAACAAGTTTAGGTGGGCCTAAGGAGCAATCAAGAATTCCTTGAGATGACCAAACAGAAGAAAACATCAAAGCTATAACAAATAGGAGGACTGAGGTGCCTCAAAGAGCATGTCTCAACCTATACTTTTCTGATTTATAGCAACCAAGAAAGATGAAACATAATGAGAAAAAGAAAACATAACAAAGTAAGAAGACATCACCATTCACCAAGCTAAGGAATCCTGCAAATAAGCCTCTCCATCATCAATCCAAGCAAGCCATTCACCAATATTCACAAGAGTAATTTGTTCTCCAAAGTCATAAAACCATGTATTTCTCTTGAAATCTCATCAAATTCCAAAAATTTTCAATGAGTCTCCATGCTCTATTTATCATGGATGGAGAAAAAATATCTAAGAGAGTATCTAGAAGTCCATTGGTTAAGCAAAATTATATCTATTGTCCTTGAGGCCTTGCAAGGCCCAAGGCAAAAAATATCTAAAATAAATATATTTTTTCGTCACTTACAGCAATTAAAATGTCTTTTAGGCCCTCACAAGCCTCTAAAAACTTTCTAAATGCACATTTTGACTTTTCATCCACGGAAGTGTAGCACATAGACAACAAAAATGGGTCTTCTTGAAGTAGTGATTTGGAGGCCTTCCCGATATCGAACAAGGCTCTGTGATGGCTCGTTGGAAAGGTATTGAAGTATAAGTTCCAAATATACCTTTATTTTTCTGAATTACTGCCATTTTCCTGTCCAAAAATGAATTCTCTGAACACTGCTTTGTGTGCACAACCTGGTCTGAAAATGAGGCAGAAAGGTAAAAACTTTGATGTTTTTTGACCTTTAAGGGGCTCAAAACTGCTCCAAATGATCTAAAATTTTGTAAGAAGACTGCTGGTGATGTGAGGCATCCAAAAATGTAAATTTGGAAAGCTGAAGATGCACCAAATTTGTGCGTAGCGCCTAGCGTGTTGCGCACAGAGGCCTCAAAATTTCAAAAAAAACAACATTTTGTCTAATTTGGCTCAAAATTGGTGGAGAGGTCCCTCAAGAGTTCTTGGAAACCTGTTGAGAAGCCTCAACCAAAACTCCAAGGTTATCATGTACATTTTCCCTTTTTATGTTTTCTAGCTCCATGAGGGCCTCCTTCAGTTTGACACAAGCAAGCATGTTTTTCTTTGCATAGTGTTTGGTTATTTTCTTTTGGAGAGAAAGGCCTCCCTTTACCTTATTGAAATGCTTATGCTCCTATTTGTAATAGTGAATGACACGTTGTGCCATCTCAAACTCTCTTTCACACTCCGTAAGCTGTGCATATTTGTCTAAGAGTAGCAATCTAGTGGTCATCACCTTGTCTTCATTGTCACTGTTTAGACCAATGAATTGAGGCTCTTGAGAAGTCTTCTTGATTCTCTTACTTCTCCTCACCTTTACCTGCTGCTCACTTATTTCCATATTTTCCTTTCCTTTGTCCTTGTGCTTGATAGCTGGTGGAGAGACGGCCCTTTTCCTTTTTGAGGCAGCAAACACATCTCTCTTTCCTTTGTAGTATGTGCATGTGAGAGGAGTGATGATGGTTTTGGAGGTGTTTCCATCATTGCCCCTATTTTTGGTGATGTCACAAGCCTTTTCATTTTTACTATGGCTTTCATGAGTCACCTCATGCTCCATTGGGTCACTACTTTCTTGATCTTTAGCATCCTCATCATCATTGTCTTCATTGTCTTCCATACTACCATATTGGTCTTCAAATTGATCATGACCTTCCTCACTTGCCTCACTTTGGCTTTGTCCTTCATTAATGTGCTCTTATTTATCATTCATGGCACTGTCACCTTGATTTCCTTTGTCATTTAGAGCATGATTAGTGTCATGACAGTCATGACATCTGTCATGACTGTCATGACTATTTCCTTGGTTTTCTTTCTCATTGACTGTCCTATCTGTGCCACTACCTTGGTCACTTCCTGCCTCTTCAAACTCTGTTTCAGCTTCATCATTTCCTTGTTTTTTATCTTATATTTCCTCATCATCTCCCTCTGTTTCTTCATTTTCATCATCTTCACTGATTTTGTCACTGTTTGCACTATTATTATGCTCATTGTCATGCTCAAGCACATTTTTCTCTTGGCTATCATGTGAACCTTCTTGTTGACTGTCATCCTCACCATTTCCTTCGTTATCCTCTATTTCTTCATCTTACTCATTAGCATAATCCTTTTTTGTACTTGGGAGTGATTCATTTGTATTATCACTATCACTGTCTTGCTCCAAGTGTTCACTGTCCTTACCTTCATGGCTATCATGTTCATCTTCCTCTTCCTTCTCATCATCATCCTTCTCTTCTTCATTAGACTTTGTTTCTACCCTACTGTCTTCATCATTTCCATCATCATCTTCTTGTTGCTTAGTCCTGCTGTCATCATCTCCTTCCTCATTATCAATGTCATATTTTTCTTCCTCATTAAGCTATGTACTTGCCTCACTTTTTTCCTCATTTTCATGATCATCTTGTTCTTCATTGCTGCTATCATGACCTTTATTTTCATTAAAATCTACCTCTGACCTACTGTCTTCTTCCTCTCTACTGTCATATGTTTTCTCCTCATTATTACTACCAGGTCCTTGTTCATCACTACCACTGTCATTATCTTCACTTGATGCATCAGGAGAAGAGGAAGGAGGTAGGTTTTCTTTTGTAGAAGTCATAGGAGGAGGTGATGGAGCAGTGGAGGTAAGTGAGTGTGAAGTGGAGGGGAAACTTTACTAAATGAAGGCTTGGCGATTTGTAAATACATCATATGAGATAAAAACTTCCCAAGGAATTCCCTGCTGCTCCAGCTAGTGCAAATCAGTCATCTTAATCAAGGAGTGGTGGAAAAGGCTCTGCATTTGATGGGCATAACTTCTTTTATTAACCACTGAAGCCATTTTTTCAATGCTTCGGAAGAGATAGTATGGTAGGTTTAGCAATTTTACCTTGGTGAAGTGCATTAGCAGCCTTATGCGATATGAATAAACCCTGGATTACATCCCATCACAAGTGAAGTACTTGATGATCTTCCTCATCAGTAGATCATATCTCTCTAGCAGGTGGGATAAGGGGAAGACAGCCTTGCAACCTTGTTGACAAATAGGTTTGAGGAAGGGCTCATAGTAGCTCAGGGCCAACTTCTTCTGCTTGAACCATCTCTCACCAATATCTAGTATTCTCGTGGCTTTAGCAATGGATTCAGATGAGAGTTCAAAATTTACTCCTGCTAGGTTGACTTAGTGGTTTTGTAGGTTGAGAATGAACAACCTAGTCACATCTGAGTGGCTTTGGACCTATTTAACCTTCTCACAGAACTGATAGCATCAAAAATCCTGAAACAATGCAAGGATCATGGGAGAAGAGGTGATTTTAATGGTATCTAAAGGCTTAAACCTATTAACCCTTCATCCCTCATGTTTTGGCTTGATAGGCCCTTGGCTTTCATCATTGTTTGTAATGATCTCTTCCTCATGTGGTTGTTGTGATGACTTTAGGTCTAGGGAAGGACAAATAGGTGATGTGAGGAAATTTTGTAAATGAAAATAAAGACGTGTCCAGTGTTTTCAGAGTTTAGAAGTAGGCTTGTTGGTACTAAGTGTCTTGACACAAACGAAAACTCTCAAATTTGGAAACCCTGCCCTAGAAGGTCAATAATTTGGTTTTCATGAAGATTAGGGTTTGGTCATATTAGGTTTAAAATACTTTCCTTGATTATAAAAAATATCACTTGGAGGGCAAGGAAGCAAAAAAACCAACCTTATCTAACTCTGTGCAGGGGCCTGGAGGTAAGAAGTTATGATTTAGGCAATTTTTGAGAAACTTTTGACAAAATATTCTCGGTGCATAGCACCACCCGTCTGGCCATTACGATCGGGCCCTCTGTGCATAGCGCCGGGTCAGTTCCAGCGCTAGTAGGCCTATCAAGTCTTGTCATAGCGCAGCGGGTTTTGAGCTGGCAAGCAAGTCAGGCCCTGTCTAGGCCTGTGCGCAACGCCTTCACCGGTGCGTAGCGCCGCCCTCCCAGCACGCAGCACAGTGTCTTTTTGAATTGTGGTTGCCCCCTTTGTGCACAGCGCCGACGGCCAAGTGTATAGCACCTGAACTTTTCAGCCAAATTTTCACAAAAAACCCTAAAAAAATTATTCAACAGCTCTCCTTCTTTTTCAAAGACACAAATGAGTTTGTAAGGGGTAAAGAAGACTCTTACAATCCTTTTTTGAAAAAAAATATTTCACTATTAAAACCCACTTTCTAATGTTTGGGTTCCTTCTGACTTTTCACTGACTTTTTGTTTCCTTTTCCCTTTTAGGTGGCTGAGTCATAAGAAAAAATGGCTATTTTCTTTGCTGGAGTATCTTGATGTCTCCCTCTAAGACTGACAAACTCTTCAACCAACTCAAACTATGCTCTTTACCCTCATTTCTAAACCTGCACCTTTTCATGATTTTTAACACTTGTAAACAAAATACATGTGATCATTTTTGGCATTTTTACCTTTGACTGACATTTTGTCATGTATCTCACTGTGAATCAGTGGAAAACCTCTTAGTGTGAAAACCCTAGCAGGTGGTGTCAACAACTCCTTTAGTTTTCATGTGTGCCATTATCATTAGAAACATTTAGGATTGCTTTGACCTTATCAATCTTCCTGTAGGTAAGAATTTTTTACAATCCTGCAGAAGTGTCATTTATGTTTAGCTATCTTTTGCATAATATTCTTTTGATAAGTAAAACCTTTGTTGGAGGTTTTACTGCTCTCAGAGTAATTAAATTTTTGTTCCTTTGATCATCTTTCCAGTGATATATCTTTGGTGGGAAAAACTAGCAGTTTTTAAACCATTTTGCGTCTTCCCTGGCCACTTTTGTTTTTGCAGGTGCCTACACAACTCTTTCTTTTGATCATTGTCCTTTTGGAGTTGGACACCTCATTTTTATCAACGGTGAACCTATGCTTGTCATAATTACCTATTTAGGCATTTTTACCTCATGCTTGCCTCCTTTGATCCTTTATTAAGACCTCTGGCTATACTTTTGAAACTTCTAACCTTTGTGTTGATACTCTTTGCCTTCTTGTCTTCTTTTGGTGTAGGTGGAATCAACGCCTCTTTGTCAAACCCTAGATTTCAGCTAGAAATACCCTTTAAATTCCATCTTCTATTATGAACGAGGCTCTTTGTCATCATTTGACCAGTTTGTCATTCTTACCAAACTCCTAGGTTTTAGGGCTATTAGCAAATAGTGTTGTCTTCTAAGTTCTCAAAAAATTTTCAAATCTCATTAATTATTTCTAAAAGTCTTCAATGGTGCATTCATGGAGTGGAGGTGACCTTTGTCCTTGTAGCCCTAGTACCGATTCGTTGTTTGGCCAAAGTAGTTACAAACCCTGATTTTCTTCAAGCATAGGCCTTGTTGCCTTCTTTTGCTGTGGATGGTCTGTTTGTGATGATTATCCCATTACCTTACCTTTTTCTAGGTTGATGGCCATTTGATTCTTTTTTATAAATGTGAGCAAGGGCAGCTATCCCTTGCAAACATGTGCACTAGGCCAAGGAGGCCTTTCTTTGAAGGACCCTTTTGATGATTTTTTGACAAAATCACTTGTCCCTTTCTTCTTTGAATGCAATTTATTCATACAGGAAAAACAGAGTTTTTAGGATACCAAATCCACCCTATGACTTTGTGAAACCCTAGCTGACCTAATGGAAGGTTCTTTGGACTTGGATTTTGGACTGAAACTTAGCATTTGGGCTCATCAATCCTTGAGGTATTTTGGGGAGACATAGCAGAGCTATTTGATTGGTGGCTTTAGGTAGCAATGGGAGGTTTAGGCGAAAAGAAATAGAGGATTTTGGCCAAAGGTAACAAAATATAGACAAAATGAGTGAAACAAACCTCTAATGGGTTTTCTGAGACTGGTAAGCAGAGCTTGACATGATGGAATGATAAAATAGTGAAAAATTATCTTAAGGAAAATGAAGGCAGTGAGATTTCTAGAACTCACAATTTTCATGAAATTTGTTTCTAGAAATCTACGGAAATCATTTAGTCATCAAATAAGGCAAAAATTATTGATGAATAACACCTCTAACAACATATCTTAACCTAAATTTTCTGCTCTATTGCATGTGAAAAGGATGAACAATATGGAAAACATAAGAGGAAACAATAACTAGATTAGTTTAACATCACCATTTGACAAATTCCATGAATCCTCTGAATGTGCTTGCTCCATTAACATTCAATCCAAAATAGTCACAAAGCTCCAAGACCAATTTCTTCACAACTCAAAATCTATATCATATTGAGCTCAAAAACCAACCAATGAACAACTGAAGCATACATGCAATATTTATCTACAAAATGAGGAGGTTGAACCCTAGCTACGGTTTTTAGAAGTCATTTATTAAATAGTATATGTATTTGACCTTTGAGACCATGCAAGGCCAAAGGCAAAAATATCTAAACTCATTTATGGAAAAAATAACTTCTAACATAACTATTTGAGCTAATTTTGGAAAAAAGTTGACTTTAAGGCTTCAAAATGTCTTTTGCAATAGGGCACAGCTCCAATGTACAGGGGCACAGTGCCAAGCCAATGCTTAGTGCCAAGACTAGGAAAATTACATGTTTTGCAACTGACATTTGGAGGCCTTCCCGGTGTCCAAATGAGCTCCATGATAGCTCATTGGAAATCCTGTCTTGTCTAGTTTCAAAATATTCCTTTACTTTCAGAATCGTGCCCATTTTCCTTTTCAAAAATCACTTCTACCAAGACAGCTAAACGCGTAGCGCCAGTGTTGAAAAGAGGACAGAAAGGTGATGTTTTGGTGGTTTTTGGCATTTTCGAGGGACCGGTTTTGCTCCAAATGGTCTGAACGTTTTTGAGGATGATGTCCTTGTCATGAGGAACATGAAAAGTTTTACCTTTTGTCAATTGAGTGCCCCAAAAAAGAGCGCAGCACCAGTGGAACTGTACGTTTGGCCCTATTTTCTGCAAGCCAAACTGTCAAAAACTCAAAATTTGCAAAAAGACGTCAAAATTGGAAATTGCTTTGTTGATCATGGTTGGGAGGCTTGGAGGGATACATCAGCAAGGATATTGATCTTTTCCTTCTACTTTTCTTCATTTAGAGCTTGAGTCTTTGCATGGGCTCGTTTGAGCTTGGCCCTTGCAATCTTGTTTCTCATGGCATAATGCTTTGCCATCTTCCTCTGCATGTCAGTGCCTCTCTTGGATTTCTCTAGATGACCCTATAGGTGCAAGTTTTTCTTCTCTAGAAAATACTCCCTATCTCCATTAATTTCTATGGAAAGCAGCTCACTTGGAGTGAGCTCCTTTGCCAATTCTACCTCTTTCTCTCTTTCCCAGGCTAAAGCCTTCTTCAACCCAATTGTTCTTGGTATCTTCTTAGGAATTTGTTATCCCTCACCCTCACTGTCATCAAAAGTGCCCAAGGTCTCATCTAGAAATTCCTTGGCCTTTCTGGCCTCTTTCTGAGCTTTGATTGCCCTGACCTTACTGATGGCCTTCTTTGTCTCTCACTGCTAATTCTCTAGCTCATAAACGTTAATCACATTCTTTGCCCTACCAAGATTAGCTTGAAGCTCACTGATATTGGAAACCTTGATTTTGATCAACATGTTTGTGATCCTCTCCTCATCCTCATCATCAAGGTCAATCATTTGAAACTATTCCTCAGTTTCATGTTTATCATCCTCTTCAACCATGACATGCTCCGCAATGTTTTCCTTGACTTTATCAACTTGCTTCGCTGATGAAGAAGTTATGGCCCCTTGCACCTAAAGTGCAGAAAACACATGCATGTAGCTGCTCCGTTATGTCAAAGGAAATGGCTCAATGTCACTCATTTCAGTGCCATCTGTCTCAATGTTCTCATCACTTCTTGATGCTTTTTCATCATGATATGAGGGTGAAGGGATGTGGAAAGATGATGTGGAAGGGTCATCATGGGATGAAGGGATGTGAGTGAGTGGAGATGTGTGAGCAACAGGAAGTGATGGAGAAGTGGATGTGGGAGGATGAGAAGATGAAGGAATGTCTTTCTCATAATGGCCATGTGGAGTAGTGAAAACCTCATGAGAAATGACGGTATCCCATAGAATGTTCTTCTGCTGGAGTCGGTGCATAACCACCATATTAATAAGAGAATGATGAAAAAAGCTTTGCATTTTCTGATTATAGTCTCTCTTTTGCACTATGTAGGCCATTTTGTCAATGCTACAGAAAAGTTAATATGGTATATGTAGCATCCTAACTCTGTTGAAATGCATAAGAAGATGGATATGGTATGAGTAAAGGTGGGAAAACCTTCCCTCACATGTGAAATACTTCATTATTATCCTCATCATGGGTGCATATCTATCAAGAAGATGAGAGAAAGGGAAGATGGATTTGTAGTGATCTTTATACCTAGGTTTAAGGTATGGCTCAAAATAGCTCATGTCTAGGTTGCTTGCTTGAACCACTTTCCTCCCACACCTGGTATCCTTGTAGCATCTGCAATGGAATTTGTAGATAGATCAAAGGTGACCCTGACAATATTAACTTCTTTGTCATGCAAATTGATAATGAATAGTCTTGTTAGCTCAGGGTGGTTTTGTACTTGCTGCACCATCTCACAAAATTCAAAGCAGCCTACATGTTTCAAGCAGGAAACAGTAAGAGGAGATGCCATGAGTTCCCTTGTATTGAGGGGTTCAAACCTATTTATCTTCCCTTCCGTATTTATCTTTTCATCCTCTAACATTTCAAACTCTGAATCTGGAAACCCTAGGGATGATGTGAAATGAGATGAAGGGAGGGTAATGAAATGGCAGCTTTGCAAATAAAGGGAATGAGTGGGAATGAAGGGAATGGATGTTGTGACAAGCAAGATGAATGACAACCCTCAAGAAATGTAATGGCCCCTCCTTATGATTTATTTTCTTCAAGGAGTATGAAATAAGAATGAAATAGTGATCTCTGATTTGTAGCTAGGGTTTTATTAGGGTTTTATTTAGGATTTCATTTCCATTGATTTAGAGGTGATAAAAATAGCTTCAAATAGGGTTATGACATGCACTTACCTCTTATCAATGTCTTAGAAGAATTGAGAAAATATTTGAAGGAAATTTGATGTGATTTGGAAGGATGGAATACTGAGAAACCCTCTCTTTCTAAGTGCACAGTGCCAATGCTGAGGGCGCAGTGCCAAACTAAGCGCGCAACACCTTGGCAACTTCATAGGGTTCTGTCAGGAAAGAACACAATGCTCTGCTAAGGAAGGAATTCTTCGTTCCAAGCTCACAGTGCTAGTGTAAAGCATGTTGAAAAAATTGGACAAGGGCATAGCACCAACTCCCATGCATGCAACACCAAGCTAAACGTGCAGCTCCAAGAATTTTTTCCCAACTTCGCTCAGAAAGCTCACAAATTCTTCTCTCATCGAAACTTCTAATGGTTTGCAAGGCAAAAATGATTCATATGAAATGTAAAAAGGGCTTTTATAAACTTTTAGTTTTAATTTAACTTTTAAAACCCATTTCCTAATGTCAAAAGTCCCTTTTCTTTTCTCACTAACACTTTTACACTTTTTTGCATGCAGTTTTGTTGAAGTCATTGATTTGGCCTTTCTTTTTCTCATTTGGGGCTTTGACACGTTCACCCTGACAACTTTGGGGTTTAATCACATATTAGCATCCTCAAAATCTCCTATAGTTTCCACCGTAATACTCAACTCATCTTTTCCACCTTCTCTGGAAACTTTTCCAAAACCCTAGTTGTCTGCAGTCTTTACAACAATCATCAGTGTTGTCTTCTAAGTTCTCTATAGCCCTTTCAATTTCCTTCATTTCTGTCCAGTTCGCCTTAAATTTTTTCCATACTCTATCAATATTTTATGATATACTTTCTTCATGCTTGGCATTGTGTGCTTCCTCCATGTCATTTTCTGTAAGTAATAACTACTTTCACACTCAAATGGACTGACTAGTTAATAACCCTATTCATCTACAAGACCAAGTGTTTCCCTTTCCTTGCTACAAGTTTTTTTCATTCAAGAATAGATATTCTACATCATCACTACCTTCAGCTGATAAATCTTCCAACCCTTCTACAAAAGTGCTAGACTTTGTTCATTTTTCTCACTTGCAGATTCTGAACTGAGGAGATAATCCTCCTTGGAAATTTTAGGTCCTTCTTGAATAGCCATGTCTTAACATTCTATTACAACTAAGGTAGATTCTAGGAAAGGAAAATTAGTGCCTGAAACATACAAGGATGACCTTAAAACATGTAAAACCCTAATGACCTAGTGGGAGTGTTTATTGACCTGATTTTGAATAAAATTTGACTCAGATATTTTCAAGTGTATTGTTGTAGGTTTTTATGCACAAAGGGACATGGTAATGAGTTAGCAACAGGAAAACCTAGAGGGAGAGTGGAGTTTATTGACAGGGGAAAATAGGGAAACGAAGAATGAGGTAGGAAAAAGGATGAAAATGAGAAGTATAAGTCCATAATGAAACTTTTAATAGCAACAGGGTGACTTTGAGAAGACCAACTAAGGAATAGTGAAAATAGGTTTATGAAGATAATGAAGGCAATGATATTTCTAAAAACACATAATGTTTCAATAAAAAAAAATTTCAGAAGGCTACCATCAATCTATAGTCATCAAAAGATAGTGAAAAATACTAACGACTAACAGTGGCTCCACTTGGGGAGGGAAACTCCTTTAGGAGATGTCAAGAACCTCAGATCTTGGATTTTGTAGATGAGTTGCCTCACATGCTGGCTAATTTCCTTCATTTTGCAATGTTGATCTTGTTGTTGTTCCTTGAAGACATGATCCTAAAATCTGAAGAAAAAAAACATGATTGCTTCAACATCAACCCTACCTACCCATCATACCTTTCCTAGAATTTTCTCTTCATTTGGGTGCATTTGGATTGGAAAACCCTGGATATCATTTTTCTTTTGAAAGCATAAAAAATATCTATTTCTACCCTTATATCTTCCAAGAGCTCAGATTAGACTAATGAGCTCTTTTACTCTCTACCTAATCTACTTATCTGTCAAGGTTAAATAGCTTGAAAGATTTTCATTCTCTAATCTACTAACATAAAATTTAAAACATGACCAAATCAAGGATGAGTAGTTTGATTTGTCATGAGCTGTGGCATTTTAGACAAGTTTTACACTGATTTTATTTTTGTACAAGTAAAACTAGAAAAATTGAGGGCTGAAATTTGGAACTTGACATTTGTCCCTCTCTTTCTCTTTGTTTTAGATTTGAGCTTTGGGAACCAATATCTTTTCCTAACCTAGTCTACTAATGAGCCAAGTTTAAATGGTTTGGAAAATTTTCATTTTCTAACTTATCAGCAAAAATTTAAAACATGTTCAATCATGGTTAGGCTGTATGACTGAAAAAAAATTTCTTTCTCAAAGGTAGTGGAATTTGGAATTGTACAATTTCAGAAACATTCTTTTTTGGTATGGAGATTTACCTCTTCTTTTTATCTGCCCTCTTTTTCTTCTTTTCTTTGTTTTTGTGTGTTTCATTTTTCTAATTTTTTATTCAAGCAGTGTTAAGTACAATGAATAAAGCTTTAAACTAATAACTTCAACAAAAGTAATGCTTGAGCATATTTCCATTGACAGGACCTCCATATATCTTTGTTCCATCCATTTCTTGTTGGAAGAATGCATTGTTACATCTAACTAAATGGATGAAGTATGGGCCTTTCCACAGATTTTCAAATTTTCCATGCTCGCGTTTGTCCTCTCTTCTTGAATCCCACTTCAACACTTTGTCTCCAATCTGGAAATCATTGGCTTTAGTCCTCTTGTCAAAGAGCCTCTTGATGTTCTCTTGCACTCCTTGTGTTCTATTGTATAATCCTTCCCTTGATTACTGCAATCGAATGGATTGGTTCAACCTCCTTTGTATATCATTCTCCTCTGATTGTACCTCTTGAATAAGCTTCATCACCGTTACTCTTGAGGATGTTCGAAAACATGCATCCATGACATACACTAGCTAATAGAGAGACATATTAATTGATTTCTTGTTTGTTAATTTGTCTGCCCATAGTCCATGCACTAGTTTTCTAGGCCATGAATTTTTGTTTTCTTCCAACAATTTCTTGATGATATTTACCAAAATTTTGTTAGAGGACTCAGCCAGCCCAATACCTTGAGGGTAATAAGTTGTAGAATGCCTTAATGTAATGTGATACTTATGGAAAAATTCCACCATTCTCTTGGATTTAAATGCAACATCATTATCAGTGATGATTTTTCTTGGGCAACCAAATCTAGACAAGATGTTATTTTCAAGGAATTTGATGATTATCGAGTCAGTGGTAGTCCTTGAAGGGATGGCTTCTATCCATTTGGTGAAATAGTTAGTTGTAATTAGAATCCATTTGTGTTGGGTAGAGGAGGCAGGGTGGATTTCTCCAATGAAACCTAAAGCCCACTGTTAAAAAGGAGTTTCAACACTGATAGGATGTAAAGGCAAAGGTAGTAGTTTTCTCTTTCCCTCAAAGATTTTGCATTTATGGCAAGTCACTACTAGGTTATCAGGGAAAAGAGTGGGCCAATAGGAACCAACTCTAAGAATTTTGTTGGCAGTGGTTTTCCAATAGAGATGACCTCCACAGTTTTCTTCATGAAACTCATTCATGATTCTATCTACATCATCTCAAGTACACATTTAAGCAGGATACCAACATAATTTTTCCAATTTAAAGCTTTATCTAAGATGCAAAAATTTACAGCCTTTAGTTTCAAGAATCTAGCCTTTGTTTTAGACAAACTAGGACGAGCATTTATATTAAAAAGCACATGTAATATATCAACATACTAGAGTGAGTTAAGAAATGCTTCTTCAATAGGTGGAGTCACCAACTCTTCTTGTTCATCCAAGGAAGTCATCATGTTTATGTCCAATGCTTGAAAATTTTCTTCAGCCATCAGTTTGACCAATCTGTGCCCTTTGATTAGCTTGTTCATACTCTAAGATGACATCAATCCACTTACCTCTTTTCCCATCAGGATCCTGAGTTAGTGTGTCCCTAACAACTACATCAGGAACAAAAGCAATGAAATGTGAATGAAATATGTAAGCCCTAAAATCTTTTAAGGCTTTAATTAAGGCAAAAGGTTGTTTTTTTCCATAATGTTATAATTCAGGGGTGCATCTCTTAGTGCCTTTCTAAAGAAAGCTATGGGCTATTCTTGTCCCATTATGTTCTTTTGTAGCATACTGTAGAAATTGTGTGTTCTGATGAAAATGAGAAGATGAAGAAGTCCTTGGTAAATGCAAGGCTGATTAAAACTGGTGTTTGGGTAAGTGCTTGTTTTACTATTTCAAAGGAATGTTTTGCTTCTATGGTCCCTTTGACTCCTATTTCTCTTTTTATCATGTTTGTAATGTTTCTTAGGACTTCTGCAAGGTTTGGTATGAACCCTCTTAAGAAGTTAATCTTTCCAATGAAAGATTGCAGCGCTTTATTATTCCTTAGGTGGCTGATTTGTAATATCCCCTCAATATTTTTTGGGTCTATCTTAATCCCTTCTTCAGATATGATGTGGCCTAGAATTTTCCCTTATTGAAGGCCAAACAGAGTTTTCTTAGCATTTAAGGATAAACACTCCTTTCTACACTTTTCAAAGACTTTTCTTAAGTGAGCTAGGTATTCTTCATTGGTTTTCAAGTAAATAGTTATGCCATCAATATATATCACAATGAAGTAACCTATTCATTCGAAAAAATCAATATCTATGGCTCTTTGAAAAGTGGCCCCACCATTCATTAACCCAAAGGGCATTTTGACATACATGAAGGTGCCCCAAGGTGTAGTGAAAGTTGTTTTATGCTGATCATCTGGATGTAATAGCACTTGATTATACCTTGAAAAACCATCAAGCAAAGATATTCTTTTGGAACCTACTACCCTTTTCAGTATATGATCCATCTTAGGTAAAGGGTAGTTCTCTTTGAGGGAGGCCTTGTTCAAATTTCTGAAGTCTATGCATAGCATAATTTCCCATGTTTTATTTCTCACTGATACAAGGTTTGAGACCCATTCTGAGTACCTAAGTGGTACTATTATTCCAACATCATACATATTTTTAATTTATTTCTCAATTAGAGGAATTAGGAAAGCGTTTATCCTACACAATTTCTACTTGAACGGTTTTTGGTTTTCCTTGAGAGGAATATTATGCAAAATGATGTTTGTATCATAGAACTTAAAGTCCTCATAGCCCCATGAAAACACATCCTTAAATTATTTCAATAAATCAATATATTTTTGTTTTATAAGAGCTGGTAGTGTTTTTGACAATTTTATTATTTTAGGTTCTTCTTCACTGCCTATGTTGCATTCTTTTACATATCTTTCAGTGTATTCCATTTTAGGCTTCCTAGCAACAACATTGAAATCAAACAGTTCTTCTAAGGGGGTAAGTCCTCTTGGCAATAAGTTGTCTTTGCACTGCAATACCTCAAGGTCCCTTTTATATAAATCTTCACACAATCCTTCCTCATGAGGGTGTTCTAGCAAATTTATATTAGCAAGATAAGATGGCTTTGTTCTGTGTGTTTGTTCCTTAGCACAGTAGTCCTCTTCATGTTTTGAGTTTGGTTTTGGCATTTCAAATTCATTTTTTGATTGCAGGAAGTCTTTAATTTGTTTTTCACCTTCAAACACTTCCCAATAATCTATGTTATTGATGCAGGAGCATCGGAATTAGCCAGCAATGTGAAGACTTGTTCACATGTTGTGGCTAAACAGGGTAAAATTCATTGACTATTGGTCAAAATCAGTTTTACTGAGGAGGTTGGATTCCTCAAATAGTTTGTTATGATTGTAATAAATGAGAGACTAGCCTATTTTGGATTTTGAGATAGAGTTGTTAGTATAGTTGTGCACGAGAGCTAAGAGATAGAAGATTTCTGTTAAATCTTTAAAAAATAGGAGATTGCTGTTAGATTTGTTAGAGAAATTATTGAGTAATAAAAGGAGAAAAATTGTGATGAGCGAGAGTTGGAGAGAGAGACTTGGAGTGGAGTGAGAAGGCAGAGTAAGGACGTGGACTGTGTTTTTGTTTTGACAGAGGTCATTTATTTATGAAATTTTTGGTCTAAAGCGAGACTCTGTTCTTCTGTTTGTTATGAATAAAATAAATGTTGTGTGTCTCTTTGTATAATGCGCTGTGGAGCTTGAATATTGGTTTTCTTGTGAAATTTCTTGAATTGATGATGACTTGTGTGTGTTTTTTTGTTTTAATTGTAAGAATTCCCAAGTGAACGCAAACCTTCCTTAGTTGCGACCGCGAGCAGGCAAAAACCTGTTACACAGAGAATTGGAGTAAAGAAATACTTCGTGTAACCTTTGAGTAGTGTTGAAATAATATATATATTCATTTTGGAATTCGTCGGGTCTGTTAATTCATCGCATCGGCCTGGAGAGAGTGATCAATTATCACGTACAGTTCCAAAGGAGTGCAGATGCGAAGGATCATAAATATTGTTTATAGGTGAGATCGGGTCCAGAAATTATCGCATCACTATGGGAAGGGACGTTTTCCAACCACTGCGAGTTCTGATTTCCGATTAGTATCGCATTGGAACTGTGGGTTCTATTGATGGTTAAAGAGGTGACATCGAATCACAGCGATCTCCAATAGCTGATTGTATCACATCGGAGCTGTAGAGACACCAGTAGTTGAAAGTCGCTCTGCCAATTGTCGACATTGTGAAATGTTCTGAGCCATCAGATCGACCAGATCTGTGGGACGGAATTATACACAGATTTTTTTTATTTGAACAGACATTCAACGCTGTTTTGAATATTATAAAAAGTGTATATCGGAATCGGAAGAATAGATAGAATGATTTGAGTTTATAAAAGGGTTTTGGTTCCGATAGAAACAAGGGCTGAGTGAAGAGTTAAAAAGGTCCTATGTGAGCATATTCACATCCATTGCTACCGCTACGTCAATTTTGGTATCAAAGCTGAATTATAAATGAACCATTTGGTATAAGGCAGAAAAAAAAAGGCAATTATGTATGAAAGTTCTTGAAATAATTCAGAACCGAGAGATGTGAATGCAGGCAAGGAAGATCAGATTCTAATCTGACAGTCAAGCAACCAGAGTACAACTGGGAGAATGGATAAGAACAATTAAGTTCTTAGAGGCAGGTAAAGCAGAATTAAGTAGAAATTGCAGAGACAGAAAGAATCCACAGTGATGTTTGGAAAATGGAGATTCACTTGGATGTGAAGAATGAATGGAGAATCATGCAGGTATTGTGTTTGTTTAATTCTGATTTGAGTTTCACTGACAAATAAATAGATTGAGGATTGATGGTTGCAGCAATGAAGTATCTCAGCAAAGGAGATCAAACCTTAAGGGATAGTAATGAAAGAAGTTGTTAATGATTTATGAGTGGAAGAAACTCAGCAAAGAAGGAAATGTTGTTGATAGCTAAAGCTTTGCCCAGATAAAGCCGGAAGATTTGAAGAAAGGATTAGATTCTAAAATCTGATTCACAGTAGTTGAAAATCGAGAAATTGTGCAGTGGAAGAATAAAAATTTGCTGAAACAGATTTGCAGGAATGGTGAGATTCTGAAGGTAGTTGAAGGTATGTAGCTTTTTCTAATGATTAGAAGATATGAAATGAATGAAAATTTATAGTAAGATTACAGTAGTTAAACTGTAAGAGGGATGTTTGTAAAATTTAAAAGTAACAGAGTTTGAAGACACAGCTGAAAGCTAGTGGGAAGGACAGTCCATTCAAAAGTGCAGGTGAATGAAAGGACAAGATCAGACCGAGATCTTGAAGGTAAGATGATATGGTTTTATTTGGATTTGAAGATTAGAATATTATAGTCTTTGCATTGAAGCGGAAATATTATTGCAACTCCCAAAAGGCAATTCCATAGAAGATGTGCTTAGAATTGCTAACAAATAAAGGAAGTTGGTGAAAGTTTTTAAGTGAAAACATAGATGTGGCAGAACCTTCAGGAATTCCAATAGAGATTGGATAAGGAGGACAGTTGTATTCTTAGAAGATGCAGATGAGTTGAAGCCCAGAAAGAGCAAAGTGAAGTGCTCAAAGGAGGTTCCAGAGATAGAGAACCAATTTCTTGCCAAAAGACTGAGTGAGGAGAGCTTGGTGAGGTAAGTGGCGGCAGGACAGGACTTGCTGTTAAGGAGGATTTAGTGAAACTCATAGTAAAGTGAGTGAGGAACTCATATAGATGGAGAGGATGATGACTAGTGACAGTCGTAACAGAGGTTCTGAAAGAGACCACAGCAGAGGACAAAAGGAGAAGGATTCCAAGGCAAATGGCATACAGAGACAGTTAAACAAAGAGGAATATGAGCAAGAGAAAGCTAAGATAGTAGTTCAGCTTGAGGTATTAATGGAGATGTTGCAAATAAATGTAGACCAGAAGCATGGTTATGTCATGAGAAAGAAGGTGAAGTGGTAGAGGCTACAAGAGAAGAGGAATCATCAGGTGAATATGCAGTTGATGAAGGAACTAAGGGGACTTGAATAGGTTATAGATTCCAAACAAAGGATAGAGAAGCTCGAAAGAGTTGAACTACATCAAAAGGAAGATGTTGAAGTTTCGATATGTGAACCAGAATGTGGACCATTACTTTTTGAAAGTGATGAAGAGCTAGAGGAGTTGAATCATATGAATGATTCGAAGAAACTGGAAGACTTGATGACATAAGCATCAAATAAGACTGTAAGGTCTTGTGATTTTAAAACTAATGATTTTTGTATGATTGCAGGTTTGGAAGAAGATAGATAGTCTTTTAAAACTGTCAAAGATGTGAAAGAGTACCTTCCAGAAGATGAAAGTTTTGAAGTAGAATATGATAAAGAGGCTGGGAAAGAATCAGTTCACTGCAATGGACAAATTCTGGAAGACATCATTGAAATAGATGATGAGAAGGGGAGACTAGCTGACAGTCTCAAGAGTTCTTTGAGTTTGGATAAGCATACTGATATGCTGATAGAAGAAGAGAAATCAACGCAACATACTAAAGTTTTGCTAAAGGGAAAAAAGGTATAGAGGCCTTATGTTTTTTATTATAATGATTTTTTTATAATTGAAGATGTTGTGGCAGTTGCTGGAACATATTTGGCACAGGTGAATAGCCAAATGGAAGAAGAAGAGGAAAAAAATCTACTGAACGATGTTAAGGAATATTTAGCAGAGGAAGAAGGACCATGTGATAATGAGACAATAACAAATGAGGAAATGGAATATTATGTAAAATTTTCAAATTTCACTCCAAGTAAAATCATTGAGTTATATAGAGAATTAGACTTTCAAAGGAGGAAGTTGAAAGAGCAGAGGATGAATGTCCAGGATAGATTGCTGAAAAAGGATGACAAAATAGTTGTCATAAATAATAATCAAGAAGAAGTTGACAAATGCAGAAAACAGAGGCAAGAAATTGTTCTAAAAGACAATGTAGCAGCAGCAGAAAAGGTACAAAACAGCAGTAAGAGTGAAAAGGAAGCGATCAAAACAAGTGAAGAACAAGCAAGAATGAGAGCTCAGCAATCAAGAGATGGAAATAATCAGCAGACAGAGGATATACTGGACAGAGAAATTGAGTTGATAAGGAGGTTAATGATGAAAATGTCTTAGAGAAATACAACAGCAAGAAAGAAAAGGAGTGACAACAAGAGAAAGACAGTAGCAGACCTTGAAGGTAGGGCAAGTGGAGCATTACAACATAAAATATGGAGACATGAAGAACAACGGCAGATAACAACAGCAATAGAGCAATTGACAAGCAAGGAAAGATTACAAAATAAAGTTTTGGATCCAGAAGGAAACGATTCTATTTATGTTGTAGTAGATAGATTTTCTAAAATGGCACATTTTATTGCTTGTAAGAAAACTAGCAATGCAACACACATAGCAAATTTATTCTTTTCAGAGATTGTAAGAATGCATGGTTTGCATGTAAGTATTGTATCAGACCGAGATACTAAATTTGTAGGGAATTTCTGGAGGACACTTTGGAAGAAACTGGGGACTAAACTCAGTTTTAGTTCAGCATATCATCCTCAGATAGATGGACAAACTGAAGTAGTGAACAGAAGCTTGGGCAATATCCCCCATTTTTAATGTTACAAATTTATATTCATTCAAAGAGGCAGAGACCGAGTTGCAGACTGAAGCTACAGGTGATGAAGTTCAAATTGTAGATTGGGAGGAACAGGTACCAAAAGCATCCAAGAAAGAAGTTGAAGCTATCTTGGATCAAAGAATATCCAAGAAAACTCGAGGGAAAACATATTTCCAGTATCTAGTTAAGTGGAAGGAGCAGCCAGTGGAAAATTCCAGTTGGTTAACAGCAGCTGAATTACAGAAATATGGAGTAAGTCCTGAAAGTTTGAAGGACAAGTCTTTTCTTCCCCGAGAGTCTGATGCAAGAGCATCGGAATTAGCCAGCATTGTGAAGACTTGTTCACATGTTGTGGCTAAACAGGGTGAAATTCATTGACTGTTGGTCAAAATCAGTTTTACTGAGGAAGTTGGATTTCTCAAATAGTTTTTTATGATTGTAATAAATGAGAGACTAGCTTATTTTGGATTTTGAGATAGAGTTGTTAGTATAGGTGTGCACCAGAGCTAAGAGATAGAAGATTTCTGTTAAATCTTTAAAAAATAGGAGATTGCTGTTAGATTTGTTAGAGAAATTATTGAGTAATAAAAGGATGAAAATTGTGATGAGCGAGAGTTGGAGAGAGAGACTTGGAGTGGAGTGAGAAGGCAGAGTAAGGGCGTGGATTGTGTTTTTGTTTTGACGGAGGTCATTTATTTGTGAAATTTTTGGTCTAAAGCGAGACTCTGTTCTTCTGTTTGTTATGAATAAAATAAATGTTGTGTGTCTCTTTGTATAATGCACCGTGGAGCTTGAATATTGGTTTTCTTGTGAAATTTCTTGAATTGATGATGAACTGTGTGTGTTTTTTTGTTTTAATTGTAAGAATTCCCAAGTGAACGCAAACTTGCCTTAGTTGCGACCGCGAGCAGAAAAAAACCCGTTACACAGAGAATTGGAGTAAAGAAATACTTCGTGGAACCTTTGAGCAATGTTTAAATAATATATATATTGATTTTGGAATTCATCGGGTCCGTTAATTTATCTCATCGGCCCGGAGAGAGTGATCAATTATCCCGTATAGTTCCAAAGGAGTGCGGACATGAAGGATCATAAAGATTGTTTATAGGTGAGATCTGGTCCAGAAATTATCGCATCACTATGGGAAGGGACGTTGTCCAACCACTGCGAGTTCCGATTTCCGATTAATATCGCATCGGAACTGTGGGTTATGTTGATGGTTAAAGAGGTGACACTGAATCATGGCGATCTCCGATCGCCGATTGTATCGCATCGGAGCTGTAGAGACACCAGTAGTTGAAAGTCGCTCTGCCAATTGTCGACATTGCGAAATGTTCTGAGCCATCAGATCGACCAGATCTGTGGGACGGAATTATACACAGATTTTTTTTATTTGAACATACATTCAACGTTGTTTTGAATATTATAAAATGTGTATATTGGAATCGGAAGAATAGATAGAATTATTTGAGTTTATAAAAGGGTTTTAGTTCCGATAGAAACAAGGGCTGAGTGAAGAGTTAAAAAGGTCCTGTGTGAGCATATTCACATCCATTGCTGCCGCTGCGTCAGTTATCAAGGAATGTAGGTCTACTTTTGATCTTCACCGTGTATTGTTCATTGGTATGAGGTAGTTGGCAAGTGCTGGCAACAATGGCTAGGTCATTGGCAAGGCTGTTTTGAGTTCTTGGGACAGAGGTAAGTTTATATTTTTCAAATCTTTTTAGGAGGTCTAAGGCAACGTTTCTATATTTTCTTATCCTAGGATTTTTGGCTGAATATTCTCCTTTGATTTTCCTAATGATTAACTCAGAATCTCCTTGAACAGAAATCCTCTTAGCTCCTATACTTTTCAGCATTTTTAACCCTAAGAGGAGAGGTTCATACTCTGCAATATTGTTTGTACATTGAAAATATAGCTTGTAAGAATGACCTTCATTGGTGTTGTGTATCTAAACACCTGCTCCTAAACCAGCTTTGGCATGAAAGCCATCAAAGCTCATGTTTCGAAGTGTTTCAAGTTCAGATTCACCATTATGTTGTTGTTCATGGCTGCTAGGGTTTTGGCTATCATGTTCTTCATCTTGTGTTTGGTTTGATTGTTCTAACAGGTCTTTCTCTTGCGCTTTTTTAGCTACTTGGTCATTAATGTCATCTTCATTGTATAAAATGAATGAATCAAGGTCTGAATAGACATAATAGAGAGTGGTGTTATTTGGCCTATCCTGGCTGCTTACCATGTATTTCATGTGAGATTCTCTGTATAGTATTCTTGTTTGGTTAAAGACTGAAATGGTAGCATATGTCATGTCCTTTTGGAGGCTTCCTTGGAGTTTGGCTCCCCATGATCTAGATAAAAGCATGCCACATTTTGGGGGAATATCAGCCACTACAATATCCATGACAAGTCTCTTGGCTGGTATTTGTCCTAGATTGACACATAGATCTTTGATTAGTCCCAGACATTTAACTCTACTTGAATCAAAGAAGTACAAGTATTTGTATGGTCTAGTTATTTCGAGGCCTAATCTCTCCATCATTACCTTTGGCATGAGGTTATGTGAAGCACCAGAGTCTAGCATGGCCTTGTGTAGGATTTTGTCATGAATGTTCAAGCTAACATAGAATGGAGGCACAACTCCCTCTTGAAACTTTCCCTCTAACTCTGGTCCAAACAACAATTCTAGCTTTTCATAAGTTAGATTTAGAGTATTAGTGTCATTTCCTATGTTTAAAGCCTTCAAAACTTGGGATCTATATACATCTTGAGTCACTAAGTTAGTAAGGGGTGTGGCTATTTTTATCTTGGAAATTTCCCTCTAAATACTGAATGGTGCCTATGTTCTTGGTAGAGTTAGATCAGTTTTATCATACATGGTATTTTCAGCAACTTTAGCTTGCTGATTTTTATTTGGGATCTTAGTTAAAGTAGTTTTTTTAGGGCCACTAGTTGATGTACTAGGGCAGCTTTGGTCACCATCATGATGGCTAATTTTGTTTTTTCTTTGATCATAGTTCTTAGCGCTTATGTTGGTACTTTCTGTTAGTCTCCTATACCAATAGGTGTCATTTTTCATGATTGTCTTGATTGAATTATGGAATATGTTCAAACCTTCTTACTTGAGCAAAGGTGTTCCATATTCTTAAAAAACCAAAAAATCAAAAAAGTTAAAAAATGTAAAGAGGGTATACCCTAAAAGAAAGATCAAAGAGTAAAAAGAATAAAATGGTCAAAAAAGTGAAAGAAATGAACCCCAAGCAAAAAATAGACCAAGGAAAGTGTGCAAATCCAAATGCCACTGCTATTTTATTTTTGTAATAAATCAATTGTGTGCAACTTGTGAAACTTTTGCCACAATTTATGAATAAGTCAAACTGTTTAAACTTGGCTTAGTCATATTTCAATTTCATGTTATAGATTAGAGAATAAATATCTAGCCAAACAGTTTAATCTTGGCAGATAAGTAGCTAGGTAGAGTTATTAAAAGGTGCTCAACAGTTTAATCTGAGCCCTTGGATGTAATAAGGGTAGAAATAGATAGATTCATCATGTAAAAAGAAAAGATTGATCAGGTTTTGCAAGTCTAAATGCACCCTAATAAAGAAGACAAAATGGTAGTGTTAAGTAGATAGGGTAGGTAGATGGTGCTGCAAAGTGTTATCTGATGAATGGTGCTGCTACATGTTGGTTAATCATTTACTTTCATCACAAGTACTAAAGCGGGAAATACACTGGAAAATCACAGCAAGCAAAGTCAAATTCATTAACCTCCCTCATCATTTTTCCCCCTCAAGGGTTTTACTAATTTCCCCAAAAGTACTAAGGTAATTTGAGATCAAAGGGGCTCAAGGCATTTCCTTGACTTCTGGAGGGACCGGACCCTCGGCCTAATGATCAAAAGACCTAAGCACTTGAAATAATTCATCATTGTTATCTTCCATCTTTAACTTTTTCCTAAGTAAAATCCTATTTTACTTAGGAAACTGATGCAAAATTCCATAAAAATTCCTCAAAATAACTTGTTATTCTAAGTTAAAGTGTTGAAGATAAAAGGTTGCAATGTACTTCACAAGTTATCACTTTCTTAGATGTACAAAGATGTTTTGATTCTCCTTGTCCTTTGCCATATTAACATTTAACTCTATTATATTAAATCCCTAGTGAAATACCCTTTCCTAAGTATATAACTCCCTTTTTTATATATACCCCAAAAACCCCTTTATTATAATGTTTTAACCAAAGTATTTATCTCCCTAAAATTCATTAAAACCCGCCTATAAAAGCCCTTTGGTTAAAAATATAGCATAATACATAAATCTCGCCCCTATGGTGAAATAATTGTATTAATTAATTCATCATATAATAAAATATATATAAAAACGTTAGACATACAATATGTGTGTTTAATACCAAAAACATCAATAAAACTTTGCGAAAGTTTTGCGCCACCGTGGTCTGTCCACGTGGCATTCCGCTTAAGCAAACCCCGCCGCAACCCTGTTCATTATACACATGGGATTAATTAGTCATCTGGACTAATTAACAACCTTCTCCGCCTATTAAAAAGCCCCCGGAGCGATTAAAAAATATTTAAAAGTGTTTAAATGTACGACGGGGCCCACACGAAACCTCCGTCCATCTTCCCATCGCGCTAGCCGTTGGATCAGCCTCCCGCAGATCAACGGCCAGCGTTGATCCCGCTGCCCATCCCTTGTCAGCATGTTAACCAGCGGGGGATGGGTGGTTTTGAACAGTCAACTCATCCACGTGGAAGGAAACCTATGGAATCGCTGCCCCTCCGTTAAATACCACCCTCGACCAAAAGCGGTGCGGGAATACCACTTACCGCTTACCACTTACTGCCCGACTCTGCACACGTCATCCCGTACTACCATGACGTCATACCTCGAAAAAACAAAAAACCCTTTTAACTTGTAAATAAGTCATTTTTCGTGTTTTTTAGTCATTTTCATTATTCTGAGAAGAACGTTGCTCCCGCTGCGATTTTCAAAATTTCCTTCTTAGTGACTATTCTTCTTCTTGAATTACGTGCTTTGGCCTATGGAAGACAATTCATGTGCACATTGCACAATTAAGAGGCAGTTTAGTCCCCAAACATGTATTTATCCTTCCTTGTTGCCACAAACAGTTTCCTTTGTTTTTCGATTAGAAAATGGTTAAAAATCATTCTTGATTACTCTGATTTTTTTAAACACAATCCCAATCCCCTCAAACACAGCAAAATTGTTCCAATTTCCCCTCCGTTTTCATATATCTAATCCGATCTGCAGAAAGCAAAGCTATTTTGAATCCACAAGAACCAAAATGGAGGTCCCGACAGCTCTTAATATCACTCCATTGAATGCTCCTCACCGTGAATTGGACTATTTACCTTTGATAGATGAGGATTTCCAAATTAAAGACCTGCGTTTTGATGAAAGTCCCCTATTGAGCTATTGTCGCTGCAGAGACGAATACTCAAAGGGGCAACATCTTATAGGGTTGTGGGAATCCAATCTCCCAAGGTATCTCATCCCCTCAGTCATTATTTTCCCAGAAATTGTCCACTATTGCCATTCTAACTATGATCCAACTCAAAGAGCAGTAATGTCCCCTAACCAGAATGTCCTTTTCCCAATTACTGCTCAGTCTAACACGGTAAAGAACAATCAAAGAGTATCAGGATTAAAGAGTATCAGTGGTTAAAGTGTATCAGGTAAAAGTCAGAGTGAAAGTAAAAATGAAGTTACAGAGCGGTCAAAGGTAAAACAGTAAAAGTAATTACAGAGGCAGTAAAATGGTAAAAAGAGATGAAAATACTTTCACCAACATTGAAGTTTATCTAAAGTGAAATTAAAACAGTCAAAGGAACAAAAAGGTGAAAAGATGAAAAATACAACAAGAAGGAACATTTTTGCAGAAATTGCATATTTTAGTCATAGTTTTGCAGAAACTATTGTGATCAATCAAAGATTAATTTTACAAAACTGAAGGAGGTTTATGTTCTTACGAGGACCATCTACAAAAACCTCTCTCACTTTTCTAACAGCTATTATGGTTTTGGAAATATTAAACAAAGTTGGAAAGCACTTTTTGCAGAAAATTACAGTCAAGTCATCATTTTGCAGAGAATATTGTGGCCAATTAGAAATACATTTCACAAAAATGAAGG
Organism: Pinus albicaulis; assembly: GCA_034641835.2. NCBI lineage: Eukaryota > Viridiplantae > Streptophyta > Pinopsida > Pinales > Pinaceae > Pinus > Pinus albicaulis. Next base: position 79,463,219 of record CM076573.1, on the reverse strand, counting down.
AGGTTTTGTTCCTAAGAGACCCATCTACAAAAACCTATCTCAGTTTTTGCACAGTGGTTTTATAATGAGAGATACATGCGCATCTTTACAGGCCATTTTTCAGACTCTGTAAAACTCTGTTTTACGCATATTTTTTACAGAGAATATTATGCACAGCTGGAGAGGAATTTTAGGAAAGTGAAAGAGGTTTATCTCACCAACATATTTATCCACAATAACCTCTTTCACTTTTTACATATCTATTACGGATTGAGAAATACGAAGATATCATTGGACCCAAAGTTTGCAGAATTGTTGGAGCAGATTGCACAAAGAAAGGAAGCAGTTAGTGACTTGGATGCCTCATCATCAAATAAGAGTTGGATCAAATTCGAATTCTCCTCTTTGTCATCACCTATCCATAAAAAATAGTGCCAAATAGATGCATTAGTTTGAGTGTCCTTTAATTAAGTTCTATTTATGTAAATAGTTGGAGAGATTTGTGAACCAATTTTGATATTTGTTTCAAGATATTTTAGTTTAGAATTTGTATAAATACTCCACTCTTAGAAGCATTTGGGGTGGATTCTATTACTCTGCTGTAACATTGAGATTTTCGGAATAAAAGCTTTTGGAGAAATTTACTTGTGGCTTACTGGATGACGATTTGAAGCACTGGACTTGTTGCAGGATTCATGTGTTGGATTACAGTTCAATAAGTGTTTCTACCCTTTGTTTGAAATTTTATATTAGTTTATAATACCATCATATCCATGTCTGAATAATTTACATAAGGGTTTAAAACAGAATTTGCTTAATTGTACTCTGTTTTCAAATGTGATTGTTCTTAATGTTTTCTTCTAAATTAGCTATAAGCATGAATTCTTAAATGCTCCTGCTTTGCTAATTTAAACATTGTTGATTACTATAATAAAGAATTCTTCATTGCTCTTTGTTTGTAGTCATCTCATTTATTTCGTTTGAACATGGTGAAAGATTCTTAGCTGCCTTTCATCCCTTCAAGATCATCCCATCCACTTTAAATTTTGAGGATTGTTCTCTGTCTAGCTATCTTGCCCTGTAATACCATCTTGTGCTTAGAATAGAAATCCAGTAAAGCCATCCTTTGACTCCATAGCCCAATGGACTGAAAGCTCTCAACCTTGCCCTTAGTTTGTGGATTCCACCATTTTCCCAAAACAAACTTTGAATCTATAACTAACCTAAAACCTTAAAAGAACAAAGATAAATCATAAAGAGAGAGCCCTCTCTAGATGCAGATTGGCTAGATTCTGCATCTAAAAGGTTGGTTTGTGGTTACCTCGGGTATACTTTCCTCTTACACAACTTCTAGGAAAACCTGAGTGATAACATAGTGGCGACCATACTGGGGATTTGAATCATTTTATTGATACTATTGTTTGATTTATAAGCTATAGACAGAGTCTGAAGATCAGCCAGGTAGCCTTTGAAATTGCTTTTGCTCTGCAAATGCAAAAGTAAATAAATGTTGTTTCAGTCTATCTCTGATTTAGCTTATATGTTGAATCTTAGTTTCAAAATTTTCAATCAGACTCTCTAGTTTAATAAATCTTTGAGAAAATTTTAATTAAAAATTTTAAATTTCTTAAAGAAACCATAGAAGTTGTTTTGAAAATTCATTAAAAAAAAAAAAAAAAAAAAAAATAATAATAATAATAATAATAATCATAAAATATTCAAAATTTGGTTTCTTGAAGAATTAACTTTTTCTTCAAAATTGTTTTACAGGTTTAGATCTGATCTATGATGGTGGACATGGATCAGACACACAAAGGTTAAAATCATCCACCTGGCGACTCCAAATCCATTTCACAATCAAGACTCCACTGGAGGAATGAACCTGGAAGAACAATATGGAAAGATCAGGCTTTCAACTTGGATTGTTATCCAAGACATTATGTTCTTTCTAAATTGATAGAGTTTTCCAATGTATATTGTATTTTAGAGAAGATCTTAGAGTAGTTTTTAATTTATCTCTTTTGAAAATTGTAAATATAAAATCTCCATACATATTTGAGCATCATTCTTCTGACTCTTTTGATATCATTTTCCAATCAAGACACTGTTGATCAGAGGTCTACAACTTCAAGTTTCAGAGCAATTCCACAACCAAATAATCCATATTCCAAAGCATTAATAGTGATACTGGATGACAGGGTTTGTGGAAAATATTTCATTTGATGAAATTTTAAATGAATTCAGGGATGAGTTATCAAAACTTCAGTTTGATGAGGATTTTCTAAGAGATTTATTTCTTCTTTTTAAATCAAGAAAATGTTCTCCTCGAGTTAAAAAATGGCTTCTTGATATAATTTCTGAAAATTATGAAAATGAAATCAAACTTTTGCATTCTCAAATTCAGTCATATAATTTCCGAAATCCTAAAGAGTTCTTTGAAAATCTTCCTTCTCCAAAGCAAGAGGAAATTGTACTATCTTTTGACTTGCATATTGAAGATGATTATTCTTTCAAACACAAGACTGAAGAAATAAGTTCATGGTCTAATACTCATAATTCAATTGAACAATTAGTCATTGAAGGCCTAGAAGTAAATAACATACATCATGCTTTTATTGATCCTATATCAGATTATATGGAGAATCTTTTGAGCCTAAATTTGCAAACATGTTTTCTCTATAAGGATCAAATACATCAAAAGTGGCCTTTACACATCATATCATTTATTATAAAGGCACATGATCATAACCTACTTCCAATTTTGATCATAAGCAATCAAGTTGTCCATTTATTTTTACAGCTACTTGATTGGCTTCATTGGCATTTTTGTATTACCTGATTCAATAAGATTTTAGTAGATTAGAATAGGTAAATGAGTGCCAATAAGCTCAGAATTTTGAGCAATTTTTTTTAGTGTTTCAATTTTCAGCTAGTTTTTCATTAAGTTGGTTTGAAATTTTTTGTGTGATGTTTTAGATCAGATTTCAGGTTGCAGAAAAAGGACTATATTCAATTCAAGATTTTCAACCACAGCAAATGCATGTTTGGGATTGGAACAAGGTAGAAGATTTCCAACTGGGAAACAAAGTTTTAAGTTTTGAATGGATGGTGAATTGCTGAAGTTGAAGCCCGAAGTGAAGGCCCTAAGCTTCAGAAGTTGCACTATCATATGTACAATAAAGCTACCAGAAGAAGGAGATTACATAGTTCAGTTTGAAGACATGTTGAGGCATCTGACCTGCTGTTCTTGACTTTTCACAAGGAAAAGCCATCCCCAAGTGGAGCCAGTGTTAGCCTCCTATACCAATAGGTTTCATCTTTCATGATTGTCTTGATTAAACCATGGAATATGTTCAAACCTTCTTTCTTGAGCAAAGGTGTTCCATATTCTTAAAAAACCAAAAAATCAAAAAAGTTAAAAAATGTAAAGAGGGTATACCCTAAAAGAAATATCAAAGGGTAAAAAGAATAAAATGGTCAAAAAAGAGAAAGAAATGAACCCCAAGCAAAAAATAGACCAAGGAAAGTGTGCAAATCCAAATGCCACTACTTTTTCATCTGTTGTAATAAAGCAATTGTGTGCAGCTTTGCCACAATTCATGAATAAGTCAAGCTGTTTAAACTTGGCTTAGTCATATTTCAATTTCATGTTATAGATTAGAGAATAAATATCTAGCCAAACAGTTTAATCTTGGCAGATAAGTAGCTAGGTAGAGTGAATAAAAGGTGCTCAACAGTTTAATCTGAGCCCTTGGATGTAATAAGGGTAGAAATAGAAAGATTTATCATGTAAAAAAGAAAAGATTGAAAAGGGTTTGCAAGTCTAAATGCACCCTAATAAAGAAGAGAAAATGGTAGTGTTAAGTAGATAGGGTAGGTAGATGGTGCTGCAAAGTGTTATATGATGAATGGTGCTGCTACATGTTGGTTAATCATTTACTTTCATCACAAGTATTAAAGCAGGAAATACACTGGAAAATCACAGCAAGCAAAGTCAAATTCATTAACCTCCCTCATCATTTTTCCCCCCTCAAGAGTTTTACTAATTTCCCCCAAAAAGTACTAAGGTATTTGGAGATCAAAAGGGCTCAAGGCATTTCCTTGACTTCTGGAGGGACCGGACCCTCGGCCTAATGATCAAAAAAGACCTAAGCACTTGAAATAATTCATCATTGTTATCTTCCATCTTTAACTTTTTCCCAAGTAAAATCCTATTTTACTTAGGAAACTGATGCAAAATTCCATAAAAATTCCTCAAAATAACTTGTTATTCTAAGTTTAAGTGTTGAAGATAAAATGTTGCAATTTACTTCATAAGTTATCACTTTCTTAGATGTACAAAGATGTTTTGATCTTCCTTGTCCTTTATCATATTAACATTTAACTATATTATATTAAATCCCTAGTGAAATACCATTTCCTAAGTATATAACTCCTTTTTTATATATACCCCAAAACCCCCTTTAGTATAATGTTTTAACCAAAGTATTTATCTCCCTAAAATTCATTAAAACCCGCCTATAAAAGCCCTTTGGTTAAAAATATAGCATAATACATAAATCCCGCCCCTATGGTGAAATAATTGTATTAATTAATTCATCATATAATAAAATATATATGAAAACGTTAAACATACAATATGTGTGTTTAATACCAAAAACATCAATAAAACTTTGCGAAAGTTTTGCGCCACTGTGGCCTGTCCACGTGGCATTCCGCTTAAGCAAACCCCTTTGCCAACCATTCATTATACATAGGTTAATTGATCATCACGGACTAATTAACAACCTAAGTACAGTAAAAGCCCCGGAGTTCGTTGCCAAACATTTAAAAGTGTTTAAAAGTACGACGGGGCCCACACGAAACCTCCGCCCATCTTCCCATCGCGCTAGCCGTTGGATCAGCCTCCCGCAGATCAACGGCCAGCGTTGATCCCGCTGCCCATCCCTTGTCAGCATGTTAACCAGCGGGGGATGGGTGGTTTTGAACAGTCAACTCATCCACGTGGCAGGAAACCTATGGAATCGCTGCCCCTCCGTTAAAAATCGTCCTTGACCAAAAGCGGTGCGGGAATACCACTTACCGCTTACCACTTACTGCCCGACTCTGCACACGTCATCCCGTACTACCATGACGTCATACCTCGAAAAAACAAAAAACCCTTTTAACTTGTAAATAAGCCATTTTTCGTGTTTTTTAGTCATTTTCATTATTCTGAGAAGAACGTTGCTCCCGCTGCGATTTTCAAAATTTCCGCTGCAATTGACCAATTTACTCCAAGATTCCGCTGCACCCGTGTTGAAGAACAGTCCCGCCATTGCCTGTTACCTGTTAGAGAACCAGTTTCCGTCTAAAAACAGGTATTTATCCTTTACGCCCCGACTGCACGAAAAACTTAGTTTCCTTTGTTTTTTTTCGCTAAAAAGTGGTTAAAAATCATCGCTGAGTCCTCCCTGAAGATTTTAAACCTGTGAAATTGCCCCCCAAACCTGTAAATTGTTCCAATTTCCTCCGTTTCAGATATCCCGTCCGGTCTGTAAGGAAAAACGAAAACCTCCATTTTGAATCCACAAGAACCAAAATGGAGGTCCCAACAGCTCTAAATATCACTCCATTGAATGCTCCTCGCCGTGATTTGGACTATTTACCTCTGATAGATGAAGATTTCCAAATAAAAGACCTGTATTTTGATGAAAGTCCCCGTTTGAGCTTCTGTCGCTGCAGAGACGAACACTCAAAGGGGCAAGATCTTATAGGGTTGTGGGAATCCAATCTCCCAAGGTATCTCATCACCTCAGTCATTATTTTCCCAGAAATTGTCCACTATTGCCATTCTAACTATGATCCAACTCAAAGAGCAGTAATTTCCCCTAACCAGAATGTTCTTTTCCCAATTACTGCTCAGTCTAACACAGTAAAGAACAATCAAAGAGTATCAGGATTAAAGAGTATCAGTGGTTAAAGTGTATCAGGTAAAAGTCAGAGTAAAAGTAAAAATGAAGTTACAGAGCGGTCAAAGGTAAAACAGTAAAAGTAATTACAGAGGCAGTAAAATGGTAAAAAGAGATGAAAATACTTTCACCAACATTGAAGTTTATCTAAAGTGAAAGTAAAATAGTCAAAGGAACAAAAAAGTGAAAAGATGAAAAATACAACAAGAAGGAACATTTTTGCAGAAATTGCATATTTTAGTCATAGTTTTGCAGAAACTATTGTGATCAATCAAAGATTAATTTTACAAAACTGAAGGAGGTTTATGTTCTTAATAGGACCATCTACAAAAACCTCTCTCACTTTTCTAACAGCTATTATGGTTTTGGAAATATTAAACAAAGTTGGAAAGCACTTTTTGCAGAAAATTACAGTCAAGTCATCATTTTGCAGAGAATATTGTGGCCAATCCGAAATACATTTCACAAAACTGAAGGAGGTTTTGTTCCTAAGAGAACCGTCTACAAAAACCTATCTCATTTTTTTCACAGTTGTTTTATAATGAGAGATACATGCGCATCTTTACAGGCCATTTTTCAGACTCTGTAAAACTCTGTTTTACACATATTTTTTACAGAGAATATTATGCACAGCTGGAGAGGAATTTTAGGAAAGTGAAAGAGGTTTATCTCACCAACATATTTATCCACAATAAACTCTTTCACTTTTTACATATCTATTACGGATTGAGAAATACGAAGATATCATTGGACCCCAAGTTTGCAGAATTGTTGGAGCAGATTGCACAAAGAAAGGAAGCAGTTAGTGACTTGGATGCCTCATCATCAAATAAGAGTTGGATCAAATTCGAATTCTCCTCTTTGTCATCACTTATACATCAAAAATAGTGCCAAATAGTTTGAGTGTCCTTTACTTTAGTTCTATTTATGTAAATAGTTGGAGAGATTTGTGAACCAATTTTGATATTTGTTTCAAGATATTTTAGTTTAGAATTTGTATAAATACTCCACTCTTGGAAACATTTGGGGTGGATTCTATTACTCTGCTGTAACATTGAGATTTTCGGAATAAAAGCTTTTGGAGAAATTTACTTGTGGCTTGCTGGATGACGATTTGAAAGCACTGGACTTGTTGCAGGATTCATGTGTTGGACTACAGTTCAATAAGTGTTTCTACCCTTTGTTTGAAATTTTATATTAGTTTGAAATACCATCATATCCATGTCTGAATAATTTACATAAAGGTTTAAAATAGAATTTGCTTAATTGTACTCTGTTTTCAAATGTAATTGTTCCTAAATGTTTTCTTCTAAATTAGCTATAAGCATGAATTCTTAGATGCTCCTGCTTCGCTAATTTAAGCACTGTTGATTGCTACAACAAAGAATCCTTCATTGCTCTTTGCTTGTAGTCATTTTTCTTCTTTCTCTTGAACATGGTGAAAGATTCTTAGCTGCCTTTCATCCCTTCAAGATCATCCCATCCACTTTAAATTTTAAGGATTGTTCTCTGTCTAGCTATCTTGCCCTGTAATACCATCTTATGCTTAGAATAGAAATCCAGTAAAGCCATCCTTTGACTCCATAGCCCAATGGACTGAAAGCTCTCAACCTTGCCCTTAGTTTGTGGATTCCACCATTTTCCCAAAACAAACTTTTGAATCTATAACTAGCCTAAAACCTTCCAAGAACAAAGATAAATCATAAAGAGAGAGCCCTCTCTGGATGCAGATTGGCTAGATTCTGCATCTAAAAGGTTGGTTTGTGGTTACCTCGGGTATACTTTCCTCTTACGCAACTTCTAGGAAAACCTGAGTGATAACACTTTCTACTGTCTTTTTAGGAGTGTTTTTAGGGTTCTTCCTAGCAAAAATTTCTATTTTTTTTTCTCTTGGGGATATCTTGGGTTTTCCTACTTTTGAGGTCATATTCCCTCCTAGCCTCCATGAGAGCATTTTCAAACCCTAGTTTTTATTCTTCAAAATCCTCATATTTTCTTTCAGTTTGGTTTGAGGAAAACAAACCTTGTTCCTCTTCTATGAGAAAAACAACATCCGCACTATCAGAGCCTATTAGATTCACATGGTTTTCTTTAGGATCCTCAATCTCTCTTTCCTCTTCATCTACATAGTTTTCCTGGAAAGGAGGTCTAATTTTCTGGTCATTTTCTCTTTGTCTTATTTGAGGAGGGTCTCTTCTGAAGTTTTGGTTTCTGTTTCTGTTTTGAGGGTTTGTTTGGTTTTCCCTAGGAGGTGCTCTTTCATTCAAGTTAATTCTCTCCATCATCCTTTCTATTATCCTAACTAGGCTGTCAATTTTAGCATCGGATGTGGAGACCATAGTTTCCTCTTTGTATGTAACCTTCTTCTTCACTCTCATTATAGCACATTTAGCAATTAGGTTGGCTTATACACTTATTTATCCCCTTTACATGTCTTCTCAGGTAAGGGGATCTCTTTCCCTTAATTGAAAAGCCATGTCCGGATCAAATCCATCTGGAAATTTTACTAGGGATAGGCATTGTGGGGGATTCATGTGGATTGGGAGTGCATTGTATACAGTATTGAACCTAGTGTAGTAGTGTTGAACACTTTCCCCAGCGTTTATTTTAAATTTATCATATTCTGATAGGATTTGAAGAGGATTTTTCTTAGTCTCCCACTTGTTAATGAATGTTTGATAAAGGGAAGGGAGATCATGAATGCTATTAGGGGTCAAGTTCTTGAACCATTTCTTTGCTTCTCCCCCTAAACTTTGGGCAAACATTCTCATTTTTATAGTCTCATCTTCTACTTCTTGGTAGTCAAAAGCATCGTTCATCTTGTCTACATGCTATTGGGTGGTTGTAGAATCCATTCCATTAGCATGAGGAATTTTAGATTGATAGTCCTGTGGCATAGGCATTAAAGGTTGTGGTAGTACCGTAGGGGCATACCATGCTGCCATTATAGGAGGTAATGGAACCCAAGGATGATTTACAAGAGGAGGGTTTATGAGTGGATGTGGAGGATGAAATGGAGTGGTTTTCTTAGTGGATGTATGAGTGGGGGTAGCAAATGTACTTGGACCAACTAGCTGATATTGAGCAGATTTGGAGCGAAAGGAATCAAAGTGTTGGAGAAGCTGAAAATTAGGAGTGGAAGGAGAGGCTTCTCTACTAGAAATCTACTGTAAGCTTGTAAGCTCAAGGTTTTTCTGGTCTATCCAACTTTGAGACTTAGAACTGAATATGTTTCTTGTACGGTGTAAGTCAAACTGGATATCTTGCAAGGATGTAAGGTTTTTAGGAAAAGAACTTCCTTTGTGAATTTTTCTGACAATTGTTGAATCTTCAGTCCTAGAAGTTTTTCTTAAGATTCTTTTTGGGTCATCAACTATAAGAGGAGGTTTTGGGTTAGGGTGAGATCTAGTGCTGATTCTTTGTGAAGCCATATTTCAGACCCAAAACACATAGAGGCTGAAATTTTGTAAGGGTTTTCAAAAATAGACCTATCTGAAAGATTATTGAATTCACACAGTATGTCGCTGGGTTTTATACTTTTAGGATTTGATTAATACATTCCTAGAGGAGCCTATGAGGACCAGTGGAGTCAACATGCCTACTGAAAACTAGTGGAGTTACCAGGTGGACGATTGCTAATGTTATAAGGATTTGTTTCTTATCCACCATCAACAATTAGATACCAATCTTGATGTATTTGTGGGTTTTCTAAGTTCTTTATATAACACTAATATTTTTAATGAGTGTCCCCAGTGGAGTCACCATTATGTTAGGTCCCTGTAATTTTTCATATCGGCAAGAACAAATAGACAAGGGTAACATCAAACCAATTTTGGAGTCGTAGGACCTAGCCTTCTTGGACTCAGAGAGGGCTCTCTCTATATTTGTATAAAAGATATGACTTTTTTACTTAGGATGCTGATTTTAGGCTAGTTAAATTAGCAAAGTTTTTTTGTTTTGTTTTGTTTGGTTGGGTTGCTTGTTAATAAGAAAAAATAGAGTAAGAGAAATTGAAACCAGTGGGCTATGGGGTCTGTGAAAGGCTTGAAAATTACAACAATCAATCAAGGGTGTTTCATAGGGCAAGTTAACAAATCCAAATGGATCTTAATAGCTTGTGTGGGTGTGAAATGAACATTAAGTTGTGAGTGTAGTAGGATCAAAGGGAAATTAAGAATCTCTTAACATATACTAGAACAAGAAGGGTCTTTAAGATCACTATGTTTAAGAAGGAATCAAAGGAAAGGGCACACCATAAACTTCTTTGACCTAGATTTACCAGGTAAACTTTAAAAAAAAATCCAACAAATCGTAGAGAGCAGGGAACTCCTAAATTCTCTAACTATTTACCTTCAGAAAAAGAAGAGATTCAAGATAAAAAACAAGTGATGATCAAAGAGTAGGTAACTCCTAAATTATTTAATTAGACTATAAAATACCTTCAAAGTGACTATTCAAGATGGAATAAAGGATAGGGAAAACCATAAAATTATTTAGCCAAACCCTAATCAGTAAACCTCAAAGAAATGGCCTTAAAAACAATGCTTCAAGCTACACTAAAGGATAGGGCATACCATAAAATTATTTGGCTTGAATCCATTAAATAATTTTTAAGACAAAAAGCTAAGTGGAACTAGAGAGCAACTAAGAATTCTCAAATCAGGCCCAGTAGAGGAAAACATTTGATCAATAGAAGACAGACAAACTTAAGGTGCCTCTAACAGCATATCTTAACCCAAATTTTCTACTCTACTACATGAGAAAAGGATGAACAATATGGAAAAAATAAGAGGAAAAAATAATTATATTAGTGTAACATCGCCATTTGAAAAACTCCATGAATCCTGTGAATGTGCCTGCTCCATTAACATTCAACCCAAAACAGTCACAAAGCTCCAAGACCAATTTATTCACAACTCAAAATCTATATCATATTGAGCTCAACAACCAACCAACAAACAATTGAAACATACATGCAGTATTTATCTACAAAATGAGGAGGTGGAACCCTAGTTAGGGTTTTTAGAAGTCATTTATTACATAGTAAATGTATTTGACCTTTGAGACCATGCAAGGCCCAAGGCAAAAATATCTAAACTCATTTATGAAAAAAAAAACTTCTAACATAAATATTTGAGATAATTTTGTAAAAAAGTTGACTTTAAGGCTTCAAAATATCTTCTGCAATAACTCCTAGCAAGGGCGCAACTCCAAGGTATAGGGGCGCAATGTCAAGTCAAACACGTTACTAGTGCCAAGATAGGGAAAATTGCATGTTTTGCAGCTGATTTTTGGAGGCCTTCCCGATGTCCAAATGAGCTCCATGATAGCTCATTGGAAAGGTTGTCCTATCCAGTTTCCAAATATGGATTTAATTTCCAGAATGGTGCACATTTACCCTATGAAAAATCACTTCCCCCAAGACTGTTAAACGTGCAGCGCCAGTTCTGAAAAGAGGGCAAAAATGTGATTTTTTGGTGGTTTTTGGCCCTTTTGAGGGACCAATTTTGCTCCAAATGGTCTAAAATGTTCTGAGGATGATTTTATTAGCATGAGTAACATGAAAATTTTAACCTTTTGTCAATTTAGTGCCCCAAAAAAGAGCGCAACGCCAATGGTGTTGCACGTTTGGCCAAATTTTACGCAAGCCAAACTATAAAAAATTCAAAATTTGCAAAAAGATGTCAAAATTGGAAATTTCTTTGCTAATCATGGTTGGGAGGCTTGGAGGGATACATTAGCAAGGATATTGTGATTTTCCTTCTCCTTTTCTTCATTTAGAGCTTGAACCTTTACATGGGCACGTTTGAGGTTGTCCCTTGCAATCTCGTTTCTCATGGCATAATTCTTTGCCATCTTCCTTTGCATGTCAGTGTCTCTCTTAGCCTTGTATAGCTGACCCTCTAGGTGAAAATTTTCCATCTCTAGCCAAGACTCCCTATCTCCATCAATTTCTATGGCAAGCAACTCACTTGGAGTGAGCTGCTCTACAAATTCTGCCTCTTTCTCTTTTTCTCGGGCTAAAGCCTTCTTCAACCCAATTGTCCTTGGTCTCTTCCTAGGAAGATGTTCTTCCTCACCCTCACTATCATCAAAAGTTTCCAAGGCCTCATCTAAAAATTTCTTAGCCTTTCTGGCCTCTTTCTGAGCTCTAATTTCCCTGACCTTACTGATGGCCTTCTTTGTCTCTAACTGCTGATTCTCTAGCTCATAAAATTTGACCACATTATTTTCCCTACCAAGATTAGCTTGAAGCTCACTAATCTTGGCATCCTTGATTTTGGTCAACATGATTGTAATCCTCTCCTCATCCTCATAATCAAGGTCAATTAATTAAAACCCTTGCTCAGTTTCATGTTTATGATCCTCTTCAACCATGACATGCTCTGCAATGTTTTCTTTGCCTTTATCAACCCTATTTTGTTGATGAAGAAGGCATGGCCCCTTGAACCTCAAGTGTAGAAAACACATGCCTGTAGCCCCTCTAGCGTGTCAAAGGAAATGGCTCAATGTCACTCATTTTAGTTCCATCTATCTTAATGTTCTCATCACTGCTTGATGCTTTGTCATCATGATATGAGGATGAAGGGTTGTGGAAAGGTGATGTGGAAGGGTCATCATGGGGTGAAGGGATGTGCGTGAGTGGAGATGTGTGAACAACAAGATGTGATGGAGTAGAGGATGTGGGAGGATGAGAAGATGAAGTAACGTCTTGCTGATGATGGCCATGTGGAGTAGTGAAAACCTCATGGGCAATAAAGGTATACCATGGAATGTTCTTCTGCTGGAGCTGGTGCAGAACCACCATCTTGATAAGAGAATGATGAAAAAGTCTTTGCATTTTCTGATTGTAGTCTCTCTTTTGCACTATGTATGCCATTTTGTTAATTCTACGGAAAAGGTAATATGGTATATGTAGCATCCTAACTCTGGGGAAATTCATAATAAAATGAATATGGTATGAGTAAAGGCGGGAAAACCTTCCCTGACATGTGAAATAGTTCATTATTATCATCATCATGGGTGCATATCTATCAAGAAGATGATGAAAAGGGAAGATGGATTTGTGGTGATATTTATACTTAGGTTTAAGGTATGGTTCAAAATAACTCATGTCTAGATTTTCTTGCTTGAACCACTTTTCTACCACACTTGGTATCCCTGTAGGATCTACAAGGGAATTTGTAGACAGCTCAAAGGTGACCCCGGTAAGATTAAATTGTTTGTCATACAAATTGATAATGAATAATCTTGTTTGCTCAGGGTGGTTTTGTACTTGCTTCACCTTCTCACAAAGTTCAAAGCAGCCTACATCTTTGAAGTAGGGAACAATAAGAGGAGATGCCATGTGTTCCCTTGTATTGAGGGGTTCAAATTTGTTTATCTTCTCTCCCTTGTGTTCATGCCTCCTTGGCATTTTCACCTCAACACCACTGCCACTGTTTTCCTCCTGTCACATTTCAAACTCTATTTTTGGAAACCCTAGGGCTGATGTGAAATGAGATGAAGGGAGGATAATGAAATGGAAACTTTTCAAATGAAGGGAATGAGTGAGAATGAAGGGAATGGATGTTATGACAAGAAAGATGAATGGAATCCCTCAAGTAATGTAATGACCCCTGCTTATGACTGATTTTCTTCAAGGAGTATGAAATAGTGATCTCTGATTTTTAGCTAGGGTTTTATTAGTGTTTTATTTAGGATTTCATTTCCATTGATTTAGAAGTGATCAAAATAGCTTCAAAATGGGTTATGGCATGCACTTACCTCTTATAAATGCCTTAGAATACTTTAGAAAATATTTGAAGGGAATTTGATGTGATTTGGATGGCTAGAAGTGTGAGAAACCCTCTCTTTCTAAGCACGCAGCGCCTTGTCAACTTCACAGGGTTCTGTCAGGCAAGAGCACAATTTTCTGGCAAGGGCGCGATGCTTCATTCTAGGTGTGTTGGCTCATTATGAAAAAAAGCATCACGTTGAAAAGCTAACCACAGAAGCTCAACTCTAACAGCCAAGCCCCTGTATTATTAGGTAGCAGCCTATTTATTGTGTTAGTGTAGTACTATTGTTGTTAACAGCACACCTGCATTTATCTTGTTGTTATTTGGCTGCTACATTTATTCATTGTTGAGCCGAGCTAGAATTCTTGTATGTTGCTGGGATTATAGTTAGCGTGCTTCATGATGCTCTACCATGTAGAAGAGGTTTCCATTTTAGCGCATCAAAGGCATTCATTATGCATCTATGTGTTCCTACGAAGTGGCTTATTTCTAAGGCGTTTATATCTCTTTTCTTCTATTTTTGAAGCTGGTTACACAACATTTGGTATCAGAGCTTTGGGATTCTAGGGTTTCGCTGCTCCAAACAGGTCATCGTGGAATTTCGCTATAAATTTTTTTTTCTACGAAGCTTCAGAAGCTGAAATTTCTAGGGTGCGAAGCTGAAATCTTGAGGAAGGTTGTCTAAAAATTTCAGATCTTGGTTCGCAATATTTGAGGAGATATCATCTGTGGAAGTTAGGTATCTTTTCAGGCTCATAAACAGGTCATCGTGGAATTTGCGCTATAAAGTTTTTTGTACGAAGGTTCAGAGTCTGAAATTCATATTGTACGAAGCTGAAATCCTGAGGAAATTCGTCAAAAAATTTCAGAGCTTGGTTCGCAATATTTTTGGAGATATGATCTGTGGAAGGTAGTGCTTTTTCAGGCTCCTGAATTTCATCTCAAAGAGGTGATCGTGGGAAAACTTCAATAACTCTCTCTCTGGGCATTGGATTGAAGTGCCGTAAAAAGTGGTCGCAAGTACACAGATTGAAGTTTTTTGGCTATCAATTTCAGAGACAAAGGACAAAACAGTGACACGTGACAAGTCGTACAAGTTCGCTCTACTAAACCAGTCCAGAATTAGGTCATTGTGGGAGATTAGACACAACTTTGTCTTGGAGAATCCAAATCAGGTCAGACCTGTGGCATTTGAAAGAAGCTTCAGATATCTACTACAGGGCTGAATTTCAGATATCTAAGATTTTCAACTATAGAGATAATTCAATTTCAATATCGAGCTCCTAAAAGCTAGTAAAAGGTGTGTATTTTTTTTCCGAATTGCATAAGTCTTGTTTGAAGAATCAAGTTGAATTGATTCCAAGGGCATCTTGTAGAATAGATATCAATATTGGATTCTAAAATGGCTCCTAAAAATAATTCAACACCCATAAAGCCTTCAGAAGGCTCTACCATGACTCATGAAGATGAAGAATTGCAACATGATCTATCAAAATTACAAGAACAAGTGCAACAAATTTCACTCTCGCAAAGAGCAGCAAAAAATGAAATGGAAGTTTTAAAGAAAGGTGTGGAAGTGAAGATGGATGGTTTGAAGAAAGGCATGGAAGCTAAGATGGATGGCGTGGAAGTAAAGATGGAAGGTTTGAAGAAAGGCGTGGAAGCTAAAATGGATGGTGTGCAAGCCAAGATGGATGGCATGGAAGTGGGCATGGAAGCTAAGATGGATGACATAAAAGACAACATAGAAAACATGAAGAATGATCTAAAAGCATGCATGGAAGGCTTGATGACAAGCTTAAAACCAGAAATGATTCCTAATGGCGGAAATATAGGAGAAGCACCTCATGATGAGAACAAAATAAATGTTAATCATGATTTCATAAACTCGAATTTTGGTGGGAAGAACCACCATATTCCAAAAATGGATATGAGGAAGTTTGATGGAAAGGATCCTGTAACATGGATACTACAGATGGAGCAATATTTTGATCTCCATAACGTGCAAAACACACAAAAGGTATGCATTGCAACTTTACATTTAGAACAAAATACATTTGTATGGTATCGATGGCTTTGCTCCCGTAAAAAAATGGTCACTTGGTCAATTTTTACGGAGGAAATGATAGCACATTATGAGGATACAAAGAGCAACACCTTCTTTACCCAATTGATAAATCTCAAACAAAAGGGTTTAGTGGGGCAGCACATTGAGGACTTCCAAAAAATTGAGTATAAGGGTAACTGATATTTCAGAGGACCACAGGATTGATCTCTTCTTAGGCAGTTTAAAGGATAACATTCAACATGAAGTTCGTGTTCTGGAACCTGATTCATTAGAGAAGGCATTCAAGTTGGCAAGAAAAGTTGAATGTAAAATTATGGCAACAAGGAAGTCTACTACTCAATTCTATAAAGAAGGAAGTGTGGCTACATCTAGATTTCCACAACCTACAAGGTTGACACCACAACAATTGGAAGAAAAAAGAGCAAAAGGGCTTTGCTACAGTTGTGATAGGAAATACACTAAAGGTCATAAGTGTGCTGAGAAGAAATTATTTTACATAGATTGTGAAGAGGAAGAAGAAAATGAACAAGAAGAGGATATACACCAAGAACCAACCCCAGAAGAGGAAGAAATGAATCCAACCATATCGTGTAATGCACTGGCAGGAATTACCACTCCTCAAACTCTCAAGATAAAAGGACAAATCAAGAAGAGAAAGGTAATAATGTTGATTGATTCAGGTAGCACCCATAATTTTATTCATTGTAAGGTAGCCAAGGAATTAAATTGTTTCCTATACCCAGCACCAGAATGTCAAGTGATGGTTGCAAATGGAGGAACTATAAATTGCTCTGGAAAATTCCATAATATCAAGTTAACCATGGGGGAATATGTATTGAATAGTCCAATGCTTTCCATTCCTATGGGAGGTGCCGATGTTGTACTAGGAGTACAATGGTTACAATCTTTGGGGACGGTAGCTTTTAATTTTCAAGAACTTTTCTTGAAATTTTTTTCAGAAGGAAAGGAAGTCGAATTACGGGGTATTGAAGGGAAGCCGTGAAGGATAATAAGCTCTAATGTCATGACAAAGCTTCTAAAGAAAGAACAACGAGGCGTAATTGCACAATTATGCTCACTAGAAGTTCCGACATCAAAATCATCTATTTCTGCAGATCTCCACCAAGTCTTGGACAATCATTCCAAGGTGTTTGAAACTCCCAAAGGACTCCCACCTATTCGTGATCATGATCATGCTATTCATTTGATTCCAGGAAGTGTTCCTCCAAACATCAGGCCTTATAGATATACTTACTTCCAAAAGAGCGAAATTGAACGTATGATTGCAGAAATGTTAGAGGCGGGTATAATTCAACCTAGTCAAAGTTCTTTCTCTGCTCCTGTAGTATTGGTACACAAGAAGGATGGATCATGGCGAATGTGTCCGATTATAGGGAGTTCAATAAGCTCACCATTAAAGACAAATTTCCCATTCCTGTGATTGATGAATTATTGGATGAATTACATGGAGCAATTTATTTTACCAAGTTGGATCTTCGTTCAGGATATCATCAAATTAGAATGAAGACTGAAGATATTCCAAAAACAAGATTTCGAACTCATGAGGGTCATTATGAATTTTTGGTCATGCCTTTTGGCCTTACCAATGCACCTTCTACATTTCAAGGGTTGATGAATTCCATTTTCAAACCCTTCCTTAGAAAATTTGTGCTAGTATTTTTTGATGATATACTAATCTATAGCAAGTCTTGGAAGGATCATGTTGAACATGTTTACAGGGTGCTCAAACTATTGCAGGAGAAACAATTATATGCAAAAGCATCCAAATGTTTCTTTGGAGTACAAGAGGTGGAATATCTGGGTCATATTATATCCCACGAGGGTGTTAAAGTAGACCCTAACAAAATTAAAGCCATTAAGGAATGAAAAGTCCCTAAGACAATAAAGAAGTTGCGAGGATTTCTCGGGTTAACAGGCTATTATCGTAAGTTTGTTAAGAATTATGGAAGAATAGCAGCACCTCTAACAACATTATTGAAGAAAGATGCATTTTCATGGACTCCCGAAGCAACTAAGGCCTTTGAACATCTTAAAGAGGCAATGTGCCTAGCACCGGTCTTAGCTACGCCAGACTTCACAAAAACATTTATTGTGGAATGTGATGCCTCAGGAAATGGAATTGGTGTGGTTTTAATGTAGGAAGGAAGACCCATTTCTTTCGAAATTCGTCCAATCAAAGGAAAGTATTTACGTAAACCTATTTATGAGAAGGAAATGTTAGCAATACTGCATGCACTAAAGAAATGGTGAACTTACCTAATGGGAAGACACTTCAAGGTAAAAACTGATCATGATAGTCTTAAACACTTTTTGGAACAAAGACTATCTTCAGAAGAGCAGCAGAAATGGGTCACAAAGATGTTGGGTTATGACTTTGAAATAATCTACAAAAAAGGAAAGCTTAATGTTGTTGCAGATGCACTCTCAAGAAAGAATGAAGAGGTGGAAGCATTGCTTTGTGCCATTTCTATTATCCAACCGTATTGGATAACCGAAGCAAGAGATGAATGGAAGAAGGACAAAGATGTATGGACACTCATTCAGAAGTTGCAGCAAGATCCTAGTACATCTGATACATTTAGTTGGAAAAATGATTCCTTATGGTACAAAGATCGCTTATATCTTTGTAAGAATTCCCAAATAAAACAAAAGATTCTTCTAGAATTGCACACTTCTCCTTTAGGAGGACACTCAGGATTTTTAAAAACTTACCACAGGGTGAAGAAAGAATTTTTTTGGGATGGCCTTAAATCTGATATTCAAAAGTTTGTGGCGGAATGTTTGGTTTGCCAGCAGAATAAAGTGGAGACAATTAAGACCCCCGGACTTCTACAACCTTTATCCATTCCAAGTCAGCGTTGGGAGGAGATTTCAATGGATTTTATCACAGGTTTACCTAAGTCTGAAGGAAAGAATGTCATCATGGTGGTAGTTGATAGACTTACCAAGTATGCACACTTTTGTGCATTATCTCATCCATTTAAAGCAAGTACAGTTGCTACTACATTTGTGGACAAAATTCAAAAGCTACATGGAAGCCCAAGGGTTATTGTGAGCGACAGAGATCCCATTTTTACGGAAATTTTTGGACGAAGTTATTTTCTTGTTTGGGTACTCAATTAGCTCATAGCTCATCTTATCATCCTCAATCTGATGGTCAAACAGAGATAGTAAATAAATGTTTGGAAGGATATCTTCGTTGTTTTGTATCCGATAAACAAACACAATGGGTCAAGTGGTTACCTCTCGCTGAATGGTGGTATAACACTTCCTTCCATACTGCAGCAAAAATGACCCCATTTATGGCACTTTATGGATATCATCCACCATCCATCACATCATCTTTAAGGAAAATTCGAAGGTTCAAGCAGTGGAAGATCACATCGAGCAATCAGCAAGAAGTTCTCCAACTCTTAAAGGATAACCTGAATTTGGCACAAAATCGAATGAAACAACAGGCAGATCAACATCGCAGCGAGAGAATTTTTGATGTAGGAGATTGGGTATTTTACGGCTACAACCATATAAACAAATGTCCCTCAAACAAGCTAAGAAGGATAATAAATTATCGCCAAAATACTATGGTCCTTACAAGGTGTTGCAAAAGATTGGCACTATGGCATACAAATTGGAGCTTCCTGCTTCTTCGCGAGTACATCCATTTTTCCATGTTTCATGCTTAAAGAAGGTTATAGGTGAAAATCTTCCAGTTCAAACAATATTTCCAGAACTTGATGAGGAAGGAAAAATCATATTGGAACCGAAAGCGGTCACGGAAACAAGAACTCGACAACTACGGAATCGATCAATTTCAGAGTATCTCATCAAGTGGAAGAACTTACCCACTGAAGATTCTACATGGGAGGATGAGAATTTTATACAAAAGCACCCCGAGCTACTCAAGCGTTGAGGACAACACTTTTTTTGAAGGAGAGGGGCATGTTAAGTCCCTATATTAATAGTGTAGCCCCTTATTATGTTAGTGTAGCCCCCCTTATTGTTATTATTGTACCCCTGTAACCCCCATATTGTTATTATTGTGCCCTTACATTATTATTGTTAGGTCGGCTAGGATTACATTGTGGCCCCACTAGGATTATATTGTGGCCCCATGGACTCCTATATATAGAAGGAGGGTTTGTTCATTTGTAGCATCCAAGAATTGTTCATTTATGTAATGTATTGGAGGTTGCCCCCTCGAAGTGGCTCATTTCTAAGGCGTTTATATCTCTTTTCTTCTCTTTTTGAGTTGGTTACACAACACAAACGCGCAATGCCAAGCTAAACGCGCAGCCCCAAGAAGTTTTTCCCAAATTCGCTCAGAAAGCTCACAAATTCTTCCCTCCTCGAAACTTCTAATGCTTTGCAAGGAAAAAAATATTCTAATGAAATGTAAAAAGGGCTTTATAGACTTGTAGTTTTAATTTAACTTTGAAAACCCATTTTGTAATTTCAAAAGTCCCTTTTCTTTTCTCACTAACCATTTTACAATTTTTTGCATGCAGGTTTGCTGAAGTCATTGAATTGGCCTTTCTTTTGCTCATTTGGGGCTTTGACATGTTCACCCTGATAACTTTGGGGTTTTATCACATATTAGCATCTTCAAAATCTCCTATAGTTTCCACCATAAAACTCAACTCATCTTTTCCACCTTTTGTGGCCACATTTCCAAAACCGGAGGTGTCTACAGTCTTTATATCAATCATCAGTGTTGTCTTCTAAGTTCTCTATAGCCCTTTCAAGTTCATTCATTTCTGTCCAGTTCACCTTACCTTTTTTCCATATTATATCAATATTTTCTGATAGACTTTCTTCATTCTTGGGTCTGTGTGCTTCCTCCATGTCATTTTCTACAAGTGATAACTACTTTGGCACTGAAATGGACTAACCAATTAATAACCCTAGTCATCTATAAGACCAATTGTTTCCCTTTCCTTGCTACAAGTTATCTTCATTAAGGATTATATAGTCTACATCATTAGTACCTTCAGCTGATAAATCATCCAACACTTCTGCAGAAGTGCTAGACTTTGTTAATTTTCCTCACTTGCAGTTTCTGAACTAAGGAGATAATCGTCCTTGGAAATTTTGGGTCCTTCTTGAATAACCATGTCTTGACATTATATTACATCTGAGAAAGATTCTAGCAAAGGAAAATCAGTTCCTGAAACATCCAAGGATGACCTTAAAACATGTAAAACCCTAATGACCTAGTGGGAGTGTCCCTTGACCTGATTTTGACTGAAATTTGACTGAGAGATTTTCAAGTGAAAACAGAGTATTGTTGTAGGTTTTTATGTTGGGAAAAATACTGAGAGGGGGGGTGAATCAGTATTTAGTGCAGACAATAAAAATTTGTTATTTCTTTCTTAAAAACCCATACGCTACTTTCCTTCATCCAACTAGCGTATATACGTGGATTTTCTTTACAGAACTCGTGTATATCAAGTGATCTAATTATGCATTTAGTTCTTGACTTATATCATTGCATTACTAATTCATCAGATGTTTTAGAAAATAGTAAACAGATGTAGAAAGAACAAAATAATCATCACACATAAGCAACACACATGAACACCAGGATTTTTAGTTGGAAACCCAATTCGGGAGAAAACCACCGCTGTCGTCGTCTCAGTCTTCAATTTTTATTATTAAGAAAAATTATTGCAACATGTACTGGTGTAGACTCATACCAGCACGCAGGCACCCACCTGTAGAAGGTTACAACCTTCTCTCGTTTACCAGCCTCTTCTGGAAGGGAGCTACAACCCCCTGCTTCTCGTTTACCAGCCTCTCCTGGAAGGGAGCTACTACCCCCTGATATAAGCACCAACTTCTACTGACAGAAAGCTTCTACATGCATACTGAAGGTTTCAACCCTCAGATCCACTGCAGACCACGTTTCATCAATTTTCATACTGGATCAAACAGCTCTAACACAACCCTTCACTTATCTATAAACATACTTTTCTAAATGCTTCAAATAGAACAGTGAAACCACTGTAACCAGAATATCAGAGATGACCC
Organism: Pinus albicaulis; assembly: GCA_034641835.2. Classification (NCBI taxonomy): domain Eukaryota; kingdom Viridiplantae; phylum Streptophyta; class Pinopsida; order Pinales; family Pinaceae; genus Pinus; species Pinus albicaulis. Next base: position 79,441,392 of record CM076573.1, on the reverse strand, counting down.
AGACTACATAATAGATATCCAGAATCACATTCAACCTTGAGCAAATATAAGTTTAGATACCATACGCGCCTTTGTTTAAACATATCCGCGTATACACGCGCTTTTTACGAAATGAACCCACGTATACATCTGTGCATTTTTCAGAACAACTCTAACTACCCATATGCGCCTTTGTTTAAACAGATCCGCGTATACACACGTTTTTTATGAAATGAACCTGCGTATAGATCTATAAAAGATAATCTTTGCAGAGCAGAACAGATCTATGAACTTACCCATATTTCTTCAATTAATTCAACAGATTTTGCGCCAGGTATTCATCACTTCTTTTCAGATCATCCAAGAGATTCACCATTTCTATATCTAGAGATCTTGAAACTTCATCATGTTCATAGATGTATCATAGATTCAGATCTATCAATTAAGAGAAAAGTTCAACCATGCAGATATACTTCAGAGTGAAGTATTCATTAAAGCCCAGACACCTGCACACCCTTTGCACAATGATTTTCTTCTCCTTATATAGTTTTACCCTTTATCAATACCATAAGCCAAAACCACACCACTTCCGATGGTATTCCTGGACGGGATCAAATAGACAACCCAGCGCTCGATGAAATGGGTCAATACCATGGTATTAACCCCTGGTTTTACACTTTTATAGCGCAATTGAGCATACGCGACTTGGCACGTACTTTCCCGCGTGCATATGCTACTTCTACTAGACAAACTCGCGTATGCCTTGAGACACACTTTTCATCATTGGTTTAGCACATCCTGGAATTCCTTTCATCATTACATTTGAGCTGCTCTATAGACACATCAGATTTACATCATTAATTAGTATATCAAGTCAGTTTCCATCAAGTACAACTTTCATCAAGTAGGTTGCCATCATCTTTATTAAGTGGGTTGCCATCAAGGACAACACTTTGCATTATATTGCCAACAATCTCCCCCTTTGGACTTGATGGCAACCACGATGGTGTTTGATCACAACAGATAGATACATTAAGCATAATGATATTATCCCCCTATTCAAACACCATGGCACTCTCCCCCTTTGACATCAAGGGCAAAGGGCAGATCAATACCAACACAAGGTTTTTCTTCTCATGTCGAAAAAAGAGTGCTGTAAATCTGATGTGCACTGAAGTTTCCATGCTCCCCCTGAGTTCATGCCAGATTTTCAAACATGTTTTGCAATGAATTTCATGAAGGACTCATGCTTACATCAAAGATCCAACCAAGTGGATTTACATATGAGACTCAAGTACCCAACCAAGTGGGTTTACACATGTTGAATCAACTACCCAACCAAGTGGGTTTACATATTTGAACAAGCCCTTACATGACTGAATATTACAATTTTTACATCATAGGTCTCAACATGACCTTTTCATCAAATTACAAATATGACTTTTCATGACCAAAATCAGAAAGACCTCAAGAGAGAGATCATATTACAAAACCATCATAATGCCAACAATGCATTATACTCAGCAAGGCTAATGCTCCCCCTGAAGCTGTGCATCCAATGCATCCTTTCCATATGACCAAAGCTCCCCCTTTGCTTGTGCATCCTGAACACTTTCAACATCAAATCATCAAGGCATCTTCACCCAAAATCAGAGAATGAAACAGAAATATAAGAGCCTAAATACCACCAGAGACTTCAAAAAGCATCAGAGATACCAAACAGCACCATAGCTTGTGCTGAAGAAATGCTAACCCAGAAAAATTGTCAGCAACCACACATACGCGGTTTTCTGTGTATGGACTCGCGTATATACGCGAATGTCTTTCAGGAAACCCGCGTATCCAAATTAATCTTCATAATTTTAATCAGATATGATCCTCTGCATGGCAGAGACTACTCCCAGCTTCTGTCTGAGATATTAGAACGTTTCCCTGGGCAGAGGTTTGGTAAATATATCAGCAACTTGTTCTTTGGAGGGAACATACTCCAACTTCACCTTTTGTTCAAGCACTTGTTCACGTAAGAAATGATACTTGATGGGAATGTGCTTGGTATTGGAATGCATAACAGGATTCTTTGAGATACTGATGGCACTTGTATTATCACACATAATGGAAATAGGAGGTGAACATTTGATTTGGAAATCTTGTAAGGTTTGCATCATCCAAAGAAGTTGAGTGCAACATGATGCTGTAGCCACATACTCTGCTTCTGCTGTAGATAAGGCAATAGAGCTTTGCTTCTTACTGAACCAAGATACTAACTGGGGCCCCATATAGAATGCACCACCACTAGTGCTTTTCCGATCATCAACATTTCCAGCCCAATCTGCATCAGTGTAAGCATGAAGAGTGAGATCAGCATTCTTTGGATACCATAGTCCAAAGTCTTGAGTTCCGTGTAGATATTTGAATATTCTTTTGACAGCCTGAAGGTGAGACTCTTTTGGATTAGCTTGGAATCGTCCAACAATCCCAACTGCATGCATAATGTCTGGTCTAGTCCCAGTGAGATAAAGTAGACTTCCTATCATAGATCTGTAATCTGGTTGGTTCACCATGGGAGAATCATCATGAGAACTGAGATTACATCCGGTTATCATTGGTGTACTTACAGGTTTGCACTCTTCCATGCCATCTTCAGAATTTGCTTAAGGTATTTTTCTTGTGATAAGAATATACCATCTGCAGTTTGATGCACTTGCAAGCCAAGAAAGAATGTTAGTTCCCCAAGTAAAGACATTTCAAATTCTTGCTGCATGACAGAAGCAAATTTCTGACTCATAGATTCTTCATTACTTCCAAAAATGATATCATCAACATATACAACCACAATCAAAAGTTTATCATTTTTAATTTTTGTGTATAAGTTGCTATCAGCAGACCCCTTTGAAAATCCTTGTTGGTGAAGATATTTGTCAAGACGATAATACCATGCCCTTGGAGCTTGTTTGAGACCATATAGAGCCTTTTTAAGTCTACAAACAAGATTTTCATCATTTCCCAAAATGAACCCTTCTGGTTGTTCTATATAAACTTTTTCTTCTAGATCACCATTGAGAAATGCAAATTTAACATCCATTTGATAAAATTTGATTTGTTGAGAACTTGAAAAAGAAAGAAACATTCTTATGGCTTCAAGTCTAGCTACAGGAGCAAAAGTTTCTTCAAAGTCTATACCTTCTTGTTGAGTATACCCCTTGCAAACAAGTCTAGCTTTATTTCTTATGACATCCCCATTTTCATTTAACTTGTTTTTGAATATCCATTTAGTTCCAATGACATTTTTGTTATGAGGTCTTGGTACTAATTCCCAAGTGTCATTTTTTTCAATTTGATAAAGCTCTTCATTCATGGCTTGAACCCAACATTCATATTTGCTAGCTTGATTGACATTGTGTGGTTCAATGGTGGATAGAAATGCCAGATAGCTAGAGGATCCTACAAGAGTCCTTCTTGTTTGTACACCTGATGCCTTATCTCCCAAAATTTGAGATTCTGGATGATTCTTTTGAACATATCTGGAAGGAGCCTTTTCAAATAAATCATCTTCAGGTTCTTCATTGGATCCATTGTCTATATCATTCCTATTTGATGTAGAAGGACAATAGTCACCATCATCTTCTTCTGTTGTTTGTTTTTCTTCTTTAGGGGCTGCAGGAGACTCATCAATGACAACATCAATACATTCAACAATCTTTCGAAGCCTTTTATTGTAACATTTGTATGCTCTGCTTGTAAATGAGTAACCAAGAAGTATCCCTTCATCTGATCTAGGTTCAAAATTGCCAAGATTTTCATCATTATTTTTGATAAATCATTTACTTCCAAAAACTCTAAAATGCTTCACAGAGGGAGAGTTACCATACCAGAGTTCATATGGAGTTTTGTCACTATTTACCTGGACATGTGCCTTGTTGAGAATGTTTGCTGCTGTATGTGCTGCTTCTCCCCAGAAAATGTCAGGTGTTCCAGAATCATCAAGCATAGCTCTAGACATTTGTTGAATTGTTCTATTCATTCTTTCTGCTACGCCATTTTGTTGTGGAGTGCCAGCTATAGAAAACTATCTTTTTATGCCATGTTGTTCACAAAATTCAAGAAATTCATTTGATGTATATTCTCCTCCTCGGTCAGATCTAAGACACTTGATTTTTAGATCTAATTCATTTTCCACCAGTGCTTTGAAAATCTGAAATTTTTCAAATGCTTCATCTTTGTGTTTAATCAACCCAATCCAACACATTCTAGAGAAATCATCAATAAATAAGATATAGTATTCTTCCCCACGTGGTGAATTTTTCCTCATGGGTCCACATATGTTAGTATGAATGAGTTCAAGAGGCTTAATTGATGATCCTTCTTTGGCATTAAATTGTACTCTGGTCTGCTTACCGAATTGGCAAGATTTGCATATGATACTCTCTGGTAGAGTAATATTGGGAAGACCACGAACAACATTAAGTCTGCTTGATTTTTTGATTTGAGAGAAGCTTAGATGCCCCAACCTTCTATGCCATAGCCAATTTTATGAAGATTTACTCAAGTAACATTGTTCTTTGCAGTTCTTTAATACATATAGGTTACTTGGAGTTCTTTTTCCTTTTATAATAGTTTTACCTGTATCAAGATCACGAACCACACATTCTTTTGAACTAAAGACAACTTCAGTTCCTTGATCACACATTTGACTTACACTTAACAGGTTATGTCTTAATCCATCCACATACATGAAATCATTAGCCTTCACCTTTTCTTTTAGAAATACAGACCCTTTTCCTTTAATTACAGCAGGGGTATCATTTCCAAATGTAGCTTTCTTTTCTTTTTCTAGAGCATTATATGCAAGAAGTTTGCTTTTGTCACCTGTCATGTGTCTTGAGCATCCACTATCAATGTACCATTGATTTTCTTCACCTTCTGCAAATAACACTATCCCACAATTTTCAACCTGTAATTCCTTCTTTTTCCATACTTTGGAACTTGAAGGAAAATCCTATTTTGGCTGGACTTTGCTCCTGCATTCAGATTCTAAATGGCCAAAGTTATTGCAGTAAGTACATTCAACTTCATTTTGAAGAGGAGAAAAGTTGTTATAGGTGTTCTTCTTTGGTTCAATATCCATCCTTTTCTTTCTCTTGTCATGATGGTTTTATACGCAATGCATTGAACAACTTTATGACCAAAATTGTGACATGAGAAACATTGTCCATTTAAGTAGAAATTTTTGCGATCATGAAATCTTATATTTGAATTTACCTGTTGGTTGCAGGGATAATTTTAAGAACCCCCCTAAATTTATATATATAAAAAATAGGCGAATCCCCATAATACATAGGAAAAATGGAAGGCGATTTTATTAATAATATAATATGTATATATAATTTTTTGGCGAATCTCTCACGAGATTATATTATCCTGTAAAATCATGGCGAATCACCAGTACAAATGGCGAATCACTACTACAAAATGGTGAATCATTGTCTAGTGGAGTTCGAAGTGTTGGTTCCAATGAAGATATGGTAATTGAACCAAGAGTAGAAGGAAGAGAACCACCGAGACCAAGCATGGCACATGGTGACTCGTGAGGGAAGTAGTTCTCGTGTAGTTTGGAAAACACGTTCTTCTAGTTCTGCTAAGCATAGTGTTGTTTGTCATGCTACTACTAGCACTGATATTGAGGTTGGAGAGGAGTTTGAGGAAAAGTAGCAGTGGTGGAGAATTACAAAGAGTACCCCATGATGGGCTCCATTTTTCCCTTTGGTATTTGTGCCTGCAAGACTTTCTGTCCATTGAACCAACAATTAGCCGTTCAACCAACAATCAACTTGACTGAGTTGATTAGGTACGAGTCAACTTAGACTAATATTCAAAACTATGCTTTGCACTATCCCATATTTATCACATTAATGCTACACAACATTGTGCATTTGCACCTAACTCTCAATAATTATTTTCCAAGAAAAATCTATAATAAGAAAAATATTTTACTATATTCTAAAAGGTGAAGATGTTGAAATCATGCCACAAAGTGAAAGGAAATAAAATATCTTTCCTCAAATATCCATTGACTTGTTATGACACAGGTGGTGAAGAAGGTCCAGAATCCAATCAAGTAGCAAGATAACCCAAATCATGCATGCAACCATATCCTCTAATATCCTTCCAGCTCTTCCTGAAGAACTGCTGATCCATTGACATGAATTGTTGCTCTTCATGATTATTAACACCCAACTGAAAAATCTAAGGACTTTATAGCTCAACAATGTAGCTATACTAGACTCAAAATTAACATTTTTTGAGTTCAATGATAGATCCATCTCCTGCTTCTGAAAAACCTATGGACCAATTTCATCTTTGGGCCAAATGTATATAGCCAAATGTATACAGCCAAATGCTGAAAACCACCAATCATCATACTAAGTATGGTCCTCTGTTTTTTCTGTCAAATATGGGAACCCAACTCAAGATCTGTGACAATTTCCCTGGGGGATCCATTAAAAATTATGTGGTTACTCTTGATTTCCCAAGCAGAGAAAAACAACAATATTTCTCAGTATTCAGATCTCAATTCTCTTGTCAGATTTCAATCCAAAAGGTTTAATGGTTTTCATATGGGATCAAGTAATTTAGAACCTTGCAACATATATTGTCAAAAATAATTTCACCATGAAGCACAAGTTAGAAAAGAAGCCCCAAAACCTTTACTCTTATATAATTTCTGAAAAAAAAACATGTAGCAATAGAGTCTATGGTAGTTTCAAGTAGCATAAATATCCTTGTATATGCACAATTCAGTCCTTTTATTAACTCATGGTCCTCTGTTAAAACAAGCTCACTGCTTGACATACTCAATATAGATTGTTAACAAAAACATCCAAACACATTTTACTATGATACCCCTATACTCAACTGTGTATCGACATATATAATGCATTAAAAAACCCTTCTCTTCCCAATACCAATCCCGATGAGAGAAATTCCAACCATATACATATGAACTCGAACATTGAAACCCATCTATAAGTAAATGTCATAAGTCATAGTTTTTTAAAGGAGTATCCGATCAAATCAGTAGATCAAAAACAACATTTAGATTTTATGGTGCAGATGGTTCCGCATACAACAAATTAGTGAAAATATTATGACCATAGTTCAAATTGTTTCATCCCACTCAGCCAAAACATCCCTTACTCAATAGTAGCAATATGTCCTTTATATCTTAGGGAAATCTTTTTAGTAGTTACTCTTGCAATATTTAGTGACTGATCATCGAATAGTATTGTCGAACATGAGTCATTGAAAAAGGGTCTTGGGGATCCAAATCACAACCAATCAAATCATACAATGATATGTTATCTATAGTATCATTAAGGGTAGATCAATAAAAGGCACTCAGCGTCACTGTAGCAGAGAAAATAAGCAGAAGCCTCATACTCCATGGCATCACACTAGAAAACTGCCAAAACCAAGATGTAAATATCTAGCAACTAAAATCATGAAGCCTCCCAATGAAAGCAACACACATTATAGATGGAAATATTTTTTTAGTAAAGAGAATGGGCAATGCCAACTACATAGAATAAGAATAATCTTTTTCATTTATATTCTTATGCAACATTTCTGTTTGTGATTCAGGAAAACAAAATGATGGTTTCAACCATTTAAGGATTTGGGGCTACTATTTATCAAAATTGCATGAATATCAACTAAAAACACAAGTCCAAAGCCCATTGATGTCCACTCATTATGAAAACTTAAGACTTGGGTCATATGGAAAAATGGATAAGATTGATCACAAACATAAAATGAAGGAATACACCAGAGAAACAGCTGAGGTGACTGCAATCCCCTGTAGAAGAATTAACCCCCTGAAAACTTAAAAAACAATCTCTTAAAAGTACATGCAATGCATAGACATTAACAGTGCAATTTCCACAAGGATGAATCTACAGATATTTTTGTTGTAAGGAATATAGGAAAAATATTGTTTTGATTTCATGTCAAGGCCACATTTAAAAACGATGTATCTCCAATCTGAAAACAAAAGAATGAAATAAATGACTTTAAGTACAGATTTGAGTTGGACAGTATGCCTTTCACATAAAACTCTTGTGCTTCCACTGTATTAGTCCTTAAACGCATTTACAACAAGAACTAACCTAACAAAACTTAAAAATGATCTCTTGGACTACTAGGAATGCATAGATATTGACAATAGAATTTCTGAAAGGTACAATCCATAGACCCATACCTGATAAGGAATATAAGAAATATCATTTGATTGCAAATCAAGGTTAAGTTTAAAGTGTGATGCATCTCCTATCTGAAAAAAGAGTAAAATGAAGCAGACTTCCCTCTTGCAACTACAACATGTTCATCACCCTCCTTCAAAATGCATTGGTTAAATGAGTTCAACTTTAAGCAAAGACAAATTTACTCTACCGCAGAATCCTGGACCCTATATGCATGCCATTATCTTTCCCCTTCTGAATAAAATGGTACCAATATCTATGTGCCACACCACAATATGGTACCACCATATGTCCATGTTATCAAAAACATATCCAACATATGTGCCACATTTTAAATCTAAAATGCAAAACACAAGATATTGGGCAAAGAAGCATTTTCATAAGCACTGTGCCACATAACACCATGGTACCACCATAAGCTGGAACATGAACCACATCAAGTCAAATTTGAATGAAAGTCAAATTTCCAAGATACATCATATACCTAGGAAAACCTACATCTAAGAAGCCTCGACAATTGCATTCTGATCTGCAGTAAATAAAACTTCTTAAACATATAACAAAATATAGAAGTGTCAAACTCATTCTTATGAAACAACATACATTTCAAATTTGTAATGGAAACTGGACAGATGTTTACAAGATGGTACAAAAACATGCCTTCTATTTTGATAAAAATAAGGGGTGACTCTTTACTTCTCAACAACAGTAAAAGTTCCGTCAAATGCAAAATGTAGAAATGTGAGCATTTCCCCTTTAGGGTAACTACCATAGAGACACATTTTGTTGAGTGCAATGTTGTTGCTTATATGTGGTTCATGTTCCAGCTTCTCGAATCAAGGCCTGCTCCTCTTTCACATTCCATCATACACTTGTGCTTCAAATTCATTATGCAGTGGTATAACAGTGCATACTCCCTAGACACTTCATCTCATATGTGCTAGCATATATTACTCCATGTTGATTTCTTCCCAATTATTATGATTCCATGTGCTGTTTCCTAGATTAATGGAACACCCAAAAGAGGACCCCCATGTATATTGGGCATATTATGTTTAAACTTTAGGCTACTGAGCCAAGATGTGTTGGGTCTGTGTGCCAATGTGTTTTTAGGTATTTTAGGGGCCAATGGACCTATGCTTATATGTTTTGAGGCTAGAGTGCCTTGTGATTTTACGACAGTGAGCTATCTGCTATCTACTAACATTAGTAATAATACACTATTGCTGCAAACCAAGTCAAACAAGAGAAATGGGGGGCTAGGACACCCCAAGTTGGAAAGGGGAGCTAAGGGCTAAGTGATGAGAGGCTTAAGCCTAGGGCGCTAAGCCATTATTAAAATGAGATTAAAGTCAAAAGTGCATGTGTTTATCTTAAACTGGAAAAAGGGGTTTCTTGTAGTGCCACTTGTCAAAAGCAGCACGTGCATGTTAAAGTTGGGAGTTTAGTGTAATTCCCAATCCTTCCTTCCATCATTCTCATTCAATTTTACCATTGTGACTAGGCGACATGCTCGGGAGAAAAACTAGAGACGGAGATTACTACGCTACCCTGCTAATCCTAGTTAGATCTGGGTGTGCACTTCTCCTTGGGTTGCCTTGCATTAGGCTTGAGCTTTGGAGGGAGAAGTGTTAGCATGGTTGTCATTGATGGCAATGGAGCAGCAAAGGGTGATGGAAAAGGGTCAGTTAATGTATGCACAGTTGAAGTTGGTAGCATGCTTGTAAGAGGTTGCTGATGTATGTTGCAAAGTCAAGGGATGTTCAAAACTTCAAGGTATGTTGTTGAAGTGCTTGGTTGGTGCTGAGTAGGTGTTGTTGATCAGGAGATGAAGGAGCTGAGTATGAGGCATGTTGGAGGTAGATTGCATTTGTTCTGCTCGCATTTATTGCTATGCTGTTGGTTGATGGTAGTATGTTGCAGAGGTATATTATGTGCACATGATAGTGGAGCTGATTTGCTTGAAGAGTTGTTGTTAAAGATTCATGAAAAAGATGTGTTGCTTGAAGAGTTGATTTTAAAGATTCATAAAAAAGTTGTGTTGCAAGGCAATGGCAATGGCAAATGTTGTGTTGCAGATACTGCAAAGGTCGGTATTGAAGGTACGTGAATGCTTGTTGGCAGATGTGATGTTGTGATGTATTGCAGAGCAGCAAGATATATTAGGTAGAGATTGAGCTCTGTCTTCTACAGCTGTAGAGAGCAGCTGAGGTGACTTCTAAGGGCCAACAAAAGGAAATCATTCTAGTCGAAGTACCCTGCAGGTTGACTTTCTAAACAGCTTGCCTTGTGCAGTCACAGTTTTCACTAACTGGCATGCTACAAAATATACAGGGCTCATACAACAATGTGATCTTATTGTAGCTTCCAGAAGCACAATTTGCTCATGGATTTCCATGATGCAACTGTAGAGAGCAGCTAAGGGACTGCTAAGGACCTACAAAAGGAAAGTATTCTAGTGAAAGCACCTTGTAGGTTGACTTTCTAAACAGCTTGCCTTGTGCAGTAATAGTTTTCACTAACTGGCATGCTGCAAAATATACAGGGCTCATACAACAATGTGATATTATTGTAGCTTCCTGAAGCACAATTTGCACATGGATTTCCATGATGCAACTGTAGAGAGTAGCTGAGGGACTGCTAAGGACCTACAAAAGGAAATTATTCTAGTCAAAGTATCCTGCAGGTTAAATTATAAACAACTTTACTTGTGCAGTAACAGTTTCCACTAACTGGCATGCTACAAAATATATAGGGTTCATACAACAACAAGTGCCCTCTCATGCAAGCTCCAAGAGATGGGGAGTTAAGTCTCCACCCACACCCATTACTCCAGAGTCCATACTACTCTCTCATCGACATGTGAGCTTATGTTCAATACAATGGTTGAATTGGAAAATGTATGTGGGTTTATTTTTATGTCAATTCTAGAAGGACTCAATGCCATTGATTTCAACCCTATTCTCGACCTTCACAACATTCTAACACTAGTAGCAAGCAAGGGTATTCTGCTCTAGGAATAATGTGGTGGAATTTTGTTAAATCCAAAGGCAACTCTTTGCAGTGCTAAGGTGAGGGGTAACCCAGTCTGGAACTTGTCTTTCTGTTCAGTAAAAATGGGCCACTATCATTGTAGGCATAAATGATGCAACTTGTATGAATTTTGAGCGGTTAAAGAAGGGGTTAAGTGTTGTGATCTTGAGGTTGTTCAAACCCAATGATGTGTGATTAATTTCACCATTTACTGCAATCAATAGCAGGAGGATTGTGATAGTACATTAGAAGCCAAAAATAGGGCAAAGGTCCATGTGCAATGGAAACTACACACTGACTACAGAACCTTAAGGAAATGAAGGAGATCACCAACTTCATGCAGATTGAAGCTAGAGTTTCAGATTGGTTCTCTAAAATCCCTAGTTAGTAGAATCTCGAGTCACCTCTACCTCCCATAGGAGATGGTTTCAACTTTCATCTCCTACCCCGTCAACTTCTAAATTGTTGAGGACTCCTCATTTTGCAACTTTCCCATGGCCAGGGATGAGGATTTGTGCATCTAACACTCCAAAACCAAAAGTGGAGGATCCTACAAGTGAAATCAACCCTTTGGAATAATTTGACATGTAAATGCACTCAACAAAAGAAACAATGGGGACTCAAGTGGGACTAAAACCTTAGAGCATTTCTAATCTGTTTTGTATATCTATGGTATTTTGTCATTGTTTCAGTTTGCAAGGAAATATTCCTTCGAAGCCGACAGAGAATAGAATAGGGTGGGCAAGAATAGGAAATTTTGGATACGAGACTGTCTCAGGCTGCAGAAAAACACTAATATATATGTGTGTGTATTATACCATTGTCCAGTTTGGCTGCAGCTTTTTCTAGTTCAAAAGGACTGGATGAAGACAAGTATGCAAACTCTTCTTCCAATTTTTTAAAAGGCAGTTCATCTCTAAACTTAAATGCTTTACCCATCGTTTAGTACATTGTTGAACCTTTGCATATACTATAATGAAACAGAAGGTTTAACTTTCCTCTATATCAGGCTGAATATATCAAGCTATCAGCATGTCTTTGGACAAATGTATTACAAATCAACAATCTCCTGCACTTAAATGTATGACTGGGGCATTTTTGTATTTTCATGTATTGTTAATGTAAATATCCTTGTTCATGTTAATGTCAAATATCCTTGTTCATGTATTGTTAATGTAAATATCCTTGTTCCCTCCTTGTGATTTTTATGGTTTGACATTTATTTTGATGAAAAATAATATAAACGAGTAAAGGAAAAACTAATAAGCATACATAAATATTCACTCACTAGTAAATGTCAAGATATTAGAGAAATATAATGCCCTAGATTTCTCAACATAAGCACTACACAATCATTCAACTAAAAACACAATGCATAAAATGTAGAGGAACTTGGTCATCAAAAAGAAGCATTTTCTTTGCTCTGGCTGTTAATAATACTACAATCTTCCTCACAGTTCCATTTCAACAAATGATGCACGAAATTCCAGACTTATGATCGGGTAATAAATGGGTGAAGAAGATTTAACTAATGGCAATACCTCCATTTTTCTTCCAGGAACATGCCTCAAGAGTATATTCTTCCAAAGAGCAAACCCAAACTCCCCCGACTCTCTTCCTGATAACACACCTTCAAGAGATGGTTTCTTTCCGCAAAGAAACCCAAATCATTTGCCATGTGAATTTTTGCTAGGTTGATACTTAAAGCAAGCTGCAAAATTGGATTCCTTCTACACACATTGAAGAGCACTGACAGTAGGAAGAATCCCAAGGGGCTACTAAACGAAATAGATCAACATGTGACTTTACTAGGTTGATACTTAAAGCCAGCTGCAATATTGGATTGCTTCTCCACACATTGAAGAGCGCTGAAAGTAAGAAGAATTCCAAAGGGCTACTAAACGAAATTTCTTCCGGGCAGTGAAGGGAGTGACAAGGGAGTGACATGGTTAAGTTGACTAGAAGGTTTTCTGGAGATTTATGTGGAAATAGTGTGCTTGAGCTTGAGAGCAATTAAAGGCTTAGACCAACAATAGCAAACCCCAGAGCTCGCACCTACAAATCAAAAATACTTAAAATTTGGAGCATTTAAAATTAGTCAAACTGCAAGAGGTTTTGCTGCTAAATCCATTAGGCATCAACCTTTGCCCTGTTGATACAAGCAACAAAGAGTTTAGTACCCTTAAATCATCAATAGTATAAACCCTTGAAAAAAGGAAATCCCTGATAACGAACAAGCTTAGTATAGTTAAAAACAAGATATTTGAATTCATGGAAAAAGATATTAACAGAATACCAGCAATAAATCCACTGAAACTAATGACTGTCTCACAGCATAAGACACCATAGGTCAAATTGAGATGTGGAAAATTATGATGTAGACCTCGTGATTGGAAAATCCTCCATTGTACAGTAGGGAGAACTTTCAAGCAGAGAGGCACCAGACTTTGCTTTTTGCACAAATAAAAGCTATTGACAAATTGCACAGAGGCAGGATTCACAGCAGAACTATGTGCATATGATGCATCCATTATATACTTAATATCTTAGTAACATCGAAACAAAATGAAAAGGGCAAAGCCAAAAATCAATGAAGAACATGAAGACCAAGGCAATGACAATCTGGTCTTTTATATATATCAACCTAAACTCAATTTATTCCTATTGGTCCGGATTTACCTTTGAATTTGTCCAAACATCATATTCCAATACAACCATCTAAATTTTATAATCAATACATACCATCAACAACCCGAATTTGCTTGATTTGTTCCATATATTTGCCCGGCTCTAGCTCCATGACAGTGGAAATGCATTCGTCTCTCTCTCCATGAAGTTTCTCCGACAACTTGCTCACTTCTGATTGATTGCTATCTTTCTAAATATGTTGTACGGAGATTAAGCAAGGCCTTGTTTTTGTTGTACGGAGATTACCCTATAAACGAAGAAGAGCAGCACCCTTAAACTAGGGGTTCATACAACAACAAGTGCCCTCTCATGCAAGCTCCAAGAGATGGGGAGTTAAGTCTCCACCAACACCCATTACTCCAGAGTCAATACTACTCTCTCATCGACATGTGAGCTTATGTTCAATACAATGGTTGAATTGGAAAATGTATGTGGGTTTATTTTTATGTCAATTCTGGAAGGACTCAATGCCATTGATTTCACCCCTATTCTTGAGCTGCACAGCATTCTAACACTAGTAGCAAGCAAGGGTATTCTGCTCTAAGAATAATGTGGTGAAATTTTGTTAAATCCCAAGGCAACTCTTTGCAGTGCTAAGGTGAGGGGTAACCTAGTCTGGAACTTGTCTTTCTCTTCAGTAAAAATGGGCCACTATCATTGTAGGCATAAATGATGCAACTTGTATGAATTTTGAGAGGTTCAACAAGGGGTTAAGTGTTGTGAGCTTGAGGTTTTTCAAACCCAATGATGTGTGATGAATTTCACCATTTACTGCAATCAATAGCAAGAGGATTGTGACAGTACATTAGAACCCAAAAATAGGGCAAAGGTCCATGTGCAATGGAAAATACACCCTGACTACAGAACCTTAAGGAAATGAAGGAGATCACCAACTTCATGCAGATTGAAGCTAGAGTTTTAGATTGGTTCTCTAAAATCCCTAGTTAGTAGAATCGAGTCACCTCTACCACCCATAGGAGATGGTTTCATCTCCTACCCCGTCAACTTCAAAATTGTTGAGGACTCCTCATTTTGCAACTTTCCCATGGCCAGGGATGAGGATTTGTGCATCTAACACTCCAAAACCAAAAGTGGAGGATCCTAAAAGTGAAATCAACCCTGTGGAACAATTTGACATGTAAATGCGCTCAACAAAAGAAATAATGGGGACTCAAGTGGGACTAAAACCTTAGAGCATTTCTAATCTGTTTTGTATATCTACAGTATTTTGTCATTGTTTCAGTTTGCAAGGAAATATTCCTTCGAAGCCGACAGAGAATAGAATAGGGTGGGAAAGAATATGGAATTTTGGATACGAGACTGTCTCAGGCTGCAGAAAAACACTAACATATATGTGTGTGTATTATACCATTGTCCAGTTTGGCTGCAACTTTTTCTAGTTCAAAAGGACTGGATGAAGACAACGAGTATGCAAACTCTTCTTCCAATTTTTTAAAAGGCAGTTCATCTCTAAACTTAAATGCTTTACCCATCGTTTAGTACATTGTTGAACCTTTGCATATACTATAATGAAACAAAAGGTTTAACTTTCCTCTATATCGGGCTGAATATATCAAGCTATCATCATGTCTTTGGACAAATGTATTACAAATCAAGAATCTCCTGCACTTAAATGTATGACTAGGGCATTTTTGTATTTTCATGTATTGTTAATGTAAATATCCTTGTTCATGTTAATGTAAAATATCCTTGTTCATGTATTGTTAATGTAAATATCCTTGTTCCCTCCTTGTGATTTTTATGGTTTGACATTTATTTTGATGAAAAATAATATAAACGAGTAAAGGAAAAACTAATAAGCATACATAAATATTCACTCACTAGTAAATGTCAAGATATTAGAGAAATATAATGCCCTAGATTTCTCAACATAAGCACTACACAATCATTCAACTAAAAACACAATGCATAAAATGTAGAGGAACTTGGTCATCAAAAAAGCACATTCTTTCTTTGTTTCCACAGCAATAACATTACAATCTCCCGCGAAATTTACTTCAACAAATGATGCACGAAATTCCAGATCTATGACTGGGTAATAAATGAAGAAGATTTCATCCTCAATGGCAATACCCCGACTCTTCCTGGAGCAACACAAATTTCTAAGAGACAGTTTCTTCACAGCTGAAACCCAAACTCCCGACTCTCTTCCCATAAATACAAAATTTCAGTAGATGAGCCTTTTCCCCAAATAAACCCAAACTTAGCTCAACATGTGACTTTGCGAGGTTGATACTTAAAGCAAGCTGCAAAATTGGATTCCTTCTACACACATTGAAGAGCACTAAAAGTAGGAAGAATCCCAAGGGGCTACCAAACGAAATAGCTCAACATGTGACTTTACTAGGTTGATACTTAAAGCAAGCTACAATATTGGATCCCTTCTCCACACATTGGAGAGCACTGAAAGTTAGAAGAATTCCAAGGGGCTACTAAACGAAATTTCTTCCGGGCAGTGAAGGGAGTGACAAGGGAGTGACATGGTTAAGTTGACTAGAAGGTTTCCTGGAGATTTATGTGAAAATAGTATGCTTGAGCTTGAGAGCAATTGGGTGCAATGCAAGACTCAACAAAAGCAAACCCTAGAGCCTGCAAATTTGCCAAACCTCAAAATGCAAACATTTGGAAATTTGGAGTGCTGAAAAATTAGTCAAACTGCAAGAGGTTTTGCTGCTAAATCCATTAGGCATCAACCTTTGCCCTATTGGTACAAGCAACAAAGAGTTTAGTACCCTTTAAATCATCAATGGTATAAACCCTTGAAAAAAGGAAATCCCTGATAACGAACAAGCTTAGTATAGTTAAAAACAAGATATTTGAATTCATGTAAAAAGATATTAACAGAATACCAGCAATAAATCAACTGAAACTAATGACCGTCTCACAGCATAAGACACCATAGGTCAAATTGAGATGTGGAAAATTATGATGTAGGCCTCGTGATTGGAAAATCCTCCATTGTACAGTAGGGAGAACTTTCAAGCAGAGAGGCACCAGACTTTGCTTTTTGCACAAATAAAAGCTATTGACCCATTGCACAGAGGCAGGATTCACAGCAGAACTATGTGCATATGATGCATCCACTATATACTTAATATCTCAGTAACATCGAAACAAAATGAAAAGGGCAAAGCCAAAAATCAATGAAGAACATGAAGACCAAGGCAATGACAATCTGGTCTTTTATATATATCAACCTAAACTCAATTTATTCCTAGTGGTCCGGATTTACCTTTGAATTTGTCCAAACATCATATTCCAATACAACCATCTAAATTTTATAATCAATACATACCATCAACAACCCTAATTTGCTTGATTTGTTCCATATATTTGCCCGGCTCTAGCTCCATGACAGCGGAAATGCATTCGTCTCTCTCTCCATGAAGTTTCTCCGACAACTTGCTCACTTCTGATTGATTGCTATCTTTCTAAATATGTTGTACGGAGATTAAGCAAGGCCTTGTTTTTGTTGTACGGAGATTAGCCTATAAACGAAGAAGAGCAGCACCCTTAAACTATTAACAGAGTAAACCCAAGAAAATTGAAGACCCAAATAACGAACATATTCAGTACATTTGCAAAAACAGAATTCTAAATACATGTAAAAAGAAGTGGCAAAATACCGGCAATAAATAAACTGAAAGCAATGAGTACATTTCAGGAAAGAAAACATCATAGGTCAAATAGTGGTTTACAAAAACCCTAATGTCGGCCTCATGATTGGAAAATCCTCCATTTTTCAGAGGAAGAACTTTCAAGCAAAGAGACGCTGATTTTACCTTCTGCACAAATAAAAGCTATGAACCCATTGCACAAAGGCAGGATTCATGGCAGAACCATGGGCAGATTATGTATACATCGCATGCTAGAGATTAATATTCCAAATAAAACATTGAAAAATGAAACAAACAAGCCCAAGAGCAACGTGTGTGTCCAGCGCCTTCGCAGAAAGCGCAATACCTACCGAGAAAATGATACAAACACAGTTTTGATGAAATCAATGCACTGTAAATGTCATAGTAATTATACCGAAAACTCGTTGTCTCACAGACTTTCTGCTCCACCATTATGTCGACATATGCAGCCCACCCAACACAGAAGAAACCGTGACCGTGCCATACTACCTGCAGCCATGGATATTGGGGGGCGAAAGTCGTTGCAAAACCCTGGAATATAGTAAATCGGGGGCGAATACAATCCAAACCCCTGCAGACTAGTAAATGCGGAGGCGAATCCAGTTTTCAGTTTTTATCCGCCTTTATTTTTTTTGGCTAAAGTATAATAATTAATTATTTTTAAAATAATTTTGGGGCTAATTATGTAAAACTATACAAAATAGGGTTTATATAAAAAATTCGCCCCTTTAAAATCTAAAATCCCTTAAATTTCGCCTTTGGGCTAAAATTCGCCCCTAAAATTATCCCTGGTTGGTTGTAGCTTCTTTGAAAGACATCCCTGTTAGTGTTCCTTGAATTGTGATGATCATGCTTTACCTGTAAAGATTCTTTATTCCCTTGCTGAGTGGCTGAATGTAGTAAACCAACTGTAGCTACTTTTAAATAATTTGGTGCTGAAGCCTGAGAGGATTCTCCGGTATATCCAAGACCTGTCTTTATAAGAGGAGAACGTTGTACCTTGATAATCTCATCTAAGGTTTCAGATCCTTTAGCAAATCTAAGATTCGGAGTCTTTACTTTCTCAAAATATTTTCTTAGACTTACCACTTCACATTCTAATTTCTCAATGTGTTTCTTTGCTTCTTCAACCTGCTTTTCCAGAGTCTCTATGGTTATTTTCTTTTCTTCTAAGAGAATTTTACATTCTTCTAAGCATATTTTGAGTTGATTGTTTTCTTCAAGGAAATCATTGTCCTCTAGAGCATCCACAAAAGTATCCTTTTCATCTTTAGATTCAAATGCCATGAGAAGTCTAAGATTTTGTTCACATTCTTCCTCACTACCAGAGAACCCATCACTGTCTTCATGAGTGTAGTAACTTTTGCTAGACCGGTGCTTATTCCTTCTTGCTAGTTCCTTCCCTTTTGCAGATGTTTCTTTATAAGGACACTTAGTAGCATAATGACCAACTCTTCCACAATCAAAACATTTGAAAGGAAGCTTACCTCTGAACCGTCCTGTGCCAAGTTGAAGTTTCTTTACAAAATTTGCCTCATCTTCTTCTGAGATATATCTAGATCCTTCTGCTTTTTGAACTTCTTTCCCTTTTGTAGAAGCTTTAAAAACAACTTCTTTGACTTCAGATGGTCCTCCTCTCCTCATTTCATATGCAGTCAGTATGCCATGAAGTTGCACCACAGTAAGAGTTTGAAGATCTTGTTTTTCTTCAAGAGCAGAGACTTTTGATTCAAATTTTGCTGTTAGTGATCTTAAGATTTTCTCAACCAAAGTAGATTCTGCTATTGTTTCTCCCAGGTTTCTCATACGATTGACAATATCATCAAGACGTAAAAAGAAACTAGCAATACTCTCATCATTATGCATTCTCAAGTTTTCATATTCAATTCTGAGAGTTTGGAGTTTTGCACTTTTTACCTTTGCATCACCTTCATAACTTAGGATGATTTTGTCCCATATTGTCTTTGCTATATTTAGCTACATAACCTTGACAAATTATGATTCAGTTAGACTTCCCAATAGTGCATTGACCGCCTTTGCATTTGTTTCATAATTCTTCTTTTCTGTCGGATCTATTGGTACTGCAGCTGGATATTGATATCCTTGTTAAACAATGGCCCATATATCTGCTCCCATAGACTGAAGATAGGATCTCATCCTTATTTTCCATAAGATTAAATTGCTTCCGTTAAAGAGCAGAGGCTTGATAGATGCTGTTCCATCTTGATTGCTCATCTTGCTTGATCTTCCTTCTAGCGGCTAAGCTTTTTCAGAAGGACCTGCTTTGATACCAATTGCTGGGAAAAATACTGAGAGGGGGGGTGAATCAGTATTTAGTGCAGAAAATAAAACTTTGTTATTTCTTTCTTAAAAACCCATACGCTACTTTCCTTCATCCAACTAGTGTATATACGTGGATTTTCTTTACAGAACTCGTGTATATCCAGTGATCTAATTATGCATTTAGTTCTTGGCTTAGATCATTGAATTACTCATTCATTAGATGTTTTAGAAAATAGTAAACAGATGTAGAAAGAACAGAATAATCATCACACATAAGCAACACACATGAACACTAGGATTTTTAGGTGGAAACCCAATTCGGGAGAAAACCACCGCTGTCGTTGTCTCAGTCTTCAATTTTTATTATTAAGAAAAATTATTACAACATGTACTGGTGCAGACTCATACCAGCACGCAGGCACCCACCTACAGAAGGTTACAACCTTCTCTCGTTTACCAGCCTCTTCTGGAAGGGAGCTACAACCCCCTGCTTCTCATTTACCAGCCTCTCCTAGAAGGGAGCTACTACCCCCTGATATAAGCACCAGCTTCTACTAACAGAAAGCTTCTACATACATACTGAAGGTTTCAACCCTCAGATCCACTGCAGACCACGTTTCATCAATTTTCATACTGGATCAAACAGCTCTAACACAACCCTTCACTTATCTATAAACATACTTTGCCCAATGCTTCAAACAGAATAGTGAAATCACTGTAACCAGAATATTAGAGATAACCCAGACTACATAATAGATATCCAGAATCACATTCAACCTTGAGCAAATATAAGTTCAGATACCATACGCACAATTTTTTAAACAGATCCGCATATACACGCGCTTTTTACGAAATGAGCCCGCTTATACATCTGTGCATTTTTCAAAACAACTCTAACTGCCCATACGCGCCTTTGTTTAAACAGATCCGCGTATACACACGTTTTTTATGAAATGAACCTGCGTATAGATCTATAAAAGATAATCTTTGAGCAGAACAGATCTATGAACTTACCCAGATCTCTTCAATTAATTCAACATATTTTGCTCCAGGTCTTCATCACTTCTTTTCAGATCATCCAAGAGATTCACCATTTCTAGATCTAGAGATCTTGAAACTTCATCATGTTCATAGATGTATCATAGATTCAGATCTATCAATTAAGAGCAGAGTTCAACCATGCAGATATACTTCAGAGTGAAGTATTCATTAAAGCCCAGACACCTGCACACCCTTTGCACAATGATTTTCTTCTCCTTATATAGGTTTACCCTTTATCAATACCATAAGCCAAAACCACACCACTTCCGATGGTATTCCTGGACGGGATCAAATAGACAACCCAACGCTCAATGCAATGGGTCAATACCATGGTAGTAACCCCTGGTTTTACACTTTTATAGCGCAATTGAGCATACGTGACTTGGCACGTACTTTCCCGCGTGCATACGCTACTTCTACTAGACAAACCCGCGTATGCCTTGAGACACACTTTTCATCATTGGTTTAGCACATCCTGGAATTCCTTTCATCATTACATCCGAGCTACTCTGTAGACACATCAGATTTACATCATTAATTAGTATATCAAGTCAGTTTCCATAAAGTACAACTTTCATCAAGTAGGTTGCCATCATCTTTATTAAGTGGGTTGCCATCAAGGACAACACTCTGCATTATATTTCCAACATTTTATGCCCAAAGGGACATGAGAATGAGTTATCAACATGAAAACCTAGAGGGAGGGTGGAGTTTATTGACATGGGAAAATAGGGAAATGAAGTATGAGGTAGGAAAAAGGATGAAAATGAGAAGTATAAGCCATAATGGATCTTTTAATAGCAATAAGGTGACTTTGAGAAGACCAACTGAGGAATAGTGAAAATAGGTTTATGAATATAATGAAGGCAGTGAGATTTATGAAAACACATAATGTTTCAATAAATTTTGTTTTCAGAAGGTTGCCATCATTCTATAGTCATCAAAAGATAATGAAAAATATTGATGACTATCACAGCCTGGGTGATTTATAATCCTAATGGTGAATTGATATACCTTTAAGGTATTTGTCTAGGATGGAAGATGAACAACGTCGTTGAATATAGTTCCATAATTGAAATTTTAACTGAGGCCATTGCTCTTGACATTCATGCATTAATTGTTAACCTAGACTCTCAACTTGTTGTTCTTCATCTTAATGAGCATTATTCTATTAGAAATCCTCAAATCTTAAGGTTTTATTTATGTGTTCATTTATTATAAAGGAATTTTGATTACATCACATATCAGCATATTTCTAGACGAATGAATGTGTTAAATGATACAATAGCCAATATTGTATTAGATAGACATTTGTGTAATTTTTAAAACATCATCATCACATAATAAGGTTCATACAAGAAAATAGGCTCGATATATATATATATATATATATATATATATATATATATATATCGAGTCTTTACATCCACGTGCATCATAAGTTAAAAAAATATGTATGTTTTGGTTACATCCTAAGACATCATGTCTCTCAAAAAATATGCAAAAATTAAAGCCTATGTGTCTAGTCAGCATGATGCTCATGGTAGCACGTCACTGCATGCACAAGCCGCCTCAATAAGAGGTGAACATGGTTCTACTCCCCCGTAGTGTGCCTCTGGTATGCATGAGGAACATCATCAAATCTTGCAGAGTTGGGGATTCTACTTGTAAGTCCCTCTAGGTTGCGTATGACTTCCTCCTCCTCACTTCCCTCATCATGAGGGGCCACATAAAAATCACGAGGAACTCTCCTTGCTATTGGAGGCATTCCTATAGGTCTTTTTGGGCCAAAATATGAAAATACATGGATTAACATGAGAACATATATAATAAAAAAATAATAATACTCATCAAAATAAAAAAAAGGAGTCTTATCCAATGCTTCATCCCAATCCTCTCCTGCTAGGAGTGGTAGATATGGATCACCTGTAAATTCCATGCTAGAATATGGCTAGTGCTCCACGAAAATTAGTCTTCGATGGAGCCAATCAAAGAATTCTGGTCTCCAGGACATTTTTTGACCGCCCCCTAATCTAGGCATCAAAGCTGCCCAACAGCCTATCCATGGCTCTTGGGCTGGTGGTGTAGGAATGATCACTTCCTAACATTGAAAGATTTGTAACCATTCCAGGATGAATGGTACCAAGGTGGACCCATAGTCGAACTGTTTCAACTTGTCGTTCTTGCATTTTGTCAATTGACGTTTCATATTAATTGTTACAGCCTCTGCCCATACAATCTATGGCAAGAATTAACTGTGTTTTTGTGGCTTCATGTGGAGCTTGAGATCCGGCAGCTCGAGTGATGGTGTGAAACACTACGTTTAGGTTCAAATCAGGAATGGTTTGAATATCCACTTTCCCGCTCTTTGATACTTTTCATGCCCCTCGACACACCCTATCTATGAGCATGCTCATGTTTTCCATCTTAGGCCAAGTGCCTATCAGGATTGGTGCTACTCCCCTCCTTGATAATCTAGTGATAACGTATATGTCAAAGACATCAATCTCTAACTCCTAATCGTGAATTATGAATCTTTCTCGATCAATGTCCCATACACTGATCAAGTACTATAGTAGCTCCAGTTGAGCTTGGAAACATGCTGCCATGAGGAATTTTAGAAGCCTACAATTTTGTAGAGCCTCCATGCATCTTACATCACCCATGGCTTCCTCATCTTCATCTCCGTGTTCTCTTTCCTTCCATTCAATCACCATTTTTCTTTCACACACCTACAAGATCATCAATGGGGCTATCATTAGTCGAATTATTAACTCTTAAAAGGTTTAAAATGGGCTATTTAATTGAATTTATAAGAAAAATTCATGGTCGCGGTTGGCGCAACTGTTTTAAAAATAGTCGTGGCAAGTGGCGCGCCCCCGTTTGGATTGAAGGCGGGTTAGCGCAAGTCTGTGCCTTGAATCCGCACCCTAAATTAGACAAGAATCCCCCATAAATATGAAAAAATGAAATGCAGGTAATGAAAATTACATCAAAATTCAGGCAAAGACATGAGCTCTCACCTAGAAGAGACGAATTCGCAATTAGTCTTCTGGATTGTCCACTTCCAGCTCCACAAAATCACAATGAAAAAGGGTAAAAATTGCTCATAAGAGGTAAAAGTGAAATGTAATTTATTTTTATCAATTTTGGAATTTTATAAACTTTTCAGAACCCTAATTAGGTTTTTGAGCATATTTTTCGGTTATTTTAATATTTTATCTAGAAAAATGGGTTTTACGTGCATTTCTTGTGCAGCAATAGGTCCTCAACGTGACGACGATGAAGTGACGAGTTATATTTCATTACTTTTTGGACTCGGTAAAAAACGAAAAAGTCACCCTCTCTAGTCATCTTTCAGCTCTTTTCTGACTCTCCAAAATTGAAAATATTTCCGAGAATCTTGTCATTTTGAACTCGCTAAATGCCGTGAAACAATATCTACCCAGAATGCATTTACCTCTTTTTCAGGTTGGGATAGATTATTTACGAAAAAGGAACACCTTAGCCTATCAAAACTAAGATGTACTGTCAAATATGGTTTTCTACCTTTTCAGATCTATGAGACTACCTACGAAAAGGGACTTTCTTGTGTTTTGTTTTTTTCTTCTTTTTAAACTCTCTAAACATGAAAAGACGTTGAGTTGATCCTTTGTCAGACTCGTTAAACCTACATGATATCGGAAATAATCATCATGACGTAATCGAGTTCCTCCTTCATAGGGCTCGTAAAATATACTAGGATGGATTTGTTCGAACGACAAACTTATATGACAAGCATATGTTATCCGCTTCAAGCTTGTTTTAAAAAATAATTGGGGTACTCGCTAGCAATGGTGGAGGAAAATGGAACCAGTTCTCAGTCTTGTCGGTAGTATGTCGCTTTTGGACATGACACTCATCTTCACTCATGTTGGGTTGAGGACATCCCATTTCACCATTATTTTCCTCCATGGGTTTTGGTTATATGTTTTGACCTCTCATCTTCTCTTTTCCACTTCATCATGACCTCAGATCCCCTGATGTCAAAATACTGCCAAATTCCAGAGCAGTGTTGCTAATATGTTCAAGAGAAGTTTCCTTCCACAGTTTTCAACCTATAATCCTCTGCTTGGTCCCGATTCACTATCATCTTGTTCCTCTATCTCGTGTCAATGATGTGGGAAACGTTATAGCCCTCCGTTGACCAAGTCACTTCCTGTCAAATTAATCTCATTATCCAAGAATTTGATCTAGAGAATCCCTTTCGATAGCTTGGAGCTTGCATGCCTCAATGGAAATTTCTTCGCATTCAACATAGGTCCTCATCATTGGCCTTCGATTGAGTGGTTTCGTGGGTGTTATATGCCAGCTCACCCTTCACATTTCATGGATTGTACTGGTTGTACCTTGAGATCCATTGTCATTATTAGTGGTCTCTCGGGCCTATTAACAACTTTCATCATTGGCTGGTAATCAAGTGACTTTATTGCATGTTCAACTTCAACTCACTCATTCGCATGCTTAAATTTGTACTTTTTTGGGTTGAGATGGAGCGCAAGACCCTGGGATTTATCTGATAAAATCCAGACAGTGAGACATTTTATTTTATCATGACTATACGTATGACTCTTCTGATTGGATGGCTGCGACCATACCTGAGTCAATTTATTGATCCTTCTTGCTAGATGTCCATGTCCATACCTCGGATCTTATTTTTATATATACTCTATTATGGATGGATGTGCCCATGCCACATGTTTGTGTATTAGAGATATCAGGTGTACTTGTACTTGCAGGTCTTCTGATGACGGTGTTTGGTTTGACCATGCTCTAATAAATAATTTCACCCCTCCCTCTCTCTCATACCTCATGATTTAGGGGGTATATATTCCACATTATTTTGTCACCATCCCTGCAATCCCCGTCCCAAATATTGGAGGACCATTTCAGTGAATTCTGTCTATTTTCATACCTTGAAAAAAGTGTCATTGCATCCCTTGGAATGTGAAGAAAATTTTCTCCATTGATCATTCCTAAAGCAGGCTCTCAAAAACACATGAATTTGGGTCGATGCTGGTAGGAAGTTATGGCCTCGTGCCCACAGAGAAATTAACACTAGGCCTCATGCCCATTGGCGCTCTGTCTCAATGGACTGCCCGCGTTGAGCTGCTTTTGGATTTTTTTAAAAATAGAAACGAAGTTTCCATGCCCAACCACTTCGTGAGCGGAGTCATCATGGTTTGTTTGACTGAATAACGTCGAAGTCCTTCCTTTGGCTTCTTATTTCCTATAATTGAGAAACTTCCCAAAGGATAAGGCCTCCCTTCCCCCTGTTGAGGTATAAAAGGTATCTTTTTAACACCTATTCATCCTACATTAATTATCAATCCAGGAACGACTTTTTGTTTCAAGAGTGTACTCTGTCTGAGGCTGCAATTCAATCTAAGAGTAATTCCTTGTAATATGTAGTACAATGTTCTAAATACAAGAGTAAACGGATGCTTGGAAATGAAATCTAACTACAACAACATAAACTAAAATGCTCTAAAATCCAATCATTCACTTGGCAAACATCAATCAAGGATACAGTAGAAATAACTCATTCCTCTAGAAATTGATGCAGTTGAAATCAAACTGGAACAAGATAATCAATCTGGGAACATGGAAGCAATAACCAGTGTTCTCTACAGTTGACAGTCCTGCTTTAAAGCAAATAAAGGGAAATAGAAATTGAACTAAAGCTGCTATTGAAGGTAAACCAGGAAAACTTTTTAAAACCAAACTCTTTGCAATCTGTAAACTAATGAATTGGAAATGAACAACACACTAGAATTGAACACCAATGTAAATGAGTAGCAAACTGTAACTTAAAAGAATCAAATAGAAAATACTAACTAATTAATCGAATAGCAAAGTCTATGGAACAACAAATCCCATTGAACAAAAATCTGTAATTAAGAGAATTGAACAAAAATCAAAACGGAACAACAAATGGAATCAAATGTTGAACAGCAAAGCTCTGTTAATGCGTAACAAGATAAATGATACAGGCATGAGGATTCTTGTTAGAATGGAATAGCGATGCGATTCATCAATGTAACACGCCAATATCCATAAGCAATTAAACATCAAACCGATTAACTTGAAAACTGTAATAAAAGCAAATATGAACTATCTCACAACAATAATGAAAATATAGAGATACAAATAGCGGATCGATCCACCAGGGTCTGGCCCATAGCCACCAATGAAACACCACTGGCCTTTACTCCAGAGTTAAGAAATGGAATTGAAACACGTTCTTGTATTAATGAAACATGAATAGCATTTACATCAGTTGCTCTTCGATCACGAGAGTCAAGGAATTACAGATTTACAAATAAATTCAATTCATAATCATCAAATTATTCCTCAATACATAATACATGCTCTCCTTTTATAATCAGAAAGAGGAGAATGTAAATAGTAAATGTGATCCCTCATAAAAATATTGGATTGTCCCCACCAACTTGATCAACAAGAAAATATATTTCCATCAATATTTCAACAAGAGCAAGTCGAATTTGGATTTTCAGTTGAGATAATTTGGAGGACGACCGCAACAGTAAATCTGAGAAAATCATGCTCAAAGAACCTTCCATTTATCTCAATACAGACCGAATTTGGGCAAACCAATTTTTTCAATAAATAATTCGATCCGTTCTGAACAAAACCCATGTTTTGGATTTTCCAGATTCTTCTCCATTTTCCCAGAATATCAACCGCAAAAATGTCACTCCTTATTCTAGCGAATTTCTGAGTTGGAATATTGAATGATGTGCTGGAGATCAAATCTGCAATCTAGCAAATATCTTGGAGGCTAAAATGGTGAGTGTTGTTACAAAATATATTAATAAAGCATCATTGATAAAATTATGCATAATAATCATCAATTTATTCAAAATAAAGGAGAAGAAATAATATTTATCCATAAGAGCATAAATAATTACAAAATGGATTTATACGATAAATTATGATAAATTACATGATAAAAAAGAGTAGAAATGGATGAAATAAGTGTTAAAAAGTGGTCATATTCACGGCCCAACATACCCCCAAACAGAATATATTGCATTTCCTCATGCAACCCAAAGAAAAAAACCCATGTGTTAACCAAGCAAAAAATTGTTCATCCCAACTCATGAAATGGATAGAACAAATGAATTTTGCCTCAAATAATGAATATTCAATTTTAGCAATCTTGATGAAAGTGTAAATTTTTTTATAGTTGACATTCAACTATATGTATATGAAGTTGCAGAAAAATGTGACATAAGTAACAAAAAACTTCATTAACCATTTTCTCAAAAATCAGATCGTTTTGATGCACGGATCATGAGATATAAACAAAATGGTTGTAGGTGATAGTGCATAGTTTTTGAAATTTTATGAACTAATTTAGCGTGAAATTATCTGGGTTTGTGTATTTTAATGATACCTCTTTGTTATCCAGAAATCACAAGAATTCAGTTCATAGTTTTAAATATATATGAAAATCAATTTCTGCACTGTATAAAAATGAAATTATATGCCTTAAACGAGAAAGGGAGTAGAAAAAATCTATTATGTGTAGCAATTCTTCCCCCAAAACTAAAGAATTAGCATGTCCTCATGCAAGGATAGAAAACAAAGAGAGGTGGTTGCTACAATCTGTTGAAATCTATGCTTGGTGTAAAACAACATGGAATAAGGGAGGTGTTGAAAATGAATAAGAATATCAATGGATGATAAATAATATTACTGACATGGTCATAAGAAATAAATGAAGGAAAGAAACACTCCCCTAAATTGAAAGATGATATGTCTCTGAAAAATGGGAAGTGGTAAAGATGTGGAAGGAATGATGATAAATAATGCTCAATGGATTTTTATGAAATTCTCCTAAATTCGTAATAAATCAGAAAATTATGCTATTTTACCTCAAGTGTTACCTCCAACAAAAATGTGGAATGACATGTAGGAACTGGCATTTCTTGAAGCTGATATAGGTTGAACGGATACTGAAAGTGATGCAAAAGGTGGAAGCCATGCAAGCACATCATGTCTGAAGAATTGTGCGCGTTCACGAGTTGCGCAAGCCTTTGCTATTAGTTGCAATAGTGTGGTTGTGTTGTGAATAGAATTTCCCCCCGATATTTGTTGTGCTCCTGTAAACAAATCATGATTCTGCATGCAATTTTCTTGAATCCACAGTGCTAATTTTTAAGAGCAATAGATAAGATTTATGCCAAAAGTTAAATCAAAAAAAATTCTGTAGAAATGTATTATGAATATGGTGGAAAATCAGCAAATAGAAGAGCAGCGTACTGCACAGCAATTGTACAGCATGGAAAGGCATACATACTTATGATATGATCAACAAATTATCGCATTACTAAAATCAATACATATTTTGAAATCGTGAGTAGATATGGAAATGTTTATGTAATGATTCGAAAATAAGGGAAAAGGACAGCTGATGTGAAAAAAGTACTTATGAGGTCGTTATCCACATAAATCATTATGATCGATTTATAAATAAATTTCATGCATAAGAGGTTCCGAACAAAGGGTTTATGAGATTATTCCCATTTGATATTAGAAAAAGATATAAGAAAAGGGTTTATCATTACTATTGATTTGTGAAAAATATGACTCCAATACCATCAGCAGAGCTCTGTTTCCCACAGGTGTCTATAACCTTGACAAAGTTTCATTCTCACCCTTGGAACCATTATCCTTTATTTATGCCTAGGGAAGTGCTGTGTGATGTCATGATGGAGGCCATTGTGCTGGCTTGGGAACTAGATGAATCACAATGCCATTCACCAGGAAGGAGTGAAAGGTGGGCAGGCTGGCTCATGATGAGACCTCCTGTTCCAAGGACTTTTTATCTTTCTGAGTTGTCCATTGGATCATATTCCTGGTGTGGTGGCCATAATGGGAATGCCACTTCATTGCTCTCTTATGATCATGGTAGGCTGACTCTTGATGAGACCCCCTATCCTCCATCTGCCATATCATAGAATTGTTAGTAATCATATAGAGATTTTTTCTTCTTTTTTTATGTAGCACTTCCCTATTTATGTATAGAGGATGGCTCAACAATCCTTAAGAGTAGGGTGGTGGAAGAAGTCTAAACATCTAAATAGAGAAAGTATGCCCTTATTCTTATTCAATAAATAAAAATCAAAGAGAGTTGTGAAGATTTAGGGAAAAACCAACATGATAAAGATAGTCGATCATATTAATTTTAGTGAAAATAAAGATAGCAAAGTGATATAGATGGTTGTGTCTTTTTCTTGTTCTTATCACTACAAAACAATTTCTTAAAAATTACAATTTCTCTTGATTTGTTGATTCTAGTAACCTCTAATTTTTGTGTCCTTGCATAAATTGTATGTTTGTCTTTCAAAGAGTCATGAAGAATTCAGAAAATTCCTAGAAATGTTGTTTAAAAAACAAGAAAAATGCACTCAAAAAGTGTTGTTCCTTTAGAAAAGAACAACAAAAACAATCTGCGAAAATGATGTTCTTTTTGAAAGGAACAGAAAAAACTAATCAATGGAAATGTTGTTCCTTTTGGAAGGAACAACAAAAATAAACACACAAATGCACTAATTCTTAAGAGGAACGGCTGTTGTTCCTTAAGAGGAACAACATGAAAAATAACGACACACAAAAAGTGTTGTTACCTATAGGGAACAACAAATAAAATGCATGCAGAAATTGCTGTAGGGAATAGCAAAGGAAAAAAAATAGAGGAAAGAACAAATCCATTGTCAAGAAAATCCAATCAACTTAGAAAGGAAAATTTATGTACAGGTCTAAAGAAAAAGTAAATTTTTACAGAATTTGTGCTGCCGAAGAATTGCCTCCTGAAGCTTGCATGGTGGGGTCCTTATTGTTCAATTTCCAATGGAGCTGGAACTACAATTTGAAGGGATCAACACCTAAAACACAAAAACATAAAAGAAATCAGAAAAGAAACAACACTTTATTAAGTTACAACAACTATGATGTTATTTCCTAAGGGAATATCAATCTGCTAATGGAAAAAAAATGATGTTTTTGAAAAAAAAAATTGGCAGTAGTAACATGAATCTTCAAATGGAAACCAATTCTTCATTTCTTCTTCTTATGAATTTGTTAGGTAATGAACTGGATGAAATGCCCTTGTTTCACTAAAATTTCTTTCAAGAATCGCTCGTACATAAATTGACCTTCTTTGTTTTGCTAAGACCTGCAAAAAACGAGTGTCTACCTGCAATAAAACATTAAATCATGGAGAAAGAGAGGTGTACGTGATCCCTTAATCCAAGAATTATGCAAAAAACTAACAAGTAGTTACTCTGTAGAACAAATCCATGGAAAAATAAAACAAATTTTATTTGTCACCTGCGGGAGAGCAATGGTCGACCATACTAACCAGCAGTGTTTTAATTATAAATTATTTGTTTTTCATCCGATTTGAGTGATTCCAAAGCCAAATGAGAGCTAATTAAAAGTTATATCTCCAATAGAAACAGGTTTTAAAAATTCCATGTAATGGTATGTCAAATTTTCTTAGAACAACCTGCATAATAAAGTCATTTTCGATTTTCCAGCTAAGACCAACAGTTGATATTTCAAGCATAAATTTTTCGTTTGATGGCAGATTGAAACGATTAAAATTAGAGATTAAATTATATTAATTTATTGATCTCAAATATAAACAGGTTTTGAAGACAAGAAGAATTGATGGGTCAAATACGCTCGTGAACAGCGAAGAAAACAGAGTTTCAACAGTGCCGATTTATGATAAGCAGTCAGTATTTTGGTCATAAAACCCTCATACGATATCGAAATCAAGTGATTCAAATTTTTTTGTAAACTATATTCATAGAATAATCTACCATAGAAACAGGTTTTAAAAATATAGTCATTTAGGCCTCCTAAAATTGACTATCCTAACTCTGTTGTTGAGCTGCCTACTAGACACACTGTCAATGTTTTGGTTCTAAATTTTTCGTTTCAAATCCAAATGGAGTGATTAAAATTGAGATGTAAAGTAGACATAAAGGGTTAATTATGATATAAATAGGTTTTAAAAATATTCACTTTTGGTCCCCCAAAACATGACTGTCCCAACTCTATTTTCAGAAATTTGGTCAAGTTGGCAAGCCAAAAAAATGATATTCAAACAATTTTTCCATATTGGTGATAAAAATAAATATAAGTGTTTGTAGAATTATTATTTGCAATATAATTCATCTACATACACAAATAAATTAGAATATTTATCATCGATGTTGATTTCCACAGCGTGTTGCAACAAAAACAACTATTTTTACAAAACTAAAATAAAATTAAAAAATGTGTTTATTTTATTTCCTTATTTATTTTATTTTTTCACTAGCCTACTCTGATTTGGAAAATGAATATGATTACGTATAAGAGTATTTCCAGTGGAGCCATTTTCGAAATAAGGCCACTAGTATTTACATACTCAAATTTGAAAAATGCATGTTAATAAAAATTAGGGTGTGAGAAGCCAACTTCCCTTGAAAAGATGGTTCCAAAAATTGTTGAAGCATGGAGTGATGCTACAAAAAAATGGAGTGAAACCAACCTTCAATGTATCCCTTACTTTCTTGACTTCCCATAGCCATCGTATCATGGAGTTCTTGAGATTTTAAAATGGTTTGTTGGTGTAAACTAGAAGAAACCTCATTTTCTTTCATAACTTCTACAATTTTTCGATTTGATACATTCTGAATCTCAATATAAGTTTTCTTCAATGGTGCATGTGAGAGAGAATGGGTGGGAGGGTGGGTAAATTTTTCATTTCAACACTGTAAGCATGTTGTACTGTTTTACTATGGTGAGGGTGTGGAATGAGTTGAGCAGGAAATTGTGTAGGGAATGGAGCATTTTGATGATGTAGTTGATTGGGTTGAATGGATGATTTTGATGGGCAAACAAGATGTTGTGGAAGGGCTAGAATATTTGTTTGTGCTACAATATGAGGGAGAGTAGTCATGTAATCATAAGATAAACCATGCCAAACTTGTAGACAAGATTGGTGGCGGTTATATTGAGATTGGCATGGTTGCCCTAACATATGAGTATTCCATAATGGATTGT
Source organism: Pinus albicaulis (assembly GCA_034641835.2). NCBI lineage: Eukaryota > Viridiplantae > Streptophyta > Pinopsida > Pinales > Pinaceae > Pinus > Pinus albicaulis. The sequence continues at coordinate 79,408,328 of CM076573.1, read as the reverse complement.
AAGAGAATAGAGAGGAAGTGTTTTGAACCATACCTGTAGGCCATGATTTCCATGGTTTTGACCTTGTTGCAGCTTCCCCATCTCTTTGATATGCTACTTCCATCCTAGATAAGGAAGAGTGAGTATCTATGGGATGCTCCTTTCGGTAATGAGGGAAAAACAGTTCATCAAATTCTTGATTTTTCTAAACCTGCAAAACATTCAATTGTGAATTTAGAGAGCTAATAAAATCACATTTAAAATTTTCAAATAAAACATTGATTTCAGCTCTTATGTCTCTTGTTCTTGTAGCAAATTTGGAAAAGAAAGAAGAAACTTCTCTAGAATTCTTACCAGCCTTGGAAATTCCTCTTGAATACCTTATACACAATTCACAGACACCATCATATGATAATTGAAAAACATTACCTTTTCCTATCAAATTTAAGAGTTCTAAAAAATCATCTTTCATTCCTTTAAGAAGGAGTGTTTTCAAGATCTATTTTTTCAAATGCTTATGCTTTTATTTTTGAAGGTTATATTAAAATTGCTCTATATAGTCCTCCAAGCTTCCATATTCCCCTTGTATCATACTTAAAATATATTCATTGGATTTTCAGTAGTCTTGGTACTTCTTCAAGAATATGTTCTTCATGTCCTCCCATGTTTGGATGTAGCTCCCACCTAGGCTCATGAACCATCGGAGAGCTGCTCCTTTTAGAGTAAGAGGAAACAGTTTCAACCTTTGATCATTAGCACAATAATAATATCATTTACAAAGTATTTCAAACTCAAATAAGAATGTATCTGGATCTTCATTTGTCAAACCATGAAAATTTGGTAGAGACAATGGGGGAATTATGTGCATTTGTGTCACTCCTCCTAGATCTTTGATAGGGAATTCAAAAGTTGCAATGTGAGCCATTTCTTACCATAATAGAAGATGTTCTTCATGTGTTTCTTTGAGGATTCTCCTTCAAATGTTCCTGTCAATTGGTTAGTGAAATGGGTGGTGCTTACATCACCACTCAAGAGGAATTACAAGATTTTTTCAAAAATTCTACCTCTAAAATTCAAAAAAAAAAATGCAAGCATTCATTCCTACCTTAAGCTTTCACTCAATTCTGCTGTGAAGCAGGCCAGTGAACAAGTATGTTCCTTGCTCGGTGCACAGGTTCTTACCTTCCGTATTTAATACCCAATTCTTCCCAAGCAGAAAAAAATAAATATGCATCACTCTTTCTAATTGGCATACATTCTCCCCGGCAACGGTGCCAAAATGTTGAGGTATAAAAAGTATCTTTTTTACACCTATTTATCCTACATTAATTATCAATCCAGGAACACCTTTTTTTTTCAAGAGTGTACTTTGTCGGAGGTTGCAATTCAATCTAAGAGTAATGCCTTGTAATATGTAGTACAATGTTCTAAATACAAGAGTAAATGGATGCTTGGAAATGAAATCTAACGACAATAACATAAACTCAAATGCTCTGAAATCCAATCATTCACTCAGCAAACATCAATCAAAGATATAGTAGCAATAACTCATTCCTCTAGAAATTGATGCAGTTGAAATCAAACTGGAACAAGACAATCAATCTGGGAACGTGGAAGCAATAACTAGTGTTCTCTACAATTGAAAGTCCTGCTTTAAAGCAACTAAAGGGAAATATAAATTGAACTAAAGCTGCTATTGAAAGTAAACCAGGAAAAATCTTTAAAACTAAACTCTTTGTAATCTATAAACTAATGAATTGGAAATGAATAGCGCACTAGAATTGAACAACATTGTAAATGAGTAACAAACTGTAACTTAAAAGAATAAAACAACAAATACTAACTAATGAATCGAATAGCAAAGTCTATGGAACAAAAAATCCCATTGAAAAACAAACTGTAATTAAGAGAATTGAATAGCGATCAGAATGGAACAACAAATGGAATCAAATGCTAAACAACAAAGCTCTATTAAAGCATAACAAGATAAATGATACAGGCATGAGGATTCTTGTTAGAATGGAACAACGATGCGATTCATTAATGTAACACGCCAATATCCATAAGAAATTAAACAACAAACCGATTAACTTGCAAGCTGTAATAAAAGAAAATATGAACTATCTCACAATAATAATGAAAAGATAGAGATACAAATAGCAGATCAATCCACCAAGGCCGGGCCTATAGCCACTAGTGAAATGTCGCTGGGCTTTAATCCAGAGTTAAGAAATGGAACAAAAACGCGTTCTTGTATTAATCAAACATGAATAGCATTTACATCAGTTTCTCTTCGATCACGAGAGTCAAAGAATTATAGAGTTACAAAAGAAATTCAATCCATAATCATCAAATCATTCCCCAATACATAATACATTCTCTCCTTTTATAATCAGAAAGAGGAGAATGTAAATAGTAAATGTGATCCCTCATAACAAGATTGGATTGTCCTAAACAACTTGATCAACAAGAAAATATATTTCCATCAATATTTCAACAAGAGAAATTCGAATTTGGATTTGTAGCTGAGATAATTTGGAGGACAGTCGCAACAGTAAATCTAAGAAAATTGTGCTCAAAGAACCTTCCGTTTCTCTCAATACAGACCGAATTGGGAAAAAAGTTCTTTAAAAAAGTTAACTCAGTCTGTTCTGGACAAAGCCCATGTTCCAGATTTTCCATATTCTTCTCCATTTGCCCAGAATATCAACCACAAAACTGTCACTTCTTATTCCAGCGAATTTCTGAGTTGGAATATTGAATGATGTGATGGAGATCAAATCTGCAATCTAGAAAATATCTTGGAGGCTAAAATGGTGAGTGTTGTTACAAAATATATTAATAAACCATCATTGATAAAATTATGCATAATAATCATCAATTTATTAAAAATAAAGGAGAAGAAATAATATTTATCCATAAGAGAATAAATAATTATAAAATGGATTTGTATGATAAATTATGATAAATTACGTCATAAAGAAGAATAGAAATGGATGAAATAAGTGTTAAAAAGTGGTCATATTCGCGGCCCAACACCCCCTTATGAGGGATCCCAAACCACCTCCTCCTCTCCTATAAATACATCCTTCTCACGTAGTTTCAACTAGCTGGAAAATCCTTACTATAGTTGGTGTGAAGAATTCGCCAGAGAGGAATCCATTGTCGAGAGGGAATTTAGGCTGATTGCCTCACCAAGTCCAATTCTTGACGAATTCTTGAGACACATTTGACTGAGCCTGTCAAAGGAAGCTGCAACGTCAATGCGTTAAGGTTGTAAACTTCTTTTCTCTATCATTAATACAACACTGTTTTTTTGGTTCCAATTTTGTGTTCGATAATATGAAAAATGTTTGATTCTCCTTGAGCAATCAAATATATGTGAATGAAAATATGTTTTCGTATGCTGTTACCATTCACTCGATCCTTGTGCAGGTACACATACATTATCACTGAAATACTGCGACGTGTGAAGATGAAGATCAATCAATCGCTGCTGAAAATGACAACAAGAGGGTTGGACCAAGGTAGGCCATTTATCCTAACTTGTTTTCATTTATAAGCTTGGAGTCTGAAATTCCATCTTGTTCCCTTATTGCTAGACCCACTCCAGGGCTATAGGGATCGCCTCTATCTGCAGAGGGGATTTACCTTCTCAACAATATCCCACACTTCATCAATTGTTTTTGTAGAGAGGACAAGCACAGATCCATAGAGCCGAAGGAGTTTCATACAAAATATTAGAACATAGTACCCACAGTCATCCTCTGCGTTTATTTCTTCAATCACCATGTTTGACTTACCTTTTTCTCGCCTCAAAAATATTTTTCTTTACCTCTTCACGTTTCTTCACCACAAATGTTAAATCCTAGCTGATGCAATATCGACGGGTCCTACTGTTCATCCAACCACATTATCATACGCCAAAAACCTTTGTTATTCCACTTATTCCTTTGTATTTTTCACTTCACACTTACCAACATTTAAGCCGCCCACAATACCTCACTTCGCATACTATACCACTTACCTTTCCTCCGCCGCAAGTTATGTTATATGTTTTGCGATGTGATATCGCAGTCGTATATTGCAATTGCCAAAGTTTAAGCTTCCCCGCATTTTCCTGCAAGCTATGTTATTTTGGGTGCGATGCGATATGTGCCACATCACTATTGCACATCGTAGCCCACAAAGTTTAATGTAAACACCGAAAGTTAAAGTTAAAATTGTACATTTGCATGGATGCGATGTGGACCAGAACCACATTGCATAATATTTGAGATCCGCCAGTTTGTGTGTTGAACACATTTTTACATGTTTTCATGTATAAACTAGAATATGACATGTGTGTCGATTTAATCAACAAATGGGTCTTTTGGCAGCCCAAGGACAAATGGTTGTTGAACATCCATTCAAAAATTGAATAACATTGAATAGAACTAGGTTTTATAGGCTTCGGCCATTTTGTATAAGAAATGTAATTTCCATTTGTTTTCAATGATGGAATAGAAAAATGAATTTTGTTCTGCTCCTGTGTTTTTTATACTGTCTGTGTATTGACTGTTAGTTTAGAAGAAATTTGTGTGTTCTCTGTGTTGTTGGGGAAAACGCATTTTCTTTTGTTTATGTTTTATTTAGAAATTCCAACATGGTATCATAGTAGGTCTAGGCTCTCAGTAAAAGAACAAGCTCTCTTTACTGAAGAAGTTGTGAGATTGTTGTTTGTAGAAGTGGATTTCTCCAGCAGTGAGAAAGCTTCTATTTTACACAGTCAACTTTATTGTTTGTTTACATGGTCAGAATGGCAACAACAGGCACAAGCCCTACAAATCCACAACTACCACAGTTCAATGGTAAAAATTATGATTATTGGGCAATTACAATGAGGGCCCTATTTGCTTCATAAGATATATGGGCGCTGGTGGAAAATGGCTTTCCAGAACCAGCACATGCATCATCACTTACTATTTTGACAACAACAGAAAGAGTCTTGCTGAAATTAAATAGGAAGAAGGACTCCAAAGCCCTCTTCTATATCTTTTAAGCAGTACACGAGAGTATTTTCCCAAGGATTGCAGTAGCAAAAAAGTCTAAGGAAGCACAGGTTATTCTCAAGACAACCTATCAAGGCATGGAGAATGTGAAGATATCAAAATTACAAATGTCGAGGAGAGATTTCGAAACTCTCTGTATGAAATATTTTGATAACATAGAAAAATTATTCACACATGTGATTGGGTTGGTTACCTAGATAAGGTCTCAGGGAGAGACACTAGAAGAAAGAAGAATAGTGGAGAAAATATTGAGATCTACCTTCAAGATTTGATTCCATAGTAGTGGCAATAGAAGAGACAAAGGATCTCTCATGATTTTCAGTGGATGAACTTCATGCATCCATGATGTAACATGAACATAGACTTAGCAGAAAAACGAACTCCTCATTGTAGCATGCTTTCAAGACACAAATGTCTTTTTGCCGAGGTACAGGTCAAGGAAGATCAAACTACCGAGGAAGAGCAAGAAGTCCATAAAGAGGTGGAAGAAACAACCTTGCAAGCGCAAGTCAAAGGGGAAGTGACCAGAATCAAAGCGAAGGCTCAAGCCAAATTCAAGCACAAGGACAAAGGCATGATAACTCCCAAGTCCAATGTCATTATTGTAAAAAGTATGGCCATTATGCCAATGAATGTAGGAAGAAACAAAATGACATGAATAATAGACAAAATATAAATTTTGCAAAAGAAATTCAGAACCAGAGTAATGTGCTTTTAACATGTAATATAGCACAAGAAAAACAAGAAGATGTATGGTTATTAGACTTAGGTTGTAGTAACCACATGACTGGAAACATAGAAATGTTTTCCAATATGGATGAGAATGTGAAGTCTGAAGTGACAATAAGGACTGATAGTAAAGTCTCTATCATGGGGAAAGGAACAGTGTCAATACTGACAAGAAAGGGAGAGAAGAAATTTGTGCCAGATGTCTATTATGTACCTGGACAAAAATGTAACCTTTTGAGCATTGGACAACTCGTGAACAAGGGCTACAATGTATTTTTTAAGAATAATGTGTGTACAATCATGGACATACCTCCAAGTAAAAGGGGCATTACAGAAGTGCACATGAAAAAGAATAGGATGTTTCCTCTCAAGCTTAGAACATACTTGAAGGAAGGAGGTGTGGTAGCAACATTCACACAAGAGGTATTTCAAGAAGAAGTGAAAGACCAAAACTAGCTATAACATTTGAGATTTGGACATCTCCATTTTTGAGGTTTGAACCTCTTGCATAGAAAAGGGATGGTAAGAGGATTAGCACTCATAGAGAAACTAGACAGCCTATGTGAAGGCTGCATCTTGGGCAAACAACACAGAGAAGCATTCCAAGCAGGGAAGAGTATAAGGGAAAAAACACCCTTAGAGATTTTCCACTCAGATTTGTGTGGACCGATGCAAATGCCATCATTATCTGGCATTCATTATGTCTTGAAATTTATAGATGATTATACACGAAATACATGGGCTTATTTCTTGAAACAGAAGAGTGAAGTTTTTGAACAGTTCTACCACTTCAAAGCTCTTATAGAAAAAAAAGTGGACATTACATAAAAGTGTTAAGAACTAACAAAGGAGGAGAGTACATCTACAAAGACTTCCTACATTTATGCAAGGAGCATGGAATACACAAGAAGTTTGCCACAAGGTATACACCACAGAAAAATGGTGTAGCAGAAAGAAAGAATAGGACCATCATGGACATGGTCAAAAGTATGTTGAAGGAAAATAATTTTCCAAATGAGTATTGGGCAGAATTGTGCAGCTTATATTTTAAATAGATGTCCAACAAAAGTTGTTATGAACAAAGTTACGGAAGAAGCATGGAGTGGAACAGAGTTTTTTGTCACTAACATGAGAGTATTTGGATGTGTTGCATATGCACATGTCTCAGATCAGCTAAAGCAGAAGTTGGACTACAAGGGGGATAAGTGTATATTTATTGGATACAATGATGAATCCAAGGCCTAAAAAATCTATAATCCATCAACCAAGAAAGTCATAATCAACAAAGATGTGCAGTTTATTAAAGAAGAATCTTGGGATGGAATTTTAGAGAAGACGGTGAATGTGAAGACATGTATGTCTCATGAGGAGCAAGAGGAATTGATTGCAGAAAATAATTCCTCCACAGTGGCTACTCCTCCACCTACACAAGCTTAGCAGAGCACACCACAAGCAGGAAACATAACAGCCTTGAGAAATCAAGGAAGTGCTTCTCCAAGAACACCATAGGGATCAGAAACTCCCTCAAGTTCAAGTGGAACTCCAAGCACACCAAGAAGACCAAGATTCAGAAATATGACTGAAATTTATGAGCAAGAAGAAGTAAATAATAATACTGGTTTTAATTCTTTATTTGCGTTGTTTTTTCATGTTGATGACCCAATCCATTTTGAAGACACATTAAAAGAAGAAAAATGGATTGAAGCAATGAATGAAGAGATTGGAGCAATATAAAAGAATGATACACAGGAGTTAGTGGACCTCCCACAAGGTAAAGAAGTCATTGGAGTGAAATGGGTCTATGAGACCAAAAGCAATGTTGAAGGCAAGATAGAAAGGCATAAATCAAGACTTGTTGTGAAAGGCTACAATCAGAAGCAAGGAAGAGATTATGAAGAAACCTTTTCACCAATTCCAAGGATGAAGATATTGAGGACAGTGTTGTCCATAGCAGCACAAAAAAAGTGGAAAGTCTACCAAATGGATGTAAAATCAACATTTCTAAATGGAGTGTTGAAAGGGGAGGTATATGTTGAACAACCTCTAGGATATGAAATTGAAGGCCAAGCGCACAAAGTGTGCAATTTGAAGAAGGCTCTTTATGGACTGAAATAAGCACCAAGAGCATGGTACAACATGATTGATGCTTACCTGATGGATAATGGGTTTGAAAAATATGATGGTGAGCCCACACTCTACATTAAATAAAATGATGGTAAAATCCTTATTTTTGTTTTATATGTAGATGATTTAATTTTCACACGCAATGAAGTTTCTCTCGTTGCTAATTTTAAAGCAGTCATGAAGAGTGAATTTGAAATGACTGATTTGGGTTTATTTAGATACTTCTTGGGCCTAGAAGTAAAGTAGAATGAAAATAGAAATTTTATTTCCCAAAAAAAATATGTTGAAGAAGTTGTAAAGAGGTTTAACATCTAGAACTACAAAGCAACAGTAACTCCAACTGTCATGGGGTTGAAGTTAAGAAAATAATATTGCAGCAAAAATGTCAATCCAACATTGCATAAGAGCATAGTTGGAAGTCTAATGTATTTGACTACAACTAGGCCTGATATTATGTATGTTGTACTTTTAATTTCTGGGTTTATGGAAACACCAAAGGAGACACATTGGCAAGCAGTCAAGATAATGTTGAGGTATGTGAATGGAACAAAGGAGTATGGTGTTTTATGCTCCTTAACTGATAATTTCAAATTGAATGGTTACACTGACAGTGATTGGGATGTAAGTGTAGATGATAGAAAGAGCACATCTGGGTATGTGTTTCATTTGGGATTGGGAGCCATTTCATGGGCTTCAAAGAAGCAACCAATAGTTGCATTATCAACAATAGAAGCAGAATATGTGGCAACAAGAACAACAGCATGCCAAGCAGTATGGATGAGAAGGATGTTGAGATATTTGTGTCATGAGCAAGAAAAAGGAACCACAATTTATTGTGATAATAGCTCGGCAATTGTATTATCAAAGAATTTTGTTTTGGACAAGAGAACAAATCATATTGATGCAAAGTATCATTTTATAAGAGAATTGGTTAATAATGGTGAGATTTTTTTGCAGCATTGCAGGACGGAGGAACATTTTGATGATATCCTCACAAAGAAATTAGGACATATAAGTTTTGTTTATCTCATAAAGTGTTTGGGAATGACTGATGGCGGAAATTGTTATTAAGGGGGAGTGTTGGAATTATACTCCCAACCACTGCCATGAATAAGCAGTGGCGCATCCCACACTTGATCAATTTTGTTACAGAGAATGGCAAGCACAGATCCATAGAGTCGGAGGCATTTCAAGGAAAATATGAAAAGAGAGTACCCATGAACATCCATTGCATTTATTTCTTCAACCACCATGTTTGACTTACCTTTTTCTGACATCAAAATTCTGTCTTTACCTCTTAACATTTTTTTCACCAAAAATGTGAAATCCCCATTGATGAGATATCAGTGGGTCATATCGTTCATCCAAAAACATTACCATATGCCCCAAACCTTTGTTATTACACGTATTCATTTGTATTTTTCACTTCACACTTACCAACATTTAAGCCACCCGCAATACTGCACTTCGTAGATTATACCACTTACCTTTCCGTCGCTACAAGTTATGTTATATGTTTTGTGATGCGATATCACAGTCGCATATTGCGAACGCCAAAGCTTAAGCTTTCCCACATTTTCCCGCAAGCTAAGCTATTTTGGGTGCGATGCGATATGTGCCACGTCACTATCGCACATCACAGCCCGTAAATTTTAATGTATAGCACCGAAAGTTAAAGTTAAAATCGTCGATTTGCGCAGATGCGACGTCGACTAGAATCTCATTGCATAATATTTGAGATCCGCCAGTTTGTGTGTTGAGCGCATTTTTACGTGTTTTCATGTATAAACCAGAGTATGGCTAGTGGGTCGATTTAATGAAGAAATGTGTCTTTTGACGGCCCAAGGACAAATATTTTTCGACGTCCGTTTAGCAATTGCATAGCATTGAATAGAATTAGGTTTTATAGGCTTCGGTCATTTTTTATAAGAAATGTAATTTTCATTTATTTTCAGTGATGGAATAGAAAAACGAATTTTGTTCTTCTCCTATGTTTTTTACGATGTCTATGTATTGACTGTTAATTTAGAAGCAATTTTTGTGTTCTCTATGTTGTGGGGGAAAACACATTTTCCTCTATTTATGTTGTATTCAGAAATTCAAACATTAATAATATTACATTCATGATTTGGAAAATATGATTTGTATGGATACTGAGAGAAAAATATTGTATTTCATTTGAATGAATAGGTAAAGATAACTACATTTCATCTATGTTATAAATAATAACAACCAATTTGACTAGTCGCGTTATCATAATAAAAAAAATCAATCTAACATATCGACATGTGAGAAATAATACTGACATTAAGAACATGTAAAATGAAAAATGGCACTAATATTATTTAATTTTCCAACTGTAAACATGCTGGGGAAAAATAATTGCCTGTCATTTAATTTGTCAACCCCGGGGTTTCGTAAACTTGTGAAGCATGCGTGCATTGTATGCTCTAGAAATTGTCTTTATGTTTAGATCAATCTAACTAAAAAATAACGAAAACAAATTCATCTAATATATGAAATCAAATAATGAAAACGAAATTCAACTAACCCATGAAATCAAGTAACGAAAAGAAAGAAAACAAATTCAAAAGAAAATATAGCGCACAATCACACTTGCAGGAATTGAAATTTTAATCTAAGAAAGAATTCAAAAGCATGTAAAGGAAAACAAATAAGGTATGTTCAATCACTCCAACATCCAATATGGAAATATGATAGCATCACCCTCTTCAAATGATGTATAAGCAATTGATTATACTTTAGTCTTTAAATTTAGGAAAGCAATTAAAGCATGCAAAGGGAAAACTCAATAATTGCATAAGTTAGGTATTCAAGCATATGGAAATATGATAAAATCACCTTCCTGAAATGATATTTAAGAACACCCAATTATACAATTGAATGAGGATCTAAAAAAACAATGTAAAAGCATGTAAAAAGCTCAATTATTGTATAGGTTGAACATTCAATCACCCAATTTGGAACACATTCTTAGCCTGATCTTTTAGGAACATTCAATTATACAATGAATTGATAGTTTGATCTAAGAAAGTAAATAACAAAACATGAAAGGAAACTAAATAACTATGAGCTCCATTTCCTCAAACTTAATCGAAATGGAAAATAGATAAATCTGTCATTTTGAAATGTTTTTAGAAAAGCAAAGATTATAGAGTCATTCTAAAACTAATAATAAGAAAGAAAATAAAATTTAATCTATAAAATCAAGTAAATCTCACATATTTTAGGTAGCTGATCTAAAAGTATGAGAGACGGTAAATCGAGATGCTCCATATGTAAGAAAAAACAAGTCAAAATGAAAGAACATTCATGAGTAAGGTGCCACAATCTAATTCTATATTCAAAGCTTGAGCATAACTCCAATTTTTCACATGATTTGATAGGAGAAAGCTTCCCCTATTTATTCCAAATATGAGAAGCTATCTCATGAATGAGAGTCCATGAATCTCTCCCTATATATCTAGAGTTACAATCCAAAGAGGAAGTGATAAGGCACATGTCTTCTTAGAGTTACAATAAAAATAGGAAATGAGACACATATCCTTATGATCCCATGATCTTCTCCATCCAAATTCGAATTTGACCTTAGGAGGCCACACAAGGGTCTTCTGGAAGCTTCTTTTTGACCTACACATGGCAACAAACTCATTCCACTTGTTAGGTATAAGTATGTGCATATTATTTTATCATTTTTAACCACAAATTCACTTAAAAATACTAGTAATTAATAAAGTTTGGAAAAACATAAATGTAACCCAATAGTGGTAATGGTAATGTAAATGTAATGAAATGGAGGTTGTGAAGGTGATAATATGGAAATATAAGTGAAAATGTAATGGAAGTAAATGAAAATTTGAAGGCCCAACACCCCTCCCCCCAAAAAATAAAAATACTAATTGTTGAACCTCTCTACTTATATTTGTTATACTGGTCATTTTTCATCGCCTCATGGGATCTTGTTTCCAAGATCTATTAATTTTGACTTGCAGCTAACGCAGATTCAACCTCTTCGAACTTTTATTATCATCAAATTATATACTACGTTGCTGGAAATTACATATTGCAAACCAAACACACACACCCCATCTTTAACAGAACATGTCTCAATATCCAACAACTCAATATAGATATTCTTTGACAAAATATTGACTATTGTGATTGTTGATGATATACAAGTCGAAATGTCCATGTTAGAAAAAAGTAATGTCACCCAATTGGATTTCGGTCTAAATAATTCTAACCACGCCGAGAAGCATGTGAAATTTATTTCATATATATATATATATATATATTTGTCTCTGTGCATTGGGTGTGCCGAAGTCTAAAATTGAATTTGAGTGTGTACAAGTCAAAAACGCACTAGGCTTTATGTCAAAGTTGATAAAATATTTAACATTTTTGACAATTTTGATAATGCGCTGTGTAACCATGGAAGTGAAAGACACCATTTCATTGCATAATCTTACCAACGATGAAGGAACAAGCCTTCCCATTCCAGTTTTGGACATGAGAATGGGCCTGGCTTTGATATTGACAAAGCCATCCATGGCAATTAATCCTTGAGACTCCATGTTAAAAATCTATTTCTGTTCATATCCAACACTAATCAGCTTATGAGTGATGGTCCCCAGAAAATTTTAAATGTTCACTTCTACTAATACATTCTTTTGTGGGTGTAGACCATGTGCCAATCACTATGTTCACCGCCAATTGGGGTTCACGTCTAGATGCCCATTCCCCCCATTTTCGCTAGGGTTTGGAATATCAATCGTGAGATATAGCTCGCAATGAGTTCATAAATGATTGGAAATTGCCCATGGTTATGGTCTATTATATAATCGGGTTTTCATAATTTTTATTCTTTAAAATATAAATTATTTTACATTTATAAAAAATACGTGTTGGAATTTTACTCCCAACTACCACCATGAATAAAAAGTGGTGCAACCCACAAATTCATCAATTTTTGAAAGCAGAGAAGGAAAAGGAGCAGATACGATATCAAATAGAGTACCTGAGCCTTTAACTCTGCGTTTATTTCTAGCTACTGCATTGACTTATCATTTGCTCGCACTTCACTGCCCACAAATTTTATAGTTTACCCATAAGCATTTTCTACTATTAAGTTAAATCCTCGTCGATACGATATCTGCAGGACCCACATATACCATCCACTACATTGCAAAACCCATAAACCCTTTGTACTTCCACAAAACCTTTGTTTTGTGCATTTTGCAGTTACCACAACTTACCGCGTTGCCACCCGCACTTCGCAAGATTTAAGTATTAACCATAAGCCTCACCACAAGTTATGTTAATTTTCCACTGCTGCAATATCGGTGGGACCCACAACCTCATCACACTTCGCAAGATTTCCCACTTACCTTTTAAATACGCCCGCAGTGCGCACTTCGCAAGATTTACACTTTACCCTTCCGCCACTTTGCAAACTATGTTATTTGTGTTGCGATGAGATAGTGCTACCACACATTGCAATCGCAACATTTTAACTTTACCTTCCACTGCCCGTAGTTATGTTACTTTTTTTTCGATGTGATATCGCTGTCGCATATTGCAATCGAAAAATTTTAAGTTTTCCGCCGAACCACCAGCAACATATGTTATTTGATATGCGATGCGATATGTTCCATGTCACTATCACACATCACAGCTTGCAACATTTTAATTTTACCTTCCTCCATTTTTCAAGATAAGTTATTTGCGATGTGATGCGACAAGCGCATTCGCACATCGCAAGGTTTAGTGCTTACCTGTGTTCACGCTAGTTCAGTGTTCATATCGTCGATCTGTGATCTACGATAATAAGTCGGATGTGATGAGGACTCAGAGCTGAAATACATAAATTTTTAAGTCCACCCTTTTAAAGTATCAATGCATTTTTACGTGCTTTCCTGTGTAATTCAGAATATGGCCTATGTGCCGATTTAATGTAGAAATGGGCCATTTTGACGACCAAGGACAAATGGTTGTTGAACATCCGTTCAACAATGAATTGCATTGATTAGAATTAGGTTTTCAGGCTTCTTCCATTTGTATAAGAAATGTAATTTCAATTATTTTCAGATAGTGATGGAATATAAAACAACAGTTTGTTCCTCTCCTGTGTATTACGTTGTCTATGTGTATTTGTTTGATTATGCATTTATTGTATTCTCTGTATTGTGGGAAACACATCTCCTCTATTATTGTTGTATTTCAATATTTCAACATGGTATCAGAGCAGGTCTAGGATCTTAGTAAAGGAATAAGCTCTCTTTACTAAAGAATTTGTAAGATTTTTTTCTAGAAGTAGAAGTCTCGAGAAGTGAGAAATATTTTACAATAGTGAGAAGGTTTCTCTTTTATAAAGTCAAGAAGATTGTTTGCTTAAAAATAGTCATGATGGAAGTAGAAGGCACAAGGCTGAAAAATCCACAACTACCACAGTTTAATGGGAAGAAATATGATTATTGGGCCATTACAATGAGGGTCTTGTTTACTTCACAAGACATATGGGAGCTGGTGGAACAAGGTTTCCAAGAACCAGCAGATGCAGCAGCACTGGCTTCTTTGACAACAAAAGAAAGGGACTTGTTGAGAGATAATAAGAAGGACTCCAAAGCCCTCTTATATCTCTATCAAGCAGTACATGAGAGTATATTCCCAAGAATTGCAGCAACAACAAAGTCCAAGGAGGCTTGGGATATTCTCAAGATAGCTTATCATCGCATGGAGAAAGTGAAGACAAAAAAGCTACAAATGCTGAGGAGAGATTTTGAAACTCCGTGTATGAAAGAGTTTGATAACATAGACTCATTCTTCACACATGTGCTTGGGATGGTTACCCAGGTAAGATCTCATGGAGAGACACTTGAGGAAAGAAGAATAGTGGAGAAAATATTGAGAAGTATACCCTCAAGATTTGATGCCATAGTTGTGGCAATATAAGAGACAAAGGATCTCTCACAATTTTCAGTGGATGAGCTTCATGCATCCCTGATGTCTCATGAACATAGAGTGAATAGAACAATGAACTCCTCATTGGAGCATGATTTCAAGGAACATATGTATTTTGGTCAAGGTAGAGGTCGAGGAAGATCAAACTACCAATGAAAAGGAAGAAGCCCACAATGAAGTGGAAGAAACAACCTTGCAAGCACAAGTAGAAGGGGGAGCAATCAAAACTCAAGCGAAAGCTCAAGCCAAAATTAAGCAGAAGGACAAAGGTATGACAAATCCCAAGTTCAATGTCATTATTGTAAAAAGTATGGGAATTATGCCAATTAATGTAGAAATAAACTAAATGACATGAATAACCGACAAAATGTTAATTGTGCAAAATAAAGTCAGAACCAGAGTAATGTGCTTCGAACATGTAATGTAGCACAAGAAAAACAAGAATATGTATGGTTCTTAGACTCAGGTTGTAGTAACCACATGACTGGAAACATAGCAATGTTTACCAATCTGGATGAGAATGTGAAGTGTGAAGTGATAACGGGGACTCACAGTAGAGTCTCTATAAATGGGAAAGGAAGATTATCAATACTGACAAGGAAGGGAGAAAATAAATTTGTGCCAGATGTCTATTATGTACCTAGCGTGGAGTGTAATATTCTAAGCTTTGGACAACTCGTGAACAATGGCTACAATGTGTTTTTTAGGAATGATGTGTGTACAATCATGGACATACGTCCAAGTAAAAGGGTCATTGCAGAAGTGCATATGACAAAGAATAGGATGTTTCCTCTCAAGCTCAGAACAATTTTGAAGGAAGAAGGTGTGGTAGCAGCAGTGACACAAGAGGTCTTTCAAGAGGAAGTGAAAGACAAAAAATGGTTATGCCATTTGAGATTTGGACATCTCAATTTTGGAGGTTTGAACCTCTTGCATAGAAAAGGAATGGTAAGAGGATTAACACTCATAGAGAAACCAGATAGCCTATGTGAAGGCTGCATCTTGGGCAAACAACACAGAGAATCCTTTCCAACAGGAAAGAGCATAAGAGAAAAGGCACCCTTAGATATTTTCCACTCAGATTTGTGTTGACCAATGCAAACGCCACCTTTAGCTGACATCCATTATGTCTTGACATTTGTATATGATTATATAATAAATACATGGGTTTATTTCTTTAAATAGAAGAGTGAAGTGTTCGAACAATTCTACCACTTCAAAGCTCTTGTTGAGAAGCAAAGTGGGCACTACATAAAAGTGCTAAGAACCGACAGAGGTGGAGAATATATCTCCAAATATTTCCTACGTTTCTGTAGGGAAAATGGCATACACAAGAAGTTTACCACAAGGTACACACCACAACAAAGCAGTGTAGTAGAAAGGAAGAACATGACCATCATGTACACGATCAGAAGTATTTTGAAGGTAAAACATTTGCCAAATGTGTATTGGGTTGAAGCTGTCAATTGTGCAGCGTGTATTTTGAATAGATGTCCAACCAAAGTTGTGTGAACAAAGTTCCTGAAGAAGCATGGAGTGGAACAGAGCAGTTTATCACTCACATGAAAGTATTTGGATGTCTGGCATATGCACATGTCCCAGATCAACTAAGAAAGAAGTTGGATAGCAAGGGGGAGAAGTGTATCTTTGTTGGATACAGTGATGAGTCCAAGGCCTAAAAACTCTATAATCCATCAACCAAGAAGGTTATACTCACCAGATATGTGCATCTTACTGAAGAAGAAGCTTGGGATCGAAGCTTAGAGAAAACAATGAATGTGAAGACATGTGTGTCTCATGAAGAGTAAGAGGAATTGATTGCTGAAAATAATTCCTCCATGGTGGTTCCTCCTCCACCTACACAAGCTCAACAGAGCACACCAAAAGCTGGAAACATAAAAACCTTGAGAAACCACGGAAGTGCTTCTCCAAGCACACCACAGGGATCATAAAATCCCTCAAGTTCAAGTGGAACTTCAAGCACACCAACAAGACCAAGATTCAGAAATTTGAGTGAAATTTATGAGCAAGAAGCTGATAACAATAATTTTTTGAATTCTTTATTTGATTTTTTTTGTCATGTTGATGACCCAATTCATTTTGAAGATGTAGTAAAAGAATAAAAATGGATTGAAGCAGTGAATGAAGAGATTGGTCCAATAGAAAAGAATGACACATGGGAGTTAGTGGACCTCCCACAAGGTAAAGAAGTCATTGGAGTAAAATGGGTCTATAAGACCAAGAGAAATGCTGAAGGCAAGATCGAAAGGCATAAATCAAGACTTGTTGTGAAAGGCTACAAGCAGCAGAAAGGAAGAGACTATGAAGAAACCTTTGCACCAGTTGCAAGGATGGAGACAACAAGAACAGTGATGTCCATAGCAACACAACAGAAGTGGAAAGTCTACCAAATGGATGTGAAATCAGTATTTCTGAATGGAGTTTTTAAGGAGGAAGTATATGTTCAACAACCTATAGGCTATGAGATTGAAGGGCAAGAGCACAAAGTGTGCAAGTTGAAGAAAGCTCTTTATGGGCTGAAGCAAGCACCAAGAGCATGGTACAACAAAATTGATGCTTACTTGACATAAAATGGGTTTGAAAAATGTGATGGTGAACCCACACTCTACATAAAAGAAAATGACAGTAAAATCCTTATCGTTGTTTTATATGTAGATGATTTAACTTTTACTGGCAATGAAGTTTCTCTCATTGAAAATTTTAAAGCATTCATGAAGAATGAATTTGAAATGAGTGACTTAGGTTTATTGACATACTTCTTGGGCATATAAGTAAAGAAAAATGAAAAGGGAATTTTTATTCCCAAGCAAAATATGTTCCAAAAGTTTTGAAGAGGTTTAACATGCATCACAGTAAAGCATCTATAACTTCAAATGTCATGGGGTTGAAGGTAAGCAAGGAAGATTGCAGCAAGAATGTTGATTAAACATTGTACAAGAGCATAGTTGGCACTCTAATGTATTTGACTACAACTAGGCCTGATATTATGTATGTTGTAAGTTTAATTTCTAGATTCATGGAGACACCAAAGGAGACACATTGGAAAGAAACCAAGAGTATTTTAAGATATGTGAATGGAACCAAGGAGTATGGTGTCCTATACTCCTCAACTGATAATTTTAAATTGATTGGTTACACTGACAGTGATTGGGCTGGAATTGTAGATGATATAAAGAGCACATCTGGGTATGTGCTTCATTTGGGATCAAAATCCATTTCATGGGCTTCCAATAAGCAACCAATAGTTTCTTATCAACAAAAAAAGTGGAATATGTGGCTACAAAAACAACAACATGCCAAGCAGTATGGATGAGAAGGATGCTAAGAGATTTGTGTCATGAGCAAGACAAAGGAACCACAATTTATTGTGATAATAGCTCAATGATTGCATTATCAAAAAATTATGTTTTCCATAGGAGAACAAAGCACATATATGGAAAATATCATTTTATAATAGAATTGGTTAACAATGGTGATATTTTTTTGCAACATTGCAGGATAGAGGAACAATTTGTTGATATCCTCACAAAGCCATTATCATAGAAGAGTTTTGAGTATCTCAGAAGATGTCTGGGAATGACTGATGGTGGCAGTTGTGATTAAGGGGGAGTGTTGGAATTTTAATCCCAACCACCGCCATGAATAAACAGTGGTATAGCCCACAAATTCATCAATTTTTGACAGTAGTAAAGGACATGGAGAAGATATGAGATTTGGAGGCATTTTCATGCAATACAGCAAATAAAGTACCTGAGCCTTTAACTCTGCGTTTATTTCCATCTACCACATTGACTTACCATTTTCCCGCACTTCGCTGCTAGCAAGTTTGATAGTTTACCCATAAGCCTTTTCCGCTATTAATTTAAATCCCCGTCGATGTGATATCGGTGGGACCCACATATACCATCCACTACATTGCAAAACCTGTAAACCCTTTGTATTTCCGAAAAAATTTTGTTTCGTGCATTTCACACTTACCACAACTTACCGCATCGTCGCCCGCACTTCAAAAGATTTAAGGCTTAACCATAAGCCTCACCATATGTTATGTTAAGTTTCCACCGATGTGATATCGGCGGGACCTGCAACATCATCGCACTCTGTAAGATTTCCCACTTACCTTTTAAAGTCACCCATAGTGCGCACTTCACAAGTTTTACACTTTACCCTTCTGCCACTTCGCAAGCTATGTTATTTGTGTTGCGATGCGATAGTGCTACCACACATTGCAATCTTAACATTTTAACTTTACCTTCCGCCGCCGATAATTATGTTATTTGTTTTGCAATGCGATATCGCTACCACATATCACAATTGCAAAATTTTAAGTTTTCCGCTGAACTGCCCACAACATATGTTATTTGATATGCGAAGTGATATGTGCCACATCACTATCGCACATCGCAGCTCGCAACATTTTAATTTTACCTTGCGCCATTTTTCAACATAAGTTATTTGCGATGCAACAAGCACATTCGCACATCGCAAGGTTTAGTCTTTACCCGTGTTCGCGCCAGTTAAGTGTTAAGATCGTCGATCTGTGATCTGTGAGAAGAAGTCGGTTGCGATGAGGACTCAGAGCTAAAATACATAAAGGTTGAAGTCCGCCCTTTTAAGTTTTGAACACGTTTTTACGTAATTTCCTATGTAATTCAGAATATGGCCTGCGTGCCGATTTAATGAAGAAATGGGTCATTTTGACGGCCAAGGACAAATGGTTGTTGAACGTCCATTCAACAATGAATCGCATTGATTAGAATTAGGTTTTCAGGCTTCATCCATTTGTATAAGAAATGTAATTTCAATTGTTTTTTGAGAGTGATGGAAAAGAAAACAATAGCTTGTTCCTCTCGTATGTATTACGTTGCGTGTGTGTATTTGTTTAATTCTGCATTTGTTGTATTCTCTGTGTTGGGGGAAACACATTTCCTCTATTATTGTTGTATTTCAATATTTCAACAATATGGAAAAATAATTTTAAAATATTTGATTTTCACATCGATCTGTTTTCAATATCAAAACTCCACTCTTATCTTAGAATTATAAATTCTTAAATTTATGCTTAATACATAAATTTTGGATAAAAATATGGCCATTTATAAACAATTTGGATGGGTTTAGGAAACATATGAAACTTTTTCGGTTATCGATTGGACTTGTCAAATTATCCACATTCTCCACAAGAAAGGTAAGATAATGTGTTACTTAATGTAAAGTTTGTTTGAACTTGTGAAAATTATTCACATTTTAACATATTTAAGTGGTCCCCCTTCTCACAAGGCTCATCATCAACTTCAGAGAATTGTAGTAGTGGAACTTAAAATTTACTATATAATATTAATCATAAGAAAACATAAATATAATATAAATATAATAATATAATAATATTTTTATATAATGTTAATAATACAATACATAATTATAATAAAAATGTAACATTAATATATTATTAATAAGTAATATTATTATATGTAAGGATTTATATATAACACATAATTGTTTTGGATAATTATGGCTATTTATAAACCGTTTGGATAGCTTATGAAACCTATGAAACTTTACCGTTACTAATTGGGCTTATGAAAATTGTCTACATTGCGCAACCTCGATCAGTTTAGTTTCTAATGACACTCGCTTTCATGCATTCCACAAACCATGTCTTTCATAAACTGCATCGACTTTGAGACCATGGAGGAAAAAAAGAAGGGGCGAGGTCAAATTTGATAGCTAATATTCGTGTACATGTTCTGGATTGTGGATTGTAAAACTCATGTAGCTAAATTTTAAAACGTGAGAATTGCTAACAAAACGAAAAATACTTGAACAATGCCATTAGCTATGCAATTTGTTAAAAAGGAGGAAAAAAATAAACAATTCCATTTTCCTTCATTTGATTTTGAATAGCTAAGTTTAGGGTTTAAAATTAAAACATAACCTCATGCCTCTTAATCATGTGCTATTAGCTATCCAATTTGTTAAAAAGGAGGAAAAAAATAAACAATTCCTTTTTCCTTCATTTGATTGTGAATAGCTAAGTTTAGGGTTTAAAATTAAATAATAGCCTCATGCCTCTTAATCATTACATCTAGTGTAATTTTATGATAAATACATTGAATATATTTTAAAATTTAAAGGGAATTTATAAAGTTTTAGAGGAAAATAATTTCAACTCTAACATAAGTGAAGTGGGTGGATACATTAATGAAGATATACATATGCTCCATGCATTCTTTATTTCGTAAATTACTACTCAACTCCATATCACATAATTTAGTCAAAACCATTCTTTCTAAATATTTAAACCCCTGCCATGACACTGCTAGGCTTCACCACATATTTGGGGCCCTTTGGTACCATGAGGGAGGAAGAAAGCTGCAAGCAAGAAGAAAACAAAGGTTCTCTCAAACAAGCTGAGCACCTAATGTTTATGAGGACCCCTTTTCGACCTTAATTGGAATGAAGTGTCTAACTTTGGATCTTAAAACTAAGAAGTTTGTCAGTGACAATCATTGTCCATCTACTACATCCCGTAATTGCTTCCATATGATAGATCAATGAATTCAAAATAACATTCACTAAGTTTTTCCTAGATGCCCATTATTTTCTCTGCATCACTAAGAAAAATATGATAGTATGCTACAGTGAATAATTAGGTGAGAGTTTTGTTATATCCTGCCAATTATGAACTATAAAAACCAAATCATTATTTGAAAATTTCTTGAAAAATCAGATGATGGAATGATTTGGATTTATTTTCAAAATATGTTTTCAAGCTTCCCTCCTTGAAGGGGCCAACATTCTTCCTAAAACAATGTTGTTCAAAGGGACATATATTTGCCACTAGGCATATCAATATTCAATGTTGTCAAAATGACCATGCAGATCATACAAATTGGCAAGCATCCCTTACTATCATGGTTAATTGAAGTTAGTGAAGAGATCAATAACTTTTGATATATACTATAAACCTCGAAGCAACTATTACACTCTTAACCTATTAACACCATAAAGTAGAATCTTATAATCCTATCAATCCAAAATAATCAAGTGACACATGAGTAGATCACAGATCTAACTCTGTTATATTAAAAACATAGCACAATACAATCAAGTACATAAGAAATATGGGCCATTTGACAAATAAATGTACTCATGGAAAGGCAATATAAACAATAATAATTAACTACAACACTCCATCTTGATTTCAATTATTATACTTTCAAGTGTAATGTCTAAGATTGATCTTCAATAGTGTGCATAATTGAATATTCGATTGGATTTAATTGTAGATGAGAGACAAAATTTCTCTCTTTAAAATTAATTGAAAATTGTTGTGCTCTTGTTACCCTTTATTTGTTTCTCAATTAAGCTATCATGAAGAATTTATGTTTTGTTTCCTAAATTAAGCTAGCATGAAGAATTTTTAATTTAACCTTGTAACAAAAAAAGTTTGCACTGATTGCAAATGGTTTTTTGAGAAATATTGGTATGCAAATTTGTGAAAATCTTAATTACTATTTTAAAATTCTATATTTTGAATGTAAGATTTAGAGTTTTTTTTTTTACAAATTTGGTATGCTACAAATGAATAATTTTTTTTTTAAATCATTATGTTGAATGTAATTAAATCTATTGAGTTCTAAAATTTATAAATAAAAAATTATGAGTATTGGTGTTATTAAAAGATTTTTGAAATTATATAATATTTCCATTCCTAAAATTTAGTTATGAGTATGCATTCAACAAAGAGCTTATTTTTGACAACTTTCGGTGTATCTTCACACCTTTAAAAAAACTATTGCTAATTATATATTTAAAATTAAATATAATTTAATTATTCATTGTCACATGCTCTTTTGTTTATATTTTAGAAATTTATAGATGTAACATAGTTTAATTTTCCAAAAATATCAGTGAAACTATTTGAATCTACCAAATAATTACTTTTTATTTATATTGAGATTTCTTTTGGACCTTTTATTGGTGTACGTAAATATTTGATTTAATAAGAAAAATGCAGAGCTTATCTATTTGTAGTTCATATTAGTCCTTGCATTTTTAGGTTTTTAGGCACTATAATAATCGTTTCAATAGTTGTTAGTATTTGGACACAAAACCCAATGAATTTTTTTGTTTTTATAATATTTTCCTATCGAATGATTGATATCGACAACTTATTTGGCCTCCTATCGAGGCCATACTTAGGATAAACTGGGTAAAAACGACCATATTCTATATTGCATTAAGCTCAGCTAAATTAATATTAGTGATGCATTAATTGGTAAACATTTATGGTTAAGTCCATAACCCTTAATACACATCCTGTTTCCTTTTGCGTTCCTAGCTTTTGGCACACGTTGCCACCTTTCGCCGCCACTTCAGGACTCATCACTAAACGTGCATGACAGCTAAATATTATTTTAGTACACCTGTTGACACACAGTTTTGCATTCATGGATAATTAATTTCCAAAGAAAAGGAGAAACATGAAAGAGCTCAAATTCACGTTTCACTAATGAATGGAACAGGGGAAAAGAAATTGATACATGAATCTTAATAAGAGAGGAATGATGTTGCTCCACCATCGGGAAAACATATTAGCCATCAGAGGTGGCTGAAATTGCTTGATTTAGTGTTGTCGAAATGGAGACTTATTTCTTTAAAGCCAAGCCACAAGGGCAGTTGACAGCACCAAAACCTATAAACATATTTCCGAGTAGGGTTGGCTAGTAAATTTAATTTTGGTAATTTCATATTTCATAAATTGCAAGCACCAGCACGTATAAGAAATTATCTAGCCAAAATTTTGCATATGATATTCTTATATTATGTTTTTTTTTTAAATTCATTTGATTTGTGTGTAACTATTTTTCTCAAGCACCTAGTAGTATAGCTACACAAAACCTAAGTTCCAAACAAATTAAGTAACCCACCCAAGAAAGTGTTTTATAGGAGTTGAAGTTTCCTTTTTTAAGTTCCAATGCTAGTATCATGCTAAGGGCACAATGCAACATTGCGAATCAGAGCAAGGAATGGCAGAAGAGGCCAAAAGGCGGAGTAGATACAAAGCAGTGTGTGGATTGTTGGGTGAGATGGTGGCTATCTTTCATGATACACATCTTCAATTAGGCCTCAAACCTCTTAAATGTTGAAGAGTCATAGACTTCGTAACATAGTCTATCTACCATGAAATTAATAAGTATTATGATCCTATCTTTCTCTATTAATTCATGAGAATCATGATCCTATCTTTCTCTATTAATTAATGATAATTATGATCCTATCGTTCTCCATTAAAAAGTAATGAGGTGGGAAGGGTCTTTGCTAAGTGTTATGTAAAAGAGGTCTTCAGATTGTGAATGCCTTTCTTTTCTCCTTATTTTATGGCTAAGCAGAGCAACCATATAACTCATATTTCTTGGCAATGTTTTGGCGCTTCCCACTATAGTGATTCCTATTTGACATGCATTTGAAATTTAAAGAATCACTTCAACACACACACACACACACACACACACACACACACATATATTAAATATGTGAATGGAGGATTCTGTGAGTGAAAACATTAATATGATTCTCTTCTCGATCCATCACATATTTGAAGAAATTGTCGACACTTTTCCAACAATTTAATGTGATTGATTATCAGGAAGAAAAATATGATCAACCACATTAGATGGTTCAAAACGCATCAGCAAATTTTTCAATGATGTGATGGATCTCAAGGAGAATCATCTTTTTCTCTAGAGGAAGATGTGTGAAATCTATCTCTTTTATGCTTGGATAGAACACAAATTTCACAATTGCAATTTTTTTCAGTCATAGTAGGGAGACCAATGACGATTGAATGTTTCTGAAGCAGAGTTGCAATCTTGAATGGATGTGGCCATACCTAGAATGCCATAGCTAAGAGTCACCTCTTCTTGATAAATTGTGGACTAAATAATTTTAAATATTTTGACTTCTAGGAGTCAATGGAAAAATGCTATTCTTGGTTTTTTCAACATTTTCTATCAGTATTCTATTGGGAGATTTTTCATAGATACACTCATATGTTCCTTTGAATTATTACATCATAACCATGTTTCATCAAGTGTCATATACTAATAAAGTTATTCTTAAGATGTGGAACATAATAAACATCAGGAATGTATTTGTGTTGATTATGTTTAGTAAGAATAGGGAAAGTACCTTTCCCTTCAACTTTAATACACGAATGATCTCCAATGTAATTTCTGATGTTATGGAAGCATAAAGATAAGAATGCAGATTTTTGTTACCTACCATATAATTGCTACAACCACTATCAAGCAACCAATGGTCCTTGTTGTGAGTGTCTTCAAAAATATGGCAAGAAAGAAACATTGTTTCAGAGGATTCTCCTTCATTGTTGGAGAGATGGACACTGCCTCTTTGCTGATTTGAATCTTTATTTCTACATTCATGTTCATAATGCCAAAATTTATTGCAGTAATAAAATTGGACATCATATTTGTTCCATCGTATGCTTATTTGAGTTTGGTTTTGTGGAGGTCTCCACTTCTCTGATGCATGATGATGTTTTGATTTGCTTATGCTTTTACCTCTACCTCGCTTGATCTTGCCTCTATATCCTCTACCCATGCCTCTGCCAAATGATATTTGTTATTTGAAAGCTTGTTCCATGGAGTATTCTGCCAAGTTGAGTCTTGTTTTGTGTGCCATAAGTGATCGAGTGAAATTTTCTACTTATAAAGTTGTAAAGTATTTGAATTCCAAAATGATAGTTACAATCATGCCATTTTTCTTGGGTAGGCCTCGAAGGAATTTTCAACAATCTTCTTATCTGTAATGATTTCACCAATGAGTTTGATCTAATTGAATATCCCATCAATCTAGTCATGAACTAATCCAAATTCTTTGTGTTAGTCATATTTATGTTTTCAAACTATTCTCTCAATTTTTACAATTTAACTGTATTCACTGTATCATTACCTTCATATGCAACTTTCCAAATATCCCAAGCTTATTTTGTTGTTGATGCGTCAGTTATCTCATCGAAGATAGAGTCACTGATAGAGTTTTGTATTGAACACTTGGCTTTGTGCTCCTTCTTTCTTAGTTCTGCAATGACATTCCTTTGATTTCTTGACCGCTAATGTTTCTTGGGTCAACTCTACATAACCATTCATAAGAGTATCCCAACATTCTCAGGTTTCCAGAAATGTCTTCATTCTTAAAGACCGCAACTCATAATTTTTTCCAAGTAAAGTCGAGATTTGTGGTAAGGTGTTGGAGGAAGACATTTGTTGAAATGAAAATGTGTGCCCCCTTTTAAAAAAAAAAATCCTTTTTGATTTAATAATAATAATAATAATAATAATAAAACACATCTCTTTTTAAATCTATTTTCATTGGTAGCAAATTCAAGTTTTTATTTAAAGGAAAAAAAAAACTTGAAAAATGAACCCTTTTTAAATCTCTCTTCCCTTCAATTAGAACTTATAAATATAAATATGATGTTTCATATAATCATTCTTTTTAAATGAAAATGAGTAACCCTTTTCTCAAAAATTATCTTATGAAACATATGAAACTTTGGATAGCTTATGAAACATATGAAACTTTACAGTTACTAAGTAACAATTTGGATAGCTTATGAAACATATGAACTTTACCATTACTAATTGAGCTTATGAAAATTATCTACATTCTCCACATACGTTAGTAAGTTAACTACCAAAAAAAATTGGTTTCACTTAGTTGATTTAATTTACTATATAACATTAATCACACTATAACGAAAATATGATATAAATACAATAACATTATAATATTTTTATATAATATTAATAATACAATAACATAATTATATTAAAAATTTAGTATTAATATATTAGATACATCTCTTTTCAATTAATCACATCATTAAAATTTATTTACATTAGAAATATTAAATCTAATATCAATATTAGTACAATAATATTATTATATACCAGAAACCACACTATATTAATTTCATAATGATTCAATTTTAGTAATTTAAGATGTAGGATGAACTCAATAATTTTATATTTATTATTGATCTTAGTATTTATTAATTATTTTATTTATTTTATTAGAATAATCCTTAAAATTAAGATGTAGGATGAACTCAATAATTTTATATTTATTATAGATCTTAGTATTTATTAATTATTTTATTTATTTTATTAGAATAACCCTTAAAAATATCATTTCACATAATTAAATTAGATTCTTGCCCTTTTAAATTATTCGGTGTTGACATTAAAATCTAACGATGTTTGCGATATTAATTTTCTTATCAATTGATATGATTTTAAATTTATTATAAAGTTAAAGTTTATTAAATAATTATTATTATCATTATTGTTTATTATTTTTCATTACTTAAAACATTTTTATATAAATAATTTTAATAAATTTAAACACATTTAAAAGATAGACGTGATAGACGTGAGTTTAAATTGGAATTAGGCAAACGTTCTAAATTATATTTAAAATCATAAAAAATAAAAATATATATGAAATTAAATGATAATTTTATTTACAATTTCATTTTATTTTCTATTATATAAAATATTAGTAATAACAAAATTAAGAACAAGTTTATTAAATTAAATTGAAATGTTACATATGAATAGTAAAATTATAAACTAATTAATTTGAATTTTAAATACAAAATAAATAAATGATTGGTGAAAGTTTTATATTAAATAAATATAATTAGATTTCATGAGGCATTATTGTTATAGGTATGGGGATGAGGAATGAGGCAGGGTCATCGATATCACCCCACTCCATAGTGGGGGAGGTGTGACCACCCGCCCTCCACCTTGCTCTCAAAATTAATTAGCATTGAAACATGCAAGACGGTTTTCACTTCTTTCTTCATTGGATTTGCGAGACACTAAGATTTAATTGTGGTTGTTATGGTTTTTCTCATATTGAAGTAGGGAAACAAAAATCTCATTTTTGAGCTATAGCAGACGCAACTTTGCACCTTGACTCTTGGTATTTTGTGTCTTTTAGTTTAAAATTTTTGTTTGGGGAAGGTCAAGGTCCCCCTAACTCGACCTCCTTTATGCATCTTTCCTTAGATCCCAACCGGGCCTCTCTTGTTGTGAAAGCCTTTAGAGATTCCATACGATGTTCTCTTCAAGCGAACACATAATAGTAGGATTTCTTGTTCGCAGGGATACATTGGACATGGCATGATGATAATTACTCTTAGTGCATGTTCTTGAGTAACCAACCTTAGCTTGAAATTTCTATCCACTGCTCTTGGCGCCAGCTACTATGTAACCATACTACTTTCACACATCAGTTTGGTCTGTATGGAATTTTTTTTGTTTCTATTTTCAAATCATTTGCATGCTATGTTATTTTCGTCATATTACATAACTCAATGCCTCGCTCTTTAGGCCCATGTATCGTGGTCTCCTTCTAATCTGAAATTTCCTAGGAAGGCTTGTTGTTTCTTTGTGCCTATTTCGATCCTCCCTCCATCTCACACATTGGCCTGGTCACCTCTGACTCTACCTTGCTGCTCCCATTCAACTTTTGCTTCTTCCCTGATGACTCAACTAACTTTATTTCTCTTTTGTGTCTCCACTTCTCTCCTCTCATCCAACCTTTTCATTTTAGTTTTCCCAGTATGCCTGGCCATGGAAGTGATAGAAAAATCAATACCTTTGTACAATAGAATTATACTTACATATTAACTTATGGAAAAAACTTTGTGTAAAGCGATGATGCCAAAAGGGAGCTTTGTCTTTAACTAGATGTTATTTAAGAAAAGAAAAAATAAATTCCTCTAGAACATAGGGACATGACTCTTCGAATTTCCAGGATTGAGGCCATCCCTTCGAATAGAAAGCGCCCTACATCACCTCACACTTTGTCGTCGATAGATATTTCCACTTTGACTTAACTAATGATATGGCTCATCTCTAAACCTTTTTAGGTTTCCTGTCATCATGGGTTATAAGCAACATAGATGCAATTTGTTTGTGTTTAAATCTATTTATCTCCATGCCAGGGTTGAAACTTGTGATATGTTATGGTTAAGGTACCGGCTATGTCGGCTTCATGTCTCTATTTGTACAAAAAAAAAAAACATTGTTTTTCTACCCGAAGTTGGTATGATTTCCCAAATAGTAGACAATAGTAGCAAATTTAATGATATGATGTATTTGATGTACCTTTATGACTCGTCAATGGAACTTGAGTAAAATGGGATTCCAACTCCAGCAGAGAAAAAGTGTATTTATGATAACGTGAAACATGCACTTGCAACTTCACTGATAATTACTTGGGTTGGTGTGAAATTTCACTACGCCCAAATCGAAGTCCATCACAAAGAAGGGTCGGGGAACCATGAATCTACTGACGTTACACTATTATTTTCTGTATAAGTAATTTTAAATGTCATATTTCCAATGGGATTGTGTGTTTTATTGTGTCTTGCAAAGTATTTACTCTATGGGTTCTCTCCAACCTCGATCAGTTTGGTTTCTACTGACACTGGCTTTCATGCATTCCACTGTAGTAAAAAAGAAGGGGTGGGGTCGAATTTGATAGCTAAAATTCCTGTAAATGTTCTACGGATTGTTGATTGTAAAATTCATGTGGTTAAATTTCAAAACGTCAGAATTGCTAACAAAACGATAAATACTTAAACAATGAAATTACCTATCCAAATTGTTGAAAGGGAGGAAAAAAATGAACAATTCCATTTGTCTCCATTTTAATTTTTAATAACTAAGTTTAAGGTTCAAAATCAAAACATAACCCATGCCTCTTAATCATTACGATTAGTGTCATTTTATGATAAATACACTGAATATTATATTTATAAAATTTAAAAGGAATTTATAAAGTTTTATTATATAGAGGAAAATAATTTTAAGTCTAACAAAAGTGGAGTGGGTTCATATATATATATATATATATATATATATGCTGCATGCATTCTCCTTTACTCCATATCAAGCAATTTAGTTAAATCCATTCTTTCTAATATTTACACTCTAAGTGCCATGAAAATGCCAGGCTTTACCACATATTTGGGTCCATGTGGTACCATGAAGGAGGAATAAAACTCTAAGCAAGAAGAAAACAAAGGTTCTCTCAAACAAGATGAGCACCTAATGTTTATGAGGACCACTTTTTAACCATAATTGGAATGAAGTGTCTAGCTTCGGATCTTAAAACTAAAAAGTTCGTCAGAAACAATTATTGCCCATTTGCTACATCCCATATAATTACTTCCATTTGATAGAACAATGAATTCAAATGAAAATTAGCTCAATTTTTCCTAGATTGGATGCCCACTATTTTCTCTACAGCTTCCACTCAGAAAAATATGGTAGTATGCTACAGTGAAGCATTAGGTGAGAGTTTTGTTATATCTTGCCCAATTATGAACTATAAAAACCAAATCATTATTTGAAAATTTCTTGAAAAATTAGATGCTATAATGCTTTGGATTTATTTTCAAAATATGCTTTCAAGCTTCCCTCCTTAAAGGGGCCAACATTCTTCCGAAAAAAATGTTGTTCAAAGGGATGTATATTTGCGACTAGGCATATCAACATTCAATGTTGCCAAAATGACCATGCATGTCATACAAATTGGCAATTGTCCCTTACTATCATGGCTAATTGAAGTTAGCAAAAAGATCAATCACTTTTCATATATATTATAAACCTCGAAGCAACTACTACACTCTCAACCTGTTAACAACATAATGTAGAATCTTACAATCATATCAATCCAAAATAATCAACCGACACATGCGTAGATCACAGATGTAACTCGTTATATTCGAAGCATAACACAATACAATCAATACATAACAAATATGGGCCATTTGACAGTTGAACTTACTCTTGCCCAAGATGGTACAAACAATAATAATCAATTACAACACCCCATCTTGATTTCAATTACCATACTTTCATATGTGATGTCTAAGATTGATTTTCAATAGTGTGCATAATTGAATGTCCAATTGGATTTAATTGTATAGGAGAGAAACCATTTTTCTCTTTATAATTAACTGAAAATTATCATGTTCTTGAAAATAATTGACTCTAGTATGTTTGTGTTGTTGAGTTGTAGAACCAAATTAAAGATAAGGTTACCTTTTTTTTGTTTCTCGGATTAAGCTATCATGAAGAATTTATGTTTTGTTTCCTACCATGAAGAATTTTTAATTTAACCTTATAACATAAATGAAAGTTTGCACGCATTGCAAATGGTTGTTTGAGAAACACTGGTATGTAAAATTGTGAAAATATCGATTACAATTTTAAATTCTATGTTTTGAATGTAAGATTTAGAGTTTTTTTTATTACAAATTTTGTATGCTAAAAATGAAAATATTTTTTTTAAATCATTACTTTGAATGTAATTAAATTTATTGAGTTCTAAAATTTATAAATAAAAAATTATGAGTATTGGTTTTATTAAAATCTTTTTGAAATTATGTAGTTTATTTCCATTTCTAAAATTTAGTTATGGGTTTAGAATTTAGCTATAAGCATGCATTTAACAAAGAGTTTTTTTTTTGGATAAGGTGATCTTTTCAAATCTTCTATTCCTTCGGTGTATCTTTATACCTTTAAGATAAATTGCTACTTATATATATTCAAAATTAGATATAATTTAAGTGTTCATTCTCACATGTCTTTTATTAATATTTTGGATTTCTACATAGTTTATTTTTCCAAATATATCAACAAAGAAATTAAACAATTTAGAAAACTATTTATTGGTGTGAATAAATATTTGATTTTTTTTTTAAAAGAAATTTCCACAACTTATCTATTTGGGGTTTGTAGAGACTATAATAATCGTTTCAATAGTTGTTATTATTTGGACACAAAAACCAATGCAAACTTTTTGTTTTTATAATATTTTCCGATGCGATGAATGATTTCGACAACTTATTTCGCCTCCTATCGAGATCATACTTAGGATAAACGAGGTAAAATGGACCATTGCATTAAACCCAACTAAATTACTTAGAGTGATGCTTGAATTCGTAAACATTTATTGTTAAATCCATAACCTATAATACACATCTGGTTTGCTTTTGGGTCCCTAGCTTTAGGCCATCGTTGCCATCTTTTGCCACTACTTCACTACTCATGATTAAACGTGCATGATAATTAAATTAGTAGTTGCTCTAGAAGGTGCAAAGAGACGTTGATAGGAGTATTATTTTGAAGTTTGAATGTTTGAAATATAAGAAAGGGTAATTTGTTTGAAATATTTTTTTTTCATTGTTGAAGACTTTAAATCAAAATTTCTAATAATAATTTCATTATTTAATATAAGGTTTAGAAGTATGACATTTTTATTAATAATATTTTTAAATATTTTATGTTTATTTTACTTATAAGTATATTATTACGTTAAAAAATTAATATAAATTATATATATATATATATATATATATATATATATATATATATATATATATATATATATATATATTATCTTTCTAAATTAGAAAATCTAAATACTATTATAGGTTGTTACTAATTGGATCAGGAAGATTGTTGAAATGTTTACAATCTCAAAAATTTCCAAAACTTTTTTGCCCAAAAATCTCTATAGCTTTTCTTCAAAACATAAATTTCCAAAAATTATTTGTCCAAAAATCTCACAAATAAACACATATTCTAAATTTATTTATTTAAAATAGCAATTTATAAAAATAGAAACATATCTATTTACAATAACAATTTATAAAAATAAAAACATATTTAAAAATTAAACCTTAATCCAGGTCCAACCATCTCTAACACTTCATCCAAGTATCATGGTGCGTGATACTAATGAACACGGTTCTTCGCCAGTTAAATCCACAAAAATAATTTGTATGTTAAGAGGTGCCCGAGCAAACAAATCCATGCAGCAAACAAATCAAATTTGACCAAGTTACCAAAATATATTATTCCAATGAAATAATGCTTCTTCCTATTTTCGTGGGAGGACGAAATAGTGGATCTCATACAAGACACTCGGAGTTCTTTGTAAAAGTTAAAAATGTTGGACACCTTTTGTTATGGTTCCTCCAAGTTGACCACTGAAGTCAATGTTTATTGTGAAACCTTGGCATATGAAATAGCCATTTACTATTTATTATTATTAATGTTGTTTCTTGCTTAGTTTTATTTGATTCAATAATAAAAAGAGGAGGAAAAAAGATAGAATTTGTGGTACTTTCTCTTTATTCATGAGGGCAGACTCCAAAATTTAAATGTTGAATGTTCAACTTAAATTAAATAAATAAAATGACATATAAGAATTTGCATAAAAATAAATTGATCTGTGTGAAAAAAAAATAACCATGGTTTTATATTCAATTTACAGGGAAGATAAATTTGAAATTGCAGGATTGGTTTTGTGATAAATGTTAAGCACCAAACAAATTATTGGATGACTAACTTTATATCTTTTACATTCCATAAAAATAAAGCGATTCAATGGCAATATGAAAACAATACACGAAGAATTAAATGTTCTGTTACATGTCATTTTTTGTCTTTTGCTACTAAAACAGAATAGCTAGATACAGTCTCCGAACTTTAAATGTTCAATGTTCAACTTAAATTAAATAAATAAAATGACATATAAGAATTTGCATAAAAAAATGATCCGTGTGAAAAACAAATAACCATGGTTTTATATTCAATTTACAGGCAAGATAAATTTGAAATTGTAGGATTGGTTTTGTGATAAATATTAAGCACTGTACAAATTATTGGATGACTAACTTTATATCTTTTACATTTCATAAAAATAAAGTGATTCAATGGCAATACGAAAATAGTACATGAAGAATTAAACGTTTCGTTGCATGTCATTTTTTGTCTTTTAATACTGAAACAGAATAGCGAGAGACAGTCTCCAGACTTTAAATGTTGAATGTTCAACTTAAATAAAATAAATAAAATGACATATAAGAATTTGCATAAAAAAAAATTATTTGTGTGAAAAACAAATAACCATGGTTTTATATTCAATTTACAGGGAAGATAAATTTGAAATTGTAGGATTGGTTTTGTGATAAATATTAAGCACCATACAAATTATTTGTAGGAAAAAGACATCGCTCTTCAAGCACTTCTTCAACAAATTATCCAACTACGTGCAAGAAAGTTTGAATTCACTCTTCTGAACTCTGTCATAATTATTTTAATACAAGGACAGTCTCATTATCACTTAAAATGCTTCAAAAGTTGGAGAGGTTTGATATGGGAGGTAACCATTTATATGGAAACCTCCCAGCTCAAATTGGGAAACTTAGAAGTTTATGGCTACTTTATATAGAGGAAAATAATATTTATGGAAAGATCCCTAATTCTATTGCCAAAAGAGTCAGTTATCAAGGAATATTCCTAAAAAATCAGGGAAATATGTGAACTTACTACTTTTTTGCACACATGTCTCACTAGAGACATGTGTCATTACCAAAATGAATTGGTTGATGAGAAAAAAATATTTGATTCAAAAGAGAAGGCCTATCGACCTAATTATTTGAGTAAACCTGTGCACACACATTTTTGCATTCACGGATAATTATTTTCCAAAGAAAAAAAACATGAAAGAGGTCAAAGTCATGTTCCCCTAATGAGTGGAATAGGGGAAAAGAAACTGATACATGAATCTTAATAGGAGAGTAATGATGTTACTCTACCATTGGGAAAACATATTAGTCATCAGAGGTGGCTGAAATTGCCTGGTTTAGAGTAGTCAAAATGGAGACTTATTTCTCTAAAGCCAACCAACAAGGGAATTTGAGTGCACAAAAACCTATGAACATATTTCAGAGTAGATTTGGTAAGTAAATTTAATTTTGGTAATTCCATGGTTCATAAATTCGAAGCACCAGTAAACATAACAAATTATCCAACCAAAAGCTTGCATATGATATTCTTATATTTGTTTTTTTTAACATTCATCATGTTTGTCTCCATCTATTTTGTTCAACCAACTAGCAGCATAGCTACAAAAAAACGTAAGTTCCAAACAAATTAAGCAACTCGCCCAAGAAAGTGTAAGTATCTTCTCATAGGAGTTGAAGTTTCCTTTTCTTAAGTTCCAGTGCCAGCATCATGCTAAGGGCACAATGCAACATTGTGGATCAGAGCAAGGAATGGAAAAAAGCGAAGTAGATACATAGCAGTGTGTGGAATCTTGGGCAAGGTGATGGTTTTCTTTAAAGATACACATCTTGAATTAGGTCTCAAGCCTCTTAAAAATTGAAGAGTCATAGACTTCTTTACATAGTCTATCTACCTTTATGTTAGCCACCCATAAATTTCTGTCATATCAGATGGTGGCTAAATGATGTTGGATAGCCTTCAAGAAACAATTTCATTACTAAAATTGCTGATACTTGAAGACTTTTGATAATATCCTATCCTTTGGACAATCGTCACTGCGGTTTCCCTTCAGAACTCAGAAATCCTGCTAATTTATAAAGCCAAAACACTGTTGTAAACCCCATTTTTCCCTTTTTTCTCCTTCCCAAACTAACCCCTTTTTCTATCCCTCCATCTCCCATGAAATTCCTATAATTTCATGTTTTCTTCCCTTTCCATTTCATAAATTCCATTTCATAAGGTCTAAGAACCCTTCTTAGCCTTATCGAAATCTTCATTTCCTTTGAAAAAACATTGAAAAACCATAAAAATGCATGTTGTCTATGCATCATACTTTAGCTCCCTCGGGCTAAGCCTCTAACCCTTTTTCCGTCCATAAGCCCGAGCGCCAGAACCGACTACTAAAACCGTCGGGCGCTTATCCTTTCCAATAATATTTCTTCGCCCAAAACATTAAAAAACCTTTGTTATTCGTGTTTTCTGGGTTTTAATTCATTTCCAAAGGTTTTCCGCCGTGTAGATTATGGAGCAATCTCCTCCGTTGATTTGGTCCGCAGATCGGATAGTGCGGAGCGCGCCTCCCTGTGGACCCCCCCCATCCACACTCTGTTTTCCAAACCCATGTGGTTTCTATCGCAAGGCTCTTCAGCGGAGGGCGGTTTTTCCCCGACGACCAACGATTCCATACGACGGTTGACGCGTGTCCCTTGTACGATTTGAAAACTGCCGCGCAACCGTCGTCCATCGCGCGTTAAAATCCGGACCAAGACGCCTAACAAAATGAATCTTCGTTGTCCGATCTGGGCCCAATCATCCAACGGCTATCGCTCCTCGAAAGTGTCCGATGGATAGCCAAAGTGCCCACGCGATAACCAAACCATCATACAGCGACAAATAAATCTTTGCCGTCGATTTGATCTGCAGATCGACGGCTCATATTGCATCGCTCGATTCTGCTTGCCTAGTCAACGATTCCCCCTGCTGACTTTCCGTTGCCCGCTCCTGACCGTCGATCTCTGCGCGATCGACAGCTCTGATTTGTTTATCCTTTCACCTTCTCCGATTAACCCCAACCGTTGGATGATGCCATCCAACAGCCCCATTTCTTCACACCTTCCGATGCAGTAAAACCAATAAAAGCAGGATTTTATAATGTTTTGTTTGTATTTTACAGGTTTTCGAAGGTTTCCACTATGAATGAAGAAAATTCGAAGGAAAAGGGTGACGACTCTCTTGCTATCGATTTACCAAAGGAAATCAACCACCGAGTTTAAACTTCACATCTATCAATGTTTCATGAGCCATTGATGCATTACAGACCCTGTGCAGCCCTGCGCAACAACAAGAAAACATGGATCAAGCGCATAAAAAGAGTATTAGCGCTGGAGACCAGGAAATTATCAGAGCAGAGGATTAATGGATTGTTTATGGGGATTATGGCCTAAAATTATCATTATAAACCTAATCCCCGGGTTAAAACAAAGTTCAAATAAAATCCAAAAGGTTTCACCGACAAGAAACCCTCCACCGTCACAGATTGAGGCAAATTGATCCCTCTAGCTACCACGTCGCCACCTGTGCCTCAGAATATTCAATCAGGAGCTGAATTTATTAATCAGGATCAGATATTTGCCTCGATGCAGCCGAAGAAGTTATTTCTGCCAGGAGCTTCAATGCAAAGAATATCTGCAGAGTTACTTCAACGCCACACAGTGCCTCAAAGGTCAAAAAAACTCCTACCAAGATTGAAATCATTATGAAAATCATTTAATACAGAGGATATGTATGTAAATCTCCTCATTAAGCCCCTCGAAGGCCCATGAGCCATTTTAACCCTGTATTAATTGAGATCTTTTATCAGATCTCCACCTCCTCATCCTTCTATATATACTACAGCAGAAGATGAGTGAGTGTTGGTTGTTGTTTGTGTTGAAAATGGCAACAAGAAACAGTGAAGGAGGCCTCCTGAAACATCTTTCCTGATCCTAGTTGGAAAGTGATCACCTAAACTAGGTGGGGACCACACATGTGATTTTTGTCGAAAAGTCTATTTTTAGACTATGTCTATTTTTAGACATACGGAGCATGATTCGGGGATTCTAGTTGGAGATTCTTGAAGCATGCGAAATGTTGGTAAAAATAGATGAGAGTCTTATTTTTAGGTCACAGGCTATTTTTAGACTGCCTCTCCTAAAAATATGGAAGTCAAATATTATTTACCCTTAATAATATTTAGACTATAAACAGCAGTTTACTCTCTTGGAGCACTTCAGTTCGAGTCATGGAGGTGGCTCATGCATCTGACAGAGGAATCACGTGGTTCCTAGGGTTTGATGGCATCTTGGATGTTAGACTTCAGTTAGACTCACGTGGCAGAGTTTTGGTGGAGTTGATTGGGGAGTTAATGGAGGTGGTGTTCTGGTTAACTAGTTTAACTAGTTATGATCAGTTTAACTTGTGATTATGCTAGAGATGAGTTGGGTGAATTAATTATTAATTAATTCACTGATATTAACTCATTATTAAACTAAAATAACACATCAGTTAACTCAGTGCATGGACAGTTCAGTGAAAGACCAGTGGAAGAGGTAGATGAAAGGGTGAGACTGACAGCAGTTGTACATCAGTTGTGCATGAGATTTGCACAATCAGTGGGATGATGATGCCAATGATGATTGCGCTGTACCAACTAGGTGAATTCGAATTCCATTCAGCTATATTCACCTTTTGGATTGCGCAGTAGAGGCAGGCAGAGCAGCAGAAGGATTTGAACCTGTGACTAGTTTCAGATCTAGCTAGTTTTGTGTTCAGCATATGAGATAGTACTGAGTACTCGTGAGGAGTATTGTATTATGTATTGCTGAATGTTTCTCATCCATTATATGATACATATAGCTGGGGGTTTTCAGCTATAAGCTTTCCCCATACATGCTGCGTTCTATGTGTGTGAATTGATGTTTTGTCGCTTTGTTTTTTATTCCGCATGTGACGACTAATGGTAGAAGCGATTATGTGTTATGCATGCAATTCGAATTGATGTATGATCAGGTTAATCGCAGCGAATAAACTTCATTATTCAGCAAATTTCTACAGTTTTATTACAAGTTGTAACATTGAAACTCTCTGAAATAAATATACAAGTCTGTTGAAATTGAAAAACAAATTGAAGTCTTGGATGTCTTGATGATGTTGTTGCATGCTGTTCTTGAGAAGGCTCTATCATTGGATCCATGAGCTTGGCTATTGGTGAAGTATTCTAAATTGTTCTATGTTTTTTCTTGTTTTCATTATGTTCCATAATTTCTTACTACAGTAGGTTGAAAGTCTTAGACTAAGAAATGACTCTTGGAAGCACCTTAGATATGTTCATCCTTCACTGTTTTATGTTTTCTTCTGCTGAAGTATTTTAGAGGCTTTAAGCCTTCTCTTTAGTCTTCATGCTTGTTTATTTCTATAATAGCTCAAATAGTTGGTTTCAGCATGATTTATGGTTTTCCCTACTTGCCTGCTATCACTTGAAAGCTGTTATTGAAGTCTCCCTTTAAAGTACCATTGCTTTTAGTTAACCAAAGAGGTCGGTTTTGATCTTGCCCTTTGCCATTGCCTGAACAATTGTTTTGAAGGTCTTTATAGTTGTAAGCATAGATGTTATTTAGGTGTTCCCTCTTCTATGTCTGCAATTATCAGTGAATCTTTTATGTTTTCTAAGTCCTTTAAAATAAAATCTTTGAGGAAATAGGGTGTTCCCCGAATCTTAGATTTCATTTTAAAAGTTGTCTCGAAGTCATTATTTGCTTAAAGAATGTTTGTAGAATTTATGGTTAGCCCTGTCTATAAAATATTTCTTTATTTTTAAGTTATGTTCTTCAAGTTCCCTTTGTTGAGAATTAAACTTCTCTTTCCAAATCATTAATGTTCACTTCATTCCAAAAACAAAAGGATCCTGTGGCCAAGTTAGATTTTCCCTTTGATATCCCATATCTCTTGAAGAGTTTGTCATGACCTTATTTTGACTCCATTGCCCAATGAATTAGATATTTCCTCTTTCTGTCTATCTTTCTTAGACCTTTCATGTTCTGCTGTATCAACTCAATCCAACCAAACAAACATCTGCACTTTATAACTAGTCTAAAATCCATACTCAAAGCACACAAGATAAACCTTTGCAAACAAATATTTGAGAGATCCCTCTCTGAGAACAGGAGGACTAGATCCTGGAACTCTAAAGATTGGTTCTGATGTTGCCTTGTCTTTTGATTTGCCAAACTGTCAAAACACGGGATACCAACATAATGGCGATCATGGTGGGACCTCTGAGTCGGTAACAATCCAAATACCCCTTAGGACTTCAGAAATCCCTTATTTTCAAGAATATCTAGTGATTATTAGCCACCTCATCGCCACCAACATAATGGCGATCACGGTGGGACCTACTGAGAATTAGAGGTTTCAAAACCTTTCTTTAAACTTTTTAGGTCCAGTATAACATAAGTAACTTTCTTCAAGCACTACCTAACAAATGGTAATCATGATAGGACTTAATTGAATCAGTGACAAACTAAGTAACCCTTAGGATTCTCCTAAAGCCTTACCAAACCTTGAAGGAACCAGTTACCAAGCCATAAGAGCAACTCTGTTTGTTTGAACACCTTAGCTAAGTGCAAAATCAGACTTAGAACACTCTCTTAACCTATAAGACCAAAATAACTCAGAAAAACCCAAAAACATTTCAATTTTGGCTTCATAATAAACATTGGTAGTGGACCATAAAACCTTTTTACCTCCTCACGAGCTAAAAACTTCCACTTTGTAGTAAAACACTCATTCTTATATGTCACTTACCTTTTGTTGTGTTTTACCTTATACTCTTAGACAGAGTCTGGGAAGGGCCAGGTAGCCTCCGAATCTCATCCTCTTTTTGAGGTGAAATATCTGGTGAATGCCCTCCCAGTCAATCTCTGGTTATAGTTTGTTGTGTTTCAGAATATCCTTGCAAAGGGATATTTCACAAACACTGTGGTGGACAGTTTACCTCTTAGAAAACATTCTAAACTTCCCACCTGGCGACTCCACAATCCTGAACAGACCTTAAGATTCCACTGGGAATAACCCTTATCATTTTAATATCATTCAAATTCAGTTAGAGGACTGTAGGATTGAAATTTGTGTAAACAGATCAGTTAACCTCTCAAATATTGTCATACTTTGTTAAAATTTTCTGCTTGTTTGGGTCTAAAAACACAGCATAGTGGCTCCTAGAAAGATCCACACTAGAGCCCATCCTGACCCTGATCCACCTGAGATAGTTGATAACCAGAAAGAACCCTTAGGAAGTCTCCTAAGATAAAATCTTCAACTATTTTCAAATCACCCCCAAGAGCTAATTCAGTCCCTGAAAATCTTTCAGCTCTACAACAATCACAAGCTGAATTAGTTAATCCCTTTAGGACTAGGTCATTTGGTGATTTAGATCAACTAGATTCTAAGTCTTCACTTTCATCTCCTAAGATAAGTGAACATCCTGGTAGTGGAGAAACAAAACCTCCTGATTTACACCTCCTTCATAACCTAGGTGTCTCTCACCCAAGATCAGCTCAGCAATCCACTGTTGTTCCATCCATTTCTGTCCACCCTTCACCCACTGTTCAAGCCACTCCTTTTCTGCCCTTTTTCTCTCTCGTCAACCCACCTCTTGTTAATCCACCCCCACCACATATCATGGCAACATGGTATGCTCCCTTAGTCCTTCCTGTACCACTAGTCAATCTTCCACAGGACTATCAGTCCAAAATTCCATTATATGATGCTAACAATGTTGTAACTGCATCACAACATGTGGATAGGATGGATGACTACTTTGACAGAAATGAGATCGATGATGATTCTGTCAAGCTTAGATTATTTGCTCAGAGCTTAGGGGGAGAAGTAAGAAAATGGTTTAAAGGTTTATTCCCCCGTAGTGTTAATGATCTCCAAGCCTTCCATCAAACGTTCCTAAACAAATGGGAAGTAAAGAAGAATCCTCTCCAAGTCCTTGCTGATTACAACAACCTCCGTAGTAACCCTGGGGAAAGTGTACAAGCTTATTGTACTAGATTTAACAGTATATATATATAATGCACTTTCCCCAGAACTGAAACCTCCACAGGGTTCAACTTTGAACAAATTCCCTAAAGGATTTGACTCTGACATGACCTATTCACTAAGAGAAAGAGATTTTGCAACTCTTGAAGATATGCAAAGGGGTGATCTTTTTGTGGAAGTCAACTTAATAGAAAAGAGAGCAAGAATGAAAACTGAGAAGAGAGTATATTTTAAAGAGGAATCCCCTCCTTATACTTCAAGGTCAAAAATGGAGAGAATGTTGGAGGAAATGATGAATGAGATGAGCATAATTAACAAAGCACAAGCAAATCAAAACTAGACTGCACTTCAAAATAATCAAAACAGAAGTAAAAATCAGAATTATAGAAGAGATAACAATCAAGATAAGAAAAAATAAAGTGACCAACAAATTAGACCTCCCTTTCAATAGAACTATGTATATCAATATGAGGAAGACAGGGAGTTGGAAAGGTTGGAAGAATCACATGTAAACTTGGTTGGATCAGACAGTGGGGATGATTTTTTCCTCACTGAGGAAGAACAAGGTTTCTTCTCTGATGATCAAAACAAAAACACCTATGAAGATTCTGATGACTACAGATTGGGTTTTGAAAATGCAATCATGGAGGTACACAAACATTATGATCTTAGGAGCAAGGGAAGTATAGAGAATTCAAAAGATAAGAATACTAGCACTGCTGTCAAGAAGAAAATGGAAAACCAACCCAAAAAGAAAGCAGAAAAAACCCACATTTCGGCCAGAAAACCAGATTTAAACAAAGACAAGGGAATCCAGCTAAATGTTGAACAGAGTACCCCTAGCACTTCAGCTAGTGGTCCTAATAAAACTATTCCTATCACTAGTTCAAACAAGGTTCAACAAACCAAAGTTGTTGAAAGGAATTCAATCGAAAAAATAGATGTAAATATTAACAAGTCAATTATTCCTTTCAGCCTTGAGGGAGAGATTGCCAAGATAAAAATTACCATCCCCCTAGCTAAACTAGTAACCCAAGATGTGTACAAAAACCAAGTTTTGAAAGCTTTGAACTTAGGAAGTGATACTGACACCTTAAATTTGGCAGATGAAAAACCTGAGCTGTTGCTTGGCCCAGAGGTTGAAGGAAAATATCAAGAAGGACCAGTCCCTCCCTTCTATGTTAGTT
The DNA here is from genome assembly GCA_034641835.2 of Pinus albicaulis. Taxonomy (NCBI): domain Eukaryota; kingdom Viridiplantae; phylum Streptophyta; class Pinopsida; order Pinales; family Pinaceae; genus Pinus; species Pinus albicaulis. The sequence continues at coordinate 79,365,767 of CM076573.1, read as the reverse complement.
TGAACATACACGATAAAATTTGACACAATGCCATGTTAGATTCTGGAGCTTCACACAATCTAATGCCCAAGGTAGTAATGGAAAGCTTAGGCTTAGAAATTCCTAAACCATACAAAGATTTGTATTCTTTTGACTCAAGCAGAGTCAAATGTTTGGGTTTAATCAAAGATTTATGTGTTAACCTAGCTCAGATCCCTGCCAAGAATCTAGTGATGGATATCGTTGTAGCTGACATTCCCCCTAAGTATGGCATAATTTTATCAAGATCATGGGGAGACAAACCTCAGGGAAGCCTTCAAATGGACATGTCTTATGCCACCATTCCTATTTTTAACCAAAACAAAAGACTATACAGAGAATCCCACATGAAGTACATGGTGAGTAACATGGGAAAACCAAACAACACTCCAATATATTCTATTCAATCAAGTTTAGATTCCCTTATCTTGTGTAACAAAGATGAAATTACTCAACAAGATAAAGAAAACATGGACTCAATCAGTTCACCAGAACAATCCAATCTCACCTCGAATCAACTTCAAAACATTGACAATCAACAACAAAAAGAAAATGAAAATGAGTCAAATATACTTTGGACAATAAATTTCGATGGATCCTGTAATAAAACCAGTGTAGGGGCAGGCGTCTGGATTCAAAACACAAATCAGAGTTTTTCATACAAGTTAGACTTCCCATGCACTAACAATATTGCTGAGTATGAAGCACTTCTCCTAGACTTACAACTGCTTAAAAAATTAGAAGCCCAAAAGATATCTATTTTAGGGGATTCTGAACTTATCATCAAACAAATCAAAGGAGAATACTCAGCCAAGAATCCAAGGCTTAGGGAATATCGAAATGCTGCCCTTGAATTATTAAAAACTTTCGAAAAATATGAACTCATTTTCATTCCTAGAGCACTAAATCATCTAGCAAATGAACTTGCCTTCACTGCCAGTAATTGCCAAGTACCTAAGATAAATGAACAACTCAGTATAAAGGTGAAACACAGACCTGCTGTGCCTGATAATGAAGATCACTGGCAGGTGTTTGAATCTGACAGACACATAGATGATTTCTTGAAACCAGAAAGTGATTTCAGCATACCAACACCAGAAACTAGCCATAAAGAAAACTGTTTATATATTGAACAAGTCCCAGAGGCTGAAATAACATATCCTGCTAATATAAATCATTTTGAGAATCCTTTTGAAGTAGAGATAATGAACAATGAAGACCAAGAAGACTTGGAAGTCTTACAATGCAAAAATGATAAAATCCCAAGAGGTCTCACACCTTTAGAACACCCGTTTGATCTCAGCGATGTAGCCAAAGAACCAAGAATGGAGCCTGTGGAAGCAAATGTAGAAGAGCATAACATAGGCAGTCTAGTAGAACCCAAGATGATCAAGCTATCTGGCACCCTCCCAACTCACATAAAATTTCAATACATAGAGCTTTTCAAAGAATTTAAAGGTGTGTTTGCTTGGGAATACAAAGACTTAAAATCATATGATACCAGCATCATACAGCACAAAATCCCCTTGAAGGAAAATTAAAATCCTTTTAAGCAAAAACTAAGGAGAAAAAATCCCTTTTACTACCTTTAGTTAAGGCATAAATTGAGAAAATGTATAATGCTGGGATCATAGTACCCATTAGATTTTCAGAATGGGTATCAAACTTAGTTTCTGTTAGAAAGAAAACAGGGGAAATCAGGCTCTGTATTGAGTTCAAAAATTTAAACAGAGCCTCTTTAAAAGACAACTACCCCTTACCCAAGATGGACCATATACTTCAAAGGGTAGTTGGGTCAAGAAGAATATCCCTATTAGATGGGTTCTTGGGCTACAATCAAGTGTTAGTGTTCCCAAGTGATCAAATCAAAACTGCTTTTACCACACCTTGGGGCACCTTTATGTATGTCAAAATGCCTTTCAGATTAATGAACGCAGGGGCCACCTTCCAAAGGGCCATGGATATATCCTTCTCTGAAGATATTGGCTATTTTATAATTATTTACCTTGATGACATAACTGTTTTCTCAAAAACTGATGAAGAGCATTTGATTCACCTAAGAAACGTTTTTGAGAAATGTAGGAAATTTGGCTTATCACTGAATCCCAAGAAGACCCTCTTTGGTCTCCAAGAAGGGAAACTTCTTGGTCATATAATTTCAGAAGAAGGAATCAAAATATACCCTACAAGGATAGATGGCATATTACAAATTAGCCATCCTAGAAACCTCAAAGAATTGCAATCTTTCATTGGAAAGATCAATTTTTTGAGAAGGTTTATTCCCAACCTTGTTGAGCTATTAAAAAACATTACAAACATGCTTAAGAAAAAAGTAGGTGTAAAATGGTCTTTACCAGCTAAACAATCATTCTAACTAGTCAAACAAGCTCTTACCCAAACACCAGTCCTGATTAGTCCTGATTTTACCAAAGACTTTTACATTTTTTCTTTTGCATCTGAACATACAATAGTTGCAGTTTTGCTTCAAAAGAATGATTTAGGGCAAGAACAACCAATATCCTTCTTTATTATGGCCTTAAGAGATGCTCCTCTCAAATATAACATCATGGAGAAGCAAGCCTTAGCATTAGTGAAAGCTTTAAAGGACTTTAGGGTCTACATTTTACACTCTCACATAATTTCTTTTGTTCCACATACTGTTGTCAAGGAAATTCTAAGTCAAGACCCTGATGGTAAAAGGGGAAAATGGATTGCAACTATTCTTGAATATGACATAGAAATAAGGCCCACCAAACTAGTTAAGGGGTAGGGATTAGCAAAAATTATGGCTGAATCTAATTGCCAAGCAGTGGACATGAATATGGTGGATGTGTTGGAAGAAATCGAAGAATCTAATGCTCCTTTTATTAAGTAAACATTTCTAAATTCCCCTTGGTATGCTGACATTGTTTATGTGCTTTTATATTTAAATTCCCATCCTTCTTTGTCTAAAACTAAAGCTAGGTTTTTGAAACAAAAGGCTTTGAGTTTTTGCATATTAGATGGAGTATTATATTGGAAAAATGCTGTTGGAATTTTGCTTAAATGTTTACTTGAAGATGATGCAGGAAAAATCATGCATGAGTTGCATGACGGAGAATGTGGAGGACACCTCTACTGGAAGGCCACTGCAAACAAAATTCTTAGATCAGGTTACTATTGGCCTACCCTTTTCCCAGACACTCAGAAATTGGTCATGTCTTGCCATAAGTGTCAAATCTTTGATGGCAAGAGAAAACTCCTTCCCTTACCTTTACATCCTATCAGAGTTGAGGCACCTTTTCAACAATGGGGGCTAGACTTCATTGGGGAAATTCATCCATCCTCCTCAGCTCAACATAAGTGGATCCTCACAGCCACTGACTTCTTCACCAAATGGATAGAAGCTATACCTACCAGGAATGCTAATGACTCTGTCATTATCAAGTTTCTTGAAACCCATATCCTATCCAGATTTGGTTGTCCCAGAAAAATCATAACAGACAATGTTGTTGCTTTCAAATCCAAGAAGATGGTTGATTTCTGTCACAAATACCATATAACCTTGGGCCATTCCACTGCTTACTATCCCCAAGGAAATGGATTAGCTGAATCCTCCAACAAGAGTCTCATCAATATCATTAAAAAACTGTTGGAACAGAATCTAAAATCATGGCACAGTAAGCTGGTTCATGCCTTATGGGCTGATAGATTAACTACAAATAAATCAATAAATATGTCCCCCTATTAGTTAGTTTATGGCATGGATGCAATTTTTCCTACCTCATTGGGAGTTCCAGTCATAAAGCTCCTTCAAGAAGTGCAGGTTGAAGAAAATGATATGCAGAGGAGGATCAACCAAACAATCCATTTACAGCAGACCAGAGAAGAAGTTTATGAAAGAACACAGTTAGTCCAAGAAAATATCAAGAAGCTATTTGATAAGAGGACTAAGGAAAACAATTTCCAGGTTGGAAGTGTTGTTCTTAAATGGGATTCAATAAGAGAAGAGAAGGGAAAACATGGCAAGTTTGAGAACTTGTGGAAAGGGCCCTATATTATTCATGCTGAGAGGGGTCATAATACATTTTTCTTGAAAGGATTGAATGGAGAAGACCTATATGGAGGTCCTGTCAATGGCAGGATGCTCAAGCATTACTTCTGCCAAGAATCTTAATTTTCAAAGAATTCTTGTTTTACCATTGTAAATATCATAGTCTAAACCATTTCATTCAAAGTTATAAAAAATAAAAAATACAAAAACAATAGAAAGAAAGAAAAGAGGGCAGATTGTCAAAACAAGAAAGGTATAGCCCCATACCAAAAAGAGAAACAAATCTGAAAGTGTGCAAGCTCAAATTCCACTCCTCAAAAAACACACTTCTAGTTAGTCAAACTGTTTAATCTTGACTAATTAGCTTTAAATTTTTCCGCTGATAGGATAGTGAATTCGATTGGCCAAACTGTTCAAACTTGGCTCATCAATAAATAGATTAAGATAGAAATTGAAGGGTCAAATAAACTCAAAAATCTGAACCAAAGTTTCCAAAAGTAGAGGACTCAAATCTATGTTAAATTCTGAGTCAAAGAAATGCAAAGATCTGGTTCTAATCAGCTGAAAACCTGAACCAGAAGAAAAGCAAAGCCAGTTCAAAACAAGTTTAAAACAGAGTTGTAAAAGGAGAAGGCAGCACTTTGAGTTTTCAGATCTTAAGCTTTCTATTTTTTTATTTAACCTTCTGCAAATAATAATATATGTGTAGCTTGTTTTTATGCCATAGATCACATCAAGTCAAACAGCTTAACCTTGACTTGACTGTTTTTAAATTTATGTTATAGAATTTAGAGAATGAAAGTCTATTGGACAGTTTAATCCCAACAGACAGTAGATTAGGTAGTGAAATATTTGAGCTCAACTGTTTAATCTGAGTTCAGGGAGAAATAAGGAGTAGAGTTAGATTAGTTTTTATGCTTTCAAAAAGAATGAAATGTTGTAAGAGATTTTTCCAATCCAAGTGCACTCTGATGAAGAAAAAATGTTAGATCAGTAGGATTGGGTAGGTAGAAAGTTTGTTAATGAAAGTTCCATTGTTTTTAAATGACTGATAACTTGTTTCCAGAGCAAAAGAAGATCATTTAAGTAGAAGAAAACAGCCCAATGGATAAGGCAACTGATCAGCCTCCCAGAGAATACGAGTTTGCAGTTCTTGATGCCTTCAAAAAAGGCACCATCCCCAAGTGGAGCCACTGTTAGCCACCCATAACTTTCTGTCATATCAGATGGTGGCTAAATGATGTTGGATAGCCTTCAAGAAACAATTTCATTACTAAAATTACTAATACTTGAAGACTTTTGATAATATCCTATCCTTTGGACAACCGTCACTGCTGTTTCCCTTCAGAACTCAGAAATCCTGCTGATTTCCAAAGCCAAAACACTGCTGCAAACCCCATTTTTCCCTTTTTTCTCGTTCCCAAACTAACCCCTTTTTCTATCCCTCCATCTCCCATGAAATTCCTATAATTTCATGTTTTCTTCCCTTTCCATTTCATAAATTCCATTTCATAAGGTTGAAGACCCCTTCTTAGCCTTATCAAAATCTTCATTTCCTTTGAAAAAACGTTGAAAAACCATAAAAATGCATGTTGTCTATGCATCAGACTTTAGCCCCCTCGGGCTAAGCCTCTAACCCTTTTTCCGTCCATAAGCCCGAGCGCCAGAACCAACTACTAAAACCGTCAGGCGCTTATCCTTTCCAATAATATTTCTCCACCCAAAACATTAAAAAACCTTTTTTATTCGTGTTTTTTGGGTTTTAATTCATTTCCAAAGGTTTTCCGCCGTGTAGATTATGGAGCAATCTCCTCCATCGATCTGCTCCGCAGATCAGATGGTGCGGAGCGTGCCTCCCTGTGGACCCCCCCCATCCATGTGCTGTTTTCCAAACCCACGTGGTTTCTATCGCACCGCTCTTCAGCGGAGGGCGGTTTTTCCCCGACGGCCAGCGATTCCATACGACGGTTGACGCGTGTCCCTTGTATGATTTGAAAACCGCCGCGCAACCGTCGTCCATCGCGCGTTAAAATCCGGACTAGGACGCCCAGCGAAATGAATCTCCGTCGTCCGATCTGGACCCACTCATCCAATGACTATCGCTCCTCGAAAGTGTCTGATGGATAGCCAAAGTGCCCGCGCAATAACCAAACCATCATACAGCGGAAAATAAATCTCCGCCAATAATTTGATTTGTAGATCGACGGCTCATATTGCATCGCCCGATTCCGCTTGCTTGGTCAACGATTCCCCCTGCTGACTTTCCGTTGCCCGCTCCTGACCGTCGATCTCTACGCGATCGATGGCTCTGATTTGTTTATCCTTTCACCTTCTCCAATTAACCCCAACCGTTGGATGATGCCATCCAACGACCCCATTTCTTCACACCTTTCGATGTAGTAAAACCAATAAAAGCAATATTTTATAATGTTTTGTTTGTATTTTACAGGTTTTCGAAGGTTTCCACTATGAACGAAGAAAATTCGAAGGAAAAGGGTGACGACTCTCTTGCTATCGATTTACCAAAATAAATCAACCACCGGGTTTAAACTTCACATCTATCAATGTTTCATGAGCCATTGATGCATTACAGACCCTGTGCAGCCCTGCGCAACAATAAGAAAACATGGATCAAGCGCAGAAAAAGAGTATCAACGCTGGAGACCAAATTATCATTATAAACCTAATCCCTGGGTTAAAACAGAGTTCAAATCAAATCCAAAAGGTTTCACTGACAAGAAACCCTCCACCGTCACAGATTGAGGCAAATTGATCCCTCTAGCTACCACGTCACCACCTGTTCCTCAAAATATTCAATCAGGAGCTGAATTTATTGATCAGGATCAGATATTTTTCCTCGATGCAGCCGAAGAAATTATTTCTGCCAGGAGCTTCAATGCAAAGAATATCTGCAGAGTTACTTCAACGCCACACAGTGCCTCAAATGTCAAAAAAAATCCTACCAAGCTTGAAATCATTATGAAAATAATTTAATACAGAGGATATGTATGTAAATCTCCTCATTAAGCCCCTCGAAGGCCCATGAGCCATTTTAAACCTGTATTAATTGAGATATTTTATCAGATCTCCACCTCCTCATCCTTCTATATATACTATAGCAGAAGATGAGTGAGTGTTGGTTGTTGTTTGATTACAAGTTGTAACATTGAAACTCTCTGAAATAAATATACAAGTATGTTGAAATTGAAAAACAAATTGAAGTCTTCGATGTCTTAATGATGTTGTTGCATGTTGTTCTTGAGAAGGCTCTATCATTGGATCCATGAGCTTGGTTTTTGGTGAAGTATTCTGAACTGTTCTATGTTTTTTCATGTTTTCATTATGTTCCATAATTTCTTACTACAGTAGGTTGAAAGTCTTAGACTAAGAAATGACTCCTGGAAGCACCTTAGATCTGTTCATCCTTCACTGTTTTATGTTTTCTTCTGCTGAAGTATTTTAGAGGCTCTAAACCTTCTCTTTAGTCTTCATGCTTGTTTATTTCTATAATAGCTCAAATAGTTGGTTTCAGCATGATTTATGGTTTTCCCTGCTTGTTTGCTATCACTTGAAAGTTGTTATTGAAGTCTCCCTTTAAAGTACCATTGTTTTAAGTTAACCAAAGAGGTCGGTTTTGATCTTGCCCTTTGCTATTGCCTGAACAGTTGTTTTTAAGGTCTTTATAGTTGTAAGCATAGATGTTATTTAGGCGTTCCCTCTTCTATGTCTGCAATTATCAGTGAATATTTTATGTTTTCTAAGTCCTTTAAAATAAAATCTTTGAGGAAATAGGGTGTTCCCCGAATCTTAGATTTCATTTTAAAAGTTGTCTTGAAGTCATTATTTGCTTAAAGAATGTTTGTAGAACTTATGGTTAGCCCTGTCTATCAAATATCTCTTTATTGTTAAGTTATGTTTTCAAGTTCCCTTTGTTGAGGATTAAACTTCTCTTTCCAAATCATTAATGTTCACTTCATTCCAAAAACAAAAGGATCATGTGGCCAAGTTAGATTTGCCCTTTGATATCCCATATCCCTTGAAGAGTTTTTCATGACCTTATTTTGACTCCATTGCCCAATGAACTAGATATTTCCTCTTTTTGTCTATCTTTCCTAGACCTTTCATGTTCTGTTGTATCAACTCAACCCAACCAAACAAACATCTGCACTTAATAACTAGTCTAAAATCCATACTCAAAGCACACAAGATAAACCTTTGCAAACGAATATTTGAGAGATCCCTCTCTGAGAACAAGAGGACTAGATCTTGGAACTCTAAAGATTGGTTCTGATGTTGCCTTGTCTTTTGATTTTCCAAACTGTCAAAACATGGGACACCAACACTTTACATATTCTATGTACCCTAAAATTAATAAGTATTATGATCTTATCTTTCTCTATTAATTAATGAGAATTATGATCTTATCTTTCTCCATTAAAAAGTAATGAGGTGAGGTGGGAAAGGTCTTTGTTGAGTGTTATGTTAGAGAGGTCTTCATATTGTGCATGCCTCAAGCTCATCTCCTTATCTCCTTATTTTATGGCTAGCAAAAGCAACCATGCAAGTCATATTTCCTAGCAAATTTTTTACGGTTTCCACTATCGTGATTCCAATTTGACATGCATTTTAATTATATATATATATATTTTGTAGAGGATTTACAAACTATGCATAATCTACCACAAATATACGGGGTGAAATGGATAGAGATGGTGTTCGTTGTCTATTATATTACCCCTGATAGACCACCCCACTCCCCCAACATGTTGGAAATGTTGAAATAGCAACAAAGCAAATAAGTAGCAGAGGCAGCAAAGAAACATACAAGAAGCAGAGGTAGTAGAGAGAGCATAAGACAAGTAGCAGAGGCAGCAAAGAGAGTAGCAGAGATAGCAAAGAAGCAGAGAGAAGCAAGAAGCGCAAAGGATATAGGTGGAAGAAGACTGTTGAAATGTAACAGTTAAACAGCAGGGTTGCAACAGAGCGGAAGCAATGGCAGAGACAGAGAAATGAGCACAAAGAAACTAAGGCAGCAGATATAACAGAAAGGAAGAGATAAAGAAGTAGCAGAGGCATCAAAGAAGCGAAAAAAGGAAGCAAAGGAGCGGCATTAGACAAGGAAAGGAGGTAGCCTAGGCAACAGATGAAACAATTGCCGTGGGCCCGGGACATCTCTTTCAACCTATGGGCATTTGTAATTTTGGAACGCTTGAATATTGTGGGCCATGAAATTTCATTTCAAAGATGATTGAATACGATGGTGAAATACAATTATAATGATACACTCAAGACATAGTATAGATTAATACAACATGGATGAAGGTGGGCCCAAAGACTCTGTTATAATGGTTCTTAACGTTTATTGAAATCGGCTATAATGCATTGATATGTATATATAAAGTTGAACCCTATATAATGAAGTTGGTATGTGGATATATATATAAGGTGAATGACTGAAAACCTTATGTAAGTGCTTGCATATAAACCAAAGTTAATACGTAAGTGGAACCCCACATAAAATTCTGAGAATCACAACCCAAACTGGAGGATACATTAGAACTGAAGTGGAAGCATATATATATGCAGCACGTTACATATATTGTGCTCTATATACAAAGGACCAAAGCATATATATATATATATATATAGCGCAAGATCTAAAGAACCAAAGGTTCTATCAAAAGAAAAGTACCACATGGTGGGACCCTCATCAATCGCATCGGAAAAAGGTTGGCACCGGATCATATGAATAGAAAGTTGCGATTGCGATTGAAGCCCGGACCCGATCAGTTTATAAATCATGATTAATATGTGTTTGAATTCTGGCCTAATCACATTGGAGAATCGAAGCATAGGAATATCGGAACATGCAACTAAAATTTGCGATTGCAATTAATCGCAATCAGAGTAATCGCATCGCATCGGATCGGAGTGATCGCATCGGAGCATCGGAGCATAAGAACATCAGAACATGCAAATGAAAATTGCGATTTTGATTGAGTTCTGGACCCGATGGGCTTATAAACTATGATTCATATATGGTTGAGTTCCGGTAAACAGTGGTCAGTCGCATCGAAGTGAAATAAGGGCAGTGAAAATTGCAACTAAAAGTTGCGATTGCGATTAATCGAAATCGGAGTAATCAAATCGCATCGGATCGAAGTAATCGCAATCGGAGCAGGATCAGAGTAATCACATTCGGAGCATGATCGGAGTAATCGCAATTGGAACAAGCCGACATAGCGGAATAGGTTAATAAATTTTATGATTGCGATCAATCGTAATTGGAAAACTCTGGAAAAGGGATTCATCGCATCAACATTTGATCGCAATCGGAAGAATTCAATTGTGATTAATCAAATCGACTGTTGAAGGTGTCATATATGTTAACATATGTGAAAAGCGAAGATTTATTGTTGGTTTATTATGTATAGACCAACATATACTATGAATAATTGTGATATGTGTTGAATAACCTTGTGGGCCTGAGTTATCCAATTAAGTGATTTATTCAAATGTTAAATGGGTCGGAGTTCAATAGAGAAAATAAATAACTAGACTGGTGCGCTTGATGGTGGATATGTCGCAGAGAATTATATAAAATGGTTGATAATAAGGTTCGAATATCAAAATAATAATGCTGAGAATGAATGTTAATTGCTTGAAATAATAGAAGGAGAGAAACTTGCATAGAGGGCATATATTGGGTTTATAACCATGGCAATATTAAAGCCTCCACATTTAGTTATTTAAACTGCCAGTAAAGGAAACCAAAGCGTTGGAATTTTCCCAGATTTAAAGTCAGCAGTTATATGTATTGTAACGCAGCTATATCTATACAGTAGACACACAATCACGGTGAACAAGAATATGCACAGGAATGAACTTGTCAGGTGTACATGTGCAGGTGCACAGAGTAGAAGTAAATAGAGTATGCAGAACTGTTTCTTAACAGCAGCAGAAAAAGACAAAACCAGCAAAGCCAAAGGCCACAAAATGGGTTGAGTGAAATTGTTTTTATGTAACCGAAAAGGTGAATTGTAAATGTTTTAATTGATTTATATTGTTGTGATGCATTGGTAAGTATCCGGAAGAGAAAAAATATCCCACTGTAATGTTAAATTGGTACCTATAGTTATATTTTCTGAATGAGCGGATAAAAGAGATGAGAAGGCAGAAGGCAAAGAGACATGGTTGTCCATTTCGAATTCCCAGTAGAATACAAATAGCCATGAAGCTAGTTTGTATAAAATAGGATAATATCTAAGGGGAGAAATTTGACAAAAACAGAGTGAGAGAAGAAGAGAGTGTGCAACAGAATTGAAGAGAATTGAAGAAAATAAGAAAGCTGCAAGAGGTGAGAGAGAGTGAGCATAGAGAATGCTGAGTATGGAATTGAGGCAGAGAAGAGAAGAAGAAGGAGGAGCAGAACAAGATGTTGTGAAAAGTTAGAGAATGCAGAAATGAATCAGTGAGGCAGAGAAGAAGGAGGAGCTGAGAAGAGAAGGAGGAGCTGATAGTGAATCTGAGAAGATGCAGAAATGATATAAGGCAGATATGAAGACTGATGCACAGCAGTGAAGATGATACAGAACAGAGCTGATATCCAAGGTAAATCAGCAAGTGTTTTCCTTTTGAAAGAGTAAGGAAGTTGGAGCTTCCCTATCAAGGTGTAGCTTGATAGATGTTAGTTGTAGCTGACTGAGGTTGGAGCCTCCTGTAGGTTGGTGCCTGCAGAAAATAGATGGGAGTTGGTGCTTCCACATCAAGTTGTAGCTTGATAAAATGTCAGTTGTAGCTGACTAAGGTTGGAGCCTCTTGTAGGTTGGTGCCTACAGAAAATTGATGGGAGTTGGAGCTTCCTTGCAAGTTGTAGCTTGTAGAATTGAGGTAGGAGCTTCCTGTAGGTTGGTGCCTACAGAAAATCAGTGGTGAGAGGGAGTTGGAGCTTGCCTTTGCATCACAACAATAATAAGATGTGGTTTTCTCCCTTTATGGGTTTCCGCTTATATCTGGTGTCTTTGTGCATGATGTTTATGTGTTGATCTGGTTTATATCATCTGCTTAATACTTGCTGCTATCATATTAAGTCTACTGTTACTTTATATTAATGCTTGCTGCTCACATTCTAATATTACTCACATGTTAAGTTGAACATGAAATGAAGGTGTAAACAAGTGTTAATGAAAAAAATTTAAAAGTCCATGAATGTGTTAAACTGATTCACCCCCCCCCCCCTCTCAGTTTAACTAAGGGTTTAACAATTGGTATCGAAGTCGGTTCCTTTGGTATAAGCTTAATAGCTTGAAGGAGATCTGGTTGAGTCATGGACTATCAAAATGGACCTGTGCTAAATACAGCAAACTTTCCTGAATGGAGAGATAAGGTTAAAACAGGTTTAATGGCTGATGAACCTGAGGTATGGAAGCTTGTGTGTGATGGTTACTGCACAGACTCTCCATCTTTTCAAGAACAACAGCGGAATGCCAAGGCAAAGTGTGTGATATATGACAATCTTCATAATAAGGATTTTGAGTTGATAATGGATTTAACTTCAGCAAAAGAAATCTGGGACAGACTGCATTTCATGCATGGAGTAGACACAGAGGATTGCATTGTCAAGAAGGAGAAGAGAATTAAGAAAAAGAAAAATTCAGGTCAAAAGGAAAATATTCAATCAAATGAGGTACCTGCTAGTGTGAATGGTAGTGAGAACCATGAAGAAATTGCAGCTGAAGAAAAAGCCAAACTTGACACAGCCTTGACTGAAATAGGAAGATTGAAGCATGAAAACAAAGACCTAAAGACATTGGTGCAAATTTGTGATGAGAAAGAGTATGAAGATAAGAAAGAGATTGTTAGCCTGAAGACTCAACTTGAAGAAGCACGGAAAGTAGAAGATACTCTGCTGCAACAAATGAGAGAGAAAAACCTGGAATGTGAAAAATTGGAAGAAGAAGTAGTGAGCTTGAGAAAGAAATTAGAAAAGGCACAAAGAGACTTATTAGTGAATACTCCTCAAATGAAAAGCTCTGAACAACTGGACCAAATTCTAAATTCTCAAAGATCTCCTCTCATAAAGGCTGGGATAGGATATGAAGGAGAAACTAGTAAGTCCAAAACAGAAGATAACAAGAAAATAATTTTTGTAAAAGCTATAAAGAAAAGTGAAACAACTCTCAAAGAAACACCTACAAAGCAAAAGCCAACAAGAACATGATTCTCAGAGAAACAAATAGAATCAAGTAGCAACGACAAAGAACAGAATGTGAGAAGTGGAAACAATCAATTGCTAAAGGCTCATATGCTCCTAAGGATGAAGTGTCGCAATTTGGAAGTTGTCGTTGCTGGGAAGATACCGAGAGGGGGGGGGGTGAATCAAAGATTCGATCTGTCAATCAAATTTTTACTTTTCTTTTCTCAAAAACCCATACGCTACTTTATAGAAAGAAACTAGCGTATATACGTGGATATCCTTAAGGAAACTCGCGTATGCTCAGATCTCTTATTATGCAGATAATTCTTGTCTTAGATTATTGCATCATTCATTTATCATATGTTAGTAAGCAATAAACATGTACAACAAGAACAGAATAAATCACCACACATAAGCATCACACATGAACACCAGGATTTTAGGTGGAAACCCAATTCGGGAGAAAACCACCGCTGCCGTCATCTCAGTCTTCAATATTTATTATAAAGAAAACATCTTACAATTATGTACTGGCGCAGACTCATACCAGCACGCAGGCACCCACCTGCAGAAGGCTACAACTTTCTCTCGTTTACCAGCCTCTCCTGGAAGGGAGCTACAACCCCCTGCTCTCGTTTTACCAGCCTCTCCTGGAAGGGAGCTACTACCCCTTGCTCTCGTTTACCACCTATCACTGGAAGGGAGCTACTACCCCCTTACTGAAGGCTTCGACCCTTGGCACCACTTCAGCAGACCACGTTTCATCAATTTTCAAACTGGATCAAACGGCTTCAACTCAACCCTTCATACTTTGCTCAATGCTTCAAACAGAACAGTGAAACCACTGTAACCAGAATATCAGAGATTACCCAGACTTCATAATAGATATGCAAAAACACATTCGACCATGAGCAACCATTAGTTCAAATACAATACGCGCTTTTATTTAAACAGACCCGCATATATACGTGCTTTTCATTAAACGAACTCGTGTATACATCTGTGCATTTTTCAATAAACCCTAACTTCCCATACGTGCTTTTATCAGATGAGATACGCGTATACACACGCTTTTTCCACAACAAACTCGCGTATAGACTGTAAATGAAAGCTTTGCAGAACATACCAGATCTATAAACTTGCCCATATTTCTTCATTACCTTCAGCAGACTTTGCGCCAGATCTTCACCAGTTCTTCTTCTGCAAATCATCTTAGAGATTCATCATCATCAGATCTAAGGATTTAGAAACATCCATGGGTGGATCATAGATTCATATTTATCAATCAAGAACAAAGTTAAATCATGTAGATATACTTCAAAGTGAAGTATTCATTCAATACCCAGACACATGCGCACCCTTGCACCATGATCTTCTTCTCCTTATATAGATTTAGCCTTTGTCAATACCATGAGCCAAAACTACACCACTTCCGATGGTATTCCTGGATGGGATCAAATAGATAATCCAACGCTCAATACAATGGGTCAATACCATGGTAACACCCCTTGGTATTCTAAATTTGGAGTGCAAAAGGGAATACGCGACTTGGCACGTACTTTTTCGCGTGCATACGCTACTTTGCCTTAAAAAACCCGCGTATGCTTTGTGACACATCATATTTATCATTTTTCTGGCACTTACTAGAATTTATTTCTTTTGTTACTTCTGAGTTGATCTGTAGATACATCATCCTTCCTTTTAACACATAGATACATCATCAATAACTCATAGGTTGCTTATCGTAGGCAACTCATCAAGTAGGTTTCCATCAAGAACAACTTCATCAAACGGGTTCCATCAAATTCAATACATTGTATCACATTTCCAACAATCTCCCCCTTTGGACTTGATGGCAACCATGATGGTGTTTGATCACCACAACAGATAGATACATTGAATATAACCATTATGCAAACACCATGATGTTCTTCCCCTATTCAAACACCATGTTACTCTCCCCCTTTGACATCAAGGGCAAAGGGCGGATGAAAACCAAAACAAGGTTTTTCTCCTCATGTAGAAAGAAAAACTTTGTAGAACTGATGTGCACTGAAGTTACCTTGCTCCCCCTGAGTTCATGATGAATCTTCAAACATATTATTCAATGAAGCACATGACTATATGACCTTTCCTATCACCAAGGACTCATACTTACATCAATGATCCAACCAAGTGGATTTACATATGTGACTCAAGTACCCAACCAAGTGGGTTTACACATTTCATAGGTCTCAACATGACCTTTTCATCAAATTACAAATATGACCTTTTACAACAAATACCAAAAGGACCTCAAGAAAGAGATCATATTTTAGAATCATCATAATGCCAACAATGCATTACATTCAGCAAGGCTAATGCTCCCCCTGAAACTGTGCATCCAATGCATCCTTTCCATATGACCAAAACTCCTCCTTAGCTTGTGCAACCTGAACACTTTCAACAGCCAATCATCAAGGCATATTCACCCAATATCATAGAATGAAACAGAAATGTAAGAGCTGAAACATCATCAGAGATACCAAACAGCACTGCAGCTGTGCTGAAGAATGTTGAACCGAAGTACAATTTGTCAGCAATTAACCATACACGGTTTTATTTGTATAAACTCGCGTATATACGCGACTATCTTTCAGGAAACCCGTGTATCAAATTTAATCATCTGAATTTAAGCAGATCTGATCTTCTGCATGGCAGAGACTACTCCCAGCTTCTGTCTGAGATATTCGAACGCTTCCATGGGCAGAGGCTTGGTAAATATATCAGCCACTTGTTCTTTGGAGGGAACATATTCCATCTTCACCTTTTGTTCAAGCACTTGTTCACGTTGTTGTCGACAGATGTTGTCGCTCCTAGAGATAGCCTAGAGTTGCCATAGACCAGTGCCTAGGACATATTAGCATAGCAAGGAGCATATAATAGAGCTTGGGTGTCAATCCAAAGGCTCTCCTGCTATCTCTTGTAAACAAGGAAATTGATTTAAATGGGACCAGAAATTATAGAAACTACCACAAGGAAAGTAATGTTGCAGAGACAAGATGCTAAGCTCCAAAACAAAAGCATCAGACAGTTAAGAGACAATTTACTGTAAAGAGCGCCGATTCAAATAATATGCCACATAAATCAAATATCAAAAGGTGTATATGGTAAAATAAATATAGGAAGATATTAGTTATCTTTGGTCTGATACCGAGATACACAACAGAACCATGTATGGGCTTATCGATCTAAGAATCCATACATGAAAATGGCGTTTTAAAAGCACCCTCCCAAAGCAGCTAATATAGCAGAAAGATGGATGAAATGAACATGCAACAGTATATCATGCCTGAGAAATATTTAAAGCGCTTGACTGATCCAAGTATGGGTATCAACTAAGATAAATCCTTACCTAAAGTCAGTGAGCCACTCGCATTCCTGTACATGATACAAGAAGATGGATAAAATGAAATGTTGTATTAAAAACGTGAAAGGAAGTTACATACTGTGGGACACCAAAGACCAGAATCCTCTAATACAGATAGAACTCCTCCTCACTGAGGCCCTACGGGATCTGAGCCTTCATACAAGAGATTTTACAAGATGTATAAAAAAAATCCTTTCACTGCACAATTCTCTGATAAAAATATGGAACCCTTACAATGTCTTTCTTCTTGGTTTTTATAGAAGAAGAAGGAGAAAGACCCCATAAAATAAGTAGGTGAAAACATTTAATTTTCTTAATTTGAACAAAATGGCAGAAAACATTCGCGCCCATACTGTTGAATGACTAGGTAATACTGTCTGTACTTGACAACCTGCTTGAAAAAATAAATGCATTGGGTAGAAAATATCTTTGGGAACCCAGAATAGAGATACATCCACCTGAACATTCTATCCTTCCGTGAAGAAAGTATGGCTGAAATAAAACCTTGAAAGCATTGCCTTTTGTGCTTTGTACTCTCTGTCTTCCGACTTTGAATTGGAATTTAAATTTTTCAATGCCGGACACTGCATTCCTTGATTTTTCATTTCTATTTCTTCGTTGTCCCATTAATTTCCTCATCTGCTCAATCTGTGTTTTGAATTACCCTAGAGGGTTTGATAGCTTTCAACCCCTGCTCCTTGAATAACGATCATATCTCAGCAACTACCCTGGATCTTTCTTCATGAATATGGTACTTGAAAACCTAGCTCTGTAACGCGTCCTCGGCTTCGGCAATGGATGCCATAAATTATGATATTTTCCCCTCACCATAAACCTGCAAGACCCACAAACATGTCAAAGAAAACCAAATACAGGGACGATGACGTGACGGGATCCATAGACATGGTGGTGCAGACTTGTCGATGTGGTGAAATGGGGTGGGCTCAAATGGAATTGATGCTGCAGACATGGCGGAACGGTGGAATGATGCATGATGGCAGAGGATTTTAACGTAAAACATTACAATATATCATATGAACGGAATGTATGCATGGTGGATGAAAATGCGATGAACACGTGTAGTAAGTGACATGGAGGCGGACTTGGTCAATCAACGCAACGTGTAAATGATTCTGGACCATATGGTTCACAAATGAAATCAACGGTCGAAACTTAATCTGAGGGTGATGGGATGGCAGGCCCGGAGTACTGTGCATTGGGACTAAAATTCAAGCAGCTTGGGAGAGAGGTAGCCGTTGGATGGAGCGCTCAGGATCGGACGGTTTGAATCAATTTCGCTGTGCGTCCTGGGTCGAGCGTTAACATGCGGGGGAGGGCGGTATTGAAATCGTACATGGGGACACATGGTGCATGCTGAATGGAATCGCTGCGATTTGAGAAAAACCGCCAGCCCTTCAAAAGCAGTGCGGGGAATACAACTTGTTTTAAGTGGTGGTTTTTAGGGCGCGGGGACCACAAGAGCAACAGGTCGTGGAACGATGATCCATGTTTGATCTGACGGCTAATATTACGCCCGATGGTCATATAAGGTAAGCACTTTTCCATCTTAGTACAGGGTCAAATGCCCAGGTTATATGAAAAATGGTACGGAGGGGGCTAGGGCCAAAGGATCTATGCCTCGAATGTTTCCAAATATGAATTTCCATCCCTTTTAGAATGCGATTTTGAAGCTAGGAGGACATAATGATAGACAGCTAAGGCACTTTGCAAGACAGGGCAGAGGAGTTAGGAGATTTAAACCAGATGGTCCAGGGAAATTTTAATGGGAAGATGATCATGATCAACATTGGCTCCACCTGGGGACGCCACGTTCATCCCTGGACGTGTCGAGAACTCGCAGACCCCTTGATCATTTTTTATGCATACCTTGCTCCTCAACCCTCTTGCATTTTTCTTCAAAACTCATCATGTCACCCGTATTATTTCAACAAAAGCAAAAAGGAAACTAATATACAATATAATACATCAGACCGCTTTTGCCTGTATCAGAATTGGAAGTAGGGCTTGAGAAATCGGCCATTTACAGGGGCATCCAGTAGGTCACCCTGTAGATTCTCCAATATGAACGTGTTATTGCCTCTCTGTTCCACAACTTTGAATGGGCCGAGCCAAAGTGGATCGAACTTGCCATGCTTTCCTTTTTCAGCCCTCTCGACATCCCATCTGAGCACCAGATCACCAACCTGTAGCTTCCTATCTTTTGCATGCTGATCAAATATACGTTTCATTCTCTCTTGATATTCAGCTAATCTCTGACTCACTTGGTCCCGTGTTTCCTCTAATTCCACCAATTGATTAATTCTCCTGATCATATCATCAGGTTCCTCCTGACTTTGTTGCATGAAACGGGACACTGGTAAAGCCAGCTGCACAGGAAACATTGCTGCTTGTCCATACACCAATTCAAATGGGGATTTCCCAGTTGCTCTCTTACTGGTGATTCTATTATCCCATAGAGCAAATTTCAATTGGGAATCCCAATTCTTCTAATTTTCATTGATAGTCTTTTTCAAGGTCCTCACTAGAGTTTTGTTGGAAGATTCTGCCAAGCCATTTCCCTGTGGATAGTAAGCTGTAGAGTGCTTCAATGTGATATTATACTGCTGGTAGAAATTTACAAATTTTGCAGACTTGAGGGCCTGTGCATTATCAGTCACTATTCTAGCAGGACAGCCAAACCTAGATATGATATTTTCCTCCATGAATTTGATTATCATAGTATTTGTAGCATTCCTTGCAGGTATGGCTTCCACCCATTTTGTAAAATAATATGTGGCTGTTAATATCCATTTATGCTGTCCACTTGAGGGTGGGTGTATCTCTCCTATAAAATCCATTCCCCATTGTTGAAATGGCTCATCTATATGAACTGGAATCAAGGGCAGGGCTGCCAATTTTTTCCTTTCAACAAATTTTTGACACTTATCACATGCCCTAACCCAAGTAAAAACATCTTCAAATAATTTTGGCCAATAGAAACCAGCCTTTAAGATTTTATGAGCTGTGGCCCTCCAGCTATAGTGTCCTCCACAGATTCCTTCATGAAATTCCATCATTATAATTTCTACTTCATCCTCTGTGAGGCACAATATTAGGATGCCTGAAGGATCTCTCCAATATAATTGGCATCTAGCAACTGTGTACTTTTGTGACTTCAGCCTCAAAGCCCTGTATTTTGATTTGTCACAGCTGGGTGGATAGTTGAGTGTTAGGAGGTATTCTACTATCTCCTTATACCATGGACTGGTGAGGTATTTTATATGTGCTTTCTGAGTGGCTATCTCCAGCCCTTACTGCTTTTTCTCTTTCTCATAATCTCCATTTGCTATCATAGAAAAATTTATGCCCAGAGCCTGGTAGTTTGATTCCGATAAGATCCTTGCTAGCCCCTGTCCTTTTATCAGCTTAATAGGGTAGATATCCAGATCATACTTCTGTATTTTTGCAATCCATCTCCCTCTTTTCCCTTCACTGTCTCCCTGAATAAGAATTTCTTTAACAACTGTAGTGGGGACAAATGCAGTAATGTGGGACTACAAAATGTACACGCGAAATTCTTTGAGGGATTTTACTAGGGCATATGCCTGCTTCTCTAATTTGTTATATTTCAATTCTGCATCATGAAGCACCTGACTGAAAAAGGAGACAGGTTGCTCATATCCTTCTTCATTTTTTTGTAATAACACTCCAGCTATTGTATGTGGTGATGCAAAGGAAAAGATCATAAACGGCTTTGCATAATCTGGTCCAGCTAGCAAAGGAGCTTCAACAAATGCAGCTTTAATTCTAGCAAAGGCCTCCCGTGATTCTCGTGACCATTTCACCTCAGTATTCTTCTTTAGCATATATGTTATATGCCTAACTATCTCAGCATAGTTAGGAATAAATATTCTCAGGAAATTGATACGACCTAAAAACACCTGCACTTCCTTCTTATTCCTGGGGAGGGAAATACCATTAATAACCTCCACTCTTTTAGGGTCTATTCTTACCCCATATTTAGTCACAATGTTCCCTAAAAGCTTGCCTTCCTCTAATGCAAATAGAGACTTTTGTGGATTGAGAGAAAGGCCATACCTTCTGCATTTTTCAAAGGTTCTTCGCAAATGTTCAATATGTTCAGTATCATCCTTTGAATACACTGTGATATCATCAAGGTAAACCACCAAAAACTTATCTCGTTCCCCAACAAAGGCTATGTCCATGGCCCTTTTAAAAGTGGCCCCTACGTTAATCAGCCCAAAAGACATCCTGGCATACATGAAAGTTCCCTATGGTGTAGTGAACGCAGTCTTCTTCTGATCCTCTGAGAGCACAGCTACCTGATTATAACCAGAAAAACCATCCATCATTGACATTCTAGAGGCTCCAACCACTTTCTGCAGGACGTGGTCCATCTTGGGGAGTGGATAATTATCTTTTAAAGATGCTCTGTTTAAATTCCTGAAATCCACACACAGCCTTATTTCTCCATTCTTCTTTCGGACAGGGACAAGGTTCGCCACCCATTCAGAATACCTCAGTGGCACAATTATTTTGGCCTTTAGCAGCTTCTTGATTTCTTTTTCAATGGAGGGGAGCAGCAGAGGATTTATCTGTCTGAGCTTCTTCTTATAAGGTTTTGCGTCTTCCCTCAGAGGAATTTTATGCTGCATTATATTGATATAAAATGTTTTCAGGTCCTGATAGGACCATGCAAACACATCCTTGTATGACTGAAAAAATTTCAGGTATTTTTCCCTATAGTCCTTTGGGACCTTCTTGGATAATTTTACAATTTTAGGATCAGCCTTAGAACCCAGATTCAGGTCTTCCACTTGATCTTCTTCTACCATTTTACCAGGCTGCAACGGGACATCATTCTTGTCAAACAGACTTTCTAGGGTGACCAACCCTCTATGGATAACATTTCCTTTCAGCTGCAACACTTTACTTCCTGCCATTTTCTCTTGCCAATTGTTCTCTAGAACATTTTCAGTCTCCTCTTCATCAAAGTCATCAATCTCCATATTAGATAATTCTCCCACTATTTCCAGGAATCTCTTCATTTTCTCCTCATCTTCAAATACCTGCCAATGCTTAATATTATCTGGGATTGATGGTCTATAATGTACCTAAACTTCATACCTCAAGAGAGGGTTCTGGGGCGGACAGAATGTACTAGCAACCACAGCAAGTGAGTCTACCATTCTATTATGCTTCCGGGGCATGAATTGGATATTGAATGCCAAGAAGAAGTTCTCCACCATGTCCCATACTTCATTTCTATAAGCTCTCAGCCGAGGATGTTTGGTTTGACACTGATTTCTGACTTGCCTGACCACCAGCTCAGAATCTCCCAGAACCTTTAAACTCTGTATACCCATGCTCTTGGCTATCTGTAGTCCTAGCAACAGTGCTTCATATTCAGCCACATTATTAGTAGCTTCGTATTCCAATTTAAAAGACACTGGCACCCATTTTCCTGTAGGAGAGATTAATAATACTCCAGCCCCATTACCTTCTCTTGAATTTTATCCATCAAAATGTAGAGTCCATACTCCTGCTTCATGGTCTTCTAAAGGCTACTCAGTCTTGATTTGACAAAAGGAAGGTTCATGAGCATAATTTTGATCTTCTTCTAACATCAAACATGAGAAATCTCCTTCCTTGTTGTAGACTGGTGAATTCTCTGAGCTGTCAGCCTTAGTAACCATCTTGACAAATCTGGTTTCTCTGTACAACCTCCTCTCCTGGCCACCAAAAACAGGGATAGTGGCATAGGTTAAATCCATCTTGAGTGACCCACCGATTTTTGTTCCCCAAGACCTTGACAACAACATGCCAAAACGAGCTGGGATGTCAGCTACCACGATGTCCATTACCACACTTTTTGCCTGGATTTGAGCCAAATTGACTACCAAATCTTTGATCATTCCCAAGCACTTAACTCTTTTGGAGTCAAATGAATATAGGTCCTTTTATGGACGTGTGATCTGCAATCCTAATTGTTCCATGACTGATAGAGGCATAAGATTATGGGAAGCTCCAGAATCTAACATACAGTTGTGTAATAGCAGGTCATGAATCACTAGAGACACATAGAAGGGAGGAGTAGAAGGATCTACTTCCTCCACATGTGGGCCGAACAACACCATGGGTCTTTCTTCTTGAAGATTTAGACTGTCAGGAATAGTTGGTATTTCAGGAGGAAACATGAAAGAAGTAACTTGAGATTGATATGCAGGTTGTTTCAACAGTTCAGTCAAGGGGACTGGGATTTTGATTTTCTCAAGCTCTTTTTGCAGGCTAAAAGCAGGAGGGGAATTTTCTATAATGACCTCTTTTAACTCTTTATTCTCAGCTGAAGGTTTAACTTATTTTGACATAGAATCAGCATTAGGAGGACTGACTACCGTTGAAGAGGAAGGAGCTTGATCATTAGAATGCAAAGGAGCTTTTAGAGGACTCTTACCTTTGCCTGTGACTTTCTTCATTGTTGACTCCTTTTGACCGGATTATTCCTTTTGAAGTGGCTCTTCTTCATCTTGAGTCTGAGTCCTCTTTCTGGAAGATATGAGGTCATATCTCCTATTGAAATGTGCTTGCATGAAATCATTAAACTGTTTGCAATAGTGATCAATTTCTGCATCTTCTGTGTCTCTGATCTCTTCTTCTTCTTGCAATGGACATTCTATTTCATCATTGTTTGAGAAGGCCAGGTTCGCATCTTGCAGTTCATAGGCAACATCATCAGTGGAGTCATCTACTGGGCCTTCTAGGTATAATGGGAGTGGCACCTGATCCTGTTGCTCCTTAGCTTCCCTTGGCAATATTTGCAGGGGTGACTTTCTATATTGAGGATTGTAACCCCTGTTTGGAGCGTTCTGGAAGTTCTTGGAAGCTGAGTTCTTGGTCTCCAATTCAAGCTTGACCAGTTTATTAGAAAGGTTCTTAATCATTTTTCTCATTTCTTCAATTTTACTTGAATCCTTATCCTGATTAGAAGTAGATACTTCCTCTTTACCCCTTCTTCTAGTATCATGTTCAACCTTTCCTTTTGATTTTCTAGTGGACGAAAAATTCACTTCCAACTCAAGAGCATCTGACTGAGCATAATCTAGAGTAGCAGGTTTTCTTTCCCTGAGAGAGAAACCAAAATCGGAGTCGAAGGCCGCTATGAAAACAACTTTGGCAGCATTCTGATGAGGCTTCATATCTGCAGGGAGGTTTAGATATAACTTATTAAATCTTTTAATAAATTCTGACACCCCTTCATTATATTTCTTCTTGAGTGTATTGAACTCAGTGAGACACTGTCCATGATCCTTCTTTTCTCCCCATTTTCTGAGAAAAGTATTTTCCATATCATCCCAAGTGGTTATGGAACGGTTTCCCAACGTCTTGAACCATTTTCTAGCTTCGCCATCCAGAGATTGTACAAACAGTCTTAAGACCACATCTAGATGTTCAACATTAAAGTTCTCTGCAAAAGAGCAGAAAGTCTCAAGATGTTTTTGAGCATCAATTTCAGTTTCCCCAGTGAATCTGGGAAATATCTTTAAATAATCCTAGGGCATATCATTTAACACTTGAGGCAGTGCTAGGGGAGCATATTTGTTCAAAAAAAAGGCTGGGACATTATCCATTGGAGGAGGTGGGGGTTGTGCAACAATCTGGTGTAAAAATGAAGGAAGAGGAGGAGGTGGAGGAGTATGAATAACAATAGGAATATATTCAACTGCAGCTTGAGGAGTGGAGGGGAACAAAGGTATGTTAATAGTAGAAACTTCGGTTACTTCCTTGACTTCTTCAACCTCAGTAACAGGACGGGGATGATCTTTAGTTGTAGCACCTCCCTAGGGTGGGCTATCTGAGTAGTAATCTGTGTCTCCCACAGTGGAGTCGGTATTTTCTACTGGAACTTCTTGAGAAGAAGAAGATGGATAATCTTCTATGGAAAACTCAGGGATTTCAGCACGGGTTGATTTATTTTCTTTCCAACTTCTTCTATGTATAATTTTCTCAGGGTCAGACACTGAAGGTGTCTTTGAATGTGATGTATCTGACCTCAGGTGTGGCTTATGGGGAGCTAGGACTACAAATAGATTTATCAAATTAACAACAGTGGAGTCGCCAAGGTGAGAGATATGCAACTCTTCAACTTTCTGTGCTCACCTGATTAGAGAGTGGATATAATTTTTCGAGGCCCAGGGAAACTAATATTCTTAAATTCGTCCCCGGCAATGGTGCCAGAAAGATGTTGTCAACAGATGTTGTCCTTCCTAGAGACAACCTAGAGTTGCCATAGACCAGTGCCTAGGACATCTTAGCATAGCAAGGAGCATATAATAGAGCTTGGGTTTCAATCCAAAGGCTCTCCTACTATCTCTTGTAAATAAGGAAATTGATTTAAATGGGACCAAAACTTACAGAAACTGCCACAGGGAAAGTAATGTTGCAGAGACAAGATGCTAAGCTCCAACAAAAAAGCATCAGACAGTTAAGAGACAATTTACTGTAAAGAGGGCCGATTCAAATAATATGCCACAGAAATCAAATATCAGAAGGTGTATGCAGTGAAAGAAATATAGGAAGATATTAGTTATCTTTGGTCTGATACCCAGATACACAACAAAACCATGTATGGGCTTATCGATCTAAGAATCCATACATGACAATGGTGTTTTAAAAGCACCCTCCCAAAGCAGCTAATATAGCAGAAAGATGGATGAAATGAACATGAAACAATATATCATACCTGAGCAATATTTAAAGTGCTTGGCTGATCCAAGTATGGGTATCAACTAAGATAAATCCTTACCTAAATTCAGTGAGCCACTCGCATTCCAGTACATGATACAAGAAGATGGATAAAATGAAATGTTGTATTAAACACATGAAAGGAAGTTACATACTGTGGGACACCAAAGACCATAATCCTCTAATACATATATAACTCCTCCTCACTAAGACCCTACAGGCTCTGAGCCTTCATACAAGAGCTTTTACAAGATGTATAAAAAATGTAGGTTTTAACCCTGAACAGAAATTATCTACACATGAATCTTATAACAGAAAATAAACAATAGCGAGAGCATAAAACATAAAACAGATAAACATAGATATTTTCCCCTGGATCCCAAATTGGGACGACCAGCTTGATTTTTCATTATATTCCTTTTAGTGTTACAACACATATATATACATGCCGAAGCATACATAAACCCCAATCCATTAACCCTGGATTAGAACATAACCGTATTTCCCTTGACCGGATCTACAAAATACCAGGGGACGAAAACCATCATACCCCAAAACCATGTGCAAACTCATGCACAAAACATGGGTGGGTCCGCATATGAGTGGGACCGCATACCAAAAAAAAAAATTTCGTCGGGGTGCTGCCCCAGACCCCGACAGGGGGGTCGCTGCCCCCCCTGTGACCCCCCTGCTACGCCCGGCGCAACGTATATCACATACCCAATACCCAACATATTATTTCCACAAGGGGCCATGTGTTATATTCTTTCCACGACTAGCCCCTGCGCGTGGGGCTAGTCGTGGAAAGAATATAACACATACCCAACATTCTACCACTTGTTGTTTTCTTTCCACAAGGGGCCATAGGAGAGCTTAGTCATTTGGCCAATTCTTCAACGCCCATTGTTTCTCTACACCAAGAGAACTTTTGAGTGCTCACAGACTTCGTCAATGCATCTGCAACATTCTTCAAAGTGTCCACCTTTACTAGCAACACCCTTTTAGCCTCAACCATATCTCTAACAAAGTGATATTGAACATCAATGCGCTTTGTCTTTGAATGATAAGCAGGGTTCTTAGCCAAGAAAATTGCACTTTGGCTATCACAGTCTATCCTTATAGCTTGTTGTACCAACCCCATACTTGAACACAATCTCTGCAACCAAACTGCTTCCTTGCTTGCATGAGTGGCTGCTATGTATTCTACCTCTGTAGTTGAAAGTGCCACTACAGACTGTCTTTTACTCATCCAACTGACTGCACCTCAAAATAGGCTAAACACATACCCACTTGTAGATCTTCTTTGGTCCAGATCTCCAGCCCAGTCTGCATCAACAAAACCACGAATGTCCAACATTCTTTCCAATCCTGGTCTTCCCTGGTAGCACAAGCCATAATCACTAGTGCCACGTAAATATCTGAAAACCCGCTTCACTGCTGTCCAATGCTCCTTCCATGGGTTTGACATAAACCTGCTCAATACTCCCATTGCATGTGCAATGTCTGGTCTAGTACAGACCATTGCATACATCAGGCTACCCACTGCACTTGCATATGGAACATGGGACATATCCTCCTCTTCTTCTTGTGTCTTGGGACACTGTTCAGCAGATAGCTTTACACCTACAGGAATAGGAACTTTCACCGGTTTACTATCCTGCATATTGAACCTATGCAATATAGTCTCGACATACTTCCTCTAGTTTAACCAGAGCTTCCTCTTTGCCCGATCTCTCTTAATTTCCATGCCCAAAATATAGTTTGCAGCACCAAGATCCTTCATGTCGAATTTGGAGAATAGTTGGGTCTTCAAATCTTGGATAATTTCTTTGTCATTTCCAATCAAAAACATATCATCCACATACAAGACCAGATAAATAACACGGTCACCAATTAATTTGAAATAAACACGGTGATCCTCCTTGCTCCTAGTGAATCCAAGTCCCCGTATATAGGTATCAAATTTTTGATACCACATCCTTGGTGACTATTTTAACCCATACAGAGACTTCTTCAACTTGCATACCGGTTCTTTCTTGCCCTTCACCATAAAGCCTTCAGGTTGCTTCATGTATATCTCCTCTTCTAGATCCCCGTGAAGAAATGATGTCTTCACATCCATCTGTTCTATCTCAAAATCAAATGCAGCAGCAACAGATAAAAGTAATCTAATAGAAGTAACCTTGGAAACAGGAGAAAAAATATCACCAAAATCAATTCCCGCCACTTGGGAATAACCTTTTGCTACCAACCGAGCTTTGTATTTATCCACCTTGCCTCCTACATTCATCTTCTTCTTAAACACCCATTTTCTCCCGATGGGATTCCTTCCAGCCGACAACTCCACCAGATCCCATGCCTCATTTTTTTGCAAGGATGCCATTTCATCAACCATGGCCTCCTTGCAGAGTTTTCCATCCTCTGAATCTACTGCCTCCCTGACAGTTCTGGGATCATTATCAGTTATAGTTAAGGCAAAACCTGAAAAAAAAGTAGATGGACTATACCTTTCTGGTTTCCTTCTTTCCCGAACTGATCTTCTCAAAGCTGGGGTTTGTGGCTCTTCCTCTTCTGAATCTTCTTCTGTTGTAGAGTCTGATTCATCCTCCTTTAGCTCAAACTCTATCTTCTCAGGTTCCTTTGGTAGGAATTCATGTGTAACAACATCTTTCACCTCTCTAAAAACCACATCTCGGCTGTACACAACCTTCCTTTTTTCTGGGTTCCAAAGCTTGTAGCCCTTTAAACCATCCTTATACCCAATAAAGATGCACCTTTCAGATTTATTATCCAACTTGGTCCTTTTCTCCTTTGGAACATGTACATATGCATCACATCCAAATACCCTTATATGTGAAAGAGAGGGTTTCTTACTAGTCCATACCTAATGTGGAGTCTTATCCTCCAACGCTGATGAAGGTGATCTGTTAACTAAGTAACATGCAGTCTCCACTGCCTCTGCCCAGAATTATTGTCCTAACCCGGTACCACTGAGCATGCTTCTTGCCTTTTCCATCAGTGTTCTGTTCATTCTTTCTACAACTCCATTTTTCTGAGGTGTGTATGGAGTAGTCTTCTGCCGTGCTATACCACACTTCTTACAGAACTCTTCAAATTCCTTCTTGCAGAACTCCCCACCATTATCTGTCCTCAGCGCCTTTATCTTCTTCTCTGTCTGGTTTTCCACCAGAGCCTTAAATTCTTTAAATTTTTCAAATACTTCAGATTTCTTCCTCAAGAAATATATCCATGTATTCCTTGAGAAGTCATCTATGAATGAAACATAGTACACAGACTTTCCCAGTGATGGAACTGACACAGGTCCAAACACATCATTGTGCACAAGTTCTAATATCTTGTTCGCCCTCTTAGCACCAGAAGGAAAACTCACCCAATTCTGCTTCCCATATACACAATGTTCACAGAAATAAAAATCCAGAGAGAAATTAGACATACCTTCTACCATACCATTTCTATGTTGTATCCGAAGGCCCTTCTCTCCAATATGTCCAAGCCTTTGATGCCATAGCATGGTCTTTTCTCCAGAGACAACTAGGCTTTCCGCTCCACTTTCAGGAACCACATAACTGTTACACCCATCAATAACAGTGCTACCTTGTAGCTTGTACAGAGTTCCAGTTTGAACTCCCCGCATTAATACCAGTGCTCCCCGAACCATCTTGCAGGCATCTTTCTCGAACACTGTTTTTACACCTGCATCATCCATCTTGCTTACAGAAATCAGATTTCTAGCCAATGCAGGTATATGCAGAACACCAGGAAGTGTTCTAATCCTTCCACCTTACAGCTTCAGCTTGACTTTTCCACGTCCGACGATTCTGGCCTTCCTATCATCCCCTAGGAAGACATCACCACCATCATATTTCTCATACTCGCAGAACCACTCCCTATGGGGAGTGAAGTGAAAGGATGCACCTGAGTCAATCAACCATGACTCATGATCTACATGTGTATTTGAAGAAGAAGCCAAATACACATCCCTACCTTCATCCGAGGTGGTTTTTGCCTCTGCAGAAGGAGCTTCATCAGATCCCTTTCCTTTCTCAGGAGCTTTAGATCTGCATTCCTTTTTGTAGTGTCCTTCCTTTCCGCATTTCCAGCACACCTTTACAAACTTTCCGGGAGATTTAGATCTCCCTCTAGATTTAGATCTCCCACTCGAAACCTTATTCTTGTTTTTGTTTTGGGACCTTCCTCGTACAGATAAGGCATCTCCATTCTGACCCTCCATATTTCTCCGTCTCATTTCCTCCGACAGCAAGGCTGAGACAATGTCATCAAAATTCAAGGTAGTTGTATTTCTACCTATTGCAATAACCAGACTGTCCCACGAGTCTGGTAGAGAACACAACAAACTGATGCACTTATCTTCATCTGAGATTTTAATATCAACAGATGACAGCTGACTTACCACAATATTGAAGGCGTTTAGATGCTCTGTCACCGAGTCTCCATCCTTCATCCTCAGGTTATACAGCTTTTTCCATAGGAACAACTTATTCACCAGAGACTTAGATTGGCACAAAGTCCCAAGTTTTTCCCACAAATTCTTCGTCGTAGCTTCCCCAGATACATTCAACAATACTGAATCTGATACACACAACCGTATTGTGCTCTTAGCCTTTCGATCTAGTTTCTTCCAGTCTTCATCTGACATTGCCGTTGGTTTAGTACCTGGATCTACCGTGATCCACTGATCTTCCACCAGTAGATCCTCCATCTTGAGCTTCCACAACTCAAAACTCTAACCATTAAATTTCTCGATCTTTATCTTTCCGCCGCTCGCCATCTTCTTTCACCGCAAGATTCGATCCCGCAGATCTCCCACTGAACAGGGTCTACCTCATGCCCGAAAAAAAAACCCTCAGTAGCAAAGGCATCCCCTTGAAGTTGAAACAACTCTGATACCAAATGTAGGTTTTAACCCTGAACAGAAATTATCTACACACGAATCTTATAACAGAAAATAAACAATAGCGAGAGCATAAAACATAAAACAGATAAACACAGAGATTTTCCCCTGGATCCCAAATTGGGACGACCAACTTGATTTTTCATTATATTCCTTTTAGTGTTACAACACATATATATACATGCCGAAGCATACATAAACCCCAATCCATTAACCTTGGATTATAACATAACCGTAGTTCCCTTGACCGGATCTACAAAATACCAGGGGCCAAAAACCATCGTACCCCAAAACCATGTGCAAACTCATGCACAAAACATGGGTGGGTCCGCATACCAAAAAAAAAAAATCGCCGGGGCGCTGCCCCGGACCCCGACAGGGGGGGCTTCCGCTCCCCCTGTCACCCCCCTGCTATGCCCAACACAACATACATTGCGTGGGGCTAGTCGTGGAAAGAATATAACACATACCCAACAAAAAAAATCCTTTCACTGCACAATTCTCTCATAAAAATCTGGAACCCTTACAATGTCTTTCTTCCTGGTTTTTATAGAAGAAGAAGGAGAAAGACCCCATAAAATAAGTAGGTGAAAACATTTAATTTTCTTAATTTGAACAAAATGGCGGAAAACATTCGCGCCCATACTGTTGAATGACTAGGTAAAACTGTCTGTACTTGAAAACCTGCTTGCAAAAATAAATGCACTAGGTAGAAAATCTCTTTGGGAACTCAACATAGAGATACATCCACTTGAACATTCTGTCCTTCCCTGAAGAAAGTCTGGCTGAAATAAAACCTTGAAAGCATTTCTTTTTGTGCTTTGTACTCTCTGTCTTCTAACTTTGAATTGGAATTTAAATTCTTCAATGCTGGACACTGCATTCCTTGATTTTTCATTGCTATTTCTTCACTGTCCCATTAATTTCCTCATCTGCTCGATCTGTGTTTTGAATTACCCTAGAGGGTTTGATAGCTTTCAACCCCTGCTCCTTGAATAACGATCATATCTCAGCAACTACCCCGGATCTTACTTCATGAATATGGTACTTGAAAACCCAGCTCTGTAATGCGTCCTCGGCTTCGGCAATGGATGTCGTAAATTATGATATTTTCCCCTCGCCATAAACCTACAAGACCCACAAACATGTCAAAGAAAACCAAATACAGGGACGATGACATGACGGGATCCATAGACATGGTGGTGCAGACTTGTCGAAGTGGTGAAATGGGGCGGGCTCAAATGGAACTGATGCTGTAGACATGGCGAAATGGTGGAATGATGCAGGCTGGCAGAGGCTTTTAACGTAAAACATTACAATATGTCATATGAACGGAATGTATGCATGGTGGAGGAAAATGCGATGAACACGTGTAGTAAGTGACGTGGAGGCGGACTTGGTCAATCAACGCAACATGTAAATGATTCTGGACCATATGGTTCAGAAATGAAATCAACGGTCGAAACTTAATCGGAGGGTGACGGGATGGCGGGCCCGGAGTACTGTGCATTGGGACTAAAATTCGAGCAGCTTGGGAGAGAGGTAGCCGTTGGATGGAGCGCTCAGGATCAGACAGTTTGAATCAATTTTGCTGTGCGTCCTGGGTCGAGCGTTAGCGCGCGGGGGAGGGAGGTCTTGAAATCGTACATGGGGACACGTGGCGCACGCTGAATGGAATCGCTGCGATTTGAGAAAAACTGCCAGCCCTTCAAAAGTGGTGCAGGGAATACAGCTTGTTTTAAGTGGTGGTTTTTAGGGTGCGGGGGCCACAAGAGCAACAGGTCGTGGAACACTGATCTGTGTTTGATCTGACGGCTAAGATTACGCCTGATGGTCATATACGATAAGCGCTTTTCCATCTTAGTACAGGGTCAAATGCCCAGGTTATATGAAAAACGGGACAGAGGGGGCTAGGGCCAAAGGAGATATGCCTCGAATGTTTCCAAATATGAATTTCCATCCCTTTTAGAATGCGATTTTGAAGCTAGGAGAACACAACGATAGATAGCTAAGGCACTTTGCAAGACAGGGCAGAGGAGTTAGGAGATTTAAACCAGATGGTCCATGGAAATTTTAATGGGAAGATGATCATGATCAACACACGTAAGAAGTGATACTTGATGGGAATGTTCTTGGTCTTTGAATGCATAACAAGATTCTTTGAAATACTGATGGCACTAGTATTATCACACATAATGGAGATAGGAGGTGAGCACTTTATTTGAAAGTCTTTTAAGGTTTGCATCATCCAAATAAGTTGTGCGCAACATGATGCGGCAGCCACATATTCTGCTTCTGCTGTAGATAAGGCAATAGAGTTTTGCTTCTTGCTGAACCAAGATACTAACCGGGGCCCCATATAGAATGCTCCACCACTAGTGCTTTTCCAATCATCAACATTTCCAGCCCAATCTGCATCAGTGTAAGCATGAAGAGTAAGATCAACATTCTTTGGATACCATAGTCCAAAGTCTTGAGTTCCTTGTAGATATTTGAATATTCTTTTGACACCCTAAAGGTGAGACTCTTTTGGTTTAGCTTGGAATCGTCCAACAATCCCAACAGCATGCATAATGTCCGGTCTAGTCCCAGTGAGATAAAGTAGACTTCCTATCATAGATCTGTATTCTGGTTGACTCACCGTGGGGGAATCATAATGAGAACTGAGATTACATCCGGTTATCATTGGTGTACTTACAGGTTTGCATTCTTCCATGCCATACTTCTTCAGAATTTGCTTAAGGTATTTTTCTTGTGATAAGAATATACCATTTGTAGTTTGATGCACTTGCAACCCAAGAAAGAATGTTAGTTCCCCAAGTAAAGACATTTCAAATTCTTGTTGCATGATAGAAGCAAA
The DNA here is from genome assembly GCA_034641835.2 of Pinus albicaulis. Classification (NCBI taxonomy): domain Eukaryota; kingdom Viridiplantae; phylum Streptophyta; class Pinopsida; order Pinales; family Pinaceae; genus Pinus; species Pinus albicaulis. Next base: position 79,332,555 of record CM076573.1, on the reverse strand, counting down.
TTTCTAACTCATAGATTCTTCATTACTTCCAAAAATGATATCATCAACATATACAACCACAATCAAAATTTTATCATTTTCAATTTTTGTGTATAAGTTGCTATCAGCAGACCCCTTTGAAAATCCTTGTTGATGAAGATATTGGTCAAGATGATAATACCACGCCCTTGGAGCTTGTTTGAGACCATATAGAGCCTTTTTAAGTCTACAAACAAGATTTTCATCATTTCCCAAAATGAATCCTTCTGGTTGTTCTATATAAACTTCTTCTTCTAGATCACCATTGAGAAATGCAGATTTAACATCCATTTGATAAACTTTGATTTGTTGAAAGCTTGAAAAGGCAAGAAACATTCTTATGGCTTCAAGTCTAGGTACAAGAGAAAAAGTTTCTTCAAAGTATATACCTTCTTGTTGAGTATACCCCTTGCAAACAAGTCTAGCTTTGTTTATTACAACATCCCCATTCTCATTTAACTTGTTTTTGAATATCCATGTAGTTCCAATGACATTTTTGTTATGAGGTCTTGGTACTAATTCCCAAGTGTGATTATTTTCAATTTGATCAAGCTCTTCATTCATGGCTTGAACCCACCATTCATCTTTGCTAGCTTGATTGACATTGTGAGGTTCAATAGTAGATAGAAATGCCAAATAGCTAGAAGATCCCACAAGAGTCCTTCTTGTTTGTACACCTGATCCCTTATCTCCCAAAATTTGAGATTCTGGATGATTCTTTTAAACATATATGGATGGAGCCTTTTTAGATAAATAATCTTCAGGTTCTTCATTGGGTTCACTGTCTATATCATTTATGTTTGATGTAGAAGGACATAAGTCACCATCGTCTTCATTTGTTGTTTGTTTTTCTTCCCTTGGGGCTGCAGGAGACTCATCAATAACCACATCAATACATTCAACAATCTTCCGAAGTCTTTTATTGTAACATTTATATGCTCTACTCATAGAGGATTAACCAAGAAGTATTCCTTCATCTGCTCTAGGTTGAAACTTGCCAATTTTTTCATCATTATTTTTGATAAAGCATTTACTTCCAAAAACTCTAAAATTCTTCACAGATGGAGAGTTACCATACCAGAGTTCATATGGAGTTTTGTCACTATTTACACGAACATGTGCCTTGTTGAGAATGTTTACTGCTGTATGTGCTGCTTCTCCACAAAATGTGTCAGGTGTTCCAGAGTCATCAAGCATAGCTCTAGCCATTTGTTGAATTGTTCTATTCATTCTTTCTGCTACGCCATTTTGTTGTGGAGTTCCAACTACAGAAAATTGTCTTTTTATGCCATGTTGTTCACAAAAATCAAGAAATTCATTTGAAGTATATTCTCCTCCAAGATCAGATCTAAGACATTTGAGTTTTAGATCTACTTCATTTTCAACCAGAGCATTGAAGATATGAAATTTCTCAAATGCTTCATCTTTGTGCTTCAACAACCCAATCCAACACATTCTAGAGAAATCATCAATAAACAAGATGTAATATTTTTCACCACGAGGTGAATTTTTCCTTATAGGTCCACATATGTCAGTATGAATGAGTTCAAGAGGCCTACTTGAGGATCCTTCCTTGGCATTAAATTGCACTCTGGTCTGCTTGCCGAATTGGTAAGATTTGCATATGATACTTTCAGGTAGAGTAATATTGGGAAGACCACGAACAACATTAAGTCTGCTTGATTTGTTGATTTGAGAGAAGCTTAGATGTCCCAACCTTCTATGCCATAGCCAGTTTTCTGAAGATTTACTCAAGTAACATTGTTCTTTGCAGTTCTTCAATACATATAGGTTGCTTGGAGTTCTTTTTCCTTTTATAATCGTTTTACCTGTATCAATATCACGAACCACACATTCTTTTGAACTAAAGAAAAATTCAGTTCCTTGATCACACATTTGAATTACACTTAACAGGTTATGTCTTAATCCATCCACATACATGACATCATTAGCCTTCACCTTTTCTTTTAGAAACACAAACCATTTTCCTTTAATTACAGCAGGAGTATCATTTCCAAAAGTAACTTTCTTTTCCTTTTCTAGTGTACTATATGCACAAAGTTTGGTTTTGTCACCTGTCATGTGTCTTGAGCATCTGCTAAAAATGTACCATTTATTTTCTTCACCTTCTGCAAATAACGCTATGCCACAATTTTCAACCAGTAATTCCTTCTTTTTCCATACTTTGGAACTTGAAGGAAAATGTTCTTTTGGCTGAACTTTGCTCCTGCATTCAGATTCTTCATGCCCAAAGTTATTGCAATAAGTACATTCAACTTCATTTAGAAGAGGAGAAAAATTGTTATAGGTATTCTTCTTTGTTTCAATATCAATCCTTTTCTTTCTTGCTTCTCTTGTCATGATGGTTTTATATGCAACACATTGAACAGCTTTGTGACGAAAATTGTGACATGAGAAACATTGTCCATTGAAGAATAAATTTCTGCGATCATGAAATCTTCTACTTGAATTTACCTGTTGATTGGTGTTTCTTTGAAAGATATTCCTGTTAGTGTTCTTTTAATTGAGATGATCATGCTTTACCTGTAAAGATTCTTTATACCCTTGCTGAGTGCCGAAATTTTGTAAACCAGCTGTGGCTGCTTTTAGATAATTTGGTGCTGAAGCCTGAGAAGATTCCCCAGTATATCCAAGACCTGTTTTAACAAGAGGAGAGCGTTGTACCTTGATAATCTCATTTAAGGTTTCAGATCCTTTAGCAAATCTAAGATTCAGAGTCTTTTCTTTCTCAAAATCTTTTCTTAGACTTACCACTTCGCATTCTAATTTCTTAATGTGTTTCTTTGCTTCTTCAAACTGCCCTTTCAGAGTCTCTATGGTTATTTTCCTTTCTTCTAAGAGTATTTTACATTCCTCTAAGTGTATTTTGAGTTGATTGTTTTCTTCAAGAAAATAATTGTCCTCTAGAGCATCCACAAAAGTATCATTTTCTTCTCTAGATTCAAATGCCATGAGAAGTCTAAGATCTTGTTCACATTCTTCCTCACTATCAGATAAACCATCACTATCTTCATGATTATATTAACTTTTTCTAGTGCTAGACCGATTCTTATTCCTTCTTGCTACTTCTTTCCCTTTTGCAGATATTTCTTTATAAGGACACTTAGCAGCATAATGACCAACTCTTCCACAATCAAAACATTTGAAAGGAAGCTTACCTCTGAACCGTCCCGTGCCAAGTTGAAGTTTCTTTACAAAATTTACCTCATCTTCTTCTGAGATATATCTTGATTCTTCTGCTTCTTGCACTTCTTTCCCTTTTGTAGAAGCTCTAAAGATGGCTTCTTTGACTTTAGAAGGTCCTCCTCTTCTCATTTCATATGTAGTTAGTATCCCATGAAGTTTCACCACTGTAAGATTTTGAAGATCCTGTTTTTCTTCAAGAGAAGAAACTTTTGATTCAAATTTTGTCGTTAGAGATATTAAAATTTTCTCAACCAACGTAGATTCGGTTATTGTTTCTCCCAGATTTCTCATACGATTTACAAAATAATCAAGATGTAAAAAGAAACTGGCAATACTCTCATCATTATACATCTTTAAATTTTCATATTCAATTCTGAGAGTTTGGAGTTTTGCACTTTTTACCTTTGCATCACCTTCATAACTTAGAATGATTTTGTCCCACATTTCCTTTGCTGTATTTAGCTGCATAACTTTGACAAATTCAGATTCAATCAGACTTCTCGTTATAGCATTGACTGCCTTTGCATTTGATTCATAATTCTTCTTTTCAGTCAAATCTGTTGGTATTGTAGCTGGATATTGATATCCTTATTGAAAAATGGCCCATACATCTATTCCCATAGACTGAAGATAGGATCTCATCCTTGTTTTCCAGAAGATTAAATTGCTTCCATTAAAGAGGGGAGGCTTGATAGATGCTGTTCCATCTTGATTGCTCATCTTGCTTGATCTTCCTTCTAGCAGCTAAGCTTTTTTTCAGAAGGACCTGCTTTGATACCAATTGTTGGGAAAGATACTGAGAGGGGGGGGGAATCAGTATCTTGATCTGTCAATCAAATTTTTACTTTTCTTTTCTCAAAAACCCATACGCTACTTTACAGAACAAAACTAGCGTATATACGCGGATATCCTTAAGGAAACTCGCGTATGCTCAGATCTCTTATTATGCAGATAATTCTTATCTTAGATTATTGCATCATTCACTTATTAGATGTTAGTAAGTAGTAAACATGTACAGTAAGAACAGAATAAATCAACACACATAAGCATCACACATGAACACCAGGATTTTAGGTGGAAACCCAATTCGGGAGAAAACCACCGTTGTCGTCGTCTCAGTCTTCAATATTTATTATAAAGAAAACATCTTACAACTATGTACTGGCGCAGACTCATACCAGCACGCAGGCACCCACCTGCAGAAGGCTACAACCTTCTCTCGTTTACCAGCCTCTCCTAGAAGGGAGCTACAACCCCTGCTCTCGTTTACCAGCCTCTCCTGGAAGGGAGCTACTACCCCCTACTCTCATTTACCAGCTATCACTAGAAGGGAGCTACTACCCCCTTACTGAAGGCTTCGACCCTCAGCACCACTTCAGCAGACCACGTTTCATCAATTTTCAAATTGGATCAAACAGCTTCAACTCAACCCTTCATACTTTGCCCAATGCTTCAAACAGAACAGTGAAACCACTGTAACCAAAATATCAAAGATTACCCAAACTTCAGAGTAGATATGCAGAAACACATTCGACCATGAGCAACCATTAGTTCAAATACCATACGCGCTTTTATTTAAACAGACCCGCGTATATACGCGCTTTTCATTAAACGAACCTGCGTATACATCTGTGCATTTTTCAATAAACCCTAACTTCCCATACGCGCTTTTATCAGATTAGATCCGCGTATACACGCGATTTTTCCACAACAAACTCGCGTATATATCTGTAAATGAAAGCTTTGTAGAACAGACCAAATCTATAAACTTACCTAGATTTCTTCATTACCTTCAGCAGACTTTGCGCCGGATCTTCACTAGTTCTTCTTCTGCAGATCATCTTAGAGATTCATCATCATCAGATCTAAGGATTTAGAAACATCCATGGGTGCATCATAGATTCAGATTTATCAATCAAGAACAAAGTTCAATCATGCAAATATACTTCAAAGTGAAGTATTCATTCAATACCCAGACACATGCACACCCTTGCACCATGATCTTCTTCTCCTTATATAGATTTAGCCTTTGTCAATACCATGAGCCAAAACCACACCACTTCCGATGGTATTCCTGGACAGGATCAAATAGATAATCCAACGCTCAATACAATGGGTCAATACCATGGTAACACCCCTTGGTATTCTAAATTTGGAGCGCAAAAGGGCATACGCGACTTGGCACATAATTTTCTGTGTGCATACGCTACTTCGCCTTAACAAACTCGCGTATGCTTTTTGACACATCATATTTATCATTTTTCTGGCACTTACTGGAATTTCTTTCTTCTGTTACTTCTGAGTTGATCTGTAGATACATCATCCTTCCTTTTAACACATAAATACATCATCAATAACTCATAGGTTGCTTATCATAGGCAACTCATCAAGTAGGTTTCCATCAAGAACAACTTCATCAAACGGGTTCCATCAAATTCAATACATTGTATCACATTTCCAACAATCTCCCCCTTAACTCATCAAGTAGGTTGCCATCAAGGAAAACACATGCCAACACAAAGGAGGTTCTTCCCTCCTATGAAAAATAGCACATGTTTCTCTTGTCATAAACCATGACATAATGCAGCATATTTTTAAGACAAAGCCAATCCAGTCCAACCAGCAAAGGATGTAGCAAAAGAGAGGAACCCCTCAAGAAAGAAAATGGACAAGACAATCTTTCACCAGGTACACAAATCATTTCCATGGCTATTGTTATGCATGCAATAATTTTCATAAAATTTTTTATTGTAAAATGTATTCAAGAAGAGGAATAAAATATTATACATCAGCTCAAATGCACCTTGGTCAAATAAGATGTTATGTATGCCTTAAGTGTGGTCACAAAGAAAAATATTGTAAACTTCCATATATATTAAATAACTCCAGACAGATGATGAAGTCCAATCCAATAAAAAAAAACTATGAATCGGAAAGGAGTGCAGACATTATGATGGACCCCAATAGAGTATGGAAGGAAAAGAGAAAGGGGGAGCCTATTATCTCCATAACATAATGAATACATCCTAGTCTCAGGGGGAGCTTCTCTAGGAAACAAAGAAAATATCCAACCAGTGATAAATATGAAGCAACATCCCAGGGGGATAGTAGTTCATATATATACCCCATGAAAGTATTCTAAGAAGAGCACCTTAGAATGAGAACGGCTATAAGATCATGAAGGGAAAAGAAAATTCCTCTAACAAAGAACTATAGAGGAAGAAGATTATTTAGCTGAGAGATTGATGAAAGAAGAGAAGGCATCAAGAAACCATGGTGGTAGAGAGGAAACATTAGTCATGATCATCTAAGTTAAGAAGACATCAACACATTAAGTGATGATCACAGTGTGCAACATTCTGCTAGTATGAACAATGATTCACCTTAAGAAAGATGAGTAAGAAAAGAGCCTCTCATCATTGTATCATTTATTCTTCATCTATGAAAAGTCCCCTTGGAGGATTACAGTCAAGTAAATGATAAATTTCTGAGTGATCTGCCCATGAAGAGTCCTAGGAAAGAAATTGAAGATGTCTTCCCTAAGATCACTATGTTAGAACAGTTGAATTGTATGTAAAGCAGCAATGGTTCTAGAGCAGTCCTAGAAAATAAAATGCTGTGACTTCCTCTGAAAAAAATGACAGAAAAAGAAAAATATTAATGAGGAAAAGATGTTGAGATTGCAACAAGATGAGGAGCTTAGTGCAAAGGAGTCGCCTTCACTAACTGGGCCCGTAGGCTATTTTTGGCGCAAATTCTATTTTTAGACTATGTCTATTTTTAGACATATGGATCATGTTCTATGAGTTGCAGGATGCTATTTGTGGATGGTTGGTCAAGTCGGGAAAAATAGATGGAATTCTATTTTTAGACATACTGGGCGAAATCTATTTTTAGATTGCCAGTCTAAAAATAGATATGTCGAATATTATTAGCTCTTAATAATATTTGGACTCTAAACATTATCTTATCCTCTTGGAGCACTTCAGTTTGATGCCTGGATGTGGCACATGCAGCTGACAGAAAGAATTACGCTATTCCTAGGGTTTAGTGGAGCTATTGCATGGTTGACTTCAGTTAGAACTCATGTGACAGAGTTTGGTGGAGTTGATGAGACAGTTAATGGAGTTGTGTTCAGTTTAACTTAGTTGAGCTAGTTGTATCTAGTCTAACTGATTGATACAATTAGTGAGAGTGGTGTGAATTAAATATTAATTAGTTCATTAATTATTAACTCATAAATCAACTAATGAATACATCAGTTAACTGCAGTGCATGGACAGTTTCAGTGGAGACCAGTGGAGAGGTTAGGTGAAAGAGCAGTGTGACTATCAGTTGTGACTATACTGGTGCATGAGATGTGCACACACATTGATGGAGAAGCCAATGAGGATTGCGCAGTACATACTGGTGGGATTTGAACCTTGATCTCATGCTTATCCATATTGGATTGCGCAGTAGAGGCAGGCTAACATGTGGAGCAAATTGGAGCATGTGTTTTGTAAGATCTGAGCTTGTGTAGTGTGTAACAATTGGAGATAGTGCTGAGAGCTTGTGAGGAGTTTGTACTATGATTGTTACATGATCTCTATCATTATAATATACATATAGTTGGGGGTTTTCAGCTTTAAGATTTCCCATAAATACTGTGTTTATATGTGTGATTGTTTATGGTTTTAATGTGCGCATGCGATTGTTTAATTTCCGCAAATTGATGATCAATAGTAGAAGACGTTATGTATTATGAATGAAGCTCAAATAGTGTGTGATCAGGATAATCTTGGTGAATAATTTAACAGTTATTCAAATTTCTACAAAAGATCATATTCAGTATATTGATGATTATTGTTGAAAACAGTGGAGAGCTCAATAATAGAATTTATGAAGGATGTCTTAATTATGGGTAAATGTGAAAGCTGAAGTGAAACCTCTGCATGGTTTATCAAAGTAATATCAATTGGTGTTTAGGTACAAGAATCATGCTTATCAACAGATTACCAAGCATTATCAATGGAGCAACCGTATGATACAGGTCCACAGGATCAAAGGACTATGACAAGAATGTATGAAGGTAAAATTCCCAGGGTTATCTGCATTCAGCATGAAAAGGTCAGTAGCAGAGCAAAAATAACATTATCTTGCTTACACTTGAAGTAGTATATTGAGCATTGAAGCAATATCTTCTTCTATATATATAATTGCATGCCTTCCTGAATTTGGTACATGTATATCTTCAAGGCCTCTTTCTTAATATCAGTTACAAAACAGTGTGAAGTATGTTTGCTAAGTTTTCAATTAAAAATTTTGAATATGCTCATGTGGAAGTTCATCCTGATAGAACAGTCAAAGTATCTGAAGAATAAAGGACTAGTTGTGATTACCATCTGAAGCTCAAAAGTTTTTTTTTCATCTAAATACTACTTCAGCACAAAGGATTTGTTGGTAATCAACCTTTAAAGAGAGATTGATTACTGACATACATACCTCCTTATTTCATAAATGAAGTGCATGATTGATAAGTGAGACTGACTAATACACTGAATGTATCTAGTCTCAAGGGTTTGTTTTGAAAGTACATTATGCAAGAAGTAAAATCATTTGATCTCTTAGATAAAATTCTGGTTGATTCATTGATCATACCATTAACAAGGACCTGCAGCTATTAAGTGTAATATTATTATCAGCATCCTAGCTCAAATCAGCACTAACTGGCAATAAAAGTGAACCATAGCTATAAAAGACATATTGGCTTCATCACAATTGAACAAATGCTGTAATACAAATGAGTATTGCAGAAGAAGACATATTCCATCCACAATCTTCCTCAATAGAAATGTATTGGCGCACTACATCAGATAGAGACTGAAGTATATTTGAAGCATTCTCAGTATTTTAGGTTTAATCCAGTGATGCATCCCTGATTAGATAAAGTTGGTACAATGTGTTCTATGAAGTGTCATTATCCTCACTTTCTTCTTTATACAAGTGAAAGGAGTCAATGCTTTGGGATTGTATCAACTTGTAGTGTACATTCAAGATCAATAATCCTCAAAGTGTTATCTCAACAAGTCTTGTACAACAGTCTGAAGTAGCAGGGTACAAAGTCAGAAGAAGGTGGTCTAAAGACAAATCAGAGAGAGGAAATGCAAAGATAGAATCTACACTGAGCAATGTGCAACCCTTTGCCATTGATGTCAAAGGGGGAGGAAAAGCAAGAAATAGTAGAAAGGGTCTTATAAAAGAAGCTCGGCAGAGGAAAACTTGGAAAAAGCATTGGATTATTGGTGGATGAGTTGCCATCAATGCCAAATGGGGAGACTGTTGGAAATGTTGTCATTGATGGCAAAGGAGATGGAAAGGAGGAATACCTGAAACAACAACAAAGGAAAGAAGTGGTAGAGACAGCAAAGAAACAGACAAGAAGCAGAGGTAGCAGAGAGAGCATTAGACAAGTAGCAGAGGCAGCAAAGAGAGTAGCAGAGATAGAAAAGAAGCAGAGAGAAGAAAGAAGCACAAAGGAGACAGACGAAAGAAGATTGTTGAAATGTAACAGTCAAACAACAGGGTTGCAGTAGAGCGGAAGCAACGACAGAGACAGAGAAAGGAGCACAAAGAAACTAAGGCAGCAGGTATAGCAGAAAGGAAGAGACAAAGAAGTAGCAGAGGAAGCAAAGAAGCAAACAAAGGAAGCAAAGGAGCAGCATCAGACAAGGAAATGAGGTAGCCTAGGTAGCAAATGAAATAATTTCCGTGGACCCGGGACATCTCTTTCAACCTATGGGCATTTGTAATTGTGGAACGCTTGAATATTGTGGGCCGTGAAATTTCATTTCAAAGATGATTGAATACGATGGTGAAATACAGTTATAATGATACACTCAAGACATATTATACATTAATACAACATGGATGAAGGTGGGCCCAAAGACTCTGTTATAATGGTTCTTAACGTTTGTTGAAATCGGCTATAATGTATTGATATATATATATATATAAAGCTGAACCCTATATAATGAAGTTGGTATGTGGATATATATATAAGGTGGATGACTGAAAACCTTATGTAAGTGCTTGCATATAAACCAAAGTTAATACGCAAGTGGGACCCCACATAAAATTCCGAGAATCACAACCCAAGCTGGAGGATACATTAGAACTGAAGCGGAAGCATATATATATGCAGTGCGTTACATATATTGTGCTCTATATACAAAGGACCAAAGCATATATATATATATATATATATATATATATATATATATATAGCGCGATATCTAAAGAACCAAAGGTTCTATTAAAAGAAAAGTACCACATGGTGGGACCCTCATCAATCGCATCGGAAAAAAGGTTGGCAGTGGATCATATGAACAGAAAGTTGCGATTGCGATTGAAGCCCGGACCCGATCAGTTTATAAATAATGATTAATATGTGTTTGAATTCTGGCCTAATCGCATCGGAGAATCAAAGCATAGGAATATCGGAACATGCAACTAAAAGTTGCAATTGTGATTAATCGCAATCGGAGTAATCGCATCGCATCGCATCGGAGTGATCGCATTGGAGCATAAGAACATCGGAACATGAAAATGAAAATTGTGATTGCGATTGAGTTCCAGACCCGATGGGCTTATAAACTATGATTCATATATGGTTGAGTTCCGGTAAACAGTGGTCAATCGCATCAGAGTGAAAGCAGGGCAGTGGAAATTGCAACTAAAATTTGCGATTGCGATTAATCGCAATCGGAGTAATTGCATTGCATCGGATCGGATCGGAGTAATCGCAATCAGAGCAGGATCGGAGTATTCGCAATTGGAACAAGCCGACATAGCGGAACAGGTTAATAAATTTTGCGATTGCGATCAATCGCAATCGGAAAACTCTGGAAAAGGGATTCATCGCATCGACATTTTATCGCAATTGGAAGAATTAAATTGTGATTAATCGCATTGGCTATTGAAGGTGACGTATATGTTAACATATGTGGAAAGCAAAGATTTATTGTTGTTTTATTATGTATAGACCAACATATACTATGAAGAATTGTGATATGCGCTGAATAACCCTGTGGGCCTGAGTTATTCAATTAAGTGATTTATTCAAATGTTAAATGGGTCGGAATTCAATAGAGAAAAGAAATAACTAGACTGGTGTGCTTGATGGTGGATATGTCGCAGAGCATTATATAAAAGGGTTGATAATAAGGTTCGAATATTAAAATAATAATGCCGAGAATGAATGTTAATTGCTTGAAATAATAGAAGGAGAGAAACTTGCATAGAGGGCATAGATTGGGTTTATAACCATGGAAATATTAAAGCCTCCACATTTAGTTATTTAAAGTGTCAGTAAAGGAAACCAAGCATTGGAATTTGCCTAGATTTAAAGTTAGCAGTTATATGTATTGTAACGCAGCTATATCTATACAACAGACACACAATCATGGTGAACAGGAATATGCACAAGAATGAACTTGTTAGGTGTACATACGCAGGTGCACAGAGTAGCAGTAAATAGAGTATGCAGAACTGTTTCTTAACAACAACATAAAAAGACAAAACCAACAAAGCCAAAGGCCAGAAAATGGGCTAAGTGAAATTGTTTTTATGTAACCGAAAAGGTGAAATGTAAATGTTTTAATTGATTTATATTGTTTTGATGCATTGGCAAGTCTCCGGAAGAGAAAAAATATCCCACTGTAATGTTAAATTGGTACCTATATTTATATTTTCTGAATGAGCGAATAAAAGAGATGAGAAGGCAGAAGGCAAAGAGACATGGCTTTCCATTTTGAATTCCAAGTAGAATACAAACAGCCATGAAGCTAGTTTGTATAAAATAGGATAATATCCAAGGGGAGAAAGTTGACGAAAACTGAGTGAGAGAAGAAGAGAGTGTGCAGCAGAATTGAAGAGAGTTGAAGAAAATAAGAAAGCTGCAAGAGGTGAGAGAGAGTGAGCATATAGAATGCTGAGTATGGAATTGAGGCAGAGAAGAGAAGAAGAAGGAGGAGCAGAACAAGATGTTGTGAAAAGTTAGAGAATGAAGAAATGAAGCAGTGAGGCAAAGAAGAAGGAGGAGCTGAGAAGAGAAGGAGGAGCTGATAGTGAATCTGAGAAGATGCAGAAATGATATAAGGCAGATATGAAGACTGATGCACAGCAGTGAAGATGATACAGAACAGAGCTGATATCCAAGGTAAATAATCAAGTGTTTTACTTTTGAAAGAGTAAGGAAGTTGGAGCTTCCCTATCAAGTTGTAGCTTGATAGATGTCAGCTGGAGCTGATTGAGGTTGGAGCCTCCTATAGGTTGGTGCCTGCAGAAAATAGATGGGAGTTGGTGCTTCCACATCAAGTTGTAGCTTGATAAAATGTCAGTTGTAGCTGACTGAGGTTGGAGCCTCCTGTAGGTTGGTGCCTACATAAAATTGATGGGAGTTGGAGCTTCCTTGCAAGTTGTAGCTTGCAGAATTGAAGTAGGAGCCTCCTTTAGGTTGGTGCCTACAGAAAATCAATGGTGAGAGGGAGTTGGAGCTTGCCTCTACATCACAACAATAATAAGATGTGGTTTTCTCCCTTTATGGGTTTCCACTTATATCTGGTGTCTCTGTGCATGATGTTTATGTGTTGATCTGGTTTATATCATCTGCTTAATACTTGTTTCTCTTATATTAAGTCTACTGTTACTTTATATTAATGCTTGCTGCTCACATTCTAAGATTACTCACATGTTAAGTTGAACATGAAATGAAGGTGTAAACAAGTGTTAATGAAAAAGTTTTAAAATTCCATGAATGTGTTAAACTGATTCACCCCCCCCTCTTAGTTTAACTAAAGGTTTAACACAACACCCCACTCCCCCACTCAAGGAACACACAAATGAAAAACCTATGCTTAAATAAATGCCTGAATCTTTTCTAGCCAAATATATAAAATCTTGTAAAGGATCTGCATCTATCTTGAATAAAAATCCAACAACAATAAAGATAATTTGAAATCCTACTTCATGGAAGGAAAACCAATAGCACATCAAAAGAAAAGGCTCAAAATGGAAAGGTGTTTAAGAAAACCAGGTAAAAGAACTCAGATTTATTTTTGTGCATTGACTCTTTCCTAGGGTTCAACCCTCGATGTCATTTCTTTAAACAAATACCTGAAGCAGGCAAGTCCATTTCCTAGTTACTCCACCTCGTTCAATTTCTTCTGTATTATGTCATAGTGAGAACAAATCCTTACTGTGTGGGAGGATGAGTGTAGGTTCACTCAATTTGGTCCAGCGTGCTTGTGAGGAGACCAGGGTTAGTTAAGTAGCATTTACAGAGGAAGGAAAGGGGGACATGTGGCTTTTATGCAAGCCTAAGGAGCCTACTAGATAGATTCTTTTCCTAAATTTCATTTTATTTATTCATTTCTATATATAATTATTTATTTCAAGTTTCAATGCAAATATTCCTACTTTGCATATTTTCTCAAGAATGAAATCAAAGTTTTTCAAAATTGATTTCAATGTTAAAACTCTTACCTTAATTTAAAATTAAGAATTCCTAAATTTCCACATAGTACAGTTTGTCTTTTGTTTTTATAACTATGCCCATTTATAAACAATTTGGATGGATTATAAACAATTTGGATGGCTTATGAAACATGTGAAACTTTCCCATTACTAACTGAACTTATAGAATTTTCCCATTCTCCAGAAGTTTTACTTGTAGTGAAGTTTATTTCCAAAAAAATACTGGTTTCACTTTATTAGAGTTTATTTGATTTACTATATATATTAACCACAAGTTAATATAAATACAATAAAATTATAATATTTTTATAGAGCATTAAATTAATACTATAATAACATAATTATAATTGAAATGAAATATAAATATATTATTAATATAATGTATTATCATATTTTTATATAACATTAAATTAATAATAAAATAACATAATTACAATAGAAATATAGTATAAATATATTATTTAGAAATTTATTGAAAACACTAAAATAATAGCACTTGAAAACAACTCCTTAATACAAGATATTATTATAAGTAATTGTTTGAGATAATGCCTCATTTATGATGCATACTAAAGTTTAGGGATTGGTTTGGTTTTTTGGAGGATGTTGAGAGATTCTCTCAACCTCTCCCTCCAAGAGTGGAATAAGTTGGATCTCACTCCAATTATATATATTTGATGTATCTCTGTTTATTAAAGGTAATATAGAAATTAATTATTGTGTGTTATTCTTGTGCATCCCTGCTCTCATAATTTATCATATGGTAACAGAGCCTGTTCTGGCTTGATTCCCTCACGAGAAGGCCAAGAATATGTGAGAGTCTAAGCCACTAATTATTTGTACATAGGTAGGGTAAGAGTGTTGAATTTTTTATTTTTATTTTTATTTGTGTGAGTGATCTAGTGTGAGAAAGAGTGATACCTACCTAAGGAGCATTGTGCTGCTGTGGTTGAATTGAGTCTCCACTGTGAATTTTGTGTTCATCGGTGCCAAGCGGCAAGTTTTATTACTACAAAGACAACCTTACATCTCAGTGATACCCAGTCTCGTGCCGTCGAAGAAAGAACGACCTACCTGGTGCAGATTCGATCTACAACGATCTTGTTTGCCAAGATCCCGACCTCACTACTGCGTGTATTGAACCGAGGAGTTGGAGTGTGATGAGTTTCATGAAGCATTGATCTATTTCAGTGTTGGTGCAGATTAAAGTGTGGTGTGGAGCTCTGATCGCGTGCACATAGAGCAGCGAAGAAGTGATCTGTTGGTAAGCTACAACGTAATCTGTTGGTTTATTTGTTGCACATCGGTAGAGATCAAACTGTGCATATTTTTCCGATCTTGTTGCAGAGTTGCTAAACACAAACTATTTTTTTTTATGAACATTTCGTGATGGTCCTCCCTTCGATCACTACAAGGGAAGGCCTGCATCGTAAACCTAGCAGAAGCGCCAGGTTGATTGGCGCCCACCGTGGGGCATTAGGAGAAGCTGCATGCGTGCCTGAATTCTGGTGAGTGGAATGATCCCAAGGTGATCTGTCGGTAGCATAGAAGCATGAAGTGGCATGTTCGTGTATGCAGTCCACAACAAGCCGAGAAAGGGGGCTATAAATCTCTGTCTATAGGAGATCCGAGTGCGTAAGGCCATTTGCTGGAGTGCGTGATATGAAGCAATGTTTGAAAATAGGGACGCAAGCTTTAAGTGCGATGTTGAAGGTAAAGCTTGGGCAGCATTGATTTATGCATTGACCAAATGCAGATGTGCTACCGATTCAGATATATATTTAAAAATTTAGTCCATGGGTTGGTCGCTTTCTTGGTTTCATCTGTCAGAGTTTTATGTCAAATTTGTTATTTTTATATTGGTAAGTTGTAAAGAAGAACCAAATTTTGAACATAGTGATGTAGTTCAAGCTTGTAGTTCTTGCGTGTTCTTCGGTGCCACAAGAGCATGTTACTTGTTTGATTATGTCTAGTATGTTATAAATTTGTAGACTCTTGTTGTACTACGGTGCTCCAAGATCAACAATTACAGGTTACCTTTACCTTGTGAGTTTGTAAGTGTGTAGAAAGGTCAGTTGTTTAACTGATTTCTGAAAAAATTTCGTACTTAGATCATTTTCCTATATAACTGTCGAACTTTTCTCTTTGGGGGAGTTTCACAGATGGAACTATATCAATAAAATGGTTCAGTGTCGAGCCTATCCTTCGGGAGGTTGAGAAGCGTTAGTTCTACAAAGAACGATAAAGATGGCCAGAAGCTTTTGTACTTTAAATGTGTCAAATGGGAAGCTCGAATGTGTGGAGAAGAAAAGAGTGGAAGCTGGAAGATTCAGAGTGGGTGTAAGCACTGATGAAGACTAGTCAGACAAAGACAAATGACAAATTTTGTAATTGTGATTTCAGTATTGTAAGTTTTATGTAATGTAGGCATTAAGGGGGGGTGTTTGAGATAATGCCTCATTTATGATGCATACTAAAGTTTAGGGATAGGTTTGGTTTGTTGGAGGATGTTGAGATATTATCTCAACCTCTCCCTCCAAGAGTGGAATAAGTTGGTTCTCACTCCAACTATATATATTTGATGTATCTCTATTTATTAAAGGTAATATAGAAATTAATTATTGTGAGTTATCTTTGTGCATCCCTGCTCTCATAATTTCTCATAGTAACAACTCACACTAAATTAATGTTATATTTATTATAGTTATTTGTAATAATTCAATTTTAGTAATTTAAGATGTAAGATAAAGTTACTGATTTGATATTTATTATAAATTGATGTTTATTAGTATTTATTAGTTATTTAAAAGATTTTATCAAGTAACATTATTATCAAAGATATGATTTCAAATAATTAAATCAGATTTCTATACTTTTAAATTATTTGGTGTTGACTTTAAAATCTAGTCATGCCTTATCATTGATATGATTTTAAATTAATTATAAAATTAAAGTTTATTAAATAATTATTATTTTCAGTATTACTCACTTCGATGGTTAACCACTTATTCTATTTTATTACAAATTTTATTTGAGGAGGAAAAGTTGGAAATATATTTTTAGTTAGAAAATTTCATTTTATTATATAAAATATAATAATAACAAAATTAAGAATAAATTTACTAAATTAAATTGAAATGTAACATATGAATTTTAACCATAGTAAAACTATAAACCAACTAATTTGAATTTGAAATATATAATAAATATAGTAAAATCCACCTTACGACCCATGTAATCACCTTTCATCCACTCACATATTGCCACATGTTATACTTCCATCTGAGTGCTTCCATGATAGCTACTAGTGTACGTTGTAAGGTTCAAGTGGAACTTTGTACCTTGGAACCTTACCAAGCTTTAGAGCACCGTAAATCCTTACCACTTAGTAGTTTTTCAAAACTCCATATTGAGCTGGTCTATTGAAAATAAAAATCCTTCAAATATAGGCCTTTAGAACAATAGTTTGCAAACAATACAAAAATTTGAAAGCACCAAAAAAATGAATGACAACTGTGACAATCTCCATCAAGATCCCTCTAAACTTGTCATTGCTTGACATCAATGACAAGCTCCTTTGATCTCATGATGGTATTGTTGTTTTTCGGTTAGGGTTCTCGTGTCATCCTCCCTCACCTTTTGTCTCATTTCTTGGGAATCACTCTTCTTCTGGTTGCTCCTATTGCATGGCCTCTGATGTGTTCATGGCACCCATCCAATGCATTCCTAGTCGAAGTGGAGATTTTTTTGTTCCGTAGTATTGACCTCATCAAGTCAAACCATTCTCCTATGAATCAATGGATTCAACTTTTTATGTCTTTTTGTTGGAAGTTTGTCGTGAAATTTTTTCCCACTTCTGTCCAAGGAAAAGAAAATTTACACCTACAATTTATTTTCATTTTTAGAGAGAATTAATAGTATGGTTCACAACATTCGCTTTTGCCTCAACAATTTAGACTCTTGCTTGCCAATGGTGGAATTGGTTCTGATTTCATATTTTTGTTAATGAGATCTGACAAACCCTCTTGATCACAATGGAAATACCCATGTTCTACTATCTTCTAACCATGGCTATTTAGATGCTCATCCATGAGGTTCTATGGATTCTAAACTTTTTTTCGCACATATATGCTCCAACGTTATATGTTTAGTGTAGCTATCATCAAATTTCGATTGTAGTCGTGGGCATGTTTGTTTGGAGATGGCGATTGGGTATTATGGAAATACACTGATGCATATTTGTCTCATGCTCATGTTGGATTTTTGCAGTGGTGTTGCGCTTCAAATTTTTGTTGGATTAGTGCATCCTGAAATTTATGAAAATATGCCTTTTAAAATCTCTATCTACTCTTATGTGTTCTCTTTTGGTGTTCCTATGTTGTTGCAATTTCGAAATTTGAAGGTAGTTTTCTTGTGGGAATTCATTTCTTGTGCGGCCTAGTGATCTCTCTCTTAATGTTTTTCTAGTCTTTCATGTGGTTCTTTGTTTCTTGTTGTTCCTTCTCTCTGCGAGTATGACCCTAAATTAGCTAGCTTCTCCAATGTGATCACTGATGTAAACTTTATATTTTGTTAATAGAAATATATGTGTACTTTTTTACACACACAATTTTTTTTTATGTGTGTATGATATGAATAAAAAATATAGACACGTATGTTTGGAAATAATAGTCAATTGGGTTTAGTGTGGGTGGTTTAGTGGTATCATCGTTATCCTCCCAACCAAGGTTCAAGTCTTTTAGGTTGACATGTTTAGAATAACTTCGTCAACTTCTTGAGTCTATCTTGAGCATTAAATCTCTCTCTTGCCAAAAATATTCAAAAATAATAAATGACAACCAAATATTTAAATTTTAGTATTTTATTGTAATATTACACTTTCATTATAAATATCTATAAAAAATATTGAATATACATATTTGGTTAGTTTTAATTAGTTTATCATGATCTTTCCATTAGTTGATAGAAGTGTAATCCCTCCACATAAAATAAATTATTTCTATCCATATGATGTAACATAATTAAAAAAAAAAACTTGTGTTTTCTTTTCATATATATATATATATATAATTCAAATATTAATACCAATTAATTTATTTTAATATCAATTTCTTATATATATATATATATATATATATATATATATATAAAGAGAGAGATAAAGAATATATATATCTATATATATATATATATATATATATATATATATATATATATATATATATATAATCAATTTAAAAAAAGAAGTAGTTAAAATTTTTTTTAAATATTTGCTAATAAAATTAATAAAAGAAAGATGTGAGATTTATCCAAATTTTTAATATAAAATTGATATGTGGCTTTTAAAATATTAATAATAATAATAAAATTTAATGTATATTATATACAAAATATTTTCATTTTGAGGCTTAATTGATATTAATATGTATAAAATATTTCAATATTTTAAAAATGATATTAATATTAATATTTTTAAACAGATATTAATATTACTTAACCAATTTAAATATTTAAATTACAATATACATTAATATTTTTATTAATAATATTTTAAATGCCACATATTAATTATTATTAAAAATTTGAATGAATTTCACACATTGCTTTTATTAATCTTATAAGAGATGCATCTATGCTATTTAAATTTATGGGTAAATTGTTTTTTTCACCTTTGTCCCGAGGATGAACCACATTAAAGTCATGACCAAGCCAAACACCAAATAGGTGTATGAGACCACCTTGTTTGTGTGACAAGGAACCAAATTAGTGTATGAGACCCCTTGTCTGTGGGACATGGGACCCACCTCCGTGCAATGATACTACTAAGTCTACGAAGGCATACATACTCTATCTCCCTCTGGTATTAAACTTGTAATCTCTTAGAGGGAAACACATGATCTTAACCATGAGGCCCACTCAAGCTGTATTTAAAAATATATTAATATGTATTTAAAAATATATTAATAAAAAAATCCTTTTACTGTGGACAATGTTGTTCTTAATTAAAATATTTCATTATCCATGTTAACTAAAGGATTTCAATTTCAACTATATAGTTTAAAAAAAGACATATATTATAAGAAGAAATTGCAAAAAATTAATGCTTATGGTTAATTTTTTTTAATAATATCACCTAATAATCTCACTATTTTACAACTCCTTTTTTTTTTTTCTAAGTAAAATTGAACTATTTCTATTGAGCAAGATATAGTACAATCAAGAGAGACAAGAAATCGGCCGACCGGAAATGATGTAACTATCAACCTCGGTCCCGGAGAAGGAATGAACCATGCACGGAGCTACAAAAAATGACTTGAAAGCAAAAATACCGACTTCTACCCCCCATGGGCAGAGGTCTCAACACGAAGTTTTTTCCCTTTCTTTTTATTGACTTTTATCCAGCTGTCCTGGGGTGTATGAGCTAGAACAACTTGAAGGCTGGAGTTCTCCAAGAGGGGGGTCTCCTTATCTGATTCAGAAGAGGAGGTCTCATGGCTGCGTTTCTGGGTGATCGCAGTGACAGAGGTATGCGCAGGAGTAGCAGTGGGCGGATCCATCGTCTGAGGCACCTAGTCAGGTTCTGCGTCGCTCCCCTCATCTTCGGAGCTTGAGGATTCCGAGCTCGCTGCTGGTGACGAAGAGCAAGGGGTCCAACGCTTGGGCTTGGTTTTTGCAATGTTATCCTTTTTCGTTTTTGTAGGGAGAGATGGGAAATAATTCTGCAGGTGCCCTGTTAGGTGACAGTGCTGGCAACGGAAGGCAGTATTCTCGTAATCCAGGTTCTGAGTCCAAAAAAAGTCATTGATATTGAGATTGATTTGGTCTGGCAGTCCCTTGCTTAGATCTAATTCCACACATATTCTAGCATATGTGTAAAGGCCTTGATTTTCCCACCAGTAATCTCCCATTAAAAAGCGTCCCAAGGTGTTGCCTATGCCTCTGTAGACTGCAATATGCCACAGGTGAGCCGGTAAGTTTGGAAGCCTTATCCAGACAGGTGTTCTAGTGATAACTGCAGTTGCTGGGTCAAAATCTGGGAACCA
Organism: Pinus albicaulis; assembly: GCA_034641835.2. Taxonomy (NCBI): domain Eukaryota; kingdom Viridiplantae; phylum Streptophyta; class Pinopsida; order Pinales; family Pinaceae; genus Pinus; species Pinus albicaulis. Next base: position 79,311,772 of record CM076573.1, on the reverse strand, counting down.
TGGAGTTAAGAAGAGTCCAGCAGTTCCCATAAACCAAGGATATTCTTCTAAGGCCTCTTCATAGTGCTTAGGATTGTCAAACATAACTATAAAATATCCTTTTGAACAGAAGCTGACCTTGCAATGGTGAGTCCAGTTGGCATGGATCCAGTCATATAAGTCTTTAGAGTGCGGCCAAAGCCCATTGAATCTACAAATGATGGCCCTTTCTACAAATTTTTGAAGGTCATATGCGAGGCCAGGGTGAGAGATCTCAACAGAGGGAATCTCCTCCAGTTTGTCAACCAAAAAAGGTTGGGGTTTCGGGGTCTCAGGGGGTTGGGATTCTCAGAGTGTATTGCATCTTTGTAGGAGAAGGGAGGAGCAGAAGAAGATTGTCCTGCAGCACCACCTCTCAGACAAAGGGAAAACACTAAAGAGCTATTTCTTTTTATGTTGTAAGAAGAGAGAGGAAGAAGGTCATTGAGTTGTTTACCTTGAAATAGAAGTCTTTGTAGGGTTGAGGGAATCTCGAACCGGCATTCCAGGTTAACCTTGAGGTTCTGCACCAGATCTGAAGGGCGGACCCAATGCAGAATGGTCTTGCCAGAAAGCTGTGTGATTTGAATCTGAAAGGGGGCAGAGAAATTTTTAAATGCCTTCCAGACCGACACCGTGCCAGAATCTTTTAGATCTCCGATTGCCTGACAATCTGGAAGCGGTAGAGGAAGAAAATGCATCTGTAGATGTAAAATACCTCTCCGGCACAGATCCGATGCAAAGAAAAGGGTTGTAGAGCTATAGAGGGGCCGAATGTTCATTTGCCGTAGATAAACCCTTGCCGTGTTGCCTTTATGGAGTGAATCGAGAGAGGCCATCGCTTGGGGCGTATCCAGGGTTTTTGTCTCGAGCAAAGAGAGTGGGTTGTGGTCAAGTAGGGCGTTAGAGTATCGGTAGAGGTCGCCAACGAGCCGGAGAAGATGCCGACCATCGATCGGGGGCTTGAGCGCTAACGCTACAGAGCGGGTACCTTGCAGAACCTGAAGAGTTGGGGCGGGATCGCCCGCCGCAAGGGAGAAAGCAATCAGGATCTCAAGCCTAGTCAGCGCTAAAGCTCTAGAGGAGAGAGCGGCCGCTAGTGGGGAGAAAGAAGAAACCCTAGTCGCCATCGATGAGGATTTTCTGTTAATTGCTGGATTGGTGGGTCATTTTTACAACTCCTTTTTAGGTATAATGTTTTATTCAATTTTCTCTAAAATCCAACAAAGATTTGTTGAAATTGCAACAAGACTTGTTGGAATTGCAAGTTTAAGTTGTGTATATTACATAATCCAAGAGCCTAAGGGGATTTTAAAGGAATTAAATCCATTTATGCATCCAAAAAAGGTAATTTAAACAATGATAAATTTTCAAGTTTTAGACTCTAACAGTGGTTTGCGCCTCAAAAGATTTGACCCCTTTGATTGCGTACTAGATCCATACTTAAAATGGATCTATACTGGTATAATTTAAAGTGAGTAGGCCTTCAATATTAGGGTTTTATTTTATTTATTATTTTTTTAATTACAAAACTCTTTGAATTTCCCATGGTTCCATAAGGAACTTGAAATGATTTTCAATAAAATTTTAGACAAATTTCATGAAATTAATTGTTCGCTTGTTTAACTTGTTTTTTTTTTGTCTTGAGATTTGTGATCCTCGTGAGATTTAGAAAAATTATAATCTAATCAATTTTTTTTATTAAACTCAGTGATGTAGCTTGGACTTCAAATTCTCACCAATTGTGGAAAACATAATTTTCTTTGTTTGCACCTTTGTTGTTTGCGCTAATGAACCTATGCACCAACATGCTAATAGAGTTCACAAGGATTGACCCTAAAACAAGTGTTTCATGCTGATGTGTCAAGCCTCAGGACCATGCCATGTTATACTTACTACATAGGCTAAAATTGCACCACCATGTTGTGTCAATTTCCATGTTGATCCTCTTTTTCCTATTAACTAAAATTGTTATATGTTCTTTTTATGTCCCTTTTATTGGTTCCCTAGGTGCCATCTAGGCTGCCACTTATGCCTTGGAAAGTCACAAGCACTTTCTAAATTGATTTATCATTGATCCATTTTACAAACATTTGATAAGAAATTAGGGTTAATTGAAAATCCCCCTAACTCCCCACATGATGGTTAACGGACAGGGGGGGTTGTAATTATTCACTTCTACAACTATCCCTCACACACCTTCCCATAGAATGGCATAATATATATATTCACATGCTGAGATCAGTGGTATATATAAATTGCAACACCCCCCCTATGTTTGATATATAATAGAGGGGGAGCGGTCCACACTTTGGTTGCATGTGGAACCTTCACGCAATAGAATCCCTACCTCTAACACATACCACACCAAAATCCACCTGAAAATCCATGTAATCACCTTTCATCCCCTTACATGTTGCCACATGTTAGTTCTTCCATCTCAGCGTTGCACATAAACTACTACCATATGATGTAAGCTCCAAGTGGAACCCTATACCTTGGAACCCTACCAAAATTTACACCACCATAACTCCTTACCGCTTAGGATTTTTTTTCAAAATTCCATATACCATTGGAAATGTATCTAAGAGGACTATCCTAATACACAATTTGCAAGAGAATTTGAACTGGTCCACTGCAAAAAACTTCACTCAAATATAGGCCTTCAAATCAATAGTTTGAAAATAGTACAAAACTTTTCTAATACGAATGAAATTAATGACATTTTTTTACAATCTCCAACAAGATCACTCTAAACATAGCACTGCTTGACATCATTGAGACATAAACTCAACAATGGTCACAAAATTAATCACAAGGTGCTAAGGTCTAGCACCTGAGGGCTAAGTGCCCTAGATACTCCACCATATCAACATTTTATGAAAAGCCATGTGTTTTCCAATTTTATAACATCCCAATACCACTTAGGCCCTCCATGTTAGCCACTAGGAATGAGGGTGCTAAGTTATAGAACTTAAGGGCTTAAGCGACCCAACATACCTGCATAGTGGCGGTTTGTTAAAAAGTGTTGAGATCTAGTTTCACCAATATCTCGTTTCCTTGGTGTTTTCAGCTAAGAGGACATGTGAAACACAAACATTACTCACAATTGACATTCATTACACTAGGCCCTTGACATATCGATTATCATAAGATAACACATTTATAGTTCTCTTAGTGCCCTCATATCCTATTATTCATTAGCTAACATGATCAATAGACAGAAAAGTGTTGACACTAGATAAAAAAAAAATATCTCATCAAAGGATAAAAAAGAACTTAGCTTTGCATCAATTTTTAGTGTTAAAGTTTTTGAGTGATTTCTCAATATATCAATGAAAAGTGAAATTTGTGGTTTCTAAACTTGAGTTCCCTTGATCACAAAAGTAGATGAAAAAGGGTTAACATGTAAAGGAATGTCGCTTAGAAAAATCCTATATCAAGTGATTTAATAGCATTTTCTGAGTGATTTATATGATACTTCGATATCTTGGTGCCTAATCTTGTCGATTAATAGAAAAATGTCCCCAATCTGACAAACCATATTTCTATCATCAAGCATTAAATAAAATTAGTTTTGAGAATGTTTTCTTTTTCTGTATTCTTGGGTAATTTTATGATATATTAGTACAAAAGGCCATATTTCATGTTTTTATAAAAATGTTCCATTATGATTATATAGAGGATATATTAATTGTGTGGACATATCCTAATGAGATATAGTATGATATATTGGCGTTATGTGTGTCAAGTCTGAATTTTGGATTGAATAATGTGCCAAAATATAAGAGTGATACGCTAATATATCATACTTTTTGAAATTTCTGTTGAAGGAAGTCCTACCTATGATGATTTTTCACTTGTAAAAATGTAGTTTAGAAAGTTTGGGTTGAAGGAAGAGCTTGTTTTAGAGATATACAATAAAAGGTGAATGTAAAAATATAACAAAGCAAACTAGACTACTATAGAAATGATAGTACATGGGATTAGTGTCTCGGATATGTTGGTGCAAAAAAACACTTGCAACATAGGAGATTGGTGTCTTCTATAAGTTAGTGTCATATTCTTGTAGTAGTGGGGATTGATGTCCCCCATAGGTTGGTTCATATGAATTTGAGAAATGAGGGGGTCAATGTTCCTTGTATGATCTGAACTTATACAAGGACACAATAAAATATAGATATAAAAATAAAAATAAAATATGCAACAAAAATAAAACTGCATTTCATTAATATCAAAGAACTGAAATATGCTTACATACAAAATGCAAATAAACTAGCTCAGGTGATGGTAGCTTGTATCTGAGAAGCGATGTGGTGTCTATATGCCTCTAAAGTATGTTACAATGAAGATCAAAGGCATATTTATTATTGAGAAATGATTGAAAATCTTAAACATTAAGAAACATAACCCTTGGTACATCAACTTCCGAGGGCCATAACTTTGGCTTATGATCGTCGTTTGATTCTTATGATACCTAGTTAGAAAGATATATATGAGGAATACAACTTTTAATTATAAATGTTAGTTAGAGCCTCACATTTTCTTATTTTCTAAAAAAAAATGTTGTTTAGGGGCTCAAAACAACTCCTTAAGTTCAAGACCTGAAAAAATTCCAAAAATAGTAAACTGTGTTACAATTAACAAAAATGAAAAACGAAAATAAACAATGGTGGGGGTCTAAGTGCAATAGGTGAGTGCCTACCAATATCCACCTGTATCAGTCCTCCCCTCTTGGGAATAAATGGTCCCCATTGCATTTAGTTCCTCCATGATATGAGGAAACTTCTATCGAACATGGTCCCTGGTGAGCAACTTCCCTTGGTGTAAGTGTTTACCAGCATTGAGAATCCAATACAATTTAATATTCTACTGGAGAGTGTTCTTGATTTGCGTGTTCATGATATGATCATTAGTGGCATATTCCATGTAGTCGCGGTTTAGCTATGTTGGTGTTAGTTGTTCTGCAATGTTTGATGTGTCCAATAATGGGGGAAAGTATGGCCTAAGGTGTTCCACATTGATAAATAGGTGTGGGAAAAGGAATGGGGGAATTATGAGTCCAACATAATTGTCTCCCACATCCTTGGTGATGGTGTAAGGCCCATATCGTAGTGGTATGATATTCTAAGGGGCTCCGGTAAGGCGTTCTTTCTGCAAATGAAACCAAACTTTGTATCCCACCTGAAACTTGTGTTGCACATGTGGATTCTATCTTTGTAGTCACATGAGGTATGACAACATCAATCAGACACAATGGTTGAAATATTATACCCACTTGAAAGGGACTATGACCATTCGAGCTATGGAGAGTTATGTTATAACTATGTTGCACATAGGGAAGGCTCCCATCCCAAGTTCACGAATGCTTGAAGTTTTACATGCAAAGTATGCGCACTATAATCCTTTTGAAAACCTTTGTCTCACCAAAAATCTAGGGATGGAATGTAGTCAACTTGGTGAGCTTGATGTCTAATATTATCCATATGCTCTACTGCAATGTGCTCAGGAAACTAATATCCCGATCTGATATTATGGTCTGCGAGATCCCAAAATGTACCCACACTCTTTCAAAGAATATTTTGGTAGTGTCCTCTATTGTGGTACTTTTCTCGCATGTCATCAATATAGCCATCTTATAAAATTTGTCCAGGACCACAAATACACACTCATTACCATGCATGGTAGAAGTTTTAGTATGTAATTTCTTGGAAGTTATACAAAAAATACTTCACTTAAATCACAGGTGACACGTGACCCTCACAACAATTGTTGGTTCTTATACTTGACATCTCCAATAATAATGTAAGAAAAACCTGAAGAAAAAGAGATGTATACGATCTAAAATAATAAATAGTAAAAGAAATATGATCTAATAACCCAATTATAAAAACACATTTAAATGAATAAATCCTTTATTGATAGCAACTGGTGAAGGAGATTTATAAAAGAGTCGTAAATCCCCCTCCATGGGATGGATCCTTAGATGTCCTTGACGCTTTAGTGATTGACCTTGCTCTCTCAATATGTGAAAAAGCCCAAACAATGTGTAGAACTCTAGTGGGATATCGAATGCAAGAATATGTTAATGGTGACAATGATGATGATCATGGTGAAGAATCAATGAAAAACCCTCTTATTTATAACAAAGTATTGAGTTAATATTGAAATTGGGAAATAATAAAATATTATTGACTGAATCAATATCTAACAGTTAGGAATACTTTATTATATGTTTTGGAGAGAGAAAATATATTCAAAATGGTAAAATATCTTTATTTTTAATTATTAACAAATAAAATGATTTATTAGTTATTTTGCGAAGATTAAGAAATGTGTGAAAATGAAATAATTATTAAATAGTGATTTAACAATTATTCCAAAAATGGAGTTAAAGAATAATAAATAAAAATTGTTTACTTAATTATTACTAGGTGATTTAGTCAAACGTGACAAGGAATAATTATTAAATAATGATTTAATAATTATACCTAGAGAAAATTAAATAAATAATGATTTATTCAATTATTCTCATGGGTTTTGTTTATTTATTTTAATTAGAAATCACTTAATAAAAATGGTAGTGATTTTACCTTTGTAAAATTAAACTTACATGGTGTATTTCAATCCACCTAGTTAGAAATGGATAGGTGATCCTTTTTTTAGTGATAGCATATTCCCCCCCAAAGTATGAGTGTTAGGAGAAAAATTGTATGATCGAAATATGTTGTATGTTACCCTTCCACAAGAAACAAAAGGGGAGTTAGAGAGAGAGAGAGAGAGAGATACAACTGAAGCAATGCAAGGAAGGACAAAAATGGAGGGGGTGAGGCCCACTAAACTGATATAAGTATCCTTTTATTTTGGAGTACATGATCTCGAATGAGGAAGGGGAGGCATACCCATACCCCTTGAGATAACTGAGTACAAATAATAATGGTGAGCCCAACAATGTGGGATAGAGCTATAAAGTACATGATACATGATACACGATACACTTGTTGGGTGCCAGTTTTGTACTTATTTCCTACATTTGTTTCCCCCATTGTTACCTTGTGACTACAATCATTGGGACTATATTTGCCTCTTTTCCTGCTTTTCTGTCTTAAACAGTGTTTTCTTACCTTATTTTCACTATCTTTCCATTTAATTGATTATGATGTATCGTGTCTTCTTTTATGACTAACTAGGATAAGTGTTAGGAAAAGTTCCCTACTCTTTTGTCATCCTTCTAGATGTTATTTTTAGCACAAAATATCTAGAGAATGAGGTGTACAAAAGCAGTTTAAAGTGTGTTGTTACTGTGAGTTGTTACACCACAACAATGTTACATCACGGTGTTGTTACAAACCCTCTATATAAATTGTTGTTACAGTTGTATTGCTAATTGAATATCATCAACTTCTGGATGCCGACCTATCCTCTATTGTTGTTACGCTACAAATATCATTTTCAATGACAACTGTAGAAGTTATTACATATTGTATTTTAGGATGACAACTTTTAGGCAGTTTTGATTGTAATATATATTCTTCTAGTTAGAATTTTTATTAAGAAGTGGTTGTAACTATATTTATCTTATTTTGATCACCATGAGAATCATAATATTCTCATGACTAATCCATTCCACATTTTTCTAAACATGTAACCATTATATAACTCTCGATGCTTGAGTTCAAGAGGGGAGGGGAGAACAGTATTACTTTTAGCGTTGTAATTTTTGTCACATTAATACAATATATCACACTGCTTCTCTTACATGTGTTTTTTGGTTTAATTTATATTTAGATTCCATCTCTTCCTATCCCCTGCTAGGGTGGAAGGCCCCTCCTCTTTAGCAGGGAGTGTGGTGCCTAAATTAGCTATACTTTATTTCTTATTGTTTTATGTATTGGTGGAAGTGTTGTTGTTTCTGTTGTGACTGTAAGTATATCTTCTTCAATTTTGATATTATTATTATGTTACACAAATGTGATTAGAAATACCAGTTGGCATAATTGTTTTATGGCATGCTAGGTATCATTTAATTGAGGCATGATTACATTCCTTTGGATTGTTTTATTCCTGCATGAGTGACTTCTTTCAGTAATTGATTCAGCAACAGTTCTTCTTTATTTTGATTTGCTTTTGGTTTGGTGTATCGGCACAGACAATGCAACTTCCATTGAGATAAAAGACATCCTTGGATTGATAATGTATGTGTACCGTCTTAGTCATTTAAAAATGCTTAATACAATCGAAAAAAATGACATCAATGGGTCAGGAAAGAATACAGTGAATCCCATATACATAATGCGCTTGGAAAACATAGGTTGGTACTGAATACAATAACATCTAAGTAGATGAGACATAATGCCCCTCAAGATGACATGAGGAGGGGGAATCAAAACCAAAGAAGCCCTGCTGAAAAGAAAAGGGCCTCAAGATCTGAATGGATCATCAAAAGGATACATGCATGTTGTGGGCATTGTAAGCAGCTGAAACCAAACCCATCAAATTTGCGGAACTGCATTTGAGACTCAATCGTAATTTGCAGACATCGAGGAATTTTAGGGGCTACCTGAAGGACCACCTCCTCATCAACTCTGTAAAATCTCACACAAACCCATGAATCACTTAAAGAATCTACTAAATCATCAGAACATCAAGTGTATGATTCTCAATCATGCGATAAGTTGCTAGAGTCGAGAATGTGAGAAACAACCAAGTCAAAGGGAAATGATCATTCCCTTTGCTTGATCTGAGGTAATGAAAAATGATGAAATATGGAACCAAGGTACAGTACCCTCTAGACCATACTTATGGAATAAATGTGATGAAGTTGATAGAAGAGGGCTCACCATAGTTGAGGCAATGAGCTCATCAACTAAGAAAAGAGGGATCATAGTAGAGTGACTGATGGATTGACACCAGGGGTGATGATGGAAGGAAAAAAATGAGAGGCAAGCTGATGAATTCCCTTGTCATAGAATGATATTCATGTTTTACCTAGAAACAACCGACTTGATTCGGGAGGGGATGGTCAATTACTCAGAAAGAGGCTTTTCAGAGACGAAACAATATAGTTGGAGGAAAAAATGAGCAAAATGGGATGAACACAATGAAAATATCAATGAACCATTGTAACATGATGCAATGGGATTCAGAATAGACTGCATGAATGAAAGGATGACTCAAATTGGATGCTTTAAACAAGGGTTACTCGATGATGCTGCCACATGGGAGAGGCCCAGGGGGACCATAAACAATATGAGTAAATAATGGTTACTCATCAAAAAAATCAACACATGAGTCGACAAGTGCCAAGGAAAAGTGGTACCAAATTTGTTAGGTCCCTATAATACTAGTGTAGCCCCTTATTGTTAGTGTATCCCCATTATTATTATTTTTGTGCCCATGTAGTCCCCATATTGTTATTGTTGTGCCCCATATAAGCCCATTATTTTTGTTGATTTTCCCTTACAATATTATTATTATTATGTCAACCCTAATTATAGTGTGACCCCTTAGAATCATATATATAGAAAGGAGTTTTTTTCTTTTGAATAATCCAAGAATTGTTCATTTATGTAATTTAAATTATGCTCTCCCCCGAAGAGGATATTTTTTATGTCGTAGATATATTATTTCTATTGTTTTGTGAGCTAGTTGCATAACATTTGGAATGAGAGCTTTGGATTTTAGGGTTGTGTTGATTCAAACAGGTCCTCATCGCATTTGAGCTATAATTATTTTATAAGAAGCTTCAATAGCTGAAATTGTGACCACGTGGAGCCAAAATATTGGTGAACTTTGTGCCAGAATTTCAGAGTTTGGTTCACTATATTTTTGGAGATATGGTCCGAAGAAGTTAGGGTTTTTCATTCTCCATAACTTAGTCTCAAACAAGTGACCAAGGGAAAATTGTCATAACCTTCTCTTCCAAAACCAGATTGGAATTTTGTAAGAAGTGAAAGACATAACACAGACTTTAGTTTCTTTTATATCAATTCCAGGGAAAAAGGCTGAAATTGGGACACACAAAATTCTGTAAAAGTTCTCTATATTGAACCAGTCCAAATTAGGCCTTTGTGGGAGATCGATCATAACGTTACCTTGAAGAATCCAAATTGGGTCTAACCTGTGGAATTGGAAAGAAGACTCAGAGGGATACTACAAGACCAAATTTCATATCTTGCAGATCCGAAATCACAGAGATACAACATGTTCAATATCAAGGAACTTAAAAGTAAGAAAAATGTGTGTATTTTTGAAATTTTGCATAAAATTTCCTTGAAAAATTAGTTTGAAGTGATTCAAAAGCCATAGTGAAGCATAGATATCATTGTTTTATTCAAGTGGAAACACCTAGTAAGAAAAAAAAAATCTCTTCTCTGACACATGAATAAGAGGAAGAAATGCATCATGATATATCAAAATTACGAGACCAAGTGCAAAAAATTTCGCTCTCACAAACAGTAACCGAAAATGAAATAGAAGCTAAAAAGGATGGTTTAAAGTCATACATGGAATATTTTCAAGATGGAATATGAGAAAAAATGAAAGGAATCATGGAAGATTTGAATAAGGGTTTAGAAGGAGACATGGAAGGTTTGAAGAATGGTCTAAAAGCACATATGGAAGGTTTCAAGAAATGTTTTACAAAGTTTCTACAATAAATGTTTCCTAATGGCGAAAGGGTACTAGATGAAACTTAGGATAAGAATAAAAGAAATGTTAGTCATGATTTCATATACTCTAATGTTGGATTGAATACCGACCATATTATAAAGATCAATATGAGGAATTTTGATGGCAAGGATCCGGTAACATGGATACTAAAGATGGAACAATATTTTGATCACCATAATGTGCTATACACCAAAAATGTACGCGCGCATTGAAAATTAATATTTAAAACATAATCATTTTGTATGGTATCGATGGATTTGTTCTCTTAAACCACTTCTCACTTGGTCAGTTTTTATAGAGGAAATGATAGCACATTATGATGATACAAAGAGAAAAATCTTCTTTATCCAATTGATAAATCTAAAACATAAGGGTTTAATGGCGAAGCACATTGAGGACTTCAAAAAATTGAATATAAGGGTAAATGATATCCCAGAGGATCATAGGATTGATGTCTTCATAGGGACTTTAAAGTATAACATCCAACATGAGGTTCTGAAATTCTTCTTTGGGAACCTGATCCATTGGAGAAAGGATTCAGGTTGGCAAGAAAAATTGTACGAAAACTTATGGTGACAAGGAAGCCTATAAATCACAACTATAAAGATGAAAGTGTTGCTAATCCTAACCTTCTACAACCTATAAGGTTGACACCACAATGGTTGGAAGAAAAAAGACCAAAATTCTTTGTTACAGTTGTGATAGAAAATGTAGTAAAGCTCATAAGTGTGCTGAAAAGAAATTATTTTACATAGATTATGAAGATGAGGAAGAAAAGGAACAAGAAACTTCAAAATAAGAGGATATAAACCAGGAACAAACCCTAGATAAAGAAGAAATGAATCCGACCATACCTTGTAATTCATTGGCAAGCATTACAACCCCTTAAACTCTCAAGATAGAACGACATATCAAGAAGAAAAAGGTAATAGTATTGATTGTTTCAGGTAGTACCCATAATTTTATTAATTCTAAGATATCCAAGGAATTGAATTGATTCCTATATCCAACACAACCGTGTTAAGTGATGGTTGAAAATGGAGGAACTATAAATTGTTGTGGAAAGTTCCATAATATAAAGCTAACCATGGGGGAATATGTATTGAATAGTCCAATGCTTTCAATTCTAATGGGTGGTGATGATGTTGTGCTAAGAGTCCAATGGTTACAATATTTGGGTACGATAGCTTTTAATTTTCAAAAAGGTTTTTTGAAATTTTTTTGAGAAGGAAAGGAAGTTGAATTAAGGTGCATCGCGGGGAAACTAGGAAAGATAATCAACTCTAATGGCATGAAAAGTATTCAAAAGAAATAACAATGAGGCGTAATTATACAATTATGATCACTAGAGGTTGAAAAATCAAAACCATCTTTTCCTCCAAATCTCCAAAAACTATTGGACAATCGTTCCAAGGTATTTGAGACTCCCAAAGGCCTCCCACTTACTCATGATCATGATCATACTATTCATTTAATTCTAGGAAGTGTTCCTCCAAACATGAGGCTGGTATAATCCCTATGCCCAAAAGAGTGAAATTGAACGTATGATTGCATAAATTCTAGAGGCCAATATAATTCAAAACATTCAAAGTTATTTCTCTTATCCAATAGTATTAGTTCACATGAATGATGGATCATGGCGCATGTGTCCAGATTATAGGGAGCTCAACAAGTTCACTATTACAGATAAATTTCCCATTCCTATCATTGATTAATTATTGTATGAATTGCATGGAGCAATTTACTTCACCAAGTTGTATCTTCGTTTAGGATATCAGCGAACTAGAATGATGACAGAAGACATTGTGAAAAAAACATTTAGAACTCACATTAGGGGGATTTTGAGGTCTAAAATGGGCCTCTTAAGAAAAATGTACAACCAAAATAAAAATTAGAAGACCCAATAGTATACAACATGATGATGTCAACCATGGAGGATGATTCACCATTTTTGAAGTAAAAAACTAAAAATATTAAAAATTAATAAAATAATAAAACTACTTTTTCATCTTATCTCCATAAAGTTTTACTCAAATTTTGAGCAGGAGTACTCATTGGATGCAAAATTTATTTCTTCATCCAAGGAGTACCCATGTTGCATACTTTTAATACACCCTGATACACAAAAAATGAGAAATACATGAAAACTATGATTGGAATCACATTTTCATGTATTTCTCATTTTTCATGTAGCAAGGTCTATCGAAATTATGCAACATGGGTACTCCTTAGATGAGGAATCAAATTATTCATCCAATGAGGATTTCCTCTTTAAATTCGAGTAAACCCATAGGGAGATAAGTTGAAAATACGAGTTGAAAAAGTAGTTTTTTCTTTTTTTCCCTCTAAACTTTGATGATGTAATCTAATATTATTTTATTATTTCCACTATTATTTTGCAATTTCCTTAGGAGACCCATTTTATACCTAAACATTCCCCTAATATGAGGTTTATTATGAATGTTTTCTCATGCCTTTTGGCCTTACCAACGCACCTTCGATATTTGAAGGTTTGATGAATTCCATTTAGAAACAATTATATACAAAAAAACTCCAAATTTTTCTTTGGAGAACATGATTTGGAGTATCTAGGTCATATTGTATCTCATGAGGGTGTTAAGGTAGACCCTAAAAAAATTAAATCCATTAAGGAATGGAAAATCCCCATGACCATAAATCATCCGCGAGGATTTCTCGGGCTGACAGGATATTATCACAAGTTTGTTAAGAATTATGGGAGAATAAAAACACCTCGAATAACATTACTGAAGAAAGATGCATTTTATTGGACTCCAAAAGAAACTAAGACCTTTGAACATATTAAAGAAGAAATGTTCCAACCGCCATTATTATCTATGCCAAACTTCACAAAACCTTTATTGTGGAATGTGATGCCTTAGGAAATGGAATTGGTGTCATTTTAATGCAAGAAGGAAGACCCATTGTTTTCTAAAGTCATCCAATCAAAGGAAAGTATTTACACAAACCTATTTGTGAGAAGGAAATGTTGGAAATACTACAAGAACTAAAGCAATGGAGATATTACCTAATGGGAAGACACTTCAAGAAAAAATAAAATCATGACATTCTTAAATAAATTTTTGGAAAAAATAGTATCTTCAGAAGAGTAGAAAAAATGGGTTATAAAGATGTTGGGTTATGACTTTGAAATCGTCTACAAAAAGGGAAGAAATATGTTGTTGCAGATGCACTCTCAAGAAAGGATGAGGGTGTGGAAGGATTTCTTTGTGCCATTTCTATTATCCAACTAGATTGGATAACCAAATTAAGGGATGACTAGAAGAATGATGAAGAATTGTGGACACTCATTCAAAAGTTGCAGCAATATCCCACTACATATGATACATTTAGCTAGAAAAATGATTCATTATGGTACAATTATCACTTATATATCTATAATAATTCCCAACTAAGATAAAATAAGTCTTTTGAACTGCACACCTCTCCCTTAGGAGGGCACTTGGGACTTTAAAAGCTTACCACAAGGTCAAGAAGGAATTTTTTTGCGATGGCCTTAAATCTGATAGTCAAAATTTTGTGGCAGAATGTTTGGTTTTCCAAAAAAACAAAGTTGAGACAATTAGTTCGAAAAATCTGTTACAAACTTTATCCATTCCAAGTCAACATTGCAAGGAGGTTTCAATGGATTTCATCACAAGTTTACCCAATTTTGAAGGAAAGCATGTCATCATGCTGATAGTTGATAGACTTACCAAGTATGCACACTTTTGAGCATCATATCATCCATTTAAAGCCAACATAGTTGCTACTGCATTTATGGAAAAAATTCAAAAGATACATGGAAACCCAAAGATTATTGTAAGCAACAAATATCCCATTTTTATTGGAAATTTTTGGACGAAATTATTTTATTGTTAGGGTTCTCAATTAGCTCATAAATCGTATTATCGTCCCTAATTTGATGGGAAAACTGAGATAGTCAATAAATGTTTGGATGGATATATTATTTGATTTATATATGATAAACAAACATAATGGGTCAAGTTGTTACCTCTCGTTGAATAGTGGTATAACACTTCCTTCCATGTTGAAGTAAAAATGACCGCATTTATGGAAATTTATGGATATCGTCCACCTTCCATCACATCATTTTTAAGAGAAAATTTTATGGTTCAAGAAGTGGAATATCACATCTAGTATCAAAAACAAGTTCTTCAACTCTTAAAGTATAACCTCACTTTGGCGTGAAATCAAATGAAACAACAAACATATCAACATCGCAACGAAATAAGTTTTGATGTAGGCGGCTCGGTATTTTTATGACTACGACCATACAAACAAATGTCCCTTAAGAAAGCTAATATGTATGATAAATTATCACTAAAGTGCTATGTTCCTTACAAGGTGTTGTAAATTATTGGTACTATGGTATATAAATTGGAGCTTCTTGCATCTTCTCGAGTGCACCTAGTTTTCCACGTTTCATGCTTAAAGAAGGTTCTAGGTGACAAGCTTCTAGTTCAAACAATATTAACATAACTTGATGAGGAATGAAAAATTATATTCAAACTTGAATAACTCATGGAAACAAGAACTCGATAGCTATGAAATTGAACAATTTCAGAGTATCTCATTATGTGGATGAAATTACCCGCTAAAGATTCAACATGGGAGGATGAGAATTTTATACATAAGCATCCATAACTACTCAAGCGTTGAGGAAAACACTATTTTGGAGTAGCATTTTCAGTTCATTTAATACTAGTGTATCCCCTTATTGTTATTTTTAGTGTAGCCCCCTTATACTTATTGTTATGCCCATGTAGTCCCAATATTGCTATTATTGTGCCCCATAGAAGCCCACTATTTTTATTGTTCTTCCATTGCATTATTATTGTTACATCGACTACGATTATATTGTGACCCCTTAGATTCCTATATATAGAAAGGATTTTTTTTCATTTGTATCATCCAATAATTTTTAATTTATGTAATGTAAAGGAGGTTCCCCCCTCAAAGAGGATATTTTTTAAGTCGCCGATCTATTATTTCTATTGTTTTGTGAGTTGATTGCATAAAAAAGTACATGCAACTCATATGCAGAAATTTAGTTTTAATTGGTGGTAAAGTGAAACTTCGGGGCAAAAAAATGGGTTCCGAGTGACATTTCAAATTACCAAAAAACAAAGGAATACACATTATAAAAATTAGTGAGAGCTTTCGAACAATGTTGAAGGTTTGTCAAACTGAGCTACGATTTGGTCATAATGGGAGAGGGAGAAACTACAATTTTTCCTATAAAGTGGTTTCTTCCCCCCAAATCCAATTCATTTATATATTTAGATGTTGGAGAATGTTTTGAGGAGAAGAAGGCCCTAAATATTGTGGAGATCGTAGCAGACAAACCGACCATCGAAATTAGGATCTGCAAGTTGGAGGTAGGTGGATTGACCTTACTCATCATTTTAGTTGGATTAGACTTTCATAGTAGGGATTTAGTTCACTGTGGAGGACCCTTCATTATTTTCATGACCAGAATGCACCTTTGGGGGCTTGTGTTGCATTCTGTAATGCAGAAAATGGTCTCATAAGCGTGTCCAATGCATTTTGAGGGAAAAAACTGTGGTCTGGGCTAAGAGGAAAAGTAGGATAGGTGGTCTATGGTGAGATGAAGCTAAAAACCATAAATTCATGCCTTTCACTATGAAATAACAAAAATTAATGCTATTTTTCAGGTATAGTAGAGTTAAAGGTTGTATGGAAAGAATGAAATTTGGAAACTCTTCATGTTGAGATTCGGGGGAATATGACAGTGAGAGGTGTTTTGGCTTGGTATGGGGTTCTTGAGTTCTTGGAACCCATTTATGAGGGAATTTGAGCCCTTGTTGTCGAGGATTGTGAGCTACTGGGACCCAGATTAGGAGGCCTTTGTGATACAGGGGTATAGGGCCAAGCTTACAAATCAGGACATATACTTCTTTATAGGACTGCTCCTTTGGGGATGGTAGGGGAGATACATCTAGTGTTTCCTCATGGGAGGAATATAGGAGTGTTTGCAGATTTTCATTACAGACCTAGTACTCTTCCAAAGGGAACATCCATTCAAATACGTGACTCATATAGGTTGGATACACGAGGTATAACTGCAACTGATCTGAATATGGAAAAACTAGTTTTGTTGTGCTAGCTTCGTCATCAATATAAAATAAAAGTGTGCTTAAGGAGTCTCAAATAGCAAGTTCATGAGTGGGTTTATGTGTCAAATTTATGAGTATTGTATGAGTAATTAATGATGTAAATTAGCTTTAAAATCAAATATAGAGCAAGTAAATTACAGAGAAAGTAATACACAATAAACACATAACATAGAGTTGATAAAGGATTTCACCCCTCCTTGGCTATGTCTCCTTAGGCCTGCTTCAATGGCTTGGCCCTATTTGGATTAATGGTCAATTATTTGATTACATGCACCTACAATGCTCCAATGGATTCAGAAGACCCAATAACCCCTAAGTAGCCTCTTCTAGCTCTGCAAATGATTTTCACGTGAACTAGACATGACATCCTCTCTTCCTGGCCCTAAGCATATTTAATCTTCAAAGTGGAAAAATTACTTATAGAAGCACTCATATTCCTCTGCAATATGCACCAGCATGCTTAGAGCAGCCAGATCATCTAGGATTGACTCTTTCTGAGTCTAGTTTGGTCGAATATTTCTCCAGTTATGGCCTAATCAATTTTTTCCTAGGAAACCCCACTAAAACTGGAGGAACTCCAGTTAACTCAGATAAATTTGGAGTTCCTGAAGAAATTGGTTGACTCCACCAAACTAGTCCACTTGGATAAGCATGTATTAAATAGAGTTTAAGTGCAATTAATAGATGTTTAGGCGCTAATTGTGCTCTTAACATAATCATCATTTAATGAATGGATTGGCGCATTAAAACCATGATTAAGGTTAAATAACCTAATTTTAATGGTTAACTCTGTGCTTAAGTGATGGCCCCTACCGATGATTCTATGCACATGGTCCTATGGACCGAGGGTGAGCCCTTCAGGGCTGGACCACTTTACCGCTGCCGCAAACCGAGTTTAAACTTAAATACAAGTTGAATGCGATGCATGGTAATAACTACTGTCGTGGTCTAACAGTAAGACCTATGCGTATTGTGGGGGAGGTCGTAGGGTCGCGCCCGACCTCCGCCCGTCCACCACGTAAAATGTTTCCATACCATATAAAATGAAATTAGACAATAAGTTAGCGAAATTTTCGGCCTTTGAGGGGCACGTGGTGGCCTCCCAGCTAGCCACGTGTCAACAAATCATTGGCTCGACCAAAACCCAAAGAGAAATTGATATTTAGCCTAAAAAATCGTCCAACCACAAGCTGAAAAGTGTCAGCATACCATTGGCTGGAAGAAAACCAAATTTGACAAAAAAAATTGACCTCTTTGACCATGTTTGACGTTTTTTTGAAAATTTGCATGTTTTGTCAAGTAGACAAGAGGCTCTAACTTTCACATATGAAATCATTTTTCGATGAAATGAACTGTGCTGAAAGCAGGGTGACAAGACCTATCCGGTTGTTCACATTCTAAATGATTCTTAGCAGTTTCATTTTTTAGCAAATTTTGTTCCCCAATTGAGTTTCTGATCATTCCTTCCCATTCAAAAGGATTTTGGTCCCACAGAAGCTGGTTATCTGATGAGATTTTAATTCTCTTCTCTTTTCCATGTTCTATCAACTTGATTCTACTTGAAAAAAAAATCTCCATGAGAACCACTTTCGTTCAGTGACATGCCTTGCCTTGCAAATGGCTCGGAACTTCAACCAATGTCCTCCTTTCGCTGCTGACCCAATCCAACACTTGTTGACTAATTTCTGACTGATTAAACACCTTTTTGTACCAAAGCGATCCCTCGATGCTTTAAAATATGGTTCAAGGCCTTCCCAGTGAGAATCTTGTTCCTCCTTTGCACACACATGCATTCGATGCAAGCTTCTCCTTGGAAACCACTTTTCCAAGCGAAGCCCATCTGAGTTAAATGCAACAATGAGTTACAATATCAGCAATCATAAGAAAATAAATGACCATTATTTTTACCTCCATGGTTGCAAATTCTACATCTAGAAGAATGTATTCACCACCTCTTTCACTTATTGGTGTCAACACATCAAATGGTCTACAATGGTTGTTGTTTTGGCTGCATTTGTTTTGCATATTGTACACTTTTTGCTTCTTGATTCCATCATCCTCCAGTATTGACATGTTTCTCATGCCATTATTTGAGAATGAAGGATAATCATGTGTCTTTCACTCAATATTCTAGACCTTCCAAAATCCTACGACATCTTCTCACAAAAAAATCCATAAACCTGAAAAACACATCATGCAAGAAACATAACTTGATGACCTCTTCCTTTTGCTCCTTCAATGAAACAAATGTCACATCCTGTGAACGTCTCCATGCATTCTTAAATCTTGCTGTACAAACCCATTGACCAAACACAAGTAAAAAAAACAGGCCTCTTCAAATCACTGACTCTCAAGTTAAACAAAATCATGTACAACAACTTGACGATTCTTCTCCCACAACAACAAGAATTTCACATCTCATGAAAAAAATTGTCAACATATCCCTTTCATCCTTAGAGAGAAAATCAACTCTTCCAAGTCGATAAGACATACATGTAACATGCAATCGACCAATACAAGTCGAAACTCATGCATGTGCAAATGATCAACATTCTCAAGTTGACAAACATACATGATAAAAAAATAAATCAAACAACACAAGTCAATCACTCATGCATGTTCAAGGACAATCAAACTATAAAAAATTCCATTTTTTACACACAGAAACTCTCATGCATGTATGCAATGCTCAACTCTCTCACAAGTACAATCACAAGTAGAAGAATCCCATTGGTATGTAAGAGTACTTAAAGATCTCAAATGAACAAATTTTTTGCAACAAAGTGAGTCAACATACTCCAATTTCAAACACATTCCTAGCATAAACATGCAACATGCATTCTAAAGAAAAATAAATGCATTCACATGAAAATTACAACTACAAATTTCCATCTTTGCTGCATATAAGTGATTCAACATACTCCACTTTTCCAACATCTTGTTTCATGCAATCTGCAAAAAAAATTCAAGAGAAAAGAAATGCATTCAATTGGAAAATAAATGCATCAATAAGGAATCATATTTTCCATTCTTGTCAAAATATATCTCCACCTTCTTCAAATGTTGTGGATGACTTGTTGGATACAATGTCCAAAACTTGTCTACAAGATGACCCTGGTTATGGCAATGAGTGAAAAATAATTTCATCTTCTTTCAAAATGGTTTTCATTGTCCATTGGACCTTTGGTTTTTCTATCCTTTGTTTTGAAAGGTTCCTATGTATGGATATCTTCTTCCAACACCTCGAAATATTATGGTTATTCAAACCACAAAAGGAACATGTAAATTTTCTCCAAATCTTAGGTGAGGATTTACCATGTTTATCAGAATCAAAAGAAACTTTATTAAAGGCAGATTTACACCTCACACATTCTCCTTTGTCACCTTCTAGAAGAGCTGAATTTAATGAGGTAGTGGCTATCTTCGGAATACCAACAATGGCTTCAATGTTTCTAGAGCTTTCAACATCCTCTTGTTTGTCCTTTCCATTAGTTGCATGCTTATGAACATCTTTTTGCAAAGTGGGTGTAAAAATTTTTCATTCCTCATGAACACAAGCTTCAAAAGATTGAGGTAATGAACATGTAATGAAATTCCTTCTTGTAACACCTTCATGTGCCTCCTTGGCTTTGGAGAATTATCCATCATGTTGTCCATAACGAATACCCAAATACCTAGGCATTTCCTCAACAAAAACTGGCTCAACTATGCCTTGTTCATGTTCGCCCAATCCTTTACCTTCATATCCCATCTTCATCAATAATTTGGACCCTATTCCTACAGTTTATCTTTAAAAATATCAAAAATTTCATATTCATAGGAAATAGAAGATAAACTTGAGTTTGATACCTCTTTTTCATGCACATACTTGGCTAGGGTTTCCTTTGCAATATGGAGTTCAGTCTCCATCTCATTCATCTTTTCCAGAAGTTCTTGCTTTTCATCCTTCATGGAAATCAACTTCTCATGAAGTATATTACTCTCCTTCCTATCTTCAAACATCTCTTGCACCATATCTCTCATGATGAAGAGCTTCTGCAACATCTCTTTATCAAAGAGTCTTGCTAAGGAAGATTGATTAGAAATATCACTTGATGAAGCCGACCTCACACTTGCAATTCATAAAAAGATTCTTTTTTATGATTTGAGAGTTGGATCCTCAATATTGACCTTCTCCTAAAGAGAGGAGATACACATAAAATTGCACATAGTTAAATTCTCCTTGCACAATACAAAACCAATAGCTAATTTTATAGCTAACTTTGGAAAGCCCTGAGATAAAATTGGGCTAAAACGACCTAAAATATGCTCTAATACCAACTTCATAACAACAAAGAACCCCTAAGTAGCCTCTTACGTCTCTGCAAATGGTCTTCGGGTGAATTAGACATGGCCTCCTCTTCTGGTGGCCCTCGACATCTTTAATATTCAAAGTGGAAAAATAACTTACATAAGTGCTCCTTTTCCTCTGCAACCTGCACCATCATGCTCAGAGCATCCAAATAATTTAGGATTGACTCTTTCTGAGCCTAATTTCGTCAAATATTGCTCCAGTTATGGCCTAAACATTTTTTTCCTAGATAACCTCACTAAAACTGGAGCAACTCTAGTTAACTCAGACAAATATGGAGTTCCCGCCAAAATTGGCAGACTCTGCCAAACTAATCTACTTGGATAAGAATGTATTAAATAGAGGTTAATCATATTTAATGGAGGTTTAGGTGCTACTTGTGCTCTTAACATAATCCTCATTTAATGAATGGATTAGCGCATTCAAACCTTGATTAAGGTTGAATAACCAACGTTTAATGGTTAACTCCATGCTTAAGCGATGGCCCCCACTGGTGGTTCTATACATGTGGTGTTATGGACCGAGGTCTGGCCCTCTTTACCCCCACCAAAAATCAAGTTTAAACTTAAATATAAGTTTAATACGATGTATGGTAAGAACCATTTTTGTGGTCTAATGGTAAGACCGACGCGTAGTGTGGGGGAGGTCATGGGGTAGAGCCCGACCTTTTCCTGTCCACCATGTAAAATTTTTCCATACCATATAAAATGAAATTCAACCATAACTTAGCCAAAAAAATTGGCCTTTGAGGGGCACGCGGTGGGCTCCATGATAGCCACGTGTTAGCACATCATTGGTTCGACCAACGCCCAATCAGCAATTGAAATATAGCCCATAAATTCAAGCCAAACAAAAGCTGATAAGTCTCAGCACACCATTGAATGGAGGAAAACCAACTTTGACCCCTTTGACCCTGTTTGACTTTTTTTTGAAAATTCACCTATTGGTAAAGTGGAAAATAGACTCTAACTTTCACATACAGAATCGGTTTTCGATGAAATGAATTGCACTAGAATCAGGGCGATGAGAAATATCCAGTCATTTAGGTTCTGAACGATTCTGAGAACTTTAATTTTTTTGGCAATTTTTCCCCCAATTAAGTTTGTCATTAGCAACAATGGTGTGGATCTTGGGTATTCATGCCTTTCATCATGTCACATGGGGGGAATATGATGCTTGTGGAGAGTGTATTGGTAGGGACCTACTATGGGTGGGTCGAGATGATGTTGCCATCGTTGAAACGATAATTGACACTAAGTAGGCGACGAACTAATGATGATTTTTCATTTGGGACTATTGTGTGCTAATTCTTATTTGAGAATATCCTAACCATATGACCACATGTACATATACATGATGGGGGCCCACATGAGACCAGGATGTGCTATTGGGAGTAGCTACTACGATGAGGTGGGGGTGGGGGGGAGATTCAGATAAGTTTTCTAAACTTAGTTCTTTGCATATTGGGACCAAATGCAATTTTATAGAGATGACTATCTGTATAGTGGAATGAGCTCTTAGGGGGGTCTTGATTTACCACTACCACCGGATGATCATGGGATCAAGATGGTAAATGAATGTTTCTATATGTTTGGTTTCATGTAAACTTTACAAAATGAATATATGTGGTATTGATTTATAAAATTATGGCATGAAAATATAGCACTAGTGAAGCTAAAAGGATATACAGGATTATCCATAGCACCTAGTATTGCAAATCAGGGTGGTTCAGTATCACGATAAAGATAAGATAGCGATGCTCTTTTCGAGGACCTCCATTGTAGGTTTGACCTGCTACTAATTGGGGTGATAGAGCGTGGGTGGGATGAGTTCGAAGATCGATATATGGATTAGTGCATTGGTATTCCCTCAAAGTGGCGAGGTATCATGCAGTGCATAGGTATGGTTGGTCAGGAAGTTCGAGACCTATGAGCTAGTGTTATGGAGCGATTGGCTCTAGATCCTCTAGAGGATAATTACTACAGATAGTGACATGTGGGTCCCATTTTTTTATTGTAACATGATATGGGCATGTCAGATGTATTTAGAGTAGTGGACTCCAAACACTTATATGTTGGACATGATGATACATAATATGGTTATGCATATTTTGTGACTATTTTGGTTCATCATTTCTTTATGTCATGGTTTCATTCTTGTATATGCATGTGATAAATTCCAACCTATAATGTTATTTGCAATGGTATCTACATAGTGATTTTGGGCTCTAGGGACATGAATTAATGTAATGGATTCAAATTCACATGCCAAAAAGTTAACTCATAGATATTTTATAAATAGGACAGGATTATGCACATGATAAACACCATTCAATTGCATGATGACTAGCAAGGAATCAAGACGAACATGAAGGTGAAGGATGTGAAAATCAAGGGAATAAGTTAAAAAACCTATTAAAACATCATATTTTTCCTCATTAATGGTGGCAGAAGTAATGCATACATCTTTGGAGTGAACTAAAGAATTCAAAGGGGTTAGAATGGCCCAAGTGGCTGAGGCAATATTCCTAGAGAAGAGACTCGCACCATCGACATAATCGATATGAGGTGTAGATGATGGATCCATCTAAAAGGTGCATGAAGAAAACAAATGGTTGAGACAATGATGAGAGACAGTGATGACACCGAGATGATAGAAATCATCACCGATGAAGTGGTAGCAAGGGGCTTGATGTTGAGCATGTTGTCGAGCATCACGGTTATGATAAGGGAAAAATTTCTAGGTTCGCAATGAGGTGAGGATGATGCTGGATTCCACAACATATTTCTCATGGGTTTTTTTTGAAAGGAAATACAAACGATGGTACACATCATCTGAAGGATAATTAGGGGTGGTCATGGCTTGCATGATGTCTTCATCTAAATGAAATATGGGAGGATGGGAGGAGGAGAGACCACATGGTGTGGATGAACTACCTGAAGCATCTTCATGAAAAACATGATTAACATGCACATTTCAACCATGAGGGGATGAATGAGTAGTATATCGGGCATATACCAATGTTGAGACTGGGGTATCCAACAAATAAGGTTAGATAGAATCACAATAGGAAACTCCAAGAGATTCCTAATACATCAATCCCATGGATGAAGACAGGTAGGGAATAGGAGCAGCGTTATCCATCATCTGTACATCATAAGGAGGGATTTTTGTAGCTCATTTTATGTTTCTCTATGTTCAAAATAAATTGTATATATATCATAAAAAAAATAAAAAGAGAAACAAAATCACAATGAAAAAGTATTTCGATTTGAATTTTGATTAGTATGTAATGGTGGATTAAGTTGCACTAATTAAATTTTAATGCATAGTTAATTTCTTAAGCAGGTGGGTCCCTATATCAAATTCTGCAATACCAAAGGCTTGAGTGTTAAACATCATTTATGTTTCAAGGTGCAACGAAGAATGGGAGCAGGACCCGTCAGATGGATAAAGCCCCACGTTACAACATGCCTAATGGTTAGCTATCTAAGTGCCTCTACATAGACTTGTTAAGATCTTCTTTTATTTCAAATCCACTACCCACAATGGTTGCATGGGAACTCTGTTAGATTTCCTCGGTACAATTTTCTTCCCCCATATTACGTCAGTAGGCGAGCGCGGTTTCATGTAGCCGTTCTGGCATCTCATCATCCACTGCATTCATCAGATTTTAAATGTTTTTAGATGTTGTAATTATATTTTATTTTTCAAGTGTAATGATCGAATGAACGATTAGTTACAAAATAGTTTAGGAGGTTAGCAGTTAGAAGTTGATAGTTTTATAACTAAGCCTTCTTGAAAATTTTGTATAAAACTAAATTTAGAATGAGAAGGGGGGTTTCCAATTTTTTGGACCTTAGAAACTGAACTATTTTGTATTTTGGAAATTCATGTGGATATGATTAAATCTTTCAAGTGATTCTAGAATTTGTTGAGTATGATTTGTCTTTCTAGATACATCTTATTTTATGTCATTCTTCTTTATAGATGAGTAATGGAATAATTGGTATTTAATTTTATAGTTTTGTAAATTAAAGTTAAAATCCTTAATGATGTGGTACTATTATCTATATTTCATTTCATGATGTGTACAATTTTCCTCTAAATTTGGTAACAAGAGATTCTGCAAAGCTAGTCTATTGTTAAAGAATTTCCACCATCACTTCTTTCTGTTCTATCTTTTCCATTTGTATTCAAGATTAGAAGGCCACTCTGAAAGACTCTTCTCACATTGAATACTTATAAGAATTAAAAAATGTGGAGGTTTTTAAGCAATGGGACAAAAAACCATTTTCATTAGTGATCATAATAAATGTCTTGTGCACTAACCTCTTTTTAGCCGGGAGTTGTCTCTCAAGGTACAACAGGGATCACACACGGTGGTTGAGATATCGCCCGCTATATCATAATATTGGGACCAGAATCTACAGGTAGAGAGGGAGTGGATTCACTATGAGTGGCCTCTAATTCGAAAAGCACGTAAAGTTTATCATGAAAGTCTTTGATATGGGGATAGTGGTGAGAATAATGGCCATAATTATCACACAAATCACAAGGGTTATTCATGCGTAATGATATTTTATTCTTAGCTAACTTGGGTAAGTTGAAATGGACCTAAGGAATGTTAGAGTCAGGAAAGGTATCAAAGACCACACTCTTGATATGGGATAGTTCAATATAATTATTGGTTGCATTCCCAATAACATCACACTGAGCGCACGACAGGGTAGGCTTTGGAGGCTTAGGAGGACTTGGAGTTGTTTGGAGTGCCTTATCTTTGGTTCCCTTTTTCAAGGATTTCCCCCCTCACCATATGCTCTTGCAACAGGAGTAGATTCTTGTTGAGGTTTTTGTGGAATTGAAGCAGAGGAAGGGATAGGAACAACAATTTGAACTAGGGTTAAAAAAATGTAAGGTTTAAGTTTATTAGTGGGAGTCTTTGCAGGAGGATAAATGTACCAGACAAATATCGGCAAGGTAATGTTAGGAAGACTCAACATAGCCAGTGAGCCCTGTTATTGCACCAAAATTGTTGCAACTCCTAGAGGCTACTCTAATTTAATTTATCAACCTGACGTTCGTACAAAATTGGAGGTGACAATGCTATATACACAGCAAATTAATTCTACTCATGCCATCCTCTTCTGAGTCCTACGAAAGGGTGTTATTGTTAGTGATGCAGGAGCATTAGGCTCAGAAAATCCTTTGTATTTTAATAGACATAGGGGTCTTGTGTTTTTAAGAGAATATTGGTTTCTTATGTAATTATTAATGTTTTGAGTGATTTTAATGAGAGATATTAAGTATTGTGAGGAATTTGTAAATGTTCCTGAATGATTGGAGAACATGAGAGAATTAGGATAGTTTAGATTTCATAGGGAATGAGAGATTTGAGGATTGATTGTAAATCTTAAGTTAGAATCAATTTCATGATTTTATGGGATTAAAGGGGATCCTTAGGGATAAAGGATAGATTTTAGGACTTTGAGGATTTTGAGGAATTTGTTGAGATAATGGAGGATCTGAACCTAAATTAGTTCAGATTATTCTGTATAAAAATAATAATCCTCAAAGACAAAAGACAACAGAGAATAGTAGAAAGTAGTTTTTTAGACAAATAGGGATTTTTTGTAATCCTACGGGAAATTTTAGAGGAATGGCCATTGATTAGAATATCAGGCCTAAGGAGGAAAAGATAGAACATGAGGTGTTATGGATTTATGTAAATATTTTTATTGAATGAACAGAGTATTGAATATGGTTGGTCTGCATTGATTGAATTATAGATAATGATTTGAGTTTTAATAAACAGGTGTGTGATTATGTGTAGAGAAATGGATTCAGAATTTCATATTATGAATCAAGGGTTTGACACAGTACATATATGTATATGGTTTGAATGGTGTTATGTATACCATTGAGAGATTCGATGGAAATACTAAGATAGGGTATTATTAGGAATTGAATCAAAGAGAAATAAGGGTTTGCATATATATTTGAGAAGACTAATTGAGTTTGCATTTTTTAAATTCAGTCATCGATCACTGAAAGGATCGATGACACAGAACATAAGCTGAGTTTTCAATTCTTTACTTTGGATACAATGACCATGTGTATCAGAAATATATCTGATCGAACAGTAATTTCGGATCAATATTGGAAGAAAAAGGAACCGAGGAGTGGTTTTGGAAAACCCCAAAGGGGTTTTGCACAACTTTTAAATGAGAGGTGGCGAATCTAGAAGAACCTGTCGAAAGAAGAAATTATAATTGGTTACATCATATTGACATATTATTTTGAAACCCGAGCGAAGGAACAACAGAAACAAAGATCAGAGGTTTGAAATTGGAAATTAATGGTGATGCAGAACCATGAGTAATGGAAGTAGAATAGTGAAGATGGGTTTTGAAAACCATAATTTGTTTTCACACTGCTCTTGAGTGGTAAGCAGTAAAGTCTTGAGTGAAAGCGATATCACTTACACAGTGACACGTAGCATTGGCAGTAATTCAAAATTGGCCATTTCGTGTAAGTTTGGAACATCAAAAGATATGCACCTTTGTCACACGATAATCGTTGATTTGTTGGGTTGGAACGTGATGAAATTCCAACCATCAGATTTAAAAAATGGTGGGCGACGAATAGGAGTTTTGAATTAAAGTGTGGGTCATATATGATGAGCCTCGACATGTGTGCAATTGTTGATCGACGGAAACAATAATTTCTAAAGTTTATGTTAATTTTATAACATAAAGTTTGGGTTTAATGAACTTCCGCAAAGGTATGCGAAATCTTGTGGGCCAAGGTTAATATGTGTTGGGACTTTGATTTTATCCAAAGTTGATAAGGTATGTCAAATGAGTGAGTTGGGTATGTTGTGGGTCCAAAGGTTTGAATTATTGATGTTTTTGGGTTTTTAAAACGAAGGTTAAGCATTGATGAATATTATGGATATGCAGGGCTAATAAAGATTAACCAATGTTTTTGATAAGGTGAGGTGGTAAAGTTGTGGGCCCGAAATTTTATGGGTTTTATCCAAAGTTGAATTTCTAATGAATGTGAAGCTATGGGGCTAAAAGTTCATATGGTTATTTGTTGGCATCTTTGATTTTTTAAACCAAAATTGAACTTTTATGTTAAGCATGGGATCGTATGTATGATGGTTGAAAGGGGGTATTTAACTAAGATTAAATATATTGATTCAATGGGTATTTTTATATGGTAACTGAGAAAGGAAAGAACTTCCGCTTACAAGGTTAATTGGGATTGTTAAAAGGGTATGAGACCTTAATGAACAGAATAAATTTCTAAGTATGAGATGGAAAATTATGGGAATGAATATGACATGCATTTTTACATGGGGAATGTGGGTTTTTTTGCTTAGGCAACATCATTTTTGGTATCAGAGCAGGAAACAGCTCTTTTTGAAAATTCAAGTTTTTTTTAATTGAATTGAATGCATGTGTGATGGAGAAAATAAAAAGAGATCAGATTTTGAAAATGATAGATTGCAGCACATAGAGATACAATGAAGATGAGAGGTGAAACAATATCACACAGAGAACTTGAAGGTGAGTTGATGAGTATTATTTTAACTCTGGTTTGAAGAATATGTTTTCAAAATTTAGGTTGCAGGCAGTTGAAGAAAATATCAGCAAAAGAAGATCACAGCTTTAAGAGCAGTGATAAAGGAAATTGGTAAGAGTTTCTGAGTAAAGTGTGGAACAGAACCTTGAAGAATTCCAATAGAGGTTGGATAAAAAGGAAAATTGTGTTCTTAAAAATTTGCAGATGAGTTGAAGCCTAAAAGGAGCAGAAAGGAATGCTCAAGAGGTTCCAGAAGATAGAGAAATAGTGCTTGCCAAAAGACTAAGTACAAAGAAAGGATTGGTGAGGTAGGTTGTAACAAGGAGGACTTGTTATTGCAGAGGCTTTAGTACAACTCATGATGAATGAGTGAGGAACTCATGAAGATAGAAATGGAGAAGAAGATGAATACTGATAGTCATAGAAGAGATAGCAGAGGTCCTAAGAGAGACCACAACAGAATAAAGGAGAAAGAAGATGCCAAGGAAAATGGCATATGGAAGAAGTTGACTGATGAAGAATATGACAAAGAGTTAGCTGAGATAAAAGAAAATTTTAATAAATTGAAAATGATGATAGAAGAAAACCAGAGAATTGGTTGGCTCATGAATTAAGAAAGTGAAGTGGCAGAGGCTACAACAGAAGAGAGAACAACAAGTGAATATGCAGTTAGTAGAAGAGCTAAGAAAGCTTGAACAGGTGATGAGTGTACAATTCGGATGTGAAGAACTCAAAGAAGCTGAGTTGAAAATGGAAGTTTTCGTTTGTGAAGCGGAACAGAGTGAAGTTATTGGTAAAGATGAAGAATGGAGATCTGTGAAAGATCTTATGAATCATTGTGAATATTTAAGGCAACACGAAGTTTACCTTGCTAGAGAAGGAATTATTGATGATTTCCTGAGTTGTTGGACAAGTTCAGATCATTTGGATGTAAATCCTTGTATTTTTTAATCTAATAATTTTATTGTGATTATAGGTTTTGCAGAAGAGGATGAACAATATTTTGAAGCTATCAAAAGTATGGAAGAGTATCTTTCAAAAGATAAATACTCTGAATTAAAGAATAATGAAGAATGCCTCTTGAATGAGGGAAGCAGTGATACATTTATGTTTGAAGCTGTTACAACAAAAGAAGAATTTCTTGTGAAAGAATAAGAAGAGATTCAGTCTGAAGAGCTTATATATGAAAGAACAGTTGAGACTTTTGAACCTTGTAATTTTCAAATTGAAAATTTGTGTAAAAATGTAGAAATTGTGAGTGATGATGAAATACTTCAGAAATGCCAAAAAGAAATTGCATTGCTGGAATATTTTCTGGAAAAATCAGAGTATGACAGGGAGATTGCAGAAGGCAGGGTTCACTACAGTGAACAAGAATAGTGAGACATTATGGAAGCAGATGATGTGGAAGAGAGACTTGTTGATAGTCTAGAGAGTTCTTCAGAGAATTCTTTGCGAATTTTGAATCAACATATTGATGTGTTGATAAAGGAGGAAATTTCAGAGCAGCATACTAAAATGTTTCCAGATGAAAGAAAGGCACTGAGGCCTTATGGTTTTCATTTTAATAATTGTTTTGTGAATGCAGGCTTTGTTGCAATGCTGGAGAAAATTTGACACAGTTGGATAGTCAAATAAAGAAAGAGGAAGAAAATTCTGTGGAAATGTTTAATCCATGGAATAAAAAAATTAAATTGCTAGAGATTATGCTGAAGAATATTGATTCAATACAGGAAGAGGAATCTCAATTTCAATATTGGGAAATGCAGAATGAGGAGATGCAAAAGTTAGAGGACAACAACAACAAACTAAAGCAAAGAGATGAAGATAGCAGAAAAGGGCAGACTATGTATTAGTGCAATGAATTGCTGAAGGAAGAAGACAAATAAATTGTCATAAGTGACAGTCTGGAAGAAGTTAGTAACTGTAGAAAACAAGAGGGTAAGGATGACAGGGTGGCAGTAAGAGTAAGAATAAAAGTTCAACAATCAAGAGATGAAAGAAATCAGAAATTAGAAGATTTATTGGACAGAGAAATTGAACTGATAAGAATGATAACGATGAAAGTGTCTCAGAGGAAGATATCAGCAAGAAAGAAAAGAAGCAGCAGCAGCGAAAGGAAGACAGTAACATACTGTGAAAGTACTACCAGCGGAGAAAAGCAGCATAAAGTGTGAATACATGGAGAAAAGAAACAAACAACAACAGAAATAGATGATAAATTACAGAACAAGGTGTGGGATCCAGGAAGACAAAGATTAAAAGCACATGATCAGGAGATCATGATTATTTTTAACTTTTAGAGTCTGATGCAGGAGCATTAGGCTCAGAAAATCCTTTGTATTTTAATAGACATAGGGGTCTTGTTTTTTTAAAAGAATATTGGTTTCTTATGTAATTATTAATGTTTTGAGTGATTTTAATGATAGATATTAAGCATTGTGAGGAATTTGTAAATGTTCCCAAATTATTGGAGAACATGAGAGAATTAGGATAGTATAGATTTCATAGGGAATGAGATATTTGAGAATTGATTGTAAATCTTAAGTTAGAATCAGTTTCATGACTTTATGGGATTAAAGAGGATCCTTAGGGATAAAGGATTGATTTTAGGACTTTGAGGATTTTGAGGAATTTGTTGAGATGATGGAGGATATGAACCTAAATTAGTTCAGATTATTCTGTATAAAAACAATAAGCCTTAAAAGGAAAAAGACAGAAGAGAATAGTAGAAAGTAGGTTTTTAGACAGATAAGTATTTTTTGTAAGCCTACAGGCAATTTTAGAGGAATGGCCACTGATTAGAATATCAGGCCTAAGGAAGAAAAGACAGAATTTGAGGTGTTCTGGATTTATGTAAATATTGTTATTGAATGAACAGAGTATTGAATATGGTTGGTCTGCATTGATTGAATTATAGATAAATGTTTTGAGTTTCAATAAACAGGTGTGTGATTATGTGTAGAGAAATGAATTCATAATTTCATATTATGAATCAAGGGTTTGGCACAATACATGTATGTATAGGGTTTGAATGGTGTTCTATATACCATTGAGAGATTCGATGGAAATACTAAAATAGGGTATTATTAGGAATTTAATCGAAGAGCAATAAGGGTTTGCATATATATTTGAGAAGACTGATTAAGTTTTCATTTGTTAAATTCAGTCATCGATCACTTAAAGGATCAATGAAACAGAAAAGAAGTTGAGTTTTCAATTTGGTACTTTGGATACATTAACCAAGTGTATCAGAAATATATCTAATCAAACAGTAATTTCGGATCAGGATTGGAACAAAGAGGAACAGAGGAGTGGTTTGGGAAAACCCCAAAGGGGTTTCACACAGTTTTTAAATGAGAGGTGGCGAATCTAGAAGAACCTGTCGAAAGAATAAATTCTAATTGGTTACATCATATTGAAATATTGTTTTGAAACCCGAGCGAAGGAACAACAGAAACAAAGATCATATGTTAGAAATTGGAAATTAATGGTGATGTAGAACCATGAGTAATGGAAGTGGAACAATGAAGATGGGTTTTGAAAACCATTTACTACTCTTGAGTGGTAAGCGGTAAAGTCTTGAGCGAATGCGACATCACTTAGACAGTGACACATAGCATTGGTGGTAATTCAAAACCCGCCATTTTGCCTAAGTTTGGAACATCAAAAGATATGCACCTTTGTCGTGCAATAACTGTTGATTTGTTGGGTTAGAACGCGATGAAATGCCAACCGTCAGATTTAACAGATGGTGGGTGATGAATAGGAGCGTTGAATTAAAGTGTGGGCCATATATGATGAGCCTCGACATGTGTGTGATTGTTGATCGACGGAAACGGTAAGTTCTAAAGTTTATGTAATTTTATAACATAAAGTTTGGGTTTAATGAAGTTCCGCAAAGTTATGGAAAATCTTGTGGGCCAAGGTTAATATGTGTTGGGACTTTGATTTTATCCAAAGTTGATAAGGTATGTCAAATGAGTGAGTTGGGTGTGCCATGGGTCCAAAGGTTTGAATTATTGATGTTTTTGGGTTTTTAAAATGAAGGTTAAGCTTTGATGAATATTATGGATATGCAGGGCTAATAAAGATTAACCAAAGTTTCCGATAAGGTGAGTTGGTAAAGTTGTGGGCCCGAAATTTTATGGGTTTTATCCAAAGTTGGATTTCTAATGAATGTGAAGCTCTGGGGCCAAAAGTTCATATGGTTATTTGTTGGCATCTTTGGTATTTTAAACCAAAGTCGAACTTTTATGTTAAGCTTGGGCTCGAACGTATGATGGTTGAAAGGGGATATTTAACTAAGGCTAAATATATTGATTCAATGGGTATTTTATATGGTAAATGAGAAAGAAAAGAAATTCCACATATAAGGTTAATTGGGATTGTTAAAAGGGTATGAGACCTTAATGAACAGAATAAATTTCTAAGTATGAGATGGAAAATTTTGGGAATGAATGTGACATGCAGTTTTACATGGAGAATGTGGGTTTTGCTGCTTAGGCAACGTCAGTTAGAGTTTATGGGTGAAGTCTGTCACACTTTTTAATGAGACCTATAACTACAAGTGACTCAAAACCATTACTCTATTAACCTTCAAAGGACTATTCTAAATAAATAAAATATATCTAGCTATTTTGCAAGGAAAGAAATATGCAATTTAAACTATGGAAAGAAATAAAAGTAAACTAGGGATCTTCATGTAGTAAATGGATGAATTGAAATTGCAGAAAGAAGGATAATCTACTCACATATTCTTGGGAAAATGGCTAAACACACTCTGTCTACTTCATGATTTAACTTTTGGGCCTCCAGAAAGTATTCAAAATGGCATACACTTTTAACATCATTGCCACTATTTGACTCAAATTTCACAACTCTATAACCGCATAACCCTACATTAGCAACCATTCTCATGCTCATATGCAGTTACATTAGTGTTTTCCAAAGTTAATAATTTCATGTATTTAGAGTGAAATTGTGATTAAAATTTGGAAAAATAACATATATTTATTTATACCTAAAGGTGGAATGATTTTGGTGACATGTGTAGGTGATTAGGAAGCTTCCAAGACATCCTTATGTGGCTTCCAAGGTTGAATTTCGAATTCTATTCAATATTTGGAGGATGTTTTGATGGGGATCAACCATATCTCATGGAGGAGAATCATGAATAAAGGGATAAGTGTCTTACAATTAGATAATTGGTTGAAACTCTTATGGATCTAAGGATAGAATGGTGGATCTCCATTAATGAGGTAGTTGCTTAAGTTTTTGTATAAATAGGGTACCCTTCTCCTTTCATTGTAATCTAGAACTTTGTAATGTAAATTTGGTAAGTTTAGAATAATGGAAGGATATGTGAAATGAACATGTAATGAGATAGATAATATTATGCTTATAGCATAGAGTTTGAGTATGTAGTTAGAAGTTTATTTGGAGATTGATGTAATTGTTCTTTCATTTATACATAAAGTCATTTTGAGTGTGCCAATATGAGTTTGAGTGTGCTTATCATGGCATTGGTATGCCATTGAAGAATGGAGGGCCCCCATAAAAAAAAGAATACTTTGGTAGAGGTAACTTAGAATTTTGTTTTCATTATTTCATTCCATTTTCAAGTATGCTTTAATTTCATGCAAGCGTGTGTGTTGATAAGTTTTTCAATTCATGCAATCATATTAGTTTTTCAAATTTGCAAGTGTGCATTTCCATTCCTATAATATTGTTTATATTATTCAATTAAATTTCCAAAAGTGTGCTTATATTACTTATTTCATTCCTGCAAATTTATGCTTTCAATTATCGCATGTGTGTTTTAATTCAGCAGGTGTGCTGTGATTTTCTTTCATAGTGCAAGTGTGATTTTTAATTCTGAAAGTGTGGTGTGGTTTACTAATTTCGAGATTAGATTTATTTTCATGACGATTTTAATTTTTCATTTGATATATTAAA
Organism: Pinus albicaulis; assembly: GCA_034641835.2. Lineage (NCBI taxonomy): Eukaryota > Viridiplantae > Streptophyta > Pinopsida > Pinales > Pinaceae > Pinus > Pinus albicaulis. The sequence continues at coordinate 79,277,005 of CM076573.1, read as the reverse complement.
TTTTCTCTTTCAAAATTAGGAAACTGATCTCTATCACATATAGTGCATGTGTGCCTCGCAAGTCCACGGAACCCCAGGTTGATAATTTATGGAAAGGAATTTAAGCAATTAAATTAACTCAACATGTGGGTGCCATTTTCAGGGAGGCGTACATAGGGATCACCCTTAGACTTCAAATTCTGTTTTTTTGAATTTTAATTTTAATTTTTTTTGTCTTACATCAAGTTTTAAATTTAGGATTTCATTTCATTTTTCAATTTCATTTTTACTTGTAATTTCATTTTGTATGTAAATTCATTTTTCATTCCTCAATGCAATTTCATTTTTTTAGCTTTCATGCACAGTTAATTTTTCATTTATAAGAAAAAAAAATAACTAAAAATAAAAATAAAATAATAAAATAATATTAAAATAAAAAATAAAAAATAAAAAATAAAAAAATTCATTTTGATCGATTTTGAATTTTAATCAATTTTCAGAATCATAAATAAACCCAAGCTTGGAAATAGTTAGTTTTTGATTTTTTATTCAATTTTTAGTGGTGCAATAAGAGGCACTCCATCTAACCATTTGTAAGAAAAATCATGATAGCAAGAATGTTTGGAGAAAAATTGCAGCGTTGCTCTCTGAGGAAAACATGAAGCTTGAAACGTTGAATTTTAAGGTTTGTCAAGGATTCGCCTTATTTTGGTAATGAGATTAAGGGCATAAAAATGGATCTAGATGATAATTGGTAAGATTATATGTGGTTTCTTTATATACCAATATACCCATTAATGAGGCTATTGATTTCATAAATCACATTACTGATCGTGATACTACTAATTTAGTTGAAAGTTGCCTCATTTCAACATTCTTCAGTTTCAAAGGTGAATTATTGGAGCATAATTTTGGTGTGGCCATGGGTTTCCCCCTATCCCTTATTTTAGCTAATATTTTCATGGATTAATTTGAATCCAAGGCCCTCTCTTCTACTCTATTCCAGTCTAAACTCTGGGAAAGGTTTGTAGATGACACTTGCGTTGTATGGCCTCATGACAAAGAAAAGTTAGATCTATTTTTCCTTCATCTTAATATTCAATAATATTCTATTAAGTTCGTAATGGAATATAGGGTGGATGGTAGCCTTCCTTTCCTTGATGTTCTTATTTCAATAAAGGAAGATGTTTCTTTCTGCCATTAGGTTTTTCAAAAGAAAACCCACACTCAGCAATATATTCACACTAATTCGCATCATTTCCCTCCTTAGAAGTTAGGTGTACTCAACACCTTAGACACTAGGGTGTTGACAATTTCTGATGAATCTCACTTTAAAGAAGCAAAAACCAATCTCCTCAATGTATTTAGTAAGAATGGTTATAGTAAATCCTAAGGACTTGGAAATTTGCTTAAAGCAGGAAAAGGTCCTAATTTAAAAAAAAAGGTTCCTATCGAATGGTGTTTTTTAGGGCACCTTCCCTTTATTCCGGAAACCACTAATAAGACCGCTATGATCCTTAATAATCATAAGATTTCTTCTAAGTTAAAGCACCTTAACACCATTCGTAACTCTCTAAGATCGGTTAAATATCCTATGAATCCCATGGATGGAAAAGGTGTCTACATTATTCCATGCTCTTGTGGAATGCCATACATTGGTGAAAATGACCGTTCAATAAATAAAAGGATTTGTGAGCATGATGCTAACGTTAAGCATGGGCGATCCCGCTCCTCAGCTCTGGTTGAACATGCTGAAAATGCTAACCACAAAATATGCGTCTAAGAAGCAAAGGTTATTGCTCAGATTTCCCATTTTCATCACCTGAAATTAAGGGAGGCTTTAGAGATTGAAAAAGGAACTGTCAATCTCAACAGAGATGATGCTTGAAATATTAGCAGATGTTGGATCCCTGCCCTATATTCCTAGATCTTGTCATCCCCCTTCCTTCTTCTATATTTTTCTTTATTTCTCTATTTTAATTAATTTTATTAAAATTTGTTTTAGCCCTTTATTATATAAAAATATTAGTAAATTATTTATTAACCCTAGTTACAACATAATAAAACTTAATTGCCATTAATCTTTTTATCTTCGTAGTCAAACTAACTATTATTGTAATGGCTAGTTTGAATTTTTTCTCATTATTAAATTCTTTAATTATAACATAATAATATTTTAAATTGATTTATTAAATTAAAATAATTTGTTTAATCATAAAAATTTTCCTTCCTAGTCAAACTAGATGTTTTTCCAACAACTATTGGCCTTCTCTATATCTATATAAGCTTAATGATTGGATGTGATCTCTCATCTCATCCTGAAGATGAACCACACTAGCTGGTTCGAAGCACATCGAAATTTTTTTGTCTAATGTGATGACAACCAAAAGATACATTCTGAATAATTACTATGGAACACAAAAGCATGAATTCTAATAAATCAATCCTTCTTGATGAAGTTTTAAATGAATTGACAAAAACTTATAAGTATCTTATAATCTTGTTCCTTGTGATCTCGAAGATCGAAAAGCGAGAGGCTAAAAAGGCTAAAAAGGTGACAATTAACCCCTCCAATTATACCTAATGATGGAGCTCATTGCTAGCCATGAAAGGGACGAAAAAACTCCAGCTGGAGAGAATAAGAAAGGTATATGACCAGAAGGATAATGAATTGGAGGAACTTCTCTTGGATGTTTAAGACCTCAGGAATGGTTATAGGTTGGAAAGGACTAGGAGATACACAAGCAGAAGGAAGTGATCCTTGACGAATTATACCTAAAGGATGGGTTGCACTAGGAGCAACAGGTTGTAGAGGTGTTGGCTCCTGAGAAGGTGTACCAGACCACTTATGAGTAGCCAATGATGCTTGTAACATGCAAACACTGGACGAGCTAGGCTCAAAAGGGGTAGGCTGTGGACCATAATAAGAACTACACAGTGTGGAATCTTTATAGACTCTAGGAGAGAAATTTGTGAGGGCAGAGATAGTCATATTGCCAGTCCTCGATGAGATAGTGGACTTAGATGAAGTTTGAGACTTAGGATCACAATATGTCAGTTGATCGATGGTAGTGATATTTCCATTATGAGGAAATAACATATTATCAAAAACTTCATATGTGACAGATGACATGGAATAGGTGTAATTATGACAAAAAATAATGTTATAATCTAATGGGGGATCAATGGATTCAACGTCAATAGAGACAATATTGCTAGCAATAATGATAGGACAATTTCGATATAAGCCAAGGTGTTATGATGTATGATCATCCCAAGCATGGATAGTGATGGTGGATGGTGACAAGTCAAGTGAACCATGTTGATTCCAAACACTAGCAACCATCACGCAAGTGGAGGTGCCTTCATATATGATACACTGCTGAACAATGGTGTTTCTTATGGAGACTAATATTTGAAATGCAAAAGATGAAGGAAGTGTGGGTGTTCCTATTTATCAATGTCAAAGAAAATCATACGATCATTAGAAGGATCCAACACACCCAAAGAAGAGAGTATAGCTTTCCATTGGGATGGGCATGTCTAGAGGACTTCCAATGTTGACATGGCAATAGGAGACCGCACCAAGTCATACATTATGTTATAGGTATGGGAAAATTTAACAGAAGCACCGTTTCGATGTAATGGACCTTTAGGAATATTGGGGATAACCTCTACCTTACGATGGGGTATTTTTAAGGTAAAATTTGATGATGACAGAGGCATGGTGGAAACATGATGTTGGGACTCAGTCAAAAACTTAGGTGGTGGCTTGTCATATTGGTGTGACTATGTTTGAAGGTTGAATTGTTCGACGTTGACCACACTAAAATTCATCATAAGGATATGATAATCATTGTGACCAAATTGTGAAGGTTGTGGAGCCCCATAACCTTTTATAGGTTGAGAAACTAGATACGATTGATGAGGGAAAGGATTGGTAAGCACAATGGGCTGAGATGAAGGAGGAAGAGAAGGTGGGGTTATGGGTTGCTGTCCTCTAGAACCAATTGTTTGAGCTTCCCATGCCTGGTGCATATGAGGTAAAAGGAGATACACATGATTATAATGGCCATATATGCCACAAAAGGCACAAGGATTATTCGTAGGAAGATCCTTTTTTTTCTTGAGTTGTCTACCTTGTCGATGGGTTATGGGATTGGGCTGGTTTCCCTAAGGTGCATTAGGTGGTGGACCCTAGTTATCCTGATTTCATTGAGATTTATAGTTCTGGTTACCCTTTTCATTTTTCATTTTCTTCGGGTTGGGGGGGTTGGTTATGGTATTTTGAGCATATACTTGACCTTGAGGAGGAGGTTATTGCTACGACAGAAGTGGAGCAGGCATGGGGCATTGGTGCCAAAGGGGCTGGAGCATTAGGCTGTGCATATAGATAATACGAAGGAGGAGAAACATTTGGATAAACAGGTGGAGAAAAATGCAGGTCCAAACCATTTATTGTGCATTGAAAGTGGAGAGCAGCCAACTAGTTTGGAGGAAAAATTACCAGATGCACAACTATTTTCCATTAAAGTAGTCGAAGATCATTTCAGAGATATTATCCACTTTCTGACCATTGGAAGTGTGCCTATGGAGTATAAAGTTAGGCAGAGCAAAGAATTGGTATTTCACGCAACAAAATTTACTTTGATTGCTGGCCAATTGTATAATATGGGAGATGATGAGGTATTAAGGTGCTATGTGCCGGAGTTTTAAAGGCAGAGAATCCTAGTAGAAGCACATGTAGGAGTTGCGGGAGGTCACTATGAAGGTAGACCAAATGTGCAAAAAATTTTGAGGGACATTTTGTGGTGGCCTACGGTGCGTAGTGATGCAAAAGAGTATTTTCGCGTGTGTGATGTGTGTCAGAGAATGCGGAAACCCTCGTGCAGAGATGAAAAACACAACTACAACCACAGGTGACTTTGCAAGATTTTCATAAATGGGCCATTTACTTTATAGGACCGATCAACCCTCCGGGGAGGAAGACTGTTGTGCACTATATCATTACTGTGAAGAATTATTTGGCCAAATGGGTAGAAGCTAAGCTTGTGAAGGATAGAAACGTAGAGATAGCTAGAAACTTCATTTTTGATAATATCTTGAAAATGTTTGGGTTTCCTAAGATATTTATGAGTGATGAAGGTACACATTTTGTGAATGATATCATTCAAGACTTGACAATGGAGTTTAAGATGTACCGTCAAAAGAGTACATCGTATCATCCACAAGAAAATGGCATGATAAAAACCATTAATAAGATTTTGGAGAATGAACTAACAAATTTCTAAAATGCTAATTGGAATGAGTCATCCCTATTGTTCTGTTAGCATAGAAAACTATATGCAAGAAATTCACAGGACATACCCCTTTCAGGTTGGTCTATGGAGATGAAGTTGTTTTTTTTTTTTATAAGTGGGACTAATTCTATTAAGTGTAAAAGTACTAGTACAAAACTGCCACAGCTGCTGCTATGAAAGCCAGACAGCTGGGGTTGATAAGCATGCTGTTCTTAAGAAACCTGGATCGCCCATAGCTGGAAACCGATCCTAAAAACACAAATATCTGGGCTGCCCATGATAGGGAAACCGGCCTTAATTTTATGCAAGACATAGAGACAGTAACATATAAACTAAAAAAATCTATTAGCCATACTAGCTGACCTCTAAAATAGTAAAACACAAAAGCTCCAACAGTATTTGAGCAAGGAGACCTGGAGAGAATGCAGAATGCGCGCCTTGGGTCATCCATCATGCTCTGAAGACATTGACTCCTCAACAATTCTGCACCCATATTCATCATCATAGCTGCTGTCTGCCATGCCCACTTGACTCTCAACCTTCAGGTCCTGGTTCTCAGCAACAGAAATCTGCCCATTTTGAAAAGGGAGGTTGGAACAGGGGGCGCAGGGAGGAGAAGGAGGAGCAGAACGGTCTGGAGCAAAATGAGGGATTTCTTCACGGAGGAAGACAGTTATGAAAGCTGTGACAATGGATTCAACAGAGGTACAGTGAAAGCGAAGCTTAGCATTCTGGGTAGTTTGCCTGATGGTGGACCCCAAATGCACTTTGCCAGGTGGAATGGGCTGACTAGGAGGAGCAGAAGGGCCAGGAGGAATGGGCTGACTGGGAGGAGCAGAAGGGTTAGGAGGAATGGGTTGACTAGAAATGCGACCGGGAGCACAAGCTCTCCCACGTCCTCTGCTGACAATGCTCGAATTCTCAGCTTCCCGCCCGCGTCCTTTGCCCCTACCTCTGCGCGAAGATGGCGAAGGAGTGGGTTCATCGCTTTCAGAGGAAGAGCTCAAAACAGAAGAGGGTGAGGGAGGAACGACAGAGGCCTGACCCCGACTTACTCCACGCCGACAGCGCATCCGCTGCCTGAGGCGAGGCATGGAGAGGAGAAGGTGGCGCGAGCAAGGCAAGGCGATGGAGGAGACGGAGACGCTGTGAGCAGAGGGACGACGACCAGGGTGGTGCGAGCAAGGTGAGACTCCAGAAGAGACAGTAGCCCTGTGAGCAGAGGGACAATGACCATGGGAGAGCAAATGAAAGTCAGAAGGAATCAAGGTACCTGCAAGGAGCTCGACAGAGACGCCAAGCGGAGTGGAGACGCTGCAGAAGGGGCTGTTGGTGAAGTGAATTCCTGGTAGCGTCTCCAAGCAGGCCAGAATACAGCATCGACGTCTAGTCTGAGTTTTAAAACTGGAATCGGTAAAGCCAGGAGGGCAATCACTGCGAAGGGGAGTCAGAGCTCTCCCATGGCTGCGCCTGTCGTGCTCGCCTTCCATAGTGAGAGCCATCAACCAAATGACCGCCATATACAGCAGCGCCGAGGTGCAATTACTCTAGATCTGGTCGACTCGAGGCATATTAATATCGCCTTTAAGTCGAATGCATGAGGCCATGTGGGCGTCCCATGCGAGCTCCGTTGGGAGCTGCACAGGGGCCCAGGTCTCTTCATACCGCCACCTCATCCGCATCCGGAAGAAGGCTATCCTTGTGCACCAGCGTTGTGCAGTTCTGAAGCATGTCTCCATCATGGATAATAGAGAAGGGGCCATGAATGAGCGTGCTATTGCTCTCAGTACCAAAATTAGCCAGGAGATCAACAACCTTTTTACCTTCACGTTTGACATGAGTGAAGGAGACCGCCCTGTTGTGTTGAAGCCAGTTGCTAATCCTATCAATTCGAGCAGCCAAATGCCAACTGTGAGCCACTTTGTTAGGATCGGCCCCCCATAGAAGCTGATTAACCATGTTGATAAGAATTTGAGAATCTCCTTCTATAATAATAGGGAAAAAGTTGTGATGGAGAGTGAGACTTAGTCCTTGCCAGACGCGTTCAAGCTCGGCGGAATTGTTGGTGTCCTGTCCAATGGAGCCGAAATAGAGGCGCTGAACTTCTCCCTTGGAATTTCTGAATATACCACCAAAACCTGCTGGTCCGAGATTTCCTTTGGAAGCCCCATCAAAATTTAATTTAAAAACTCCAAGAGAGGGATTAATCCAATGCGAGGGCGAGTCCGAGGCCACCTTGTTTCTGATCTTTGGAATGAACGCAAGGTTGAGATTCCAGTTTTGCCAGACAAAGATTTATCTTGGTTGTTTGGGAAAGTCTTCTTCTTGCCAGGAGTGAAGCGCTAAATATTCCTGAAGATTTCCAATGAAGGAGAGCCATAAAGAGTCCAGGGTTGAGGTTTGATTTTTGAAAATACGCTTGTTTCGTTCCTTCCACAAGGTCCAAAAGATCAGTCCAGGAATGAGCTGCTAGAGAGCATTAAGGAGAGCAGAAAGGTAGGGACGTTTGGGCCAGTTGCGCAAGATGGAAGTGATATCACTGGAGGGCTTGTTCTTCTGACAGCGGAAACTACACTTGTCCCATAAGGAGTTGGCTAGAGGGCAGAGCAGCATGAGATGTTGAATGGTTTCAGTATTTTGAGCGCAGTTGGGGCAGCGAGAGGGTCCAATGAAGCCTCTTTTGACGAGGTTGTCCCATGTAAGGATGAGATGATGGCTTAAGAGCCAAATGAAAGTAGAGACTTTAGGCCAGGTAAGAGGGTTCCAGATCATCTGCCAGAGGGAGTCCCTAGGGAGCGGGGTGGGATACAGCAAAGAGTAGGCTTCCTTTGTTGAGAACATTCCTTTAGTAGTGTAACCCCATCTGAGAATTTCGGGGTCATTTGAGCTTCTGATTTGCCTCCGTTGCAGCTCCTTGTTGAGGGCTTCCACCACAGGACTCTGAGCTTGGGGCATAATGAGATGAGAGGGCTTCCACTTCCTGAAGCCGTTGCTGTTAGTGTCCATCCAATGCACACAAATTTTATCATCAAGAGCTTCTCTAAGATATTCTAGGTTGATTTAAGGGTACTTTTCCAAAAGAATGGATTCTTGTTGCCAGGAGTCTGACCAGAAGCGCGCTGATTTTCCATTGTGGATTTCCCAAAAACTGTGTTGCTGTATGAGCGCATAGTTCTGCTTGGCAGCATTCCAAACCAAAGAACCAAAGTGTGTAGGAGCCATTCTTATTAAGTCTGGAGCAGATCTATTGTTGGCATACTTAGCATTCCAGAGTTTGGCCCAAGGAGTGTGGGGATTAGAGATCCATCGCCACCAAACGAGTGCTGCCATTACCTCATTGCTGTGTGAGGGATTTCTCAAGCCCAGGCCGCCAGCTTCTTTGGGGGTACAAACTGTGCTCCAGTTGACTAAAGCCCATTTGCGATTTTGACCAGAGGAGCCCCAGAGAAAGCGTCTTTGAAGTGCTGTGATCTGTTTGAGAACCCATTTCGGAGCTGCAAGAACAGAAAACAGATAAAGAGGCATAGATTGTAATATTTCTTTAATAAGCGTGAGTCTGCTGACCATATTAAGAGCTCGGAAGGTCCAAGAAGATAATCTAGATTCCAATTTTTCAAGGAGCTGATTCTAGGAGGAATGCCTGATAGCAGAGTCAGTGAGAGGCGCTCCAAGATATTTGTCTGGGAGAGAAGCCACAGAGAAGTCGAGAATACGAGCAATATTAGCTTGGTCCAGAGGGGGGGTGTTGAAGAAAAATATCTGAGACTTAGATTCATTGATGGTTAACCCAGAGGCCAGAGAGAAGAGGTCGAGGATGGCTTTAAACGAACGGGCTTCATGGACAGAGGGATGGCCAAAGAGAATATTGTCATCAACAAATTGTTGGTGGGTCGAAGTAGGGGCACCACGAAGAGAGAGTCCTCGCAAACGACCGTTGCAAACGTCGTTATGAATAAGTCTGCCTAGTCCCTCAGCCATGAGAACAAAGAGAAAGGGAGAAAGGGGGTCCCCTTGCTTGATTCCTCGGGAGGGGCGAATGGGAGGGGAAGGGATGCCATTGAGAAGAATAGAAAGAGAGGAAGAGGTAATGAGGCTCATTATCAAGTGGATCCACATGCAATCAAAACTGAAAGTGCTTAAAATTTGTTGAATATAACTCCAATTCAGTTTATCAAAAGCTCTGGAAAGATCGATCTTGAGGAGCATACCTCGCTTCTTGCAGACTTTTAGAGAATGTATAATTTCATGGGTTAGTATTATACCATCAAGGATTTGACGCCCCTCAAAATATCCTATTTTTTATGGCGAAATAAGGAGCGGGAGAAGTGGTTTGAGCCTGTTGGCGATGACTTTGGAGATGACTTTATAGATAACATTGCAAAGGGCAATGGGTCTGAATTTTTCAGGCTTGCTGGGTTGCTCCTCTTTTGGCACCAGCACGACGAAGGTAGTGTTGAGAGAGGGCAAGATCCAGTGCATTGTTCGTGATTCTTCTACAAGTTGCCATACCTCGTCTTTAATGAGCTCCCAGAAGTGGTGGAAGAAATTGGCAGTGAAGCCGTTCGAGCCTGGAGCCTTGCCATCCTTGAGCTGTGCCATAGCTATGTCCACTTCTTATGGTGATATTGGACGGAGAAGCATTTGGTTATGCTCAGCTGTGATCAAGTTGGGTATGAGCTGCTTGATTTGATCGATGGCTGGCTGTCTGTCTACCTACTGCTCCTTCTGAATGTCCTTGAAGTAGTCTACTAGTTCTTTTTCCATGTCCTCATGCCTCTCCATTCGTTCCCCTTTCTGATTAGTGAGATGGCTTATCCTATTCTACATTCTTCGTTGGATGGTTGTGCTATGAAATAAATTGGTGTTTCTTTCGCCCTCCTTCAGCCAACGAACTCTAGATTTCTGCCGCCAGAGGATTTCCTCTTGTTTGTATCAATCCTCCAATTTTTTTTGAAGGTCGAGCTCCATGGAGGCGAGAGATTCGGATCTTCCCGAAGTGATGATCTCTTGCTGCACATCCTTCATCTTCTGCTCAAGGATCGGTTTCTCCATAAAGATGTTGCCAAAGATGTTTTGATTCCAATCTTTGATGTGTTCCTTAACCCACTTAAGCTTCTGCTGGAACTGGAACATTTTGGACCCTTTAGGTGGAGTGTATCTTCTTCAAACAGTCTGAACCAAGTCTTTGAAGGAAGGGTGAGAAAGCCAAAAAGCTTCAAATCTGAACGGTCTTTTGGGATGAGAGCCTATGTTTTGCCATTGGAGCATGATGGGCCAGTGGTCAGAGCCTGAGAGAGGGAGTATTGAACCGGTGATGTCTCCTCCCACATGAATGGCATTGTCCGATAAGAGAAATCGATACAGCTTAGAGGCTATTTGCTGTCTTCCTATTCTGCGATTATTCCAGGTGAACAAGCCGTTGCAGAAAGGTATATCGATGAGCCAGTTGTTGTTGATAAAAGCTTTGAAATGAGAGCTGTCCTGATCTAGTCTAGCTCTGCCCCCCGATTTTTCAGCCATCCGCGTGATCATATTAAAATCTCCTCCTAAGATCCAGAGGGGATGGGACCTGTTGGAGTTGAGGTGCTCAAGAGTGTTTAAAAGTGCCACCTTGCTCGCCTGGTCTTGAGGAAAATAAACGTTGGATAGATGTCCATGTATGTTGGTGCCTATAGGGTGAAAGGTAGCCTGGATGATATTATGGGAAGCGTGGAAGTCACTCACCTGCAGTGACTGAGTATCCCAGGCTATCGCAAGCCCGCCCGAAAACCCTGAGGTGTCCACAGCTACAGATCTGCTACCGGGCCATGCTTTAGTTAAGATTGAGCCCAACGTTTGACTATTGCACTTGGTTTCCTGAAGAAAGAGTAAGTGGGGCTTCTCCTTCTGAATCATGTTTTTTATCATTCTATATTTCCCTGGACCATTGAGTCCTCTTACATTCCATGAGATTAATTTCATGGGGAACTATTTGCTAGGGTTTTGAAGAACCTAGTTAGCTTGGGATATTGTCCCGAATCCACCAGAAGCTCTCCGAGGGCAATGGTATGCTGCCAATTGGGTTTCCTTCCTCTTTTCTTGGTTTCCTTCATCACCTTCAGACTGTCCCAGCGACTGCCTGGTTGGATACCCAATTTCTTGTGATGTTGAACTTTGGCTAGTGCCGCCTCAAGAGATTCAATCTGCCTAGGGTTGATCTTATCAAATTCCTTCCTTCGGCAAGCATCTTTAAGACCAATGAGATCCAGCTCACCAAGGTTGAGACTTTCAAAGTCTTCATCCATTTGAATTGTCTGGTCATTCTCCAGAAGATCATTGCTATCCCGATTAGCAGTAGGGGTGAGCCCCTCCAAATCCATAAGGTTAGGGTCCCAAGTGACCTGTTTTTGCTTAAGGGAGGGATTGGGTTCAGGTTTATCAGCAGAGCTCGACTTAGGAAGGTCAGGCACCGAGAATGCATGATTGGGTTGATTTGGGGGGGAAATAGAAGGGCCAGCATGGCTTGAAGTGGCTGGGATGGAGTCATCCTTGGGATGAGTCTGAGCAAGTAAGGCGAAGCTATTGCTGGTAGAAGGGACAGAGGCAGAGGTACTAGGTTTCTTACCAGAAGAGGAGGGCTTTTTGCTGTGTCTTCTTCTGGGGGTGACTTTGGTGAAACCATCTGCTTCCACTTTGTCCTCCGTTTCTGTGCTTCGGGCGTGAACAGTTAAAGGAAAATATCTGAAAAGATGTCCGTGGGCATGACACCTTCTGCATCAAAAGGGGACATGCTCATAATCCAATGGTTGAATCCATTCCAAATCATCATGAAAGATACTTACAGCATCATTTAGGGCACTGTCCAGATGCATGTAGACGCATATTCGGGCATAGGAGGTGTACCTTCAGAGCTTAGTTTCTTCTGCAATTTTGATGAAATCTCCCAGTACTTTTCCTATCGCTTTCAATGATTCCTCATCCCAATACTCAAGCGGCAGTGAGTAAAGACGAATCCATACTGGTGCCCAGTTGAAATTTTCAAGATCTGGGTTGAACCTCTCCACCCAGTTTCTAAGATATAACCCTGCTGAGTTAAAAAAATATGGGCCTTCATCCATTACCTTGCTTCTGTCTTCAAGACAGTTGAAAGTAGCTGTAAATAAGCCCTTCGCTCCCAGTTGTAGAGTGACTTCCCCCTTGGGCTTCCATTTGGACGCTATCCAGCCCTGCAGGGCTTTTTCCGTTGGCCAGAACCCGACAAATTTTCCAATGAGGGCATGGTCCCTCATGTACTGAATCCTGGCATTGATGCGATGACTAGGCAGATCTATTTTGGGCTGTTCTGGTGCAATGGGATTACAGGTGGTAGAAGTGGCTTGCTTCTTCTCCGTTATCATGTCAAGGGTCAATTTCTGGGTCGTTTCATTCCCCAGTTTGCTGTCAGAGTTGTCCTTCATTCGTGCCTCTTGTCCATCTTCATTTGCAGGGGGAGGCCCGCTGCCTCCCCCCATCTCCACCTCCATACTGAAGAGCAGGCCGGCATGAGAAATAAGGGACGGCGCAGTCAGAGCATGAACAGGTGGCCAGAAGCGTTAGGGTTTCGGTAGAGAGCTGAATCACAAAACCCTAGCGCTCTCATCTCTATCGAGATGAAGTTGTTATGCCAATGGAGTATATTATTTCTAGTCTTCACATTGCAGTCGTAACTAAAATGGTTGATTAAGATATTATGGAAGAGCGACTATCACAACTAGTTGTGTTGTGCATGAAGAGGCTTGGCATGATAGTCACATGAGAAAAAATATTTTGAAGGAGGATGATTTTCTTTGCTATATGAAAAAAAGTTTTCACGCCATCGAGGATAGTTAAAAATTCATTGGATTAGACCTTATATTGTCAAGGAGATCAAATAAGGAGGTGTGGTACATTTGGTTACCTTAAGTGGAAAATTCCTTCCTAGATATGTGAATGGAAGTCGGTTGAAACCATACAGGGATGATCCCATAACTACGTGTGCCAATTGACTATATTTCCAGAGAAGTGCCTTGGTGCCCTAGACAGTTGTGAGATGGCACAAGACCATAAATAAGTTTGTCAACTATTGGATAAGTATGCCTATGCGATGAAGCTTAAGAAAGTGAAGGTATCTGAGACAATTGAGTAGGGGTTGCGCCAGGAGGTTGAAAAAGTCATAGATGGGCCAAAAAATAGTCGTTGGACGATTTAATCTGGATAACAAAGCTTTATTACCATTTGGAGGAGAGGTTAACCTTCACTTATGGAGGAGATTATACCAAATTTTGAGTCGTTCTAGCATTTATGAGCCTGCATCAATAGACAACAGGGAATTTAGGCTGCACCATCACTATAAATATGGCAGGAAGAGTCACATTAGTTCCCATTGCTTTCCAAGAGATCTGTGTCTATTTCTCTCATTCGGTTTGCTTAATTTTATGTTTGAGTACTCGGAAACCTTTTTCGATATGGTGCGCGAATGAGGGTTAGGAAATTTAATTCCTTCAAGTAGGAATACTAGAGAGCCTACCCCCTTTGTGACGTCCACTAAAGAAACACCTTTGCTGGAACCTCAACCTCAAAAGAAAAAGAAAGGGTAGACTTCCGAGACTCGGAAGTCTCTGCAAAAGAAGACTTCGAAGCATAAGTTGACCCTGATTGAGAGACATAATAGACCAATTGTTGGGCCTTGAAATTGTTATTCACTTCCATTACATTATCTGTTATATTTCCATATTATCACGTTCACTCTACCTCCATTTCATTACATTTACCTTACCAGTACCACTATTGGGTTACATTTATGTTTTTCCAAACTTTATTAATTCCTAGTATTTTTAAGTGAATTTTTGGTTAAAAATTAGAAACTAATATGGACAAACTTATACCTAACAAGTGGAATGAGTTTGTTGCCATGTGAAGGTCAAAAAGAAGCTTCCAAAAGACTCTTATGTGGCCTCCTAAGGCCAAATTCGAATTTGGATGGAGAAGATCATAGGATCATAAGGATATGTGTCTCATTTCATATTTGTTTTGTAACTCTAAGAAGACATGTGCCTTATCACTTCCTATTTGGATTGTAACTCTAGAGATATAGGGAGAGATTCATGGAGTCTCATTAATGAGATAAATTCTAATATTTCGTATAAATAGGGGAAGCTTTCTCCTATCAAATCATGTGTAAAATTGGAGTTGTGCTCAAGTTTTGAATACAGAATTAGATTGTGGCACCTTACTCACAAATTTTCCTTCATTTTGACTTAGTTTTGCTTACATATGGAGCATCTCTATTTACCATCTCTCATACTTTAAGATCAGCTACCTAAAATGTGTGAGATTTACTTGCTTTTATATATTAAAGTTTATGTGCTTCCTTAGTATTAGTTTTAGAATGACTGTGTAATCTTTGCTTTTCTAAGAACATTTCCATAGGAAATATTTATCTATTTTCCAATTGGATTAAGTTTGAGGCAATAGAGCTCATAGTTATTAAGTTTCCTTTCATGTTCTGTTATTTACTTTCTTAGATCAAACTATCAATTAATTGTATAATTGAATAAAAGATCAAGCCAAGAAGGTGACTTGTCATACTTCCAAATTGGGTGATTGAATGTTCAACCTATGCAATCATAGAGCTCATATTTACTGAGTTTCCTTTCATGTTCTGTTATTTACATTCTTAGATCAAACTATCAATTCATTGTATAATTGAATAAAAGATCAAGCCAAGAAGGTGACTTGTCATAGTTCCAAATTGGGTGATTGAATGTTCAACCTATGCAATCATTGAGCTTTACTTTTACATGTTTTTACATTGTTTTATAAATTTAGATCCTCATTCAATTGTAATATTGGGTGTTCTTAAAGATAATTTCAAGAAGGTGATTTTATGATATTTCGAAATGCTTGAATACCTAACTTATGAAATTATTGAGTTTTCATTTTGCATGCTTTAATTTCTTTCCTAGATTTAAAGACTATAGTATAATCAGCTGCTTATCATCTCAAGAGGGTGATTCTATCATACTTCCATATTGGATGTTGGAGTGATTGAACATACCTTAGTTGTTTTTATTTACATGCTTTGAAATGCTTTCTTAGATTAAAATTTCAATTCCTGCAAGTGTGTTTGCGCACTATATTTTCTTTGGAATTTTTTTCTTTCTTTTCGTTACTTGATTTCATAGGTTAGTTGAATTTCATTTTCATTATTTGATTTCATAGATTAGATGAATTAGTTTTCTTTATTCTGTAATTAGATTGATCTAAAATGAAAGATAATTTCTACCACATACAGTGCACGCATGCTTCACAAGCTTCCGAAACCCCCAGGTTGATAAATTAAATGACAGGAAATTAATTTGCCCCAAAATTTTGGTGTCATTGCCGGGGAAGTGTGCATAGGAACTAGCTTTTAGTCTAGTGTGTATTTTATTTTTTTTAGTTTTTACTAACCATTTATGCATAGAGGATCTAGAATTCAAACCAAATAATACATTGAGGAATGGTATCAAAAAGTGATTGTGCCACACCATTCATCTATTCCTCAAGAGATCCTTGTGGAAAATCAAAAAATAAAGACGATTTTTCATATCCTTACAAACAAGCAGGTACATTTTTCAAGTTTGGATATGAATATTTCAAAGATTCTAATTCGTAAATGGTTTAATTGGAAGCATGAATATACTTTAAAATTAAATAAAAATATAGTTTTTTAGATAGATAGGAAAAATAAAAATAAAAGGTTAGAATTTTAGAAATTTTTTTATTTTGTTTTCAAAAAAATAATAATCAATGTTGATTAATTAATTTTGAATAAATTTAAGTGATACAGTAAGAATCACTTCGTTTGCTTTTCACTATCAAAAATAAAAATTTTGTTTGAAAATAAGAATTTATTTGACGAAGTTGACTAGTATGCTCTCTTCTCGTGCCTCGTTGCGACCTAGAAGATCAGAAAATCAGATCAGTCATTTTAAAAATTAAAATTCAAAAATTAGTCAAACATTTTGCTGAAAATTGATTTGAAATTCTATTGAAAATCATCACTTCAGTCATGATTCCTTTTTTTATCTGATGCAGGGCCAACCCTGCAAACCCATAATCTTTACCATACTGTGCATATAAAATGCATCTCCAAAAACCGTCTAATAAAAACTTCAATTCCGGGCAATTTCACATACTTTCATTTGCACACACTGAAGCTTCTTTTTGAATTCCTTATTATGGTTATAAAACCAATCACCCTCTGTATATGGGAGTTTCCTCATTCATGGAAAATTCATAACTTTTGAAACTTTCAATCAAACCCAATAACTCAAACATTCGAATGCTCACATATTTCAAACCCAATAAACATCATTCATCATTTCCATTTAAACATCAACATTCAAATATGGCTGGATTCAAAGAATGCGCCCACACTACCATTCCATATGGAATTATATATTCCAATGTAAATCGACCTTTACAACGAATCATTTCAATAACATCAACCCACACAAATTTACAAGTCTTTATGGCCACGTTTCAACACATTTGAGCTTACCTCCATAAACGCCCTTCAATTTCAATTGCGCCTTCACAATGCTTCCACCTGGAAATCAAACTGACTTAACAGCATTCGACCAAAGAGTTGGCCACCCTCGATGAGCATTAAAATATATGCTCATATTCAACAACTCACACAATTCAGTAGATATTCATAATAAACGGTTTTCCAGGTAATTCTCATGACATTTAAACACAAAGGCCACCATAAAAAAAAACACCATTGCTTCTCTACTATACCATGGGACGCAATTCAAAGATTGGATGAGATTTAAAACGGAAATTCCTCACCTTTTTAAAGGTCAAAAGCCTTCACACCTCTGAAGAGGCTGTGCTCATTACCCATTGCCAAAGTTCCGCTGCTTTATATATGCAAATTTCCACCAGATCAATTGTATGTCCACCATACATTTGATTCAAAACTTCTGGACTTAACTACAGGCTTTCACATGATTTCAATCAATCAAACACCACAAAGTAAGTGAATTCAAAACCGGATTTCATTGATGCTTCCGCTGCAAACATTGCCACCAATTTTATTTCAAACCTGCGCCTTTGACACACATTAAATCATTCAAATGGGAATTTAAAACAACTTTGCTATACTAATTGATTTCAACGCTCTTCTGTATTTTCAACCCGTTCTTCATAATGAAACGCAACCTTTTAATTCATAACGTTGGGTTTGACATTTGTATAATCTCCACTCGCCATGATTCAGTTTTTTTTATATAAAATCAATATTGATTTACCAAGAATCAACGTCCATTAATTCCGTCCATACAAAATTCAGTTATGTTCAGGATTATGTCTTCTGCACTAAATCTATAGCGATCTATGCAATCGACCCAATATCGATTCTACTGAGTAACACCAGCCATTATTAATAAAAAACAAGCCTAACAGAACAGAGCTTTTATGCACAGGATTTAACACCAAAATGCGGCTCAAATGTATTGGAAAATACCCATTCATGCCAAGATTCACACCTCATAACAATCATCGATTATGTATTTCAGGTTTCACACAAATTCTATGTATATTCAAGCACATCGAATCACTTTTTCCCCGTATGCAAATTATATAACACATCGATCTTTATCATTGAACACAGAGAGAATTAATTTAATTCCTCCACAATGTAAAACTCAAAAACAATCGAATCATCTCTTTATACATTGAACACAAACTCAATAAAGGCGTAAACTCCAGAAATCAAATTCTGCATAAATACACAGTACTTACATAATAGTTTTCCTCCTTGGCCTGATTTTCAACTATTGGCCCTTTACAATTGCCCGAAGGCTTCCAAGTAGAACCCTTGCTCTCTACTCACACTCTCACTCTGATCTCAATTCCTTTGATACTTTATACAATTTTAAAAATGATCTAATTTAATTCTCAATCCCCTTAATCACTCAACAAACCCTCAAATAGCTCAACAAATCCTAAAATCACTCTTGAATCCCTAAGGATCCTCTCTCACCCAAAATTTATGAAACTAATTTCTAAATTAATATTTAGAAAAATCTCTCATCCCTTTACATCCTCAGCTGACCAATCCTCTCATATTCTCAATTATTTACAATATTTAATTAAAAATACATAAAACCCACTCAACTCACTCATAAAAATCTAGCTCTTTTAAAAACTTAAAACCCCTAAGTTTTAATAATTACAAAGTATTTCTCTTTGCCTAATGCTCCTGCATCATTATCGAATCTACAAATTTTAATGTTTTGCATCCTCTCAATCTTTTTCTGATTTATTGAATTGCATGTGCACAATTTTTCTTAAAAAAAAAACATAATAATTAAAAAAAAAAAAATTGGCCCATGGAAAGGAGGCACACACATATGCATGAGACCAGCCTTTGGCTTGGCCTTACGCATATGTGTAGGACTTGAATCCACACAAAGACCCATGCACTGCAATAAAAAGAGGAATCTTCTCTTTTCCATATTCGATATTCCTCACGTGGCAGTTATTAGAAATTGATTTTAAAAGTTGTAGAAACAGAAAATGAAGGTGTATCAGATGAAGAAACTGTTGATGAAGAGAAGATTGCAAATTTTTCATGAAGAGAAGATTTCAGATTCAATTGCAAAAATAGACAATGAAAGTGTATCACATGAAGAAATTGTTGATGAAGAGAAGAATGCAGACTGTTCATGAAGAGAAGATCACAGATTCCATTGCAGGTAATTGGAATGAGTGAGATTGATTTGAACTTCTCTGTGAGAGACAATCCATTACACATCAAAACCTAAAAATAAAAAAATCAAACCACAACAATTTTATTTTGTTGTAGAAGTAATTTCCAAAAAATGAAATTGCCAGAAATGCGTAACTGTTAAAAACACCCAATTTTAAAATGTATTTTCTGATCAAACCCAGGCGAATTGGGAAAAACGAAAACATGGGTCTTTACGGGAATAAGGTGAATTACATAAATCACAACTGATTTAATGTATTTCGAAGCCATTTGAGAGAAATTCGGGGTTCTTTGGAGCTTCGTTTTGCATATTGCATGAGGAAAAAATGATTTGTTTTGAACTGTTTAAACATGGAAAGTTGAAAGCAGAAGAATCCAAGTTAATAAAAAACTCTGATCCACATGGCATGTGGTTTAAGAGTCCAATTTGATTTAATAACTTTGATTTTAGACACATGTGTCTCATGATTAAAAAATAAATAATAATAATAATAATAATAAAATCAGTTGAGAGAGTTGTGGTAAATTTCACATGCTCAATTCCACTTGGCATTTTCCTAACATAATAGATCATCCATCAATTTCATCATTATATATTTTTTTAAAGATTTAATTGGATCCTAAAATCTCCAAAAACATTATCCTATCAAAAAATTAAAAATTAAAATTTAAAATATATATATATATATATATATATATATATATAGATAAATAAAAAATAAAAATAAAATAAAATAATTTTTTTCTTGCAACATAGATGAAGATTCAATTTGACAGATCAGAAGATTATTTAGATGATTTCTCAATATTTAGCATTAAAAATATTATTGCTGTGTATTTTTCTATGAAGCTTTAACTTGCAGGACACAACGAATCTTTGTGATGCTAATCATATTACTCAGCACATTGCATGAAGTAATCCGACAACAGGGAGTTGATTTATTTTTCATGGTTATTTTTTAAAAATGGATTGTTATCGATATCATGAATTGGAACTGAATATAATAATTTTGATTTTCCTTAATATGTTTTATTTTGGCATTCAAATTTTGTGTAAGAATCAGAGAGGAATTGACCATTTATTTTTTGAACACACCTATGTTCTTTATGCCAAGTTTTTTTTACAGGTTTGGGATGATCGAATTATCATTGAAGGAAACCAATTGTGCACATAGTTGGTCTTCAAATGACTGATTTCATGAGAAACATAAGAACAATCCCATGTACATATCCATCAAGACAATTACTTTTCCTCCCTTTTGAATTATAAATCCAACCAAGCAATTCAAAGCAAGACAGTTATTTTCCCAGCAAGAGTCAGTTGTTCATTTTCCTTTATTCACATACACTTTCCATTAATTTTTGTCCACTCCTAACTCAAAAATAAAAGCAAGAAGCTCACTTACATGCTTATTGCTCATTGTCATTTTCCATTGTCATTTTTCATTTCCATTTTGCTTCTCCTATCCTTTTCATTTCGCAAATAAACCTTGCTTCAATGAAAATTATTGAGTCCATAGTCCTTTTAAGTATAAAATCCTTACAAAAACACCTTGAGGCTTGCATGCATTAATGGAAATTCTTCTTGCTGACGAACAATGGGAATACATTAATGTCTCTTGTTCATCGGATCTTCTAGGTACTGGACAACAACAAAACTATTCGTACCTAGCAAGATGTGTTTGGGCATCTTGACTCTCATTGTCATCAATGGTGAAAGTTCTCGTGTTGACTAGTCACATCCATTAATGGCCACTAAGTCAACAATTTCCTGCTATGTTTGACATCAGAACATCTATTCACATAGCAGGAATTATGCCAACGAGTTTTGAAGACATGAAGACTATCATTTTCAGCATTTTGAAGTAAATGAAGAAGATATGCAGCCACAATAGATCAACACCATTTTGCAACTACAGAACCAGAGGACAGCTGTAGAATCAACATCATTTTGCAGCAAATTCAACATTTATAGTAGAAGCAATAAAAAGTCATCTTGACTCTTTTATCCATAACTTGAACATCCACATGAAGAAGATTATGGTCAAAATTTTGCAGCCACCACACATGCAGCTCATCCATTTTCAATGGGAAAGTTAAGGTATGTCATTTTCTAACTTCTTACGATAGAATTCCTTGAAAAGCTAGAATGATAATTTTTGGAAAAAACATTTCTTTTCCTCATTCCATAAAATTGTCAATACCATCAGTTGGGGGGGCAGGGGGGATACATTCATATTCACATTTTGCCACATTCATACCACATTTAAAATTCCACATAATTTCAAAAGATATTAACTATTACATTATTATTATGATCATATAATGGCTTTTCAAAAGTACTCAAAAAGAAAATTGGATACAAACACGATCATGGTTGTCACACAAGAACCAACCATGATGAAATTCAGTAGAAATATACTTTGCAACAATAATCAAATTATCATTATGCAAAATTCAAAGATCAAAATTGAATGCAACAACAAAATATTAAAACACAAGAACCAACCATGTTGCAATTCAACTAAAAGACTTTGCAGAAGTTTGAAGTTATCAAATGATATCATGCAAAGTTAACCCAAAGCTCAAAGGATCAAAAAGAATTAATGTAATAGATTGCATGAGGACATGCAATAAATTTAGTTGGGGGGTATGTTGGGCCTTGAAATTGTCATTCACTTCCATTACATTTTCGCTTATGTGTCCATATTATCACCTTTACTCCACCTCCATTTCATTACATTTACCTTACCATTACAACTATTGGGTTACATTTATGTTTTTCCAAAATTTATTAATTCCTAGTATTTTTAAGTGAATTTGTGGTTAAAAATTAGAAAATAATATGCACATTCTTATACCTAACAAGTGGAATGAGTTTTTTGCCATGTGAAGGTCAAAAATAAGCTTCCAAAAGATTCTTATGTGGCCTCCTAAGGCCAAATTCGAATTTGGATGGAGAATATCATGGGATCATAAGGATATGTGTCTCATTTTCTATTTGTATTGTAACTCTAAGAAGACATGTGCCCTATCACTTCCTATTTGGATTGTAACTCTAGAGATATAGGGAGAGATTCATGGAGTCTCATTAATGAGATAGCTTCTCATATTTTGTATAAATAGGGGAAGCTTTCTCCTATCAAATCATGTGTAAAATTTGAGTTATTCTCAAGATTTGAATACAGAATTAGATTGTGGCACCTTACTCATGAATGTTCCTTCATTTTGACTTGGCTTTTCTTACGTATAGAGAATCTTGATTTACCTTCTCTCATACTTTTAGATCAGCTTCCTAAAATGTGTGAGATTTACTTGCTTTTATAGATTAAAGTTTATGTGATTCCTTAGTATTAGTTTTAGAATGACTATGTAATATTTTCTTTTCTAAAAACATTTCAATAGGAAAGATTTATCTATTTTCTAATTGGATTAAGTTTGAGGCAATAGAGCTCATATTTATTACGTTTTCTTTCATATTCTGTTATTTAATTTCTTAGATCAAACTATCAAATCATTGTATAATTGAATAAAAGATCAAGCCAATAAGGTGACTTGTCATACTTTCAAATTGGGTGATTGAATGTTCAACCTATGCAATCATAGAGCTCATATTTATTGAGTTTTGTTTCATGTTATGTTATTTACTTTCTTAGATCAAAATATCAATTCATTGTATAATCGAATAAAAGATCAAACCAAGAAGGTGACTTGTCATACTTCCAAATTAGGTGATTGAATGTTCAAACTATGTAATCATTAAGCTTTAATTTTACATGTTTTTATGTTTTTTTTTAGATTTAGATCCTCATTCAATTGTATTATTGGGTGTTCTTAAAGATCATTCCAAGAAGGTGATTTTATCATATTTCTAAATGCTTGAATACTTAACTTATGCAATTATTGAATTTTCCCTTTGCATGCTTTAATTGCTTTCCTAGATTTAAATACTAAAGTATAATTAGTTGCTTATCATCTCAAGAGGGTGATTCTATCATACTTCCATATTGGATGTTGGAGTGATTGAACATACCTTATTTATTTTTCTTTACATGCTTTGAAATGCTTTCTTAGATTAAAATTTCAATTCCTACAAGTGTGTTTGTGCACTATGTTTTCTTTGGAATTTGTTTTCTTTCTTTTCGTTACTTGATTTCATAGGTTAGTTGAATTTCATTTTCATTATTTGATTTCATATATTAGATGAATTGGTTTTCGTTATTCTATACTTATATTGATCTGAACTGAAAGATAATTTCTAGCACATACAATGCATGCATGCTTCACAAGCTTACGAAACCTCTGTTTGACAAATTAAATGACAGGCAATTATTTTTCCCCAACACCAATGGGTAAATAACTTGAATTAATCATCGAGGAATATTTTCTCGAGGAAATCGATCCAATGTGGCAACTGCCCAAGTATATGGCACCGCGCAATCCATCTGTGGAAGTCACGAGGGACATGGATAAGGTCAAATCCCATATCAACATGTCGCTACTCCCAGAGAATTTTTTGTTTCAAGGGGACATGTTTTCAAAGGTGCCTTTGCTCAATTTGGAAGATTGGGACATGGCTGACCTCACGAAGTTTCCCGAACTTGCGCCATCGGAGTATTTGGAATAGGTGCCCTATGACGAACGAGTTATCACAGTCGAACCAAAGACATGGGTGTTGGGGCTGCAGCAGTCTGGGTTGTTGAACCTTCTAAACATTCCACACTTTGGGTGCAATGCCATAAACAATATTTTTTTGTGCCAGCTACTCACCCTAGTGCATGATAATTGTTTGTGGGTAGGAGAGCCCATCCCAATCAATGAAATGATAATTCATTGGATCACCATGTTTCCATACCAAGGGGAGGATCCAAGGGCGAAATTTGAAGGGAAGGGATTGGAGAAAAAGGTCCCCGATGATGCGAATAAGACTTATGGGGTAAACAGGAACACTCGAGGCTTTGGCGTTGCAAATATCAATTCCCCAATGTTTAAATTTTTCCCCTGATCGTTGCCTGAAAAATGATCAGGAAGTGTCATGCAATAGAGGTGCATGCATATGTGATTAAACTAGTTGTGCAGTGCATGAAAGGGGTGCAGTATAATTGGCCGAAGTACCTCTGTAATGATTTTTTGGAAAAAATTCATGAGGTGCAAGAAAATATAAATCATTTTTATTGTGATTGGTTGTTTCTGTTGGTCGCACTGATCGGTTAGAGGCCACCATTGCAGTTACAATTACGATACATTGAAACAATTTTTGCAAATCTTGCAGGTATGCGTCATTATGGAACTTGAAGTTGCCATCCAAGATAATAGAAAATAAAATCTTCTTGGTGTTGTTTGATGAAGAAATATTTCAAGAGGTGCAGTCCAAGCAACGATTGTCAGCTACATTGTACGAGAGATACAAGAATATTGTAGACTTCAAGGCCACCTTTCAAAATGTGCATGTCCACACAAAGAGGGACATGGAAGAAATCTGGTATGAGCTGCCATACATGGTTACAGATGATGAACTTTCTTGCACTATGAACAAGTGGACCCTCTTATGGCTTGAAGCAAGTACAACTCGTGGTGTGTCTTCATCAGTATCACCTAAGACCCCTACGAAGTCACGCACACTAACAGATCATCTAAAGAATGAACAAAAGGAACCATAACCCACCCCTATGGCAGAGATAGTTGACCTCCACAGTGATGATGAGATGGAAGATAAGGATGGAGATTGTGCCGATTCACTAGTACAACTGTGGTGACGAATAAAAAAAGGGCCTCTGACCACCCTAGGGTCACATAACAAAAGGAAAACCTCTAATAAGACCTGGCATGGTCCATTAACACTCGCAGAAGAGGATTTTGAAAAAATTGGCGACACAATCCAGGCAGTCACCGAATATGTTAGGAACAAGTTCGAGGCACAGTATAAATCAATCCCTTCAAGCGAGCGCCCTTCAAGTGAGCATTGGTAAAGCGAGCGTGGGACAAGAGAGCACGGGATAGGTAAGCGAGTTGGACATTAGGCACCCATACAACTCTGAAAGGCTCATATTTCAAGTTTCAGGTGCAACACTTCCGATTTCCAGTACTGAGCTCCGCACGGTCATTTTTGAAATCTCCGAGGTTGGGATTGATTTGGAAGTTTCCCCATAGACAAGCTACATCCTATGCATATGATGATCATTGAAGATTTGCAGTACATAGAGTACAGGGCTTTCAAGGACACCATGGAAGCTCAATAGCAATCCACCACAATGCTTAATGGTCAGTAGCTTGCACACGAAGTGGGCCGCACCACTAAAAGCCAGCATGCCTAGTTGGAAACTATGATTGATTAGCTATACTCAGGTCTCCCTAAAATCACAATGCCCACGACTGTAGGGACCACTTCCAAATGGAAATTCTAGTAGCCACACTGAAATCATCCATATCTGAGGTAACCACAGTGTGTGTCGCACTCAAGCAGAAGATACAAGATTTGCAGATGAAATTGTAGCCCCAGACGCCTCCGGAAGTTCACGCACATCATGCCAAGGTATTTCAGGAGTCAAATGCTAGCATCACTGTTGTTGTGGATGCTTGCAGCCAACTACTAGAGGAGGCTATGGGAATTTGGAAAATTTTCCAAGATGATCCTATCGCACATCAGCTAAAGATGGGTCTGCGGGCCAAGGAACAACAATTTAATGAGATACAGGTCGCTGCGACGACCATGGTGCCAGTGCAACAATTGGCCCACTTGTAGGAAAGCTGAGACATTCAGGAAGAGGTCGACACACTGTAATATTCCAAATTTTACATATGTTTATTGGAATATTAGAGTTCTTACTTATCTTAATTATCTAAGTAAATAAATGGGTGGATGAACCCATAACCCCTTAAGATTAATAAATCCACTCCTAAGAGTGTGAACATGGTTAATTAGCTAATAAACCTACATCATGGAATAGTGGAGAAGCTTATCAATGAATGCAGAGTGGGGATCAAACATCATTAATAAGGAAGAACATGGAGAGATGAATGAGTCAAATAAGATCAAGGAGGAATTAAAGTAAGATCATATAGAAATAAATGATGAGATGATGGAGGAAATGGTTCATTAGTGGACACATGATGGAGAGAGTGAGAATTAAATGTAGAGATCATGGAGATCATGGAGAGACAATGCAGTCTACATGGAGACCTATGTCCACATGTGCAGCGCAGTTATGTAATATTCCTAAATTAGCATGCAGCTAATTGGAATATTAATTTTTCTCTTAACCTATAGATAGATGAATAAATGGGTAGGGAGGCCCATGAATCTTTTTAGCAGCAATAAAATCCCTCTAATGTGAAAATGGATCATATTCATAGCCACCCTCATGTGTGAAAAAGGGATAATGCATGAAGACAAGGTCAAGTTTGACCACGTAAACAGAGATGGAATGGAGGGATTGAATCATCAAAAGAGATAGCTAGTATGAATGTGGATTAGTTTAGATAGCTATATAAGAGCTGGATTGAAGACCCCTAGGTGTGAAAAGGGTTGGAGAAGTTTGAAGAGGTCAACTTTGACCAAATCAAACATCGTTGTTATGATGGAGTGGCATTAATGATAGGACAATGAAGTTTTGTAGGGAGATTGATTGTGTGATGGTGGAAACCCTAATGAGTGGAACCCTATTGTGAAACCAAATCCAAAAATAGAAGAAAAGAGATATAAATGACTTAGATATAAGCCACTCAGAGGGGAAAACCTCTAATACATTACATGAATGAACAATTCTTGGATGATATAAATTAGAAAACCTCCTTTCTATATATAGGAGTCCATGGGCCACAATGTAATCCTAGATGACCTAAAAATAATAATTTAAGGGCACAATAATAACAATATGGGGGTTATAGGGGTACAAAAATAACAATAATGGGGTTACACTAACAACAATAAGGGACTATACTAGTAATATAGGGACCTAACATGCCCCTCTCCTTCAAAAAGGTGTTGTCCTCAATGCTTGAGTAGCTCTGGGTGCTTCTGTATAAAATTATCATCCTCCCATATAGAATCTTTAGTGGGTAAGTTCTTCAACTTGATGAGATACTCTGAAATTGATCGATTCCGTAGCTGTTGAGTTCCTATTTCCGTGACCGCTTCAGGTTCCAATATGATTTTTCCTTCCTCATCAAATTCTGGAAATATTGTTTGAATTGGAATATTTTCACCCATAACCTTCTTTAAGCATGAAACATGGAAAACTGGATGCACTCGTGAAGAAGCAGGAAGCTCCAATTTGTATGCCATAGTACCAATCTTTTGCAGCACCTTGTAAGGACCATAGTAGTTTTACGATAATTTATTATCCTTCTTAGCTTGCTTGAGGGACATTTGTTTGTATGGTTGTAGCCGTAAAAATACCCAATCTCCTACATAAAAACTTCTCTCGCTGTGATGTTGATCTTCTTGTTGTTTCATTCGATTTTGTGCCAAATTCAAGTTATCCTTTAAGAGTTGGAGAACTTCTTGTTGATGTTTGATGTGATCTTCCACTACTTGAACCTTCGAATTTTCTCTTAAAGATGATGTGATGGATGGTGGATGATATCCATAAAGTGCCATAAGTGGGGTCATTTTTGCTGAAATATGGAAGGAAGTGTTATACTACCATTCAGTGAGAGGTAACCACTTGACCCATTGTGTTTGTTTATCAGATACAAAACAACGAAGATATATTTCCAAACATTTATTTACTATCTCAGTTTGACCATCGGATTAAGGATGATAAGATGAGCTATGTGCTAATTGAGTACCCAAACAAGGAAATAACTCTTTCCAAAAATTTCCAGCAAAAATGGGATCTCTGTCACTCACAATAACCCTTGGGTTTCCATGTAGCTTTTGAATTATGTCCATAAATGTGGTAGCAATTGTACTTGCTTTAAATGGATGAGATAATGCACAAAAGTGTGCATACTTGGTAGGTCTATCAACTACCACCATGATGACACTATTTCCTTTGGACTTAGGTAAACCTGTGATAAAATCCATTAAGATCTCCTCCCAACGTTGACCTGGAATGGATAAAGGTTGTAGAAGACCCGGGGTCTTAATTGTCTCAACTTTATTCTGCTGGCAAACCAAACATTCCGCCAAAAAAATTTGAATATCAGATTTAAGGCCATCCCAAAAAAATTCTTTCTTCACCCTGTGGTAAGTTTTTAAAAATCCTGAGTGTCCTCCTAAAGGAGAAGTGTGCAATTCCAAAAGAATATTTTGTTTTGGTTAGGAATTCTTACAAAGATATAAGTGATCTTTGTACCATAAGGAATCATTTTTCCAACTAAATGTATCAGATGTACTAGGATCTTGCTGCAACTTTTGAATGAGTGTCCACACTTCTTCATCCTCCTTCCATTCATCTCTTGCTTTGGTTATCCAATCTGGTTGGATAATAGAAATGGCACAAAGCAATGCTTCCACCTCTTCATTCTTTCTTGGGAGTGCATCTGCAACAACATTTAGCTTCCCTTTTTTGTAGATTATTTCAAAGTCATAACCCAACATCTTTGTGACCCATTTTTGCTGCTCTTCTGAAGATATTATTTGTTCAACAAAGTGTTTAAGACTATCATGATTAGTTTTTACCTTAAAGTTTCTTCCCATTAGGCAAGTTCGCCATTTCTTTAGTGCATGCAGTATTGCTAACATTTCCTTCTCATAAATAGGTTTTTGTAAAGACTTTCCTTTAATTGGATGAATTTCAAAAGAAACGGGTCTTCCTTCTTGCATTAAAACAACACCAATTCAATTTATTGAGGCATCACATTCCACAATAAAGGTTTTTGTGAAGTATGGCATAGCTAAGACCAGTGTTAGGCACATTGCCTCTTTAAGATGTTCAAAGGCCTTAGTTTCTTTAGGAGTCCGTGAAAATGCATCTTTCTTCAATAATGTTGTTAGAGGTGCTCTATTCTCACATAATTCTTAACAAACTTGTGATAATACCCTGTTAACCAGAGAAATCCTCGCAACTGTTTTATGGTTGTGGGGACTTTCCATTCATTAATGGCTTTAATTTTGTTAGGGTCTACCTTAACACCCTCGTGAGATATAATATGACCCAGATATTCCACCTCTTGTACTCCAAAGAAACATTTGGATGTTTTTTCATATAATTGTTTCTCCTGCAATAGTTTAAGAACCTTGTCAACATGTTGAACATGATCCTTTCAAGACCTATTGTAGATTAGTATATCATCAAAAAAAACTAGCACAAATTTTCTAAGGAAGGGTTTGAAAATGGAATTCATCAACCCTTGAAATGTAGAAGGTGCATTGGTAAGGCCAAAAGGCATGACCAAAAATTCATAATGACCCTCATGAGTTCAAAATGTTTTTTTCGGAATATCTTCAGTCTTCATTCTAATTTGATGATATCCTGAACGAAGATCCAACTTAGTAAAATAAATTGCTCCATGTAATTCATCCAATAATTCATCAGTCACAGGAATGAGAAATTTATATTTAATGGTGAGCTTATTGATCTCCCTAAAATCTGGACACATGTGCCATGATCCATCCTTCTTGTGTACCAATACTACAGGAGCAGAGAAAGAACTTTGAATAGGTTGAATTATACCCGCCTATAACATTTCTGCAGTTATACGTTCAATTTTTCTCTTTTGGACATAAGGATATCTATAAGGCCTGATGTTTGGAGGAACACTTACTGGAATCAAATGAATAGCATGATCATGATCATGAATAGGTGGAAGTCCTTTGAGAGTTTCAAACACCTTGAAATGATTGTCCAAGACTTTTTAGAGATCTGCAGAAATAGATGATTTTGATGTTGGAACTTCTAGTGAGCATAATTGTGCAATTACGCCTCGTTGTTCTTTATTTAGAAGCTTTGTCATGACATTAGAGCTTATTAATTTTTCCTGGATTCCCTACAATACCCCATAATTCAACTTCCTTTCCTTTTGAAAAAAAATTTCAAGACAATATCTTGAAAATTAAAAGCTACCATCCCCAAAGATTTTAACCATTGTAATCCTAGTACAACATCAGCACCTCCCATAGGAATGGAAAGCATTGGAATATTCAATACATATTCCCCCATGGTTAGCTTGATATTATAGCATTTTCTAGAGTAATTTATAGTTCCTCCATTTGCAACCATCACTTGACATTCTGGTGCTGGGTATAGGAAACAATTCAATTCCTTGGCTACCTTACAATGAATAAAATTATGGGTGCTACCTTAATCAATCAACACTATTACCTTTTTCTTCTTGATATGTCCTTCTATCTTGAGAGTTTGAGGAGTGGTAATTCCTGCCAATGCATTGCACGATATAATTTCTTCCTCTTCTAGGGCTGGTTCCTAGTGTATATCCTCTTCTTTTGAAGTCTCTTGTTCATTTTCTTCTTCCTCTTCACAATCTATGTAAAATAATTTATTCTCAACACACTTATGACCTTTAGTGTATTTTCTATCACAACTGTAGCAAATCCCTTTTGCTATTTTTTCTTCCAATTGTTGTGGTCTCAACCTTGTAGGTTGTGGAAATCTAGGAGTAGAAACACTTTCATCTTTATAGAAGTGAGTGGTAGGCTTCGTTGTCGCCATGATTTTACATTCAATTTTTCTTGCTAACCTAAATTCCTTCTCCAATGAATCAGGTTCCAAAAAGCGAAATTCATGTTGGATGTTATCCTTTAAATCACCTATGAAGAGATCAATCCTGTGTTCCTCTGGAATATCAGTTACCCTTATCTTCAATCTTTGGAATTCCTCAATGTGCTCCCCCACGAAACACTTTTGTTTGAGATTTATTAATTAGCTAAATAAAGTATTTCTCTTTGTATCCTCATAATGTGCTATCATTTCCTCCATAAAAATTGACCAAGTGACAATTTTTTCGGGAGGAAAGCCATTGATACCATACAAATGAATTTTGTTCTAAATGTAAAGTTGCAATGCATACCTTTTGTGTGTTTTGCACATTATTGAGATCAAAATATTGCTCCATCTGTACTATCCATCTTGTTAGCCCCCTATAAACTTTTTGACAAGCAAACAGGGGGCTAAAATTTTTTTGAGCCTTCAAGGAATGCATTTCCCTCTGAAAACACATCATCCTTAAAGCCTCCTTATGCCCTTGTCCTTTGATAAATCCCCACAGCGGTTTCCAGTTATAAAGCCTCTATATTTGTGAAGAAATGCCCAAAGGCCTCCTTTCCCCTCCTTTCCCCTCTTATTTTATTCCCTCTAAGCCTTTGTTTTCATCTTTTTTTCCCCTTATAAATTCCCCACATACCCCTCTAAATCAACCCATCTCCCCTTTTTACCTCACAAATACCCTTTGTTTGGCCTATTTTCCCCTTTTTCCCCCTACCGTTACCCTTTCCTAGTCTCAAAATGCACTAAAAGGGGGCAAAAACCCACTTTCTACTTTATAATAGGCCTAAGCCCCTTTCGGCTAAGCCTCACAAACCACTTCCCCAAGTAACCCAGTGCCAGAACTAGGCACAAAGACTCAAGGCACTTATCGCAATCGTACTGTCGGGCGGGCGCATCTCTGTGTTATATGAAAATTTCTGATGAAATTGGGTTTTGGTCTATAAGACCTCCGCCACGATCTCTACCATTGATCTATCACTTGGATCCGATGGCCCGACGCTAATCGCACTCCCACTCCGATCGCAATCAGAAATTCCGTCGTGCCACTCCTTTGTTCCCCCGATTACGATCTCCTGATCGAATCCTAGCTTTCCGTCCATTCGGAATCAATGGCCCAGATCCCATCACTCCCCTCTCATCGCTCCTGTCGTTTCTTCCTGCCGATTGCTTCTCCACCATTGATCTATCACCCGGATCCGACGGTTGGTGCTCAATCGCATCCCCCACTCCGATCGCAATCGCAATTCTCAATCGTTGCCACTTTCTGCCCTTTTCGATTGCGATCTCCCGATTACAATATCTGCCGTCCATTCCATTGGACCCAACGGCCCAACGCTAATCACATCATGCCTGTCGCCTTGTTCCCTTCGCCCCTCCAATTATATCTAAACTGCCAATCTCCAGCTAGATCCGACGAACGTCGCTCTCCTGCTCCAATCGCAATCGCAATTTCCAATCATTGTCACTCTTCGCCCTTTGCGATTGCAATTCCGTCGATTTGATCTTAGCCGTCCATTTCTTCAGATCCGATGGCTGGGATATAATCACGACTCCCATCAGTTTGCTTCATCGGAGCCCTTATTAACTTCAACTTTCAATATTCACCGTCGATCTCTTCCTGAGATCCGATGGTCCTAAATGAATCGCCCTCCACCCACGCCGGGTCCCACCTTCCAAAGGCTCCGCTTCACTTTTTTCATCATTTTTCTTTGTAAATTTCCCAAACCTTAATACTTTGGGTTTTCCACTAATGCATTATTTCTCCGCTTCCATCGCATTTTTCACCATTCCTCCACAGTTGCGCCACCACTCTACGGGCCTCCGCAGCATTTCTCCACCACTGCCCGGGTTTGTGACAGGCTTATTTTATTGTGCAGAGATCACAGAGAGGCCATTTTCAGCGTCGGCCAGCGTATCAGCAAGAAGGATTAAAAGGGGTTAATTCTTATTATTGATGTAATTAACTCTTGATCCCGCATTCAAAGGAAGAAGCCCAGTTTGAAGACCAAAGAGCACAACGACGAGTCATATCTATGTATACATCAGCAGAGCATTGTTTCTCCAAAAGGACACCTTCCTGCAAAAGTGTCCAAGTCTCCTCAAGCCCCTTAAATGTATTTCACTGACAGAAGCTTCTACGACTGTCAGACAATAGTTATGAAGCATTGAGATCTTGTAGATTTTCCACCCAGTTCACCAATTCTAGAAAGCAGCGCAGAATACCAAACACCAGAAAGGACTCCAAAGAAACATCAGAGGTCAATATTGGCCTGACAGACTCTCCCAGACCACACCAAAAGTACTTACAGCGATGCAGATTTCCATTAAGCAGAGTGGGCATGAACTCTTTCTCCACTTTGTCTTAATGAGATCCATTTAATGAATATGATCTACCATTTTTATTCTCTTCTCCTATAAGAATTCCCGAGAACATGTTATAGAGGTTGTTGTTCGGTTGTTTCCGATTGATGTTAGAGGGATTCATTTTGACTGTTAGAATAGTCTTGGGAGGGAATAGCAGAGTAGTTTGTATGTAGTAGGCTGGGAGGAGAAAGTCTGGATTGTAACAACCATTGAGCTCAGTGTATGTGACTAGTTTTGCATCAATTAATCAAGCACATTTCTTTGGATCCTGGTCTATTACTACGGGTGATGTTTTTCTTATCTTATTGTTTTATTACATTTTCATGCTATTCATTGGTCTTCTGGGCTCACATCAGAAATCTGGCATAGGATTTACCCTTGTTAGGTACCCTATGTCTCTGCTCTCCTTGCCTTTAATTTTTTCTGCTGTATGTGTTAACTGAGGATTGATTTCAAACTCATTTAACCAGTGTAGTGGATGTCATTGCCTGCTAGATGATGTATGAATTAATGAAATCTGTCTTTAGTTGTTCTTGTTGGGTTTAAGCTGGAACATTTGGGAAACTGGAGATTAGAGTTAGCCCTGTCCACTAGGGTCCTTGTGCGACCAGCTGGCCTTTCTAAGATCTCTTATTGGTGTCAAATCATTGAAGTTTCAAATTCCTTCTCTGATCTATAGACCCTGGCCTTGTTAAAATTATCTCTATTTTTCCCTTGGAGTATGCTAAAGCTGACCTGGAGTTAAATGACCTTTGGTCTGATCTACAAGCTGCCCCTCTGTCCCTCCTTTGAGAGCTACCTTTGAGTATGTCCAAGCAGGTCTGGAGTTAAATGACCTCTGACCTAATCTATAGACAAAAATTGGGTTGTTTTCCTTCTTTCATTTTCAATCCTTAATGTTCCATTCCACCACCTATCTAAAAGATCCTTTAGCGTAGATGACTTGCCCTCTGAAAGCCTTGGCTAGTTGTTGCATGTAATTACCTTTCATGACTCCATAGCCTAATGGATGGCACTTTCTTGACCTATCCTTTTTGCTGAAACATGCTACTGCTCTGCTCCTTTCCTTCCATTACTTTCTCAGTTTATGATCTCATGACCAGCCCAACAACCAACCAACCAAATCATTTTAAACCCCCTTTGTGATTCATAACTAGCCTAACATCTCATTTGAGCTTTCAAAGATTATATCATTCTTTCTTTTATTGGAGAGATCCCTCTCCGGGTCCAGGAGGGCTAGATCCTAGGGCCCCAAAGTGGTTATGATGTTGTCTCATCTTTTGGTCTTGCCAATCTGGCCAAAACATGGGAACCCCAACATAATGGCTAATCCGCTGGGAACAAAGACCAATCAGCCTTGATTTGGTAAATCACTGTGGTGGACAGTAAAATTGTAAATCCTCCACTTGGCGACTCTACAGTTCCTAAATGATAAAAGACTCCACTGGTGATCAGTAGGCCACTGATTATCTTTGTTTTCACAAGACTCCACTGGGAGACCAGTCGCATTACAGCATCATCCCCACCAATGGAAGACTCTGGGCTAAGTCCCCTTGAAGATTTTTGTTGCGGAATATTAGATATACTGGCTAAACTCAGAAGCGAGGACCTTCCAGAGGTTTTCCGTTCTAGCTCAAGATTCAATAATCAACCTGAGCTGAAGAAATTTTTTCTAGAAGTGTTGGTCAAAAGGTATGAAGCTGAGATTGAACTTTTGAACTCACAAGAGAAATCATACCAGTTCAGAGACCCCAGAGCATTTCTTGAAAATATCCCTCCCCCTAAGAGGGAAGAGATTCCACTGCCTTTGAAATACAAGAAGAAGATGATCGGGCTTTCAAGAGCCGCACTAAAGACACAGTGGAAGATACAATAGTCAAAGCTACCCAGGATGAAGATAGCCTACCAGTCATAGCAAGCCTGAAAGAAGAAATTGTAGATCATATGTTCATTGATCCTGTGGCAGAATACATGGAGGCCCTGATCAGCTCAAATTCTCCAGCATTGATCCTTAGCACGGGCCAGATTCATTAGGAGTGGTCATTACTGATGGTGACCTCAGTTTCGAAGAACCACCGGCAGAACACCCTGTGGTTATCTCTGACAGGCAATCAGTGCTCATATCCTTTTTTGTTACTGCTTGAATGGATGCACTAGCATTATTGTATCACCTAAAGCATCAGAGATGTCTAGTAGAGTAGAGTAGGTAGAAAGTCTGAAATAAAGCTCAGTCTGTGAGCATGTAGTTAGTTGTTTTTAATTTCTGTAAGGTCCACAGCAAGCCAGACAGTCTAATCCTGGCTTGAATGTTTTTCAATTTCTGTCTTAGAATGTAGAGAAGAAATCTGCTAGACAGTTTAATCCTAGCAAACATTAGATTAGGTAGAGAAGCTATGAGGCCAACAGTCTAATATGGTCTCATGGAGTAATAAGGGTAGAAAGTAGAGTAGGTTTATTTTCCTATTTGTAAAAATTGATGATGTAAAGGGTCTGCAACTCCAAATGCACCCAGAAGAAAAAAATGTTAGGACTATAGTATGGGTAGGTAGTTGTTTGGGAGAATTTTACTGCTGATATGATGTCTTCATGATTTGTGGCAGATGATCCAAGAAAGAAAATGGATGAGTCAAGTACCAGGCATTTGGCCTACACCAAAGATCCTTTCTGAATTCTTGAGTCCTTCAAGAAGAATCCATCCCCATGTGGAGCCACTGTTAGCCCCCTATAAATTTTTTGACAAGAAAACAGGGGGCTAAAATGTTTTTGAGCCTTCAAGGAATGCATTTCCCTCTGAAAACACATCATCCTTGAAGCCTCCTTATGCCCCTATCCTTTGATAAATCCCCACTGTGGTTTCCAGTTATAAAGCCTCTCTATTTGTGAAGAAATGCCCAAAGGCCTCCTTTCCCCTCCTTTCCCCTCTTATTTTATTCCCTCTAAGCCTTTGTTTTCATATTTTGTTCCCCTTCTAAATTTCCCACTTACCCCTCTAAATCAACCCATCTCCCCTTTTAACCTCACAAATACCCTTTGTTTGGCCTATTTCCCCCTTTTTCTTCCTATCGTTACAGTTTCCTAGTCTCAAAATGCACTAAAAGGGGGAAAAAACCCACTTTCTACCTTATAATAGGCCTAAGCCCCTTTCGGCTAAGCCCTGCAAACCACTTCCCCGCGTAACCCAGCGCCAGAACCAGGCGCAAAGACTCAAGGCACTTATCGCAATCGCACTGTCGAGCAGGCGCATCTCTATGTTATATGAAAATTTCCGATGCGATTGGGTTTTGGTCTATAAGATCTTCGCCATGATCTCCACCGTTGATCTATCACTTGGATCCGATGGCCCGACGCTAATCGCACTCCCGCTCCGATCGCAATCAGAACTTTCGCTGTGCCACTCCTTGGTTCCCCTGATTGTGATCTCCCGATCGAATCCTAGC
The DNA here is from genome assembly GCA_034641835.2 of Pinus albicaulis. Classification (NCBI taxonomy): domain Eukaryota; kingdom Viridiplantae; phylum Streptophyta; class Pinopsida; order Pinales; family Pinaceae; genus Pinus; species Pinus albicaulis. Next base: position 79,240,497 of record CM076573.1, on the reverse strand, counting down.
CATCCATCCATTCGGAATCAACGGCCCAAATTCCATCACTCCCCTCCCATCGCTCCTCTCGTTTCTCCCTGCCGATTGCTTCTCCACCGTTGATCTATCACCTGGATCCGACGGCTGGCGCTCAATCGCATCCCTCGCTCTGATCGCAATCGCAATTCTGATGACCATTACACTTGTGTGACATTGGATGAGCAGATGGTTGATGAGGGTCCTCTTGTCTATCAACATTGTGATGGATCTTTCTTGATGAGCACAGTACAACCCTATGAGGAGGTTTCACCTTCAACATACTTGGATCCCTATGGATTCAATATGGTCATTGGTAGGGTCTTCACTGGGAGGTCTCCAAGAGATTTAATTTCAACATCCCATGAAATGCAAAGGTAGAAATCTGATTTGGGAGGATGGTATTCTCCATTGTAGGAGTACGAAGATGGAGCATGGTTAGAGACACCCACATTTGGATGAATGGGTGTGGATGGTGAGCAAGAGGTTGGTGAGCCACTTGCATATCTATGACATAGGGCAACAGGAGGCATGGCTGTGTTGGCTACTCTTGAAAGAGTTTGTCCATCATGTGACATATGCTTCTTCAAGGGGTATGTTGGTGGAGAAAACTTGGCAGGACACTTGCATCATATGGCAGCAAGGGGTTTGGGTGCATTGTGTTGATATGACATTCATCATTTCAATCATCATATCTTAACCTCATTATTTGTATGATGGAGGTGTGAGGAAGTAGCAAGAGTTATTGTTTCTTTGGCTATTCTTGGGAAAGTATGGGAAGATTTTTTCCCATATTTGGCATTATTTTTCAGGAGAAAGGGAAGGCACGATCAAAGTGAAAAGAGGCTACCCTTCAACATTGGAGGATAAGGAGGTACTTCCACATAGGAAGGAGATCTTCACACATAGCAGAATCATGGTGGATGGCTTTGGCATATGGAATGTCAAAGAAAGGATTTATGGAGTGACAAGAGCCTTATCACGAAGGCCACCAATGCTTTCACTTGGGAGTATGTTTCTATTGATGGAGTGTTCCAAGGGGAGTATGCATCCCTTCATTTTACAGAATTTTATGAGGAGACTCTCATGGGAGTACTCATCCATGGAACTCACTTTCAGCCTACTCACTCTACATGGTCATAAATTTATTTCTGTACTTATTGATCATTTCATTGATTATTTGCATTATCTCACCATCTATGTACAGTGCATTGCTCTACAAGAGGGCAAGATTATTTTTGGGTTTCATGGTCATTCTAGGACCAACACTTATGATGGAGATAACCCTTATCTACATGAATTTGGACAAGTGTGGTGTTATTATTATTATGCTCAGCTGATATATAATTCCATTTACTACCTCATAGTACGTGAGCAAACATGCATAGATAGTAAGTTGTTGAAAGACAGATTGCCACATGATGTTCTAAAACAGTAGTTGGAAATACTGCGTTGTATCCACTGGAAAACCCATCAGGCTATCCAAAATTGCACATAACCTTCAAAATTTTTCTGATTTGGATACCGTACAGTGAAGATGTACCATTCACTTTATATGGGATGGACTGAGCCAGCATGATTCATGATTCTATGAAGAGGATATTTGAAGATCCAGTCTTCTACTTGCCACTTGAGGGAAACATTACTGCAGCCCAAGATCAGAAGCTACTCTACACTTATCATAAGTGGAGAGAGAGACATTGTAGGGTAGGCTATTTTGTCTACCATGTTTAGTTATGCAGCCAACCTACATTGCAGAAGCCAAAGGTGGAGGAGATTTTTCAAGAGTTACCATTTTGGAGGGTGGGTCATTTTGTATCGATGATAGCTTGGGGATGGGAGATTCACATGGAGATGTTAGTTCCAAATATATATCAGATATCATGTCTCAAGAAGGCCTCCAGATAGCACATTGTTGCCTCCATGGGTGTTTTACTTCTACACGATGATAGCTATTTGGGATGGTCACCAAAAGCTAACTTGCATACTTGGGAGGGGAAACTTGGAGATGTATTGATGAGACAACATCTTGTTCCTTGTAGGAGTTTATCATATGAGGATGCTATAGGAGGAGGAGAGGAGGTTCTTCAGATCTATCCTTGCAGTTTCTTGAGGACAAGCAACATTTGGGAGGGGAGGACTATAATATTCCTAAATTAGCATGCAGCTAATTGGAATATTAATTTTTCTCTTAACATATAGTTAGATGAATAAATGGCTAGGGAGGCCCATGAATATTTTCAGAGTCAATAAAATCCCTCTAATGTGAAAATGGATCATATTCATAGCTAGATAAAACACCCTCATGTGTGAACAAGGGCTAATGCATGAAGACAAGGTCGATTTTGACCAAGTCAACAGAGATGGATTGGAGGGATTGAATCATCAAAAGAGATAGCTAGTATGAATGTGGATTAGTTTAGATAGCTATATAAGAGTTGGATGGAAGAACCCTAGGTGCGAAAAGGGCTGGAGTAGGTTGAAGAGGTCAACTTTGACCAAATCAAACAACGTTGTTATGGAGGAGTGGCATTAGTTATGGGACATCATAGTTTTGGAGGGAGATTGATTGTGTGATGGTGGAAACCCTAATGAGTGGGACCCAAGGTGAGAAGGCTCATATTTTTTATGTTGGACATTGGGTTCAATGCTCCCCGTGTGTTTCACGACATGGGCTAACCGCCTCTCATGGATCCTAACTCTGGCAATTGTAACGGAGACTAATGCCTACGGGGTTTGGTCTAACGGCAATCGTGATTCCAACAAGTGGTATCAGAGAAACAGGTCTCAAGTTCGAAACTCACCCGGATCGTGTTGGGGGGGAGATTGTTGGACATTGGGTTCAATGCTCCCTGTGTGTTTCGCGACATGCACTAACCGCCTCTCGTGGATCCTAACTTTGGCAATTGTAGCGAAGACTAATGCCTGCAGGTTTTGGTCTAACAACAATCATGATTCCAACAGTTTATAAGGAAGAGGATGGCAGCCATATGGGGTTAGCTTATGAATTTTATTTTGATATGTTTGTTTAGACTTTTTCTCTCTTCAGCGGTTTAGCAAAGATTGCTGGTGCTATTTAGCACAAGGTTTTCTTGTTTAGGAATTACATCTCTTTCCTTGAGAGGTCTCTTGGGAGAGTCTTGATCTAAAATTCCACATATCCAGCATTCTGGCCAAGTTTTAGTCTTCAGCTACAGTTCAGTTTTTTCAGAATATTGTGTTGTGTTGTAGGGTGTTGCAGTGGAGGGTTGAGAAACCCACTTTCTGAGATAGTTTTTCATAGGAGGAAAGATTCCTTCTCTTGGGAGATCAGTTTGGAGAGTTCTTGAGAAGATTTCAGATCTTCGGTAGTAGGCCAACTTATTCCCATCATTTACAACATAGTTTCAGCTGGGAATTGTGTTATTTTGGAGGGAACCTTCAGTGAGGGATCTTGTGGTTATTTTAGAGTGTTTTCCTATGATTTAAGGGTTTATCCTTTCATTGGAGGAGACCTTTGAGTAGATATGCATCAGATCTATATTATTTCAGCCTTCTACCTTCATATGCTTCAGTTTGCAGTGAATCTTCAGTCCTTGGGCTATAAATCACCATTTGTATTTGGGTGTATATCCAAAAACCCTTCCTGGGTTCTCTTGGATTTGTATAAAAGAGACTAGATCTCATTTTTTGAGCATTATGGATTATTATAATAGAAGATCCATTTGTCTCTATAATTTCTCAGTATAAACCCTCATTAGACTGCACTGTCACTTGTTGCAATATTTCTATGTTGCAGTAGTTTTGGGGTTGCATTGTTTTGGGACTATTCAGAGTATGGGAGACTTGTTTAACTCATCTATCATGATTTGTTTCTGATCTCCTTTTGGATTTGGATCCTATAATGAATAGAAAAATGGATCCATGGTCTGTTATGAGTTATTGTAGAATAAATTTCTGAAAAATGCATTTTTTGTGCATGTATTGTTGCATTTCCCCATTTGGGAATATTACAAGTTATGAGTTGGGCCAAGGCATGGGAAGGCTCACAAAAAATATAAGGAAGATGATGTCACCATTGGAGGGAGGCTTTTATATATTGATTTTAGATATGTCTAGATTTGAAATTTTCATATGACATTCCAAAGCATGCTTAATTTTTTTAGCTAAGTCTATAGTGTTGTTTATCACAGGGTGTTCCTGAGCGAGAATCCCACCATTACCCATAGGGAATTTCGAGTGCCTACTCTGGGAAGGTTATTCTAAGCTGCCATTCATCATCAGGAATTAGTGCCACATTATTCGTACTCTCTGCAGCCCTTACATATTTAGGAATTGCGCATTCTTGCATTAGGGTTTGAGAGGAGGAGGTAGGCCTTCAGTATTTCAGTTGAGGAACCGGTGGAGAATCTATCCTATCATATTGAGCTTCAAGATCACCATTTTGGTGTTTCAGATCCATACCAGGCATCAGGCCAGACATATCATACCTCCATGCAGTAGCAACCCCATCAAGGATTGCGCAGTCCACTCCTGTAGATCTAATGGATGAGGGAAGTTTCCACTACTCTAGCTGGAAATATTGTGAGGGATATTCCTCTCACTTTGTACTTACTGTTTCCATCATTCTTGAGCTGATCAAACATATTTTGCAGTAGGAATCAACCTCTCCCTCCCAGACAATGCATTTTTTCCAGTTTTTGTTTATGCAACAATTGACATCTTGAGAGGAGGAAGAAGAAGCCAGATATCAAGCTTCTATCTTGGATATCTGAAGGAGGGATCATCCCTCCAAGCATATATCTGATATGTAACACATTTGCAACCATATTACATCAATTTATGCTTCATATCTTCATAGCCCAACAGTCAAGGGATCAAACCCTAGGAGGGTGAATTTCTGATCTTTTTAGATATGGATTTCCTTTATGGGTTATCTTGGGTTTCCATCATAAGAGCTCCAGAGCACCCTATATATACACATTCCATTTCATCCAGAAGCTATAATATCACCATTAGCTGAAGGGACAACGCAGTATACAGCTTTCAGCAGCTCCAGTTACATAGTGCCTAACTTGGCATGATTTTAGGGTCATTCTAGGTCACTTCTTTGGCTTGAGTGCTTCTATTTTACGCACTGTTGTATCTTTAATCCATCTCCTATATAATAAAAAAGGTCACCTATTATGTATATTTCTTTGTTTTTCATAATTTATGTGTACATGATTTGTGTTTCAAATAATATTTTTGTGTATTATTGCATTCTCCCCTTTGGGATATTACACACACTGCATTTACAAGAGAATTTTCTTGAAAAAATATTGCAACCTCAGGCTAAGGAGGCCTTGCAGCTGTCCCAAAACATCGATGGTGCATGTTAGCCTCCACGACATCCCAAGGCTGATGAATGGATGTGTAATGTTCCAAATCTGGAACTCTGCAATGAATAAGCTATATAATGGTCCTATTATTATTAATACGCCTAAAATATATATAATAAATACATATACATCATTTTTAGTTACAACAACAACTTGTATTTCATTTCATCATCCAGAAAGTGGGGAAAAAGGGGATTTTATGCCCTAAAAAGGTTATTTTCAGAAATGAGCGTACAAATAAGAAGGTGAAACGGTTGGATATGATAGCTTAGGTCAAAAGGGACCTATTCTTTGAATTTAAGCTCAAAATAATGCTTCTATCTATATTAAACAGCTCCTCCTTTCCCGACTAGGATAGAAAACACTGATTTCCCATCACTTTACTAAACTGAAATTTATGAATACAGTGAGAGCATAATTCCCATGAGGGTTTCTGAAGAAAATTAATAAATAGGTCTTATATATAACTTATATTAATCACACGGAAAAGAAATGGAGGTTTAATCACTTATACAATAGAAACAAGGTTGTCGGTAAGATTTCCGGCAAAATGCATGTACAAAGCAACACTATATAAAATAATGCAGTTTACTACAAAATTGTATAAAAAATGACTAAATATGACATAAATATGATGCATAATACAGAGAATGGCCTTAGGCCTTCTTATTGGAGCTCCCAGAGGGAAATAAGCACCTCCACCTCAAAAACTAGCACAAAATCAAAGGGTGCAGTTTTGCTACTGCTGCTCCTGCATGAAGGACGCAGTTTTTTGAATATGACTACATTGTAGCTGACTGGAGATGAATGGACTCAATCCAAATACAAAAATTAAGCTCAAATCACTCCCCTTTGATCCCTTAAGCAAGTTGATCTATAGAGAGGATGCAATTATCACATGGGAATTCTTTGCACTAAGCAGTGCAGCAACTCCGGATAAACAACTGAAGTATGAAAATGGTCTCTGGACCAAAATATCTGAATACATGAATGATATCCCTTTGATGCTATTCCTTCCTTTTATCTTTGGTGAGCCTCCTCACCCCAGACCCCACACAATGTTGAGGTGACTTCTTCATGAAGCTTCCTCTTTCAAAACTGCGTTGTTCGAGCTTGCTTCCCTCCTTTTGTGGCTACGTTGTTGACTTGGTCAACTAAATGACCTCCAACGCCTCTTTTCACACTCCGGATCTTCAATCTAGTTTACATATGTGCCTTAGGCTGATCCTTGTTCACATTGAACCGGTTTTCTTAGGTGATCTCTTCCACCTCAAGAATGCATGTTGACTTAGTAAAACTTGGCTATATCCTTATCTATTTTGCCCATGTTCACACTTGTAAGTGTAAATTTTAGCTCCTGAATTGATCCCCTTCCTTCTTAAGGTGGAAATTATTCATATTTTTATTATTCATGGGCTCCCTTACCCATTTATTCCTCTCCTAGGTGAAAGTAGCAAAATGTAATGTTCCAAATTTTTATGTGCAAATTTGGGAACATTACAGTCCTCCCCTCCCAAATTTTTCTTGTCCTCAAGAAACTGCAAGGTTATGACTGAAGATCACCCTCTTATCCCCTACAAAAACCTCATAATATGAAATCCTCCAAGGATCAAGGTGCTGCATCATCAATATATCTCCAAATTTCCCCTCCAAAGTGTACAAGCCATCTTTTTGGAAACATCCCAAATAGCTAATGCTATGTGACAATGAAACATCCATGGAAGCAACAATGGGCTATTTTTAGGTCCTATTGAAGTATGAGGGCTGATATAGATTGGGATTCATCATCCCCATTTTAATCTATCCTCCCCAAGCTATCAACCAAACAAAATGAGTCACCCTCCAAAATGGTAACTCATGCAAATCATCCACCACCTGAAGCTCCGGCAAAGTAGGTGGGCTGAAATTTTGGTCATGGTAGATGTTGTAGCACAATTTTACTCAGAAAAAGGTCGGGAGAAGCTCTGGGCCATTTAAGGTTGCTGAGGAACAATTATCGAAGTGGAACAAGTTCAAGGAGATAAACAAAATGTTTTAAAGGCATTTGAAACACTATGCCTAAGAAATCTGTTATTGGGTGATTTAATTATATTGCAGGGGTTGCTCCAGCTATGTGGAAGGATTATAAGGGTGCATGCCATTGCATTGTGTTTCCTTGATAGAGGTGGATTGGTTGCTTTGCTGAACTTGCCTACTAGTTGCCTATTTTCAGGGTTTGATAGTGTTGCATCAATTATTGTTCGACATATTCTTGAGGATCCTCACACACTGCAGGCAGCTATAGAGTCAGGAATTCGGCACATTCTTTTAGCAGCCTTAAATTGAAATATGAATGGAAGGGTGAGTGCTCATAATTTTCATTCAAAATTGGCTCCCATTATCTCCAGAGACTTTGATGTTTTTATGCTTGCTGCACAAGCAGTTTGTCAGGTCGAAATGGTTGGAGAAAGACCTTATGTAATTTTGTCAAAAGATCAAGAGAAGGAAAAGGTTTTAGAGAAAGATAGGCTGGGAGGTCGAGATAAGTCTATGGAAGGACACAAGAGGCCAACACATAGCTTTGCAAGTGTGATTGAACAACTTTTGGGTTCAGTTACTCAATATTCACTTCCTGTGACAAATGACCCTCGAGGGAAATTTATACCTTCTGGTTCTGTTGCTAATATGGATGTTGATGAGATTCCATCAGAGGAGAAGGGAAAAGCTCTTGTTGGTAGAGATAATGTGCAACTGGATGGAAAATCTTCATTTTCTTTAGCAAGAACAACTTTTATTTTGAAGCTACTAACTGAAATAGTTCTAATGTATCCATCAACAGTAAATGTTATTCTCCGTCATGATGCTGAAAGTAGCCATCCTAGAGCGCCCCTACAAGGAGGGGCCAATGGCATGGGCCACAATGGGCCTTTATACTATGTCCTTCATAGGATTCTTCCATATTCTGCGAGGCACATAAAATAAAAGCAGGTAGATAGTGAATGGAGGCAGAAACTTTCAAGTAAGGCCAGCCAGTTTTGATGGCAATATGTGTTCGTTCAGCCGAAGGACGAAGAAGGTTATTTGTGGAGATTGTTCATTCATTCAATGCATCTATCTTTACTCATGATGCAAATGTGATTTTGGATGGTGCACAGATGGAAACTTTGGTACATGCTACTGGACCTAAATGCTGTAGAAACGATTTCACTCCTTCTAGTGAACACACTGCAGCAGTTCATAAGAAACATAAGAACAAAACAAAGATAAAGAGGACTGTCTATATTTGGGATATGGATGAAATACTTATTTTACTCAAATCGTTACTAAGTGGACAATATGCTGAAGCATCCAATGGGACAACGGATGTTTAGCAGAGCAAAAGGATTGGCAGGCAACGGGAAAGGCACATCCTTCAAGTCTGTGATGAATATTTCTTTTATGAGCAGGTTGAAAAATTTAATGAGCCACATTTGGATACATGGAATGAATATGATGATGGCACGGATCTTTCAAATTATGATTTCAACAACGATGGATTAGCTCAACCTTGTGATGATGCAAACAAAAGAAAAATTGCCTATCGTCTCCGTTCTATAGGCAATAAGTATGCACAGGGGTTGCATAAACTACTTGATGACGAGAAAATTAAGGTCTGGTAAGATCTATATGATGTCACTGATGCCTACACTGACGGGTGGCTTTCTGCAGGGCGGGCATTTTTAGAGGAGTGTTTGAAGAAAGACACTGTTTCTAGACAAGGTGCTGCCAGTGCAGAAAGCAGTGAAGGTCTAACTAAGGATCAGACCCCTTGACAGAATGTGAATGTTTTGGTCACATCTGGGACGCTGATACCAAGCCTAGTCAAGTGCTTTATTTTCCAACTAGATGGTTTGATCACGCGTGAAAATGTGTGCAGTTCATGGGACGTGGGGAAGTTGCAGTGTTTTCTATGGATCAAAAAACGTTTCTAAGGACCAGGTGTTCATTTTTGTGTTATTGGAGACAACATGGAAGAATGTCAAGCAGCTGAGAAACTGGGATGGCCTTTTGTAAAGATTGATCCAGTCTTAGAGGGAGGGCATCGGTTTCCAGGACTCTCTCTTTCTACAGTGAAGCACCATCAGCAGATGCAATTTCTCATTCTCAGCAAAACGAAACAGAGTCTGACCAAATGGAATATTCCCATGATGCAATGGCGTCTGTCCAAACTGTTGGAAATTTGATAATAGAGTCATAAGAGGATTTTATGAATGAGGAAGCAGGTGAAGAAAATGTCAATTTCCTAGAAGAGGATGAGAACGATGAAGATGAATATTTGTCTGACATTGAAGACAGTGTGTTGGCAATGACAAATGCAAGTACTCCGTAGCGTCTATTGAACCTTTTTTACGCTGAAAAACCTTCATATCCTCCACAAAAGATGGGAATCCTCCAATGGACATGATTTTTATGAACCCAGAAACGTAAGGTGCGCAGGAACCTCTGGCCAAAATAATAGTATAGCATATAATATTGCAGTTGAATCGATGATTTGGATCATCCAGCTCAGATTCAATGGTCTTGTGAGGGCATAAACAAAACGGGATTTAGGAGAAATGGCACCCTCGCAAATGGTTTGATTTAAACCGCTATTTACAAAATTGACGGCTATGATGCATTACGACATCTCGTAGTTATTTCTCTGAAACCGCTATCAGTGCCCCCGTAAGTGGTTATTGGTTTTCAAAAACCATGGGTGATTATGTCGATTAATACGTATGAGTGATGGGACCCAAAATTCCCCATTCGTCCTTTTAGACTTTCGATTCTATTTTGGTTTTATATTATATATTATATATATAATATTAAAAAAAAACATTTTGTAATTTTAATTAGTTCCAAAGTTTCCAAGAATCAGTTTTAAAACTGATCATAACAGTTAGTTAGAAGAAATAGCAGATATAAAAGCAGAGATAAGGGGAGAAGGGAGGGTTCCGAGTTTTGAAAAACCTTGAAGCCAAATTTTGTACTCTAGAATGGAAAATCAATGAAAGAGTATGCAAGTTTCTAGCATTTGTTTATGTTGAAAATTTTATCCAGTATACATATTGTTTTCATGTCTGTGAATGAAATAGAGTAATTTGAGCTGCGGGTCTCTTTGTATTTGTGTATCTAAGAGTTAAAAACACCTTAATGTGTGCTCCTCTATTTTAACCTTATCTTTACATAATTCTTCTAGGTTTTAAAGTGGTAGATTATGTTTTAAACAGCATATCAGTTTAAAATCTCCTTCTCATTTTCTTCCATTCAATCATTTCAGCATAAGTGGAATATAGCATTGCATAACATGTATGGGTTTTCTGTTTAAGGGGTCATACAATCAATGTTTTAAGGGTTCTTAATACAAAGACAAAATATATTCATTTGTGACATAATTAAATAATTTCTCAAGCACTGATTCCTTTACACAGCAAGGAATTGTTTCTTGAGGAACAACAGTAGACATAGTAGCCTACCCCATGCTTCTTTCCTCTCCACTTAAGATAAGTGTAGAGTGTTTTTTGATCTTGGGCTGCCATAATATTGCCCTCCAATGACAAGAAAGAAGCTAGACCTCCAAAAGTCTCTCTCCTAGTGCTGTGAATCAAGCCGGCCCAACCCATATCATATATGAGGGGTAAGAAATCACCATCATGTGGTACCCCATCCATCTCATGGTCCTCCTCATAAAGAAACAAATATTTTTCTGTAGAGGCCTTGTCTCTTCCCATGCTCCCCTTAGAGCATGTAATGCAGAAAGTGTGGGGATGCTCCTCCCCCAAGAACACACCCACTCCATGTGTTCCTCTTCCAATCATGCTCCTCATATAGGCCAGAATAATATCAACAAATAGGATCATGATCAGCAGCATGATGAAAGCAAGAATGAAGGTTCTATGTGGTTCTGGAAGGTACCAACAGTCTCTCAAGTGGTCACAGCGCAATCTTTCCCACTGCAGCTTCAGACAATGGTATGGCAAGTTATCTCTTGACAAATGGCTGGCTGTATAAGTCATCACACCTACTAGAAAATAGTAGATGGTTGAATATGTCAATTGAGCACACAAGAAGCAACTATATACTTGCCCCAGATCATACATTAGATGGTTGTCTCCATCATAATAGTTGGCCAAAGATGGATCATGGGGCCCAAAGAAAAAATTTACCCTTTGTAGAGAAATGCACTACAAGGAAATGGTAAGAGTATACAAATATTGTGCTGAACAATCAATTAATTCCAAAACAGAAATCTTACCATGTAAGGAAGACAAGATGGTGACAAGATCCATAGATGAGTCATCCATAGTGGCATGACATACACATATGAAGAGGAATGAACCACATGCTGCATGAAAATCCTTCTTCTCATGCTTGGAAATCCAAGTCAAGGAGAACATACCGCCATAATCAATGAGTTCATCCACCACCCTACCAATCTCACCTTCTTCATGCCCATCAGGTGCACCAAATATGAAGTGATCCTGGGAACACTCCATCAACAAGCTCATGCTCCACAGTGACAGCGTTGTTGGCCTATGCAAATAGGCTCCTACCAACTCATAAATCTATTCTCTGACATGCCCAATGTCAAAGGCTCCTCCCATAATGTTTCCATCTCCTCCCATTGCAACATCATGCAAAATGTGAGGGCAACTCTGCCCTTGCTCTCTCTCAATCCTCCAAAGAAAAAAATGAATTTGTTGCCTCATCATACCTCCATCATACAACTGATGCAGTGAAAACAAAATGACCATATCATCATAATTCATCCACACTCCCTGCTGCCCCACGATGAAAGTATCATGCCAATATTCCCTCCTCTTCTCACCCCATGGAAAAGGACATGTCATAGGTTGACCAAACTCTCTCAAGAGTAGCCAATGCAACATTGCCTCTTGCTGCCCAGTGTCATAGACTTGCAAGTGGTTTACAAGCCTCTTTCCTCCCATCCACATCCACTCAAATCCTTGTGGATGCTTCTCATAATTCTGCATCTTGGTATTTCTCCAATGAGATCTACCATCCTCCACAAACAGTTTCTTTTCCTTGCCCCTCACGAAGAGCTGAAAGGCATCTCCTTGGATATCTCTTAGAGAATATCTCATGTATACAATCATCTTGAATCCATAAGGATCCAAATGTGAAGAAGGCAAAACCCTCTTACTGCTATCTCTTTACAACGCTGTATAACTCCTCCATGGTGTACAAACTGTCCCATACTCCATCTCAAGGTTCATGACTCCCTCCAAAAGATCACACTTCAACCTCAAGGGTTGTGTGTGACTCATCAATGATACATGAGGTTGAGGGTTCAAATCTCCCTTGAGCCTCTCAAGCTTGCACAGTGCAGTGCAATCTTGCTGCTCTATCTCTGCAATACCATTTGATCATGGGCCATATGCAAACAAATATCCAAACCCTTTCATAAATGTTTTTGAAATGTTAAGACATGGAAACTTATGTATACCTTTCTAAGCCCTTGGGACATATTCTATGGCTACAAGAGGTCCTCTCTTCAATGTGTTGGTTGTTCCAAATGCTGGTGTAGAAGGCTGCTCTCTCAAGGCCATGGCAGCGCTGGTACCTGCCTCCTCCCATGGTGGTGTGGGTCTTCTCTTCACTGATCTTTCCTCATCAAAGGTTCTGATTAGCTCTTGAGTGAACTTAGAGAAATAATTCACCCTTGTGTGGTTTAAGTGACTGCACCACCAAAAATTGGCTTCACCCTCCAGGTGCAGCGCTGCAACTTCTGCTGCCTCCCTCTCTTCCACTGGATGAAGTATGAAGAATGCCTCAAGCTTTCTTGCCCAATATCTTGCTGTAGTTGACCCATCAAATTTATACAATAGGAATCTATTGCCTTTGATCTCTTCTTTGCTACAAGGTCTTCTTTCTTCTCTCAGTTGAATAAACTGAGGAAAATCTAGGGTCTCTTTTAAAGCCCTAGGTTGAAACTTTTATTCTTCCAAATACCCACTCAGAATTACATGCTCTAAGTGGTCTCCTTGCTCTTCAATTCCTCTACAAGAACAGGAATTGCATGCATTTTCTTCTGCTTCTTGAAACCCTCTAGAGGTTTCTCTGCAAATCTTTCCTCCTTGAAACCCTTTTGGAGTTTCCGTGCATTTCTCTTATTATTTCTTCTTGGATCTGAAAATGGATGAGAGTAATCTCATCCTCTTCATCTTCTCCTTCTGAAATCGAAATCACAATTTGAGCACTGTAAATTTCCCTTCTCATGAATATCAAAATTCTATTCCAGAGATTGATTGCAGGGGCATTTACTGGATATGGCACCTTTGAAAAAGGATGAGATCCAAAGGCTACCTAGCCATCTGTAGACTCTGTCTATAGATTTTTAAGCATTCCTCCTTCAGGGAGTCAACACTTTGGCTTGAAGCCACAGGCTGAGCCAAAGATCATGCTCTGATACCACTGTAATGTTCCAAATCTGGAACTCTGCAATGAATAAGCTTTATAACGGTCCTTTTATGATGAATAACCTTAAAATATATAGAATAAACACATAGAAATCATTTTTAGTTACAACATCAACTTGTATTTCATTCCATGATTCGAAAAGTGGGGAAAAGCGCAATTTTAAGCCCTAAAAAGGTTATTTTCAGAAATGAGCGTAAAAATAAGCAAGGAACACGGTTGGATATGATAGCTTAGGTCAAGAGGGACCTATGCTCCAAATTTCAGCTCAAACTAATGCTTCTAGCTATATTAAACAACTCCTCCTTTCCTGAATAGGCTAGAAAACACTGATTTCCCATGACTTTACTAAACTGAAATTTATGAATACAGTGAGAGCGTAATTCCCATGATTGTTTCTGAAGAAAATTAATACATATGTCTGATATATAACCTATATTAATCACAAAACAAAGAAATGGAGGTTTAATCTCTTATACAGTAGAAACAAGGCTCCCGGCAAGATTTCTGGCAAAATGCATGTACAAAGAAACACTGTAGAAAATAACGTAGTTTACTACAAAACTGTATTAAAAATTACTGAATATGACATAAAAATTCTGAATAATACAAATAATGGCCTTAGGCCTTCTTATTGGAGCTCCCGGAGGGAAATAAGCACCTCCTCCTAAAAAACTAGCATAAAATCAAAGGGTGCAGTTTTGCTGTTGTTGCTCCTGCATGAAGGACGCAGTTTTGCTAAAGATGACTGCACTGTAGCCGAATGGAGATGAATGGCCTCAAGACAAATAAATAAATTAAGCTCAAATCACTCCCCTTTGATCCCTTAAGCAATATGATCTAAAGAGAGGATGGAATTGCCGCATGGGAATTCTTTGCACTAAGCAGTGCAGCAACTCCAGCTAAACAGCTGAAGTATGCAAATGGTCTTTGGAAAAAAATATCTGAATACATGAATGATATCCATTTGATGTTATGCCTTCCTTTTATCTTTTGTGAGCCTCCTCACCCCGAATCTCACACAATGTTGAGGTGACTTCTTCATGAAGCTTCCTCTTTCAAAACTATGCTACCCTAGCTTGCTTCCCTCCTTTTGTGGCTGCGTTGTTGACTTCGTCAACTAACCCACCTCCAATGCCTCTTTTCACACTATGGATCTTCAGTCTAGTTTACATATGTGTCTTAGGCTGATCCTTCTTCACATTGAACCGGTTTGCTTAGGTGATCTCTTCCATCTCAAGAATGCATGTTGACTTAGTCAAACTTGACTATGTCCTTATCTATTTTTCCCATGTTCACACTTGTAAGTGTAAATTTCAGCTCTTGAAGTGATCCCCTTCCTTCTTAAGGTGGAAATTATTCATATTTTTATTATTCATGGGCTCCCTTACCCATTTATTCCTCTCCTAGGTGAAAGTAGCAAAATGTAATGTTCCAAATTTTTATGTGCAAATTTGGGAACATTACAAGATGCTAACGAAGGTAACCTCAAACCAAGCTTTCAGTTTAGTAGCTAGCCCTACCAAACCAGAGAGGGATCTCTCTATGAAATCACATCCAAAGGGTTTGAATAGATGAGGAGTATATTTTAGGCTAGTTATGTCATTTTTACTGTTTTGAAAGTTTGATGATTTTGGTGTTGGATCAGGGATGAAACCAGGTAGCTAAGTAAAATGGTCAAAGGGTTACAGCTGAAATTATATAAAAGAGCAAGGTAGAAATGCTTTAATGATGGCTTACGGTTTTGTCGGTGTAGTGTAGGGCTTGAAAAAGTGGAGAGTATATTAGTGAGAATGCATCATGAATTAATTAAAAATAAAGGAAATAAACATGAAATGATGTTCCCAAACAAAACAGAGCCACGAAATAATTATTCTTATCAAATTTTAGGAAGATGACTGAGGAAAGAAAGGCATGGAAAGAGAATATATATATCATTAATAAAATAATATAACATAGAAAAAAAACATCAACAACTCACTGCACATGAATTCCTAGATAATAGTTGCAATTGTTCCTCCGAATTTCTGAATAAAAGCTAAAGCACAAGCTACAATGGTCTCAAAACTCTGATGTCCAACTATCAAAATGACTAAGAAATCCATACATATAGAAAAAATATCATTTCCCCTCTCTCGGGGGTCAAATCTATGAGTTGTGGAGCTGATCACTTGATTCTCTCACCTAAAACCTAAAGACTAGGGAGGTTTCTAACCTCTCTCCAAGATAGAAAAACAGATTCCTTTGACCATTTTTGACATTTACAAGCATGTATCTACCCTACTTTACTATTCACATGCATAATTACACTTCATAACATCATTACATCATCAGTATTCATGAATTACATGATTAAAAGTAAACATTGGTCAAAATGACTGTGAAAAATCACATACTGGAGAAAATGTACCAAATTTAGGAGAAAAAGCAGCCTGACTGGGGAAAACACAACGTGGTTGGGAGAATGGCATGTTGGAGGCCTTCCCGGCATGTAATGTTGATCTAAAAGCTATTGTAGATAGACCTTGATATCTGCTACATGATAGGCTATTTAAGCACTCAAAAGGTTGCTTCCATCCTTCCAAAACCTCAATCTCCCAAGACTACTCAGAAAACACAGCGTGACCTCCAAAACGAGGGAAGACAGGTCATTGTTTGATGGATTTTGAGAATTTTACCCTCCAGAAGTTTATGGAAAGGATTCTATGCTGACTAGGATTAATGTATAGGACAAGAAAAATCCACCCATGCAATAAATTCATCCATTGGAACTCCCCACCTAAAGCACATCATGGCCCATGCTGCGATTTTTCCATTGAGACTTTTTTCAACAATTGCCAAAAAATTAGAAATTTTATGCAAAAATAGTGCTCAAAGGTAGGTAAATATCTCTCTAACCATAACTCTTTTTGCAAATATGAGAGAGGTGTTTTTCTTTGGAATGTTAGAAATCAATACCTCCTCTAGGTTTCCAAAATATTTTCTCATTTGTTCAGAGTCCAAGTTTTATGTTGGTCACTCAAAAATTGGAATAACGTAGTGTGCTTGGGAAACGTGACTTTTGGAGGCTTTCCCGAGGTAAAAATAAATATCTGAAGGTAACATTGGAAATCTCAGGATGTCTGCTACATACTAGAGTTATACAACACTGCACAAACCTTCTCCAAACCACCAAAACATTGTCTTGAAGTCAAGCTATCGAAAGTACAGAAAACGTCCTGTGAAAAATGTATTTTTGGCATTTCTCCCAAATCATAATACCCGTGTATAAACTGAAGGAGGTTTTTTTTTTTTTTATTGCATGGAAAAAAAACCTCTTTCAATTTTTTAAACTTCTTCTCTATTTGGCCATGAACATATTTTAAAGAAAAACTTTCCATTTGCGCAATGTAAACCCTAGGCAGCCCATATCATGGAAAGGTGAAGCTATGATTTCTTGGAATTTGGTGGGCTCATACCTACTGATCTAAACTCCCTTATGCCTCACATTCTCAATGGTTTTTGAATCCATTTCTAACCCTAGCTCCATGGGAAGGGAAATTAGCGTTTAGTGAAGGGAAAAATAGGGGATTCAGGTAGTTTTTGGGAATAAAGGGAGATGAAGGGGTTAAGGGTTTGCTAAATTCTTGGGAAAATTTAGAGGGGTAGGGAGAGATGTTAGAGAGTAGGGGAAAGTGAAATTTGAGGTAATGGGTGAAGGGAAGGGGTCCAAAAAGGGAAAAATGAGTCCTAACGTAGAAATGCCTAGTCCAAGCTAGGGTTTATGGGAAAATAGTGAAAATGAGGGATATGAGTGATGGGAAGTGATTGAGATTCAATCTTATGGTTTTAATCAAAAAAATTTCAATGAGAACATGAAACCAAGAAAATGTACTAGAAGCCCTAGAAAACAAGAATTTCTCTTTCCAAGCATGAAAGGAAGACACATGAGGTGATTTGGATTCCCACTTACTTGTGACTAATACAATAGACTTTCATGTTGATGAAGAATCTATTGGAAATTAAATTTTTTTCCTAGTAAAGAATAAAACGCAACACTCTGGAAAAGTGCAACGAGTACACAACACCTCCGTAGCGAATATGCAACACAAGGAGAAATGGCACTATTGGGTACATAAATTGTTGTTCTGAGGGTGCAAGTGGTCGTTAAAGGTGAATAGAAGTCTCCTAAGGATGAAAAGAGAAAATAAGAGCCTTTTTTGGTCTTTTTTGTATCTTGGAAGTCCTTTTCTTCATTGTGGTGCAGTAGTGGCCCACCATGTGCTTTCCATTTTTTTTTTGACAATTATGCAGCTTTGGAACAAATAAAACTTATCACATCATGATTGAATAAAATTACGTATGAAACAAACCTTTTTTTAGAAATATCCCTATTACTACTCCTTCATTTACCAGATTTAGGCATGAAATGACAGATTTT
The DNA here is from genome assembly GCA_034641835.2 of Pinus albicaulis. Taxonomy (NCBI): domain Eukaryota; kingdom Viridiplantae; phylum Streptophyta; class Pinopsida; order Pinales; family Pinaceae; genus Pinus; species Pinus albicaulis. The sequence goes on along the minus strand of CM076573.1, from coordinate 79,222,275 downwards.
GATGACTCAAACCCTAATAGCCTAATTGATACACTGAGATGGATGAAGACCATGATGTCATGACTAAATTTAATATGGAGACCTTGAAATGATGACTCATTGAACCGAGAGATGATAATGACCAACAGGTGAGATTTTTTGGAAGGAGCAATAATAGTCCTAGACACCACTAGCTAGTGACCAAATTTTTATTTGAAGACATACTGAAAACATGAAAATTTGACTCGACACCCTAATAAAATTTTTTAAAGAGCCCATTTGATCATTGGTGATAGGAAAAAATGACTAACACTAATTTTAGCTCCAAATGGGGATGGTAGCTCATTGGGGGTGTCAAGAACACCATAGAACAATTAGCATTATCCATTGGGCATGGAGGAAAAAAAACAAAGACGAAATTTGATATTGAAGACTAACTGACAAACTGAACTCACTCTGACTGAAACAAAAACTTTCTGAACCTAGAAATCAGCAACCAATCAAGTAAAATTTATGGCCTTCACTTCGGGTTACTAGCTTTGATGATGATATATACAATGGTGTTGAAAGCATTATAGAAACTTGATCAAACCAAGTAGTGCTTGAGAAGCCTACCATTGATTGATCCTCCTATGCAATCTTTTCGATTCATTTCTTCTAATAGGTAAGCATGTTTTCCTCTTGAAGCTGTAATATTGTATGGCCCTTTCCATAAATTCTAGAACTTACCATGGTTCCCTTTGTCTTCATTTCTTGCATCCCAATCGAGGAATACATCACCAATGCTGAAGTAATCTACATTTGTATTCCGATCATACACTTTCTTGATTCTTTCCTGAAGCTTGGAAGTGTTTTGAAACACCTCCTCCTTGGTTTGTTGTAAATGGATCATTTGATTTATCCATCGTTGAACATCATTTGGCTTATTGCCAATTTCCTGCAACATCTTCATGACTGGGACAATGAGAGAGGTATGAAATACGATATCAGTCCCATAGACTAACTCAAAAGGTGACATAACAATTGAATTCTTGCTGCTTACTCTGTCTTCTCATAAGGAATTGATGAGCTTCTTATGCCAATTTTTCTTGTTTACTTCCAACATCTTCTTTAAAATGTTGACCAAATTCTTATTTAAAGAATCGGCCAAACCATTACCTTGTGGGTAGTATGTCGTTGAATATCCAAAATTGATATTGTACTTCTCACAAAATCCACCATATTTTTGGATTTGAATGCAATTGTGTTATCCATGATGATATTCTGTGGAAAACCAAATCTGGACAAGATATTAGATTCCAAAAACTGAATAATAGCCAAATCACTTTCTTACCTGGTTGGAATTTCTTTAATCCACTTTGTAAAATAATTTGTAAACATTAGAATCCACTTGTGTTGGGTGGATTATGAATGATTGATTTCACCAATGAATTCAAGACAACATTGTTGAAATGGTGCCTCGACTGATATGGCTTGCAAAGGTAGCGGGGGAAACTTCCTCTTTCCTTGGGAAAATTGACATTTGTGACAACTCATCACCGTCTTGGACACATCAGACAAAAAGAGTGGGCCAATAGAAACCAACAATTAAGATTTTTTTTTCTATGGTATTCCAATATAAATGGCTACCACAATCACCCTTGTGGAAATCACTCATTACTTCCTTTGCTTCACTTTCCATGAGAGAATTCAAAAAGACACCTCCTGAGTCTTTCCAATATAACACACTTTCTAAAATACAATACTTCAAATCTTTTAATTTCATTGATCTACCTGTGCTTTTAGACACACCCATCGGAGGATTTAAATTTTGCAGAACATAAAATATATGAGCATACCAAGGCGATGAGATAAAAATTTGAGATATTTCTATCATTGATTCACCAACTCCTTCATTAGAAAGTGAATAAATCAGATTTATATCCAATGCATGTAGATTTTATTTCGCCATCAGCTTTCCCAAACCCTTCCCCTTGATCAGCTTCTTCGTCTTAATATCCAAATCATACTCAAGTATGGTTGCAATCCATTTATCTCACCTCCCTTCTCGATCTGTTTGCATCAGCACATCCTTTATTGCTTCATTTGGAACATAGGATAGGATATGAGAATGTAAAATGTATACTCAGAAGTCCTTCAACACTTTCACCAAGGCTAAGGCTTACTTCTCAATTATGTTATATCTTAGCACTGCATATCTTATGGTGCGGATGAAAAATACAATTGGTTTCTCCGTCTTTAAATCTTTCTTTTACATTAGTACGACAGCCAACGAGTGCTCAGAAGCGAATGAAAATATTATGAAATCTAAAGTATAATCAGGGTTGATCAGTGTGGGAGCACATGTTAAATAAATTTTCCTTGAATTAAATGACTTCTTAGCATGTTCCGACCATCTTACCTCATTTTCCTTCTTTAGCATATCTGTCATATCTCTTAGGTTCCCAGCGAGATTGGGAATGAATCTCCTCAAAAAGCTTATCTTTCCATTGAAATATTGAATCTCCTTCTTGTTCTGTTCAAAATCTAATTGCTGAATTGATTCAATCCTAGAGGGATCAATGCGAAAACTGTCCTTTGAAATTATATTTCGAAGTAATTTACCTCCCTGCATGGAAAATAAGCTTTTCTTCGGATTCAGCAAGATGCCAAATTTTTTTAATTTCTGAAATAATATCCTCAAATGGTGCAAGTTCTCATCATCTGATTGTGAAAATAATATGACATCATGAAGGTAAACTATAAGAAACACATACTTCTCATTCGAGAAAGTGATGTCCATAGCCTGCTGAAAAGTTTCGCCTACATTCTTGAGCGTAATTGGCATCTTGGCATACATGAAGGTACCCCGTGGAATTGTGAATGTTCTTTTCTCTTGGTCATCTTCATGCACCAAAATCTGATTGTATCCTAAATATGCATTGATAAGCAACATCCTTGAAGCTCGAACAACCCTTTGCAAGATGTGTTCCATCTTCGGCAAAGAATAATTGTTTTTAATTATACCTTGTTTAGATTTCTGAAATCAATGCAGAGACGAATCTCTCACGTCTTCTTTTTAACCGGCACAATATTAGACATATAATATCAAAATCGAATAGGAACTATGGTACCAGCCTTGTAAATTTTGTTTACCTCTTTTTCACTCGATGGCAGCATCATAGGATTGATTCTCCTCAACTTATGGAAGAAATTATTTTTATTCGGCTTCATTTGGATGGTGTGGCGGATGATATATTTTTTGTGCACCTTAAGAGCTGAATATTCCCAAGACAACACATTAGAAAATTCTTTCAAGAGGGATATTTATTCACCTTTCAACTCAAGGGACAAGGATCTTGATCTCTTGACCATCCTGGGTTTCTCCATTGTACCAATGTTCACATCTTCAACATCTATTTCATTGGTGACCATCGTGGGAATTTTGGCGACATCATCCCAATCAAACAAATCCTCCAAAGGCACTAAACCTCATGCAATGTTTTCTTCCTTCAATTGTAGCACTTCAACTTCAGCATCCTCAAATACTTGATCACCTTCACTGTACACTTCATCCATGTGAGATTTAGCAAACTCTTCTTCATTCTGTAGGAAACTGTTAATCTTTTTGTGATCCCCAAATACTTGCCAATATCTAATATTGTCAGGGATATTCGGGCGATGCTTGACATGAATTTGAAACTTCTTAGTGGAATGAATTGGAATCTTAAAATTACTAGCTAATGTAGGAATTGAATCAACCATGAAATTTTTACTTCTAGGAATCAAAGACAAGTTATATTCTGGAAAAAAAATCAAAACATCAAGAAAAAAATTTCAATAAGCTCTCATCCTAGAATGTTTTGCCTGTTACTCCCCTTTTACCTATTTTATTACCAACTTGGAGTCACCATATACTTTGATTCCTTTTGCACCTAACCTTTTCAAAATTCGGTGACCGATGATTAAGGCCTCATACTAAACTCCATTGTTAGAGAAATCAAAGGCTATATTGTAGGAAAATAATATTACATTCCTTGGGAAATTTTTTGATTGATGTATGGGGCTACGGATCCAGATTATAATTCCAACTCTTTCTTTCCCCAAATCACCATCGAAATCCATGGTCCAAGGACCTTCCTCATCATCGTGAAACTGAAATTATGTGGGTTGAAATTCATATTATTTCTGATCGAATGTCTCAATCTGATCTTCACCTTTCTCCGATTCAAATGATTCTTTCTGTGACTCTTCTGTCATTTTCTCTAAATTTTTTTGCTAGAAGTTTTCTGAATTCTAATTTTCATTTCCTTCTTTCTGGACCATTTTTACGGTATTTGTTAACTTTGAAATTTATTCACCTTCTACAAGATGAATATCTAAATCATCAGTACCAAAATCATTATACAATATAAATCATTCTAAATCAGTATGTACAACGTGAATCAATTGATTCTTAGGATTATCCTTACTAGTTATCATGTAATTATTTTTCACCTCTTGGTACAACTTCCTAAGCTAGCCAAATACCAGAATTGTTGCATATGAAAAATCAAGTTGTAAAGTACCTCTCAACTTGGCTCCCCAAGACCGTGAATGTATCATGCCATACCTGGTAGGTATTTCGGTGACTTCAACATCTATCAATACATTTTTAGCAAGGATTTGATCGAAGGAAACAACTAAATATTTGATAAGACCAAGGCAACAGACTCTACCAGAATCAAATGAATAGAGGTCATGATATGGTTAGGTTATTTCTAGCCCTAATTTATCCATGATAGATTTTGGCATTAAATTATGTGAATCCCCCGAATCCAACATGAAATTATGGAGAATGTAATCATGGACTCTCAAACTAAGATAAAAATGAGGTACTTCACTATCTTCAAGGTTCCCATCTATGGTTGGACCATAAAGGAGTTGAGGATGATCATCACTAACATTAAACATGTCAGACATGTGGTCTACTTTCAACAAATTAGAAATATGATATTTATATCTATCATTTTTGACAAGTTTAGTAAGAGGAATAGACACCTTTCACTTATAAATTTTAGTCTCTAAGCTAAACAAATTGGATTTTTTTTCTACCTCTTTCACAATGTTATCCAACTTTTCAGGTTGTTCTTTTGATGGAATTTCCTTAATTTTCACTTCTTTATCCTTTCTCAATGTACTTGTAGATGAGTCATTATTCTTTCTCTGACTTATGGCAGCAAGCTCCTTCTCTTTGTTTTGACTAGCTTGAGGAGTTTGTTTGGGTTGAGTATCTTGCAGCTGAGATGCCCTCTTTTGAGTTAGAGTGACATGAACATATTTGTCTCTCAATGTGTATTGTCTCTGTTGTGCGTTGAGAGAATTTAGATACCCCCTTTGATAGTCATCAGATTGGACTGCCAACCCATCATCATTTACAAGGACAAGATCATGATCATCTGGCTGATATGTTTCTTCGAGATATTCATCATCGTATGCAATATAAATAGGTCCCTAATATTTTGAAAAGAGAATATTCTCTTAAAAAATATCATCATCTTCATCTGGTGCTTGAGCATAATTATACTGTAATGGGGTCTGGATTTGTTGTTGAGCTTGCTGATCTGGAGCTATTTTTTCTCTCTGCTTTATCTAAAATTGTGGTTGTTTCTCTTTTCCTCGGAAGTTAGGATTCTAGGGTTGATTGTCTTGTTGTCTTTTTGAAATTGACATTTTATCTACCATCTTCTATACTGTTCTTATAAAACTGTCCAGCTTTGCTTCAGATGAACTTGATGGATCTTGTTTTATTGTGACTCTCTTCTCAACTTTACTCTTTGATTTCTTAATCAAAAGATTAGCTTCGGTACTGATTGCATTTTTCTGCATCTCCTCCAATGAAATAGGGTTTCTTTCTTTCATCTAATATGCCATGTCCAGGTGAAAGGCATCTGGATAGTGAAAAGAGGCCAAATCCAGTGGAGGTTTTATATTAATGGGAATGGAGATGTATACCTTGTTGAAGCGAGTGGTATAGTCTTCGACCGACTCATTTGGCTGTCACTTCATTGAATTGTACTCGGCCAAAATTTGGAGTGGATTTTTATTATCCTCCCACATGGTGAGGAAAATATCAATCAACTGCTATGAATTCTTCATTGAGTTAGCTGCCAAAGATCTGAATCATTCATTTACCTCCCCTAAGAAACTCTTAGCAAGTATTCTCGTCTTGGCATCATTGTTGTTTACTTATTCTAAATCAATGAAATCAATAATATTATAAATGTGTTGTCTCGCTGTAATATCAGTGGTTCCATCAAAGAGACGAAGTATTTGTCCATAATTATGTGGTAAGTCAGTGACCTGTCCTAGAAAAACGAATGACACAAATCTAGCCATGGTTGTTCTAGGAGGTAAACTTGTAGGTACAACAGGAAGAGCTCGTATTGAAGGTGTTTGTATAGGAAGGGAAACAAATGGTGTAGAACTAGCAATATGGCTGAATGAGGCTGAAAGAGGATCAATGGACAAGAGCTCATGTTGATAATGGATGAAGGCTTTCTCAGAGGTATGTTGGAGATGGTTGGATAATTTTTGAAGTTTATCAAATTGACTCTATAACTTCCTATCAAAATTTGATTCTGATTTGGATTCTATGGAAAATATACTATCTTCAAGATTTAGAGAATCAAATAATACTTTAGATAATGATGTAATTTCAGACAACCTCAAGGAATCAAACACAATTTCAGAGAAGGATGTTTCTGATTTTTATCTAAAAAAAGATAATTCAAATTTAAGATCAAAAGGAATATATTCTAGGGAAAGCAACTCTATGGGAAAAGATATAGACCTTACCAAATTTCATGATCTCATTTGAATCTCGCAATGCTGAGGTCTCGATTTTCCAATGAGTTTCTCTTGATATTCAATGTGACAAGCTAGATGTGGATCAAGAATTGATCATGTGTATCTTTTCGGAGCCAGTGTATTATTGATTCTATACTTTGTCTCTCTACAAATTGAGTCAACATTTGCAAAATCTAGAGCCTATCACCCACAGGCCTAGAATTCGATGAAGAAGTATGGTACACCCAGGGAAGATCTATCACTTCATCCCCAGCAACAGTGCCAAAAATGTTAGCCTGCACAGCCTTCCAAGGCTGATGAATGGATGCTAGCGGAGTTAACCTAAAACCAAGATTTCTATTTGGTAGCTAGCCCTACCAAACCAGAGAGGGCCCTCTCTATGAAATCAAAGCCAAAGGGTTTGACTGGATGAGGAGTAGATTTTAGGCTAGTTAGGTCAGATCTAGGGTTTTGAAATTTTGATCATTTTGGTGTTGGATCAGGGATGAAATGATATGAATATGGGCAAACTATTTATTTCTATGATATCTCCCTCATCAATATTAAAAATGTATGATTAGGATTGTCTCAATTTAACCACTTGTGAAGGGGTTTATGTGTGTAGTTTCATGTGTCTTTGATGATCAAATTATGAGTTAATTAATTTAAAAAAAATCATGAACAACAAATGAAATACCTAAACATAACTCACAGTAATCACATAACACAATGGATGATAATTGATTTCACCAAAACTAAGTATTCAATCTCTGAATTTGGTTCATAGCTCCTCTAGGCTTGACCTCCCATCTTGGTGGCTATGGGATTTTTTAATATCGAAAGTGACAAAATAGCATTCAGATGTTCTCCAACGCCTCTACCAATTGTACCACTGTGTTGAAAACATCAAATACATCTCAAAATGACTATTCATTCACTCCATTTGGCCTTTAGTTGATCTAGGCACGACCTTCCTTCTTGGTGGCCCTAAGCTTCAAAAATTTTCAAGTGACCAAAAACACCTATATATTTGTTCCATTGCCTCTGCAATCTATTCCAATGGATTCATAGTATGCCAATCAGCTAGGAATGACTATTCTTGATGTTAGTATGAATCTTAATCACAAGTGTACGAAAAAGGCTCACTTTAGCCACGCATAACAGACAGCCTTAATAGGAAAGATGGCTCCCAATATATTTAGATCTGCAATTATTTGACCAAGATAAATGCTACAAAAATCTATATCTATGCATTAAAAGACATTAAGTAGTAAATAAAAGAAAGAGTTTCTCCATGCATCCAATAGATAAGACAAGAATGTGTTTTAAACATTTTTTTGTATTTATGACACCTGGGAGGAGAACAAAGAAAGACGTTACCAGTCCTCCTCAATGGGATGGGTTCTTGTAAGTCCTCAACACTTTAGATCTAAAATCCCTCTCTCTTCATGGTGTAGAAAACCCAGACAAAAATGGAACTCAAAGGGAGCTCATAAGAAAAATGGTAGCAAAATATGACAATGATGGTAGATCAAATTCAAACCAAAAGTATAGATCCAAAGTAATCTTTAGGCAACAAAAGGTAGTGACTAAGTGGAAAACCCCTTTTATTTATAAAAAAATATTGAGTTATTCTAGATATTGGTGCATAATTAAAATATTATTAACCAAATCAAGATCCAAATTTTATGGAATATTTTATTATATTTGTTGGAGGGAAAAAGAATTTGACTTGGGTCAAATCCCTTTATTTGTAAATAATAAATAAATAAATAATTTATTTATTATTTTAAGGATGTGGTTGAGTAATAATCAAATAAATAATGATTTATTTAATTATTTATGAATGATTTAGTCAAATTTAACAAGGAATATTATTTAAATCAGGTTTAAATAATTATTCCTAGAAAATAATAAGATAAATAGTGATTTATCTAATTAATTTTCCTGTTTTGGGTTAAATATGATCATAAATATTAATTAAATTGTTGTTTAACTAATTATTCCTTGAGGAAAATCAAACAAATGTAGATTTATTTAATATTTCCTCGTGGGGTTTCCTTTTTAGACCATAAACAACTTAATAAATGTGGTTTACTAAGTTATTTTTCATAGTGAAAATAATTTTACTTAGGGTAAAATTGGTCTTACATGGTGTACTTAGGTCCATCTAATAGTAACAGGTTAGATGACCAAAACATGGTGTAACAGATTTCCCCTCAACGTACGAGCATTAGGAGCTAATTGTAAGACCGAAGTACGTTGTAAGAACTCAATCAGTAGACATTGAAGGGTAAGTCAGAGAGAGAGAAATATAAGGTAGACCAAAGCACTGAAGGACTAGACCCTGAGGAGGCGAGACTTACAGGTGTGACAAGTCTCTATTATGAGTGAGTACCTATGCTATAGGCGGCAGGGGAGGCATACCTATGCCCGCTGAGACAAAGTACACAAAATAATGCGTCTAGTAAACAAGGGACTGAACTATATGGTACATGCTAGCATAAACATGAGCCAGATAAAAATATGATAATGAATCCCACACACATACTGTGCCTGGGATAAAAACCCAGACTTATACAATAATATCTGAGTACATGAGATACAAATACAACCCAAAAGCCCATGTAAACAGGAAATGGATTTGAAAATATGACTAATACATGCAAAAAAAAAGGTGTTGCAAGCGGTTGAGGCCGACATCATCAAATCTATGGAGCTCCATCAAAGGCTATAATGAAGAGGTGATATGGGCATATGGGGGGCTACCTATAGGGCCACCCCCTCATGAGGGCTGAAACATCTCACACACACCCGGGAATCACCAGTATCATCTGATGCATCATTGAACCATTAAGCATATGGATCTCAATCATGCTGAAAGGAGTTGGAGCTGAGAAACAATCAAGTCAAATGGAAATAAGGAGTCCATTTGCCTGATCTGAGGCAATGAACAAGAGTGGAAGAGGGACGTCACAAGGGGAAGAAGAACGACCAACAAAGGCAGGGAGGTGCAAACTAAGAGATTACAATGTCGAAACAAGGGCAGATAGGTGCAGTGTCAATTGATTTTAAAGTCTTTGTCTGGCAGTGTTAACCAGGCTCTTCTTCGCTTAGGGTGAGTGTGTGGTGTGCGTTAATTTTAATTTTTAAACCCTTGTCATTTTGAGAGAAAAAGAAAAAGTGTGTTGCGTAACTAAAAATAATTCTGCAGAAAACAGTATATAATGCTGAAAAAACAGAAAATTAATAGCGATTAATGCATCGATCTAACCCAAGAAGGCAGGTCTCTCAAAACTAATCTAAAAGAGGGAAAAAAATATATTTGAAACACACGAAAAAGGCGAGACGGCCAAGAGGCGGGGGGAGGCAAGGTGGGCATGGGGAGGAAATCAGCAAAAAGAAGAAGGGACAACAAGGAGGCCCTAAAGGTAGATCCAAAAAAAACTCCAGGAGGTGATTTGAAATGGAGAGGAGCTGATTTAAAGGGATCTGAAAAGGAGGGATCAGATCTGAAAAAGAAATGGATGAAAACTTTAAAAATTTAGACACTTACAGCAGCTAAAACTCTTCCACAAAAAGTGGAGGGTACTGAGGCCCTAGGGGGCTAGATTCCCACTTAGTTGAGTAAAAAAGAGCAAGAATAGGTCTAAACGAGTGGAGACAGAGTTCAGACAACCCTAACAGAGGTTCAGACAAAACCCAGAAAAATTTCAGAAAAATTCCAGAAAAAAGTCCAGGTCGCAGTTTTTGACCTGTTTTTTGCTCAGGTAGCAGTTTTTGGGCTGTTTTCCGCTACCCAGGTTGCATTTAATGGGCTAAAAAGTGTGACCTGGAGCCCAGGTCGCAGTTTTTGGTCTTAAAAGTGCGGCCTGAAGCTCTGGGTGTCCCGGCAGAAGATTTCCGAAAAAGTTGTCGTCTCAGGTGCGGCTGATGTCTGTCACCTGCGCAATAGGGCTAGAAACACGCGAAAGTTAGAAATTTTAATGTTTTAGGGTTTTCTAGGTGAAAAAAACATAAAAATACGAAAAACAAAAGCTGAAAAGAAACCCTAGGATCTGAAGTAGCTGGATATGCAGGAATATGAAAAACGACAGCGGTCGTAATTGAAAACCCGTGTGGAGTCGCCAATTGTTAGTATGAATCCTTTGTCGAAGTGTACGAAAAAAGACCACTTTAGCTACACATAACTAATAGCCCTAACATCAAATGTGGCTGCCAATATCTTCATATATGCAGTTAGTTGATCAAGACAAGAGCTGCAAAAAACCAGATCTATGCATAGAAAGACATTAAGCAGTAAAAAGAAGGGTTTGCTCCATATATCCAATAGACAAGACAAGAAAAATTTTTGAAATAATTTTTTGTATTAAGGGCACCTGGGAGGAAAACAAGAATATGTTTACAATTCTCCTCAATGGGATGGGTTCTTGGAAGTCCTCAGCACTTCAGATCTAGCATTTCTCTCTCCTGTTGGTGTAGAAAACCCAGACAAAGATAGAACTCAAAGGGAGCTCACACATCAAATAATGGAAAATATGACAATGATAATGGCTCAAAGTCAGACCAAGAGTTTAGATCGAGAGTGATCTAATGGGCAACAAAAGGTGAAGAATGGTAGGAAAAACCCTCCTATTTATAACAAAATAGTGGGTCATTCTAGATCTTGGTGCATGATTAAAATAACATTAACCAAATCTAGATCCACCTTTTATGGAATATTTTATTATATTTGTTGGAGGGAAAAAGTATTTGACTTGGGTCAAATCCCTTTATTTGTGAATAATAAATAAATAAATGATTTATTTATCATTTTAAGGAAGTAGTTGAAAGATAATCAAATAAATAATGATTTATTTAATTATTTATGGGTGATTTAGTCATATTTAACAAGGAATATTATTTAAATAAGATTTAAATAATTATTCCTAGAAAATAATAAGATAAATAAAGATTTCTCTAATTAATTTCTTTGCTTTGGGTTAAACATGACTAGGAATAATAACTAAATTATTGTTTAATTAATTATTCCTTGAGGAAAATCAAACAAATATAGGTTTGTTTAATATTTCCTTTTGGGGTTTCCTGTTTAGACCATAAACAAACTAATAAATGTGTTTTATTAAGTTATTTTACATAGTGAAAGCAATTTTACTTAGGGTAAAATTGGTCTTACGTGGTGTACTTGGGTCCATCTAATGATAGTAGGTTAGATGACCAAAAAATGGTGTAACAGATTGCCCCCCAGCATGCGAGTGTTAGGAGCAAATCGTATGACCGAAGTACATTGTAAGAACTCAATCACCAGACATCAAAAAGGGAAGTCAGAGAGAGAAATGTAAGGTAGACTAATGTGCTGAAGAACTAGACCCTGAGGAGACGAGACTTGCAGGTGCAACAAGTCTCTTTTTATGAGAGGGTACCTATGCTAAAGGCGGCGGGGGAGGCATACCTATGCTCGCCGAGACAAAGTACAAAAGAATAGTGTGTCTAGTAAACAAGGGACCGAACCATAAAATACAGCCAGCATAAACATGAGCCAAATAAAAATACAAGGAGGGATCCCATATACATGTTGTGCCTGGGATAACAGCCAGGACTTATACAATAATATCTGAGTACATGAGATACAAATACAACCCAAATGCCCCCTGGAAATGGGGAAGGGCTCGCAAAATCTGACTGATACATGCAAATCAAAGAGGCGCTGGAAGTGGCTAAGGCCGACATCATCAAATATATGGAGCTGCATCGAGGGCTCCAATGAAGAGGTCATCCGAGCATGTGGGGGGCTACCTGCAGGGCCACCCCCTCATGAGGGTTGAGACATCTCACACACACCCGAGAATCACCAAGAGCTGTTGCTGCATCACTGAACCATCAAGTATACGGATCTCAATCATGCTGAAAGGAGCTGGAGCTGAGAAACAATCAAGTCAAAGGGTAATGAGAAAGCCCTTTTCCTGATCCGAGGCACCGAACAAGAGTGGAAGCTGGAACCAAGGTACACCACCCTCTAGACCTGTCTTCTGGAATGAATGAGCTGATGTCAACAGAAGGAGGTCCTCCATAGGTGAGGCAATGAGAGATCCTCAACTAAGGCACGAGAGAAAATAGTAGAGCGACTGATAGACTAATACCAATGATGATGATGGAATGGAGGGGACTGAGTAGCAAATGGATGACTTCCCTTGCTAGAGCATAAAGGACATGAATGACAGGGCAACGACTGACACAGTATCATAAGGGATAGTGGACAGTGGGACTCACGGCCATAATGTGTGACACAAGAGAGAGACCAAGCAATGAAGGATGGAGGACTATAGTAGGATACAAAGGGACTCGGGATAGACTCCATAAATGTGATGATGACTCAACTTGCATGCTCTAAACAAGGGCGACTCAATGGTGCTGCCACATGGAAAAGGTCCTATGGGGGACCATAAAAACATGAGTACAAGATTGTATCTCATGACGAAAATCGACACGAACAAAGACAAGTGTGGAGGCAAAGTGGTGCCCCGAGTACAAGTGTTGTAAGTGAGGAAATTCGATTTTGGGGAGGGTTATGGTTGAGGGGCATAGGTTCCCCCAAGCATGGTGTGGTCATGCGAAAATGTATTTAGAAAAAGGGGAATCTAAACACATTTTAATGATGTGGTGTGCCATTTGTTTTCGTTATGGTAGTTTGAGAAAGGAAATGAAGGATTACCAATCTCTTTTAGTACTGCATATATGAAGCAAATGGACTTTAAATTTTCGGGTTGGCATACCTGGTGTCACTATCCCAAAGAGAGGATTTGGAGATAATGAACTGATGCTCTCCTAGAAAACCCATAGGTTGGTCAACAACAATGTCTACGAGATTGGGTTTCTGATGGAAGATGAGGGAACGATAAGGGGTATCATCCCTAGAGTGATCTGAAGTGATATGGGACTCTAGAGGTTCTTCGAAATGTGGAAGAATAATGGTACTAAATTCAACACGACCAGATACACTAGGAGAGTTTTGGAGAATTTCTTCTCCTAGTCTCTCGAATATGGGTGCCCCCTTACCCAAATATTGGGTTTCAATGTAATGGCCACAAGGTGCATGTGGTTTTAACGCATGGGTTCAATGTAAGGGGGAATAGATAAAGTCAGAGGTGGGGATTTCATCCATAATGTCATCATCGTGATAGAAGATGGGGTGACTGGTGGAAGAAAGACCACCTGACGTGGCGAAGCTACCTGAATCATCATCATGAGAAGAGAGGTTCACATGCGCATCATCACAAGGAGTGACGGAAAAGTAAGCAGATAAAGGATCTACCGATTTTGAGCCTAGGGTGATCGCTGAAGGAAGTTTAAGCGAAAGAACAGGGGAGGATTAAGAGGGAATGTTCCCCGAGGGTCTCATGGATGATGATAGGTAGAAAATGGTGGATGAAGGCTCTGTCATCTCAACATCAGGAGGGGGAATGTAAATGGGAGCAGTCATGTCTGGTAGTTCTGCCGAAGAAAAACGCGCAAATAGGGGAGAGGTGGACTCATTGCGCTTGGCCTCGAATTGATGGACCGCGGCTAGAGAGGTGCGGAAGTCCTCGAGGCGGGGACAAAGATGGGTGTAATGGCCATGGAGATCACACAAAGCACAGGGGTGGTTGGTGTGAATAGTCTTGGGGTTCTTGATTGTGGTCACGGAAGGAATAGAGGCTTCCGAGACCTTGGACTCAGGGAATGCGACATTAACCATGGGCTTGAGATGAGGCAAGGCAGGATAGGAATGGGTGGTATGACCGAAATCATCACACAAAGCACACTGGATGGTATGCTTTTGAGGCCGAGGAGGGGCAGGGTTGGTTGGGGCAGCCTTGTCCTTTGATGCCCCCTTGCGAGATTTTCCCTTCTTACCCGAAGCATTCGCAACAGGAGGTGGTTCCTATTGAGGTGACTGAGGCACTGTTACAGTGGGAGAAGTCCTGGGGACCAGTTGAACCGGGGTCAAAGCAAGATAAGGTTTGGGTTGAACAGGCAAGATTGGGGCTGGAGGATCAAGGTACCACACGGGAATCCCAAGGGTTAGGTTAGGAAGAGAGAGGGTGGCCATGACAGGTACCGCATACACTCCTGGTGGGGGAGCTAGGAACGGTATCTGACCAGAGGGGTAATGGCTAGGTGGGACAGCTCCTAAATGGCTAATGTTGGGAGGAATTGTTACAGGAGGATAAAGAGGCTCAGGACTACCAGCTGCAGGTGAAGGGCTAGGAGCAGGTTGTGGAGAGCGCGGTTGCTGACTAGCCGAAGCAGGTTGCTTGAGAGCAGCCCGAGACGATTGCATCATGCAAACATTCGATGAGCTGGGGTCAGAGATAGGAGGAGGAGGAAGACCAGGGAAGGTTCCAAGAAAAGAGGAGTCTTTGTAGACGCCGGGAGAGACACTGGTCAAAGAATCGACAGTTTGTTGATTGGCTACAGAAGAGATGGTCGACTCAGGGGAGGCCTGAGATTTAGGCTCATGATACGTCAACTGGTCAATGGTGACTATCTTTCCATTATGAGGGAAAAACATCTTGCGGTGGACCACGGATGGGACAGTAGACATAGCATAAGTGTATCTACGCCCCAAAAGAATGTTATAATCAAGAGGGGCATCGATGACTTCAACGTCAACGCAAACAGTCTTGTCTGCAAGAGTGATAGGACAATTACGGAATAAGCCAATGGCTTGGGAGGCATGGCCATCCCACGCACGAAGGGTGATTGTGGAAGGGGCCAATTCAGGAGATCCGAGTTGTTTCCAAACTGAAGCGGACATCACACAGGTGGATGCCCCCTCATCAATGATACACCGAGAAATGTTAGCGTTCTGGATTTTGACTAGGATTTGGAAGGCTACGGAAGCAGGAAGAGGAGGATGCTCTGATTGATGGGTGTCGAAAATAATCAATTGGTCATCAGCAGGATCTACAGTGCCCATGGCAGATAGTAGAGCCTTCTTTTGGGAAGGGCACGACTAGAGGAGTTCCAATGTAGAAATGGCAGCAGGAGACTACGCCAAATCGTCTACTATGTTATACGAATGAGCAGCTCGACCAGAAGCAGCATTTCGGTGTAATGGTCCCTTAGGAATCTGGGTATGAACCTCAAATTTGGGTTGAGGGATATGCAAGGGACCATTGGATGTTGAAAGAGGCTCTGTAGAACCTGAAGAAGGTGACTCGGGGACAGACGGAGCGGGAGGCTTGGGGTACTGAGGGGCCCGAGTTTGAAGGTTAAGGTCGACGGTTGGAGGTGGAGCAGAGTTCATCATGAGGATCTGGTAATTGGAGGAACCAAAAGGGGAAGGTTGAGTGGCCACCTATCCGTTAGGTGGTTGGGTAGCCACGAATCGCTGTTGTGCATCCACCTGCTCTTGAGGGGGCGGTGACTGCTGTTGCAGGGGTTGAGAAGGCCAGGGAGGCGGAGATGCTGATGCTGGAGGAGATAGAGCACTAACCTGCGGATACGAATAATAAGGGGGTTGGGTAACAGTATGGTGACCAGGAGGTTGGGCCAAAAGAGGAGGCATGTTGTATCCTGGATACGTGCTACCAGGAGGGCAACAAGTGCGGGAGGTGCTGCCCCCTCCCTAGGAGGTTGGTGGGCAGCCTCAATCTAGTTCCCTAAACTCGAGTTCATTTAATTGTCAACCGTAGATTTGAAACCGTCAAGGAAATGTACCATATGTACCTTGGTGCTTGTTTCCTAGTGCGTTGTATGTAGTGTTTTGTGATGTTTTGGTCTTTTATGTTGATTTATGATGTTTTTGGTCTTTTGAAGTTTTATGTTTACAATGAAAATGCCTAGAAAACTAATGAAAAGAGAGTGGTAGTCAAAAAAACACAGTTGAGCCTAATGTATGAAATGGAAAATGTAATCAAAAACATTGAAACAACATCTAAACTATGACTGAATAGAAACAAGAGCTTGATGATGACTTTTTAAACAAATGACACAAACTAGACTTTGAGAAATGATCACTTAAATATGCAAGTTTTCTAACTAGACAATCAGACACTAATCATGACGCAACATTCTATTCTAAACTCATCTATTCATGACTAATTTCTAGTTCTATTCTGCAACTTCAATTGAAGGTCAGAGTCTATTCTTTAAGAGTTATTGGTTTCTTTTCAGGGTAGTTCTGTTGAGGAAAAGCTCTGTTTATAGTGAGGAATTTGCAGAGATATTTCAGACCTTGTAATGATGTTATCTTCTGTTCCTAAAGTTATGGATCACTGATAGTTTTCAGAACAAAAATATATTTGTAAATAATGAAGGCTGTCTTAGGAATCCTATCAACTAAAATGATCTATTGTGCAAAGGGTGACAGTGTGACTATGAGATATGAATGCAATGAATTGATTCAAACATGAGCTTAAGATGCTTCTAAACTAGAGCAATGTTAAACCATAAGCCATCGTCAAACTTTGAAATGAAGTAGCTGGACATGAATTAAATGCAAAATGAAACTCCGGAGCATTCTAATTAACATGCACTATACTATGAAGTTACACAATCAGTTTGTTCATCATGAGGGATATTTTGGAAGAGTTCCTTCTTGTGGAAGAGGTAGAACAATTTTGACTGTGGACTTGTATGCAATTGAAAGCAAATGAACTGAAAGAAAATGAAACTAAGTTGTCACATCACAATCATATCTTGAACTTCTTAAGGATGTCTTGGAAGAATTTCTTCTTGTGGAAGAGTGATTAGGACAAGTGCAACTATGATAGTGAAGACTAAAAACTACAACTAATTCCTATGACATTATAGCTATTCATCATTCATTGTTAAGATTTATTGGAAGAATGTCTTCTTGTGAAAGAACTATGATGAATATAACTACAGTCTCTAGTTAAAAACAAATACAACTCCTATCCTACAGTACCATAGTCATTAAACATTCATTGTTTTGATTTATTGGCAAAGTGTCTTCTTGTGGAAGAACTGGAACGAATTATGGCTGTTAAAGAGATGTCAAAATAAATAGCAGTTCCCATCCTATGTACAGGCTTGTGAGTCATTAAACATTCATCGTTTTGATTTATTGGCAAAGTGTCTTCTTGTGGAAGGACTGGAACGAATTATGGCTACAGTAGCTTAGCTAAAACAAATACAAATCCTATCCTACAGTACCATAGTCATTAAACATTCATCGTTTTGATTTATTGGAAAAGTGTCTTCTTGTGGAAGAACTGGAACGAATTATGGCTACAGTAGCTAGCTAAAACAAATACAAATCTAACTGATATCCTACAATACCATAGTAATCAATCATTCATCATTTTGGTCTGTTGGAAGAATGTCTTCTTATGGAAGAACTGGAACGAATACGACCACAGTATATAAAACACAGCAACTACTAATTCAATATGCAAAACGTAAAGACAGCTAGGAAAAACTTATCTAGTTTACGCTAAGGAAATCCGTTCAAGGGGCAGGGGCCCTCTACCACTTGACGACATTCGAATTCACAATTAAATCACGCCTTCAAGATAATTTTGTCTTCTCCATTAACAATGCAATAGTCTGAACATAATGCTCTGTGTCTTAAAAGACGTAACACAGAGTTTTACACCAAAATCTAGTAGCAAATCTACACAAAATTTCTAACTAAGCTCTCGGCCTATTCAAGAGTTTTTAAAGTAAATGCAAGTAACAATAATTACAATAATTTAGGAATGATGTCTTCCTAATCCAAATCATCTTAGGAGTCTTTAAGGTGGCTTCGTAAAAGAGAAAAGACACCTGGACTGTAACAGTCCTAGTAGGAGTCTTCTTTCACAAAATGTGTTCCCACGTGCATAACCGTACACAGACTTCATTTCCTCTTCCATGACGAGCAACACACCATGTAGGCACAACGTGGATCATGCCCATATGCGTTTTTCCTCAAGAGGCCACCTGGAACATGCTCAAACATAAAGGTAGCTGCAGAATCGCCGGTTAGCTACGGAATGCATGCATTCTGCAGCTAGTTCCGGTCAAAAATGCTTAACAATGGCAACAATCACAAAATTCAACAAGTCAGTTATGTAAACCATTCTAGAAGTAATTTTAACTATTTTTATTGATCAATTGGGTTTAAAATGGAAATGGACAAGGGAAAAATGAGGTAAAATGAGGTGAAGGAAAGCACAAATTTGAGGCTCAACATATCCCCACTGCTGTCTCTTTGCATGTCCTCATGCAAATTATCCTATGAATTCTGAGGCTTCTGCAAGGACATCTAATCCCCTTCTTTTCCTTTGTCTGCATGCGAAAGGCCTTCTGGGTTTCCTGATCACAAGTTTGAACCTGAGGTTTGTGAGTGCTCTGATCAACTTTCTGTTCCTTGTCTTCATCTTCTCATTGGTTCTCTCCACTTTGTCTATATGCAGGGATAAGGTTGAGTTCATTTCAGTCTTGAGCTTGATTTGATCTTTGAGAATTTCATTCTCATTTCTGATGTGTCTATTCAACATTTCCAACTCATACCTATCCCTCCTCAATATATCAATTTCAGTTAGTGGAGGACTGGGGGTTCTCTCTTCTCTTTCTGAAGTTGTTCTCTCTAGAGTTTCCACATAATCATAGATTTCCTGTTGAGCAGGATCAATCTCAGGGGTGCCTTCATAAAAATCTTCATCATCATACTCTTCCATAGATGTTTCTTCATCTTCAATATTGATTACACCTGTTTGTTTGATTGATGTTTTCTTCAGTTTTCCTTTTAATCTGTGGCTTCTCCTAAGTTGAGAGGAACCCTCCCCTTTTTCCATAACAGATTCCTTGATTTCCTTCTCTGCCTTGAGTTGACTCTTGATTCTAGTCAACTTCTCCAGAATGACTTCTTCACTTCTTTCTTGAACCGGTTTGTCAATTTTACCTGTTGGAGTCCTCCATCTCCTACTTCTCTTTGTGGCTTGTGGTTCAGGTGATAGTTCTTTTGCTTCCTCAAAATGATTTCTTATTAAGAAATCACCCCATGTATCATTTGATTTAGATAGATGATGCTCAATTAAAATTTTTACTAACCCATGATGATACAAGGTTGTTTCCAAAAACTGAACTCTTCTCTGAACACAGGAAGCCATTTTCTTCAAACTTTGATACAAGAAATATGGTAAATTCAAATCTTCTCCTAGAAAATGCAACATTAGTCTCATATGGTAGACATAAAATGTCCCATACCTACCCTCACATGTAACAAATTTTTGTAAAAGAAGTAGTATATTCCTCCATTTGCTCTTCAATGCTGTACTGGGAATTCCCTTCTCGAACACACTAACATCCATGTTTGGTGATTTTAGGATTTGTTTCCATGAGTCATTATGGAATTCCCTATTTTTAAACCATCTTTCCCCAGCTCTGGATAATCCTGTAGCCTCTGCTATAAAATCTTCATTAACAGTAAACTTAACATCTCCTATTTCAACCTCAGTGCCTTGGAATGATCTAGCAAACGTTTTGGTGACTTCCTTATGGCAACCATTAAACTTTTCCAAGAATTTGAGCCATCCTATTTGTTGTAGCATCTCCTTGCATTGTGGATAACCTTCTAAATATTTTGATCCTATAGGCTCAATCCTTACGATGAAACCCATGATTTTTCACTATCAATTAACACTCTTCTCTATCCACAAAACAATGGCTTTTACTTTCTGATTAAAATGGCTTCAAGCTCTAAATAAAAATGGCTTCAATTTTGGAAGAACATACCTTTGAAATAGCTACAGTCTTAAAAATCTCTGGTTTGTATGCCTCTGTTTGAAAAATGCCTTCGAATCCTCGGACTGATGTACTTCTGTTGAACCTTGGAATGATATGGAAGCAATTTCAATTTTCGGGCTAATGTGTCTCTGATAGACAGTGGTAGATGATTTCAAATTTCCTTTTGTGCAATACCTCCGTCTTTGGTAACAGAAGACTTCAAACTCAATCACTGAAAAACGCTTCTGTTTCTAGTAACACCAGACTTCAAACTCAACCTCTGTCTCTAATAGCAAATGGTATGCTTCAAATTCAACACTACAGCCTCTCTGTCTCGGATAACAATAACTTCAAAACCAGTCACTACCACACCTCTGTCTTTGGTAATAACAGACTTCAAACTTCAATTACTACCATACCTCTGTTTTTGGTAGCAAAGTCTTCAATTTTAGCATCTCTCTCTTCTGGTAGCAACATGCTTTAAACTCTTCACGGCCACAATTCTGTGTTTACAGTGCAATGCTCCGAACTTTGTTCTCAGTGATATGCTCTCTGTTCAGTGAGTTCTCACACCGTTATGCTTGCAATGTACCTCTTCTGTTCTGTCCCTGATGATAATAATGCTTCTGCCTTCGGAATGTAATACTGGCTACGGAATAACGTTATGGCAAATGGTCACGGCATAGAGTGGTGAAGTGAGGTGGAGGAATGCATTAATGATTTGAGGAGACAGCGGAGGATTTACGACGGCAGGAAAAAATCTTCATCATTAAAGAACTTGGTTAAGAGTCGTGGGAATTTCAAATGATTTGGCCGTTCCACCGCTCAAATGCTATTGGATAGAAAATTTGAATTGGAAGTTTTAATACAAAGTCTATAGAGGGTTTTGTTTGGTGTTTGATCAATAAAATAATTAAAACAACTCTTTGAATAATTTCACAACTAAACTATGCTAAATTTTCATGAATTTCCATCGTAATTTAAATTTGTTACCTCTTCCCTTGATGTTTGTGTAGCCTTTGTCTTCTCTGCTCATCTGTGGAGGAATCTTTCATTATTTTCTTGATGTCTTTGATTCATGAATTCTCTGGATCACTTTGTTGTAACTCTGATGTCTGCTGGTTGATGTCTTCAGGATTTGTAGCTGTGAAAAACTATCGGGCTGCAGAAAGGCCGATCAGCTACAGAATGTACACTGAGCTGCAGAATGTCCCTGTAGAACACTTTTATTATGAAAATGAAATGTTTCTGGAAGATGGGTGAAATGTTTATGAAAATGGATGAAATGGATGATGGATTATGAAGTGGATAATTGAAATAAGAATGGATTCAGTTCATGGAATGAAGGAACATAAGGGTTGTACTGCAATTCATGGCATATTTTTATTCTCTTGCAGCAAGATATCAAATTCTATGTTTTGACATGAGAATGAAGTGAATGGAAGATGGAGTGAAATGAATGAAATGGAATGGAGTGAAATGAATGAAATGGAATGGAGTGAGATGTGAATGATGGATGAGATGAAGTATGGATGGATAGTGAATGGAATGAGATGAAATGAATCATAAGTACTATGGCACTGAACTTATGATTTTTATAACAACTGCTTAGAAACAAAAAAATGGGAAAAGTTAGAGTGTCAGAGAAACTCTGATTTTCATCCTATCTTTTCTGTATAAACATGCCAATCAGTGATTGGTTTTCATGTTTATACCTTTATTTATTTTATATATATATATATATATATATATATATATATATATATATATATATATATATTTTAAAGAGAAATGCTTCAGAAAATTTAATCAAGTTGATGAAGAAGAGAGAATCTTCTTCATTAACTTCACATCATTGTCTCCTTGAAACTTCTTGACAAACTCTTCTCTTGAGAGTGGCTTGTGGTATAGCTTCAGTCTATGGCCATTCACAAGAAAAGTGACCTCTTCTTCATCTATAGTTCTGATTTTTACTGCCCCATTATCAAAAATTCGAACAATTTCATATGGCCCAAGCCAATGTGTCTGAAATTTCCCTTGAAAATCCTTTAATTTTGAATCAAACAAGAGAGCCCAATCACCCTCTTTAAATTTCTTCTCTTTGATGTACTTGTCATGCCATCTAGCCCTTTGCTGTTGGACTAGACTTGTTTTCCGAACTGCATCTTGTCTGATCTCATCCAATTCATTAATTTGCTCCAGTCTATGCTTTTGTGCCTCCGTTAGATCAAGTCCTAGTTGAACTGCCATCTTGAATGTCTGGATTTGGAACTCTATAGGAAACAAAACTTGCTTTCCATAAACAAGCTCATAAGGAGTATGGCCTGTTGTGTTTCTCCATGTAGTTCTATAGGCCCACAAGGCTTCAGAAAGCCTATCTACCCAATCTCTTCTATGTAGATGAACAGTCTTTGTTAGGATACCTTCAATGACTTTGTTAGTGGATTCCACTTGACCATTTGCTTGTGGATGATAAGGAGTAGATGTTCTATGTCTGATTTTGTACTTCTCCATCATTTGCTCCACTAGCCTTGATGTAAATTGAGCTCCTTGATCTGTAACAATTTCCTTTGGGACACCAAAACGAGTAAAAATATCCTCAAAAAGAAAAGTAACTACAGATGATTCATTAGCAACAAGTAATGGTTTAGCTTCTACCCACTTAGTAACATAATCAGTGCAAACTAATATGTATTTCTTTTGTCTTGATGGAGGACTAATAGGTCCTATAAAATCCAAGGCCCATTTTTCAAAAGGTTCAATGTGTACCTGAGGTTGCAATGGCATCTCACCTGAAAGAGAAGGTTTCCCTACCCTTTGGCAACTGTCACACCTTTTGACATACTCCCTTGCATCTTTAAACAAAGATGGCCAATAATATCCTAAATTAAGGATCTTATAGGTTGTCCTCTTATCTGCAAAGTGTCCGCCACAAGGTTCATCATGACATGCCTTGAGAATTTCAGGCATCTCATCTTCACGAACACACCTTCTAATAATCAAATCTGGACCTGTCTTGTACAACTCATTAGCGACCCATGAATATCTCGCACTATCATTAATGATTTTTCTTTTATCCCTTGCATTCATAATTGAAGGAAATTTTCCTGAAACTAAATAATTAGCAATATCAGCAAACCATGGAGTTTGAGTAGAAACTGCAAAAAGATATTCATCAGGAAATTGATCTTCAACCAAAGTGTCATCTTTGATATTTTGAATTCTAGACAGGAAGTCAGCCACAGTGTTTTGTTTTCCAGGCCTATCTAGAATAGTAATGTTGAATTCTTGCAATAATAACAACCATCTTATAACTCTACCATTAGTGATTTATTTATTCATTAAATATCTAATGGCAGAATGATCAGTGTGAATAAAAGTTTCATAGCCGGTTATATAGTGTCTAAATTTGTTAATGGCATGAACAACAGCTAAAAACTCTTTTTCAGTTACAGTATAGTTTAACTCTGCAGGAGTCAAATTTTTACTGATATAATAGATGGCATAGGGAATTAAATCTTTTTGTCCCAATACTGCTCCTAGAGCTGTATCGGAAGCATCTATTGAGATATGAAAAGGTAACTTCCAGTTAGGTCCCCTTAATATAGGTGCTTCAGAAATTTTGGTTTTCAGGGTTTCAAAAGCTAACTGGCAATCAGAAGTCCACTTAAATTCACAATCTTTGGTGAGTAATTTGAAGAGAGGAGATGCTATTTGGTGAAGTTTTCTATAAATCTCCGATAGTACCCCGTAAATCCTAGAAAACTTCTTACATCTCTTTGACAACTTGGAATGGATAGGTTAGAAATGACTTCAACTTTCGCCTCATCAACTCTAATCCCATCCTCTGAAATGTGGTGCCCTAAAACAATACCTTCAGTGAACATCATAAAACATTTTTCATGACTAAGAGAAAGGTTTGCTTCTTGACATCTTTTTAAGACCTTTTCCAAGTTTTCTAAAGCCTCTTCAAATGTATCCCCATAAACCGTAAAATCATCCATGTACACCTCTACACAGTCATGTATCAGATCAGAAAAAATTCCTAATACTGCCCTTTGGAATGTTGCAGGTGCATTGCACAATCCAAATGGCAATACTCGGTAGGCATAAGTACCCCAAGGACAAGTAAATGTGGTTTTATCTTGGTCTTCAAGTGCTACTTGGATTTGATTGTAACCACTAAATCCATCCAGGAATGAAAAGTACTTTTTACCTGCCAATGTATCTAATACTTGATCTATGAAAGGTAAGGGAAAATGGTCTTTAAGAGTAGCTTTATTCAGTTCTCGGTAGTCAACACACACCCTCCATTTTCCATTTTTCTTAGGTACAATTACTAAAGGGGAAACCCACTGACTATCTGAAATAGGATAGATGAAGTTAACATTTAACAATTTTTGTAATTCTTCCTTGATAATTTCCCTAAGATTTGGATTCATCCGTCTTTGAGGTTGTCTGATTGGTTTTCAATTTGCCTCTATATAGATGTGATGAGTACAAGTCTTGGGACTTATCCCTTTCATGTCAGTGTATTCCCATGCATATGCAGAAGAATGTCTCTGTAACACTTTGACTAGTTCTTCTTGTTGAGATTTTTCCAGATTTTTGTTTATGTTCAAGGTTTTACCTGGAAAAATTTCACTTGTAGAACTGCCAAATTTGTCCATAGAATGAAGAGACATCTGTCTAGATGACAAGAAATCAATATTGGATTTCTCTTGAAATGATTCTTGTTTGTGTTCTGGAGAAGATTCAAAATTTTCTAGAGTATTCAGAATTTGATTATCTTCACTAATTTCTGAAATTGTGAAGAGTGGTTGCAAATATTCTTCATCCTCTATCCATTGAGTGTCATCTAGATCTGTAATTTTCCTAGCTGGAG
Source organism: Pinus albicaulis (assembly GCA_034641835.2). NCBI lineage: Eukaryota > Viridiplantae > Streptophyta > Pinopsida > Pinales > Pinaceae > Pinus > Pinus albicaulis. The sequence continues at coordinate 79,196,888 of CM076573.1, read as the reverse complement.
GATATAAAGTGAATTTCTTTGTTGAACTTCCATCAAAAATATACATATCACCGGACCTACAACTAATAAAAGCATCAGCTGTAGCCAACCAAGGTCTTCCTAGTATAACAGGATGGCCTCCTAGATTATTCTTGGGTGTCAGGATCATGAAATCCACAGGGTACTCCCAAGAGTCTAGGGACACTGGAATGTCTTCTATTGCCCCATCTGGTCTGATCACAGATCTATCTGCTAATTGTAATAGTGTGGGTGTAAAGAGAAGATTAGGAAGTTTCAGTTTGTCCATGATTTGTCTACTCATGATATTTATTGCTGCTCCTAAGTCAATGAGTGTGTTTTGAATTTCAATTCCATTAATGTGAATTTTGACAACTGGATTTCCTGGGTCAAGGTACTTTGGAATAGTAATCTTACCCATCATAATATATGCTATTTGTCCTACCAGTTGAATTTTCTTGGTTTCTCTTATTCTTTTCTTTGTTGTCTTCATACTCAACTCCTTTATTGTTTTGGCTAAAATTGGGATTTCCTTGATGGCTTGCAACAATGGAATTTTAATGCAAACATTTCTCAATTCATCCAAGAAATCATAATTAGGCACCATTATTTGTTTTTCTACACCTTTGTCAATTTGTAATCTTTCCAGAAAGGGAGGTATAGAAGTAGATGTGGATGGTTGCTCTAATACTGGAGTTGGGCTTATTGGATCTTTTTGTTTCAGTTTTTCAATGTTTTGGCCTTGAAAGGATGTTTCTTCCTCATGACTTTTATTAACCCGTAGGGAGTCTTCCTCAGAATTATCTTGTTCTTGTATGATCACAGAAGGTTTCCTCTTCTCAAGTATCCTTCCAGACCTAAGTTGAAGATCACTAAGGTCTAGAGGAGTAATTAAATAAGTTGGAAATTGTTGTCCTTCTATCATATATGTATTCTGAGGATTCTTATTATTGGGGTTTGGTATGGGCTGAGCTGGTAATTGATTGGATTTTTTGAGGGAATGGTTGATTTTGATGAGGTTGGTTCAAATGATGTTGTTGAGAATTCTGTTGAAAATTTTGTTGAAGATTTTGAGGAAAATTTTGTTGAGAATTTTGAGGATAAAATTGTGGATATGGTGGATAGGATGGTGGATACTGATAATATGGAGAGTATATTCCATAGGGACCTTGTGATCCTTGTGCCCAAGCTTGAGATTGATTTTGGAATTGGGGCCAAGGTTGTTGCCAAGAATTCCAAGGTGGAGGTTGATTATACATTTGATCATGAAATCCCTGTGTCTGAGATCCCTGCCAAGGTCTTCTAGATACAAAGTTAAGAGATTCTGTGGAATCTGTAGGAGTTTCTTCTTGAAAAACAGCCTTGAGACCAAGAAGAGAAGGACAATTCTTGGTCTCATGTTTCTCAGAACAAATAACACAGGTTTCTACAACTTTTACATCTAGAGGACACTCTCTCAAGGCATGTTTCTTCCTACATTTGGGACAAAAGATTGCCAAGGCATCAGATTCGGCCTTTTGCTTGTTTTGTATCTTGAGGGTGTCTATTTGTTCACTAAGACTCCCTAAGATGTCAGATTTAAAATCATCAAGCATGTGTCCTATTTCTGATCTACTTACTGTCCCAGAAGCAGATTTACTTGCTCTTGCAAGAGCAGGATCTCTTGGACCTTTGACAGCTTTGGATTTCCCTCTGGAAAGGTTGATACATAACTCAGATATTTCAGGTAATGTGAGTTGTGATATATCCCCTTTTCCCATCATGTTAAGGATATCCAACCATTCATCCCTAATGGTTTTCAACAAAAGAGATTTTAAAGTGTCTTGATCTATGTTTTCCATTTGTGCCCTTTTTATGTTGTATTTAAATCTTTCCAACAAATCTTCTAAGTTTTCATCTTCTTTTTGTAACATCTTGAACACTTCTTCCTTATGATTAACCGGCATACAATAATCCAAGTATCTCTCTAGAAATGCTTGTTTCATGTCTTCCCATGTCCTAATGGAACTACTGCTTAAGCTCATAAACCACTTCAATGATGCTCCTTTCATAGTTGAAGGAAATAATTTCAATTTTTGGGCATCTTGAAGGTAGTCATAAGTCCTACACAGTACTTCAAATTCGAATAAGAAAGTTTCAGGATCCTCAGTTTTAAGTCCATAGAAGTTCGGAAGGACAGAAGGTGAAATGTTTTTCATGGTTGTATTGGTTTCTCCATCAAGTATAAGGAACCCAAAAGAGCTTCCTATTCTACCTCTTCCTCCATCTGCACCTCTACCTCCTCTTCCTCCTTCTCCTCTACCTCTTCCTCTACCTCCTCCAAATGTGTTTTCTCCATTAACAACTCCTCCTCCTCCTTCTTCTGCCATGGTTGACTCTCCTGTGGAAGTAGAAAGGTTTGTATCCTCAACAAAGGTTTTTGGATCCTCTTCTATGGCAAGTTCAGTGGATGAATTGGAAGGTTTCTCTAATGGAATAGGTGACCTTAGATCTTCTAGAAGTCCAGGATCAGTAAAGGATGGAAGATGGGTTTGAGTTGAAGGTGTACTAGTTCTGGATCTGGATGAAACAAGTGGTGTTCTAGATGTCAAACTTCTGCCTCTGCTGCTTATAAATCTTCCTCTTGAATCTCTCTCCCTACGCATAAAATTGTTTTTGGATGCTAAGAAACAAAGGTTAACTAGTTTTCACTTCCCCGGCAACGGCGCCAAAATGTTGTGCCTCAATCTAGTCTCCTAAACCGAGTTCATTTAATTGTCAACCAGGATTTGTAAACTGCTGAAGTGAAATGTACCATATGTACCTAGGTGCTTGTTTCCTAGTGCGTTGTATGTAGTGTTTTGTGATGTTTTGGTCTTTTATGTTGATTTATGATGTTTTTGGTCTTTTGAAGTTTTAGGTTTACAATGAAAATGCCTAGAAAACTAATGAAAAGAGAGTGGTAGTCAAAAAAACACAGTTGAGCCTAATGTATGGAATGACAAATGTAATCAAAAACATTGAAACAACATCTAAACTATGACTGAATAGAAACAAGAGCTTGATGATGACTTTTTAAACAAATGACACAAACTAGACTTTGAGAAATGATCACTTAAATATGCAAGTTTTCTAACTAGACAATCAGACACTAATCATGATGCAACATTCTATTCTAAACTCATCTATTCATGACTAATTTCTAGTTCTATTCTGCAATTTCAATTGAAGGTCAGAGTCTATTCTTCAAGAGTTATTGGTTCCTTTTCAGGGTAGTTCTGTTGAGGAAAAGCTCTGTTTATAGTGAGGAATTTGCAGAGATATTTCAGACCTTGTAATGATGTTATCTTCTGTTCCTAAAGTTATGGATCACTGATAGTTTTCAGAACAAAAAGATATTTGTAAATAATGAAGGCTGTCTTAAGAATCCTATCAACTAAAATGATCTACTGTGCAAAGGGTGACAGTGTGACTATGAGATATGAATGCAATGAATTGATTTAAACATGAGCTTAAGATGCTTCAAAACTAGAACAATGTTAAACCATAAGCCATCATCAAACTTTGAATTGAAGTAGCTGGACATGAATTAAATGCAAAATGAAACTCCAGAGCATTCTAATTAACATGCACTATCCTATGAAGTTACACAATCAGTTTGTTCATCATGAGAGATATTTTGGAAGAGTTCCTTCTTGTGGAAGAGGTAGAACAATTTTGACTGTGGACTTGTATGCAATTGAAAGCAAATGAACTGAAAGCAATTGAAACTAAGTTGTCACATCACAGTCATATCTTGAACTTCTTAAAGATGTCTTGGAAGAATTTCTTCTTGTGGAAGAGTGGTTAGGACAAGTGCAACTATGATAGTGAAGACTAAAAACTACAACTAATTCCTATGACACTATAGCTATTCATCATTCATTGTTAAGATTTATTGGAAGAATGTCTTCTTGTGAAAGAACTATGATGAATACAACTACAGTCTCTAGTTAAAAACAAATACAACTCCTATCCTACAGGTTCATAGTCATTAAACATTCATCGTTTTGATTTATTGGCAAAGTGTCTTCTTGTGGAAGAACTGGAACGAATTATGGCTACAGTAGCTAGCTAAAACAAATACAAATCCTATCCTACAGTACCATAGTCATTAAACATTCATCGTTTTGATTTATTGGCAAAGTGTCTTCTTGTGGAAGAACTGGAACGAATTATGGCTACAGTAGCTAGTTAAAACAAATAAAACTCCTATCCTACAGTACCATAGTCATTAAACATCTACATGAGCTAGTTAAAACAAATACAAATCTAACTGATATCCTACAATACCATAGTCATCAATCATTCATCATTTTGGTCTGTTGGAAGAATGTCTTCTTATGGAAGAACTGGAATGAGTACGACCACAGTATATAAAACACAAAAACTACTAATTCAATATGCAGAACGTAAAGACAGCTAGGAAAAACTTATCTAGTTTACGCTAAGGAAATCCGTTCAAGGGGCAGGGGCCCTCTACCACTTGACGACATTCGACTTCACAATTAAATCACGCCTTCAAGATAATTTTGTCTGCTCCATTAACAATGCAATAGTCTGAACATAATGCTCTGTGTCTTAAAAGACGTAACAAAGAGTTTTACACCAAAATCTAGCAGCAAATCTACACAAAATTTCTAACTAAGCTCTCGGCCTATTCAAGAGTTTTTAAAGTAAATGCAAGTAACAATAATTACAATAATTTAGGAATGATTTCTTCCTAATCCAAATCATCTTAGGAGTCTTTAAGGTGGCTGCGTAAAAGAGAAAAGACACCTGGACTGTAACAGTCCTAGTAGGAGTCTTCTTTCACAAAATGTGTTCCCACGTGCATAACCGTACACAGACTTCATTTCCTCTTCCATGACGAGCAACACACCATGTAGGCACGACGTGGATCATGCCCATATGCGTTTTTTCTCAAGAGGCCACCTGGAACATGCTCAAACATAAAGGTAGCTGCAGAATCGCCGGTTAGCTACAGAATGCCTGCATTCTACAGCTAATTCCGGTCAAAATGCTTAACAATGGCAACAATCACAAAATTCAACAAGTCAGTCATATAAACCATTCTAGAAG